>CM053747.1:18678570-18706905 GCA_028658305.1 Pachyuromys duprasi | reverse complement strand
CCTCTGGGGGGAATTTTCTTTTTCTCTTTAATTTTTATTACAGTTTATTCACTTTGCATCCCACCTGTAGCTCCCTCCCTCCTCCCCTCCCAATCCCACCCTTCCTCCCTTGCTCCTCCCCCAATCCACTGATAGGGGAGGTCTTCCTCCCCTTCCTTCTGATCCTAGTCTATCAGGTCTCATCAGGAGTGGCTGCAATGTCTTCCTCTATGGCCTGGTAAGGCTGCACCCCCCTGAGGGGGAGGTGATCAAAGAACAGGCCAATCAGTTTATGTCAGAGACAGTCCCTGTTCCTTTTACTAGGGAACTCGCTTGGACACTGAATTGCCATGGGCTACATCTGTGCAGGGGTTCTAGGTTATCTCAATGAATGGTCCTTGGTTGGAGTATCAGTCTCAGAAAAGACCACTGTGCTCAGATATTTTCATTTTGTTGCTCTCCTTGTGCAGCTCCTGTCCCCTCCAGGTCTTACTATTTCCCACTTCTTTCCTAAGATTCCCTGTACTCTGCCCAAAGTTTGGCTATAAGTCTCAGCATCTGCTTTGATACCCTGCAGGGTAGGGTCTTTCAGAGTCCCTCTGTGGTAGGCTCCTGTCCTGTTCCCTGTTTTCTCCCTCTTTTGATGTCCATCCTCTTTGCCTTTCTGAATGAGGATTGAGCATCTTACCCAGGGTCCTCCTTGATTAGTTTCTTTAGGTGTACAAATTTTAGTATGTTTATCCTATATCATGTGTCTCATACCCACTTCTAAGTGAGTATATACCATGTGTGTCTTTCTGCTTTTTGGATACCTTACTCAGGATGATCTTTTCTAGTTTCCACCATTTGCATGCAAAGTTCATGATTTCCTTGTTTTTAATTGCTGAGTATTATTCCATTGTGTAAACGTACCACAATTTTTGTATCCATTCCTCAACTGAGGGGCATCTGGGTTGTTTCTAGCTTCTGAGTATTACAAATAAAGCTGCTACAAACATGGTTGAGTAAGTGTCCTTGTTGTATACTTGGGCATCTTTTGGATATATGCCTAGGAGTGGTATAGCTGGATCTTGAGGTAGCACTACTCCTGATTGTCTGAGAAAGCGCCAGATTAATTTCCAAAGTGGTTGTACAAGTTTACTTTCCCACCAGCAGTGGAGGAGGGTTCCCCTTTTTCCACAACCGTTCCAGCATGTGTTGTCACTTGAGTTTTTGATTTTGACTATTCTGATGGGTGTAAGGTGAAATCTCAGGGTCATTTTGATTTGCATTTCCCTGATGACTAAGGACGTTGGACATTTTTTAAAGTGTTTCTCTGCCAGTCGATATTCCTCTATTGAGAATTCTCTGTTTAGCACTGTACTCTGGGGGATTTTCTTGTTTCACTTAGTCCTTTTAAAAAATGCCATCATAGACTGCCCAGAGGTCACAGTTGGTCCCCTCACTCCTTGATGCCCAACTTTACTTTTCAACAAATGTGCTACTTTTATTGTTATGAAAGCTCTCGCCATTTCCCGCTGCTACACTGGGCCAGGGACCCATCACCTATGCAAAATCTGGCAGAAGACCCTCACCCATCTCCCATCTTCTTGGCTTCTGACAGGTCTGGATCCATACAGCAGCCAGAGTAAGTGGTTTTTAACACTTTGTTTTAAAACTTCATACATAGCAACAGGAATGAATTTTTGGGTAAGCATCATATATTCATCCCAATATACAGTCACAAACACTTGATTGTGCTTGTTTCAACACAAGTTTCTACTTTGTTCCTCTATCCATCTTGTGTGTAGCATTTCAAAGTCAGTTACAGAAATCAACACTTTTAACATAAATATAAGCGATATTTGCTTCATTCTTTAGTTTATATGAAGGTTTCAACAACACAATTTGGCTTTTCTCTTCTGACATTTTTCAGTACCTGTGACAACAGAAGCTATTTCTTCCAGCAACTTATACAGTTATGCTCAGATGGTCCACATAGATCTTCAAGCATCCCAGATGTCCAACATCTGTAAAAGGACTTCCTATCTCTCTGTAATCACCCCAACTTCTGTTCCTCTTCCCTGGCTGCATCAACTATGTGCTGCATTTAGGCCAAAAATGCCAAACATTTCCACTAGACTCTGAACCCTGGGTTGACTGAATGGATCTCTGTGCCATCAGTAAAACCTGAGATTGATTTGTACTGCCTGGTGTGGTAGTCCTAGGGCATGTGAAGGAGAGAAGGAGTCAGCCACGGCTCAGGAGAAGGGTTTCATTATTGCTTTAGACACCTGTTCCCCTGTGTAGGCTGTGTAGTCTCATGGTCAAGTAGCCCAGTCCTGTGCTATGGGGAGTCTCAAGTCTTCCATAGAGATCCTGCCATTCTGAGAGTTTCCCGTCTTCTGGAGTCCTTCCCATATTTTAGGCAAAGACAGTGGCTAGTCTTAGAGCATGGAATGAAATATGGGGGTAAAAATATTACATAGCCCTAACCCAGAAGTGACTTCGGTTTCTAGATTAATCTAGAACTTTCCATTCCAAATTTTAAAAAGAGGGGAGAGGAAGAGAGAGAAGAGAGAGATGTTACTCAGAATCAAGAAAGCATAAAAGAACAGCCTGACTTTTATGACATTCTGGAAGGAGAGACACACGTTCAGAAAGCCTAGTTTTGGTAGAAGAAATGTGAACATATCTAGGAAGCATCCCTGCCTTGGCCTTCCACCTCTGACAGCCACCCACAGCTTCTCTGAACAATGTTGTCAGCTGACACTGGAGGATGTTTCAATGCTCTGTGAACAGGCCCAGGTGTGGTTGAAGCCCTTGACTCCCTGCTTGTGGGTTTCTATTGTTATAAAGAAAGAAGAGTCTCAATCATTCAATTTTACCATGGAAAGCTCAGAAGCCAGATGCTGGGGTGAAAACCTTCTAGCTCAGAGAGGCAGAGAGAAAGCACTGAGCTGACCTTCCTATTCAGTTCACATTCTAGAAGGAAAAAGCCCTTTGGCCTTCTCTGCGCTGCCTTAAATACTCTTAAACTCAGTATCCCACCTTCCTGTGTTTACTTATGTTCACTCCCTGTCAACCAGTAGCTTGCTCTGCCTCTTGACCCATGGTTGACTTTATTTAGCCCTTGCTTACAGAAAGCTCCTGGGTTAAAGGTATGTGCTAGGGCTGAGCTACACCACAAGAGGAAACAGGTATTTCCAGTTCACAGTCTTGGGGTTCACAATGGGATCAGATATCCTGCAAAAGGTTCCAGGTACTTTCTCCAGGATTTTTCTGTTTCTGGTGTCTCCTGCATCTTCTCGAAGTTCACTTGACCTGGTGTGTGCATATCCAGGCAGCCTCTCCTCTTTCCTTCTCTTTTTTAATTTATTTCCATTGCTCCCATTTTTTTTTATTTTGTATTTGTCTTTTGCCTTCTGGGGCTTGGGCATGCCACGCTCTGGGAACATTTTAGCTTTGGGAGTCCTGCTTGGACATATTGGCAGCCCTCAATAGGGCTTGCCGGCAATCCTGCATAGATTGCTGAAGTCAACACTATTTACCCTAAACGTTATCTGTATACTTGCAGAATGAAAATGTTTTAAGTAATAGTGAGATCATCTTTTTTCTCTGTTCATACTCTTATTTTCTTTACCTAGCAGATAGAAGTATAAGGCCCTGTAGGGCCCAGCCCTATCTTCCAGCTCAACTCTACATTTTTGTCCCTTTATCTGGCTCCTGTTCTTTTTTTTCATATTTTTTAAAATTTATTTATTTTTATATCAATCACAGGTTAGGTACTTTGCATCCCAGGCGTAGCCCCCTCCCTCATTTCCTCCCTCCCTCCCACTCCCTCCCTCATCTCCCTCCTCCCTGCCCCCTCCAAGTCCACCAACAGGGGAGGACCTCCTCCCCTTCCATCCAACCCCAACTCATCCTGTCTCCTCAGGGATGGCTGCAATGTCCTCCCCTGGGATCTACTGGCTCCTGTTCTACTGGCCACGTTTATGCTCTGCTTCTTAAGCATGACAAGAGCTCTCTGCCTCTGGGCCTTTTCATTTATTGCCTTGCATGCTTTCTCCTTGGAGAGTTATGTTCTGATCCTTTCTATTATAAGCATCCCCTCCTGTGGAGATCCATACGACTTCAGGCCATCTTGAGTCTGGAAACATCAAATGCCAGCATCATGTCTTGGTCTGAGTTCTCAGGCCTTCTTGACAGAGGAGAGTTGATTCTGTGACCATATCAGTCTGTGACCTAAAGCCAGCTAAGCTGTCGTTAAGGACAAGTGTTGCATTCCAAGGCCAGTGAGCTGCAATACTGAGGTCCAGGGCAGCAGAGCTAAGTCTACCCAGCCTTTAAGAAAGCCTCTCTTTGTCTTGCAAAGAAACAGCAATGGTAGCATATTTTTCATACAGAAGGACTCACTCATATTAAGGATTTATTTTCCCTACTAGTCTGTAGCAACTCACACATTAATCTTGAGAAATATCCTCATCCTCTCCAGGTTCTGGGTTTTCCTTAAGTGGTCAAGCTGACACTTAAATATTGCAGACTAATTTTCTGCTAGATAGTTGCTGTTTTTTTTTTTTGGGGGGTTTGGGCCTGTATTATGTCAATGAAGGAAAATGGGTCTTCATCCACTTATTTCCTTCTTGAAAACTCTTCTCACAAGCCAGTGCTGAATGGAATGTGCAAGTGGTACCATGAATATTGGGGGTAAAGTGGGTTGCCTCTGTCCCAGATATCCATTTGCTGCTGCTCCTACATAGAAGACCAATGGCTGCCTTGGCAAGACCTCATGATGCAAAGTCATGTCTAGATCAAGATCTTGACTTTCAGGTTCTTTGATGCATGTGGTAGAAGAGCATTACCTCTGAAAGAGTCTGCACTGTTTAAGATTGCACTAAAATGCCATGGAATTCAAGGACTCACAGATCCTTGTAGACTGCTTCACCCCCTTGCCTGCCCAAGCCCTCCAGATGTGTGCAGCCCCATCCTATTTTTTCTCTTGGACAGTGCCCAAAGAGGTGACCACACATGTTCTCAGGGCATTCCACTGTTGTAGGGAAGAAGTTGGTGCTGGGTGGAAAGCATGTCTTGAATCTGCTGACACATGTGAATGGTTTATACATCTCTGAGCTTCATTTACACAGAAGGTGCCATAATAATCTCAGGGCTTCTCTTAAAATCCTAATTGAGAGGACCCTAGGGAAGATGCTCAATCCTCATTCAGAAGGGCAAACGTGATAGACATCAGAAGCAGGAGAAGACAGGGAACAGGACAGGAGCCTACCACAGAGGGCCTCTGAAAGACTCTACTGATCGAGGTATCAAAGTAGAGGCTGAGATTCCTGGCTAAACTTTGGACAGAGTGCATGGAATTTTATGAAAGAAGGGGGAGATAGAAAGACCTGAAACGGACAGGAGCTCCAAAAGGAGACCAACAGAGCCAAAAAGCAAACAAACAAAAGAAACAAACAAAAAACAAAAGCAAAAACAAAAAACTGGGCCTAGGGGCCCTGTAGAGACTGTACCCCAACAAAGGAACATTCATGGAAAGGGCCTAAAACCCCTGCTCAGATGCAGCCCATAGACTCAGTCTCCAAGTGTGCTTCCTAGTAAGGGGAGCAGGGCTGTCTCTGTCATGAACTCAGTGGCAGGTTCTTTCATCAGCTCCTCCTGCGGGTGAGGGGTGCAGCCTTGCCAGGCCACAGAGGAAGATGATGCAGCCAGTCCTGATGAGTCCTGATAGGCTAGGGTCAGATAGAAGGGGAGGAAGACCTCTCCTATCAGTGGTCTACAGTAGTGGCATAGCGGGAGAAGAGGGAGGAAGGGTGGGATTGGGAGGAGATGAGGGAGGGGGCCACAGCCAGGATACAAAGTGAATAAACTGTAATAAATTATAAATAAAGAAAAATAAAAGCAAAATACCCCCCCCCCCCCAAATCCTAATTCAACCTTGACCCTGGAGTAGCTGAGAGTTCTGTCAGCATCTTGCTTCTGTTCTGTTCCCTGTACTCTGGTGGTGCCTCCTGGTCTGGTGGGGACAGGTACGTGTGGTAAAATATGGAGCAGGGATAACAACAGAAAGAAGCAGAAAAGTATAGGGTCGGGGCTGGGGATGGAGGGGGACCCTAAGCTCAAGAACAGCTTTGAGGAAGAGGTAATTTGTAGGCTGAGGTTTTGGAGTCTGGGAGGTGTTTGCCATACCGACAAGGCAGCAGAGAGCATGACCAGCAGGAGAGGTATTTGCATGGGGCTAATGTAGGAGCTGCAAGAGCTCAGAACATACAGGAGAAGCCCGAGCAGGGAAACAGAATAGAAAGCTCTGGAAGGATGTGCTAAGAAGGCTTCAGTGTGGCCGTGGACATAGGGTAAGAGCTGGGTGAAATCCTTCTGTACGAGAAAATATGCTACCATTGCTGTTTCTTTGCAAGACAAGTGGAGGGTCTGCTCTGGGGACTGCTACTGCTCTGTTAAGTGCACAGCTCTCTTCCAGGCCCCTCTGTACCTTCCATCATGGGCAATGGGTGCCCATAAAGCTGGGGAAGGAGGTAAGGGCAAAGAATTGAGCTGGGAGCTGCTGTTCTGAGGTTGAGACTCGGCACATGACTTACTGTGATGTCATTTGGTGAGTCTGTTTCTTTCCTAACCTCAGGGCCTTTGTCTTCACTAAAGCTTCTGAGAGTATTTTTCCCCTCCACCTTTGGCTTCTCCCCATTGTTTTCTTATCACCTAGCAGAGAGGCTGTATTTCCTAATTTGGGCTCAGAAATGTGAGCCGCAGTCTGCCCACTGTGGTTTCCAGAGCAGGGTGTAGGCCTCTTTGGTCTGGTACATGACAGTGAGCTGTGGTCAGTGGCTCGTGGTCACTCTTCGTGTGCAGATGAAAGTGGACTATGTTTTGCAATACAGAGTTTGTTTGCCTTTCTGAGGAAGGGTCTCATGCAGCCCAGGCTGAACTTCTTCTCCTTCCACATCTGACTGCTTGGATTATAAATGTGTCCCACCCTGTTTGGTTTATGTGGTTCTGGGGATCAAATACAGGACTTCCTGCATGATGAGCAAACGTTTTACCAACTATGTTATTTCAGAGCCCCACTTTTCATTGCTTCTGTGAGATTAAAACTATACTAGTTTTAAGTCTTCACTTCTTTACATTATATTGGCTCCTGCTATCACATGCATTTTATAGAGGAAGACACTAGATGCAAATAAAATAAGTAATATGCCAGATTTCTAACTTTGAGATAAGCGCTGCCTACCTGACCTTTGTTCAGTGATGGGAATGGTCTTCAGTCTACAGTGCCTAGCCCATGCGGTGACTAGAAACTTGAGTGTTATAGCAGAGCAATGATCCCCGAAGATGAGCTTGTGACTGTCTTACTGTATAGCCAAGTAGACTTTGTAGGCATGATGAAGAGCCTTGAGATGGGTAGATTATCCTGGATTATCTGCATGGGTTTAGTGTGATAGGGGAGAGTACCAGAGAAAGCCAGGGAATTATATTTGAAAGTGCTACCCTGCTAGCTTTGAAGAGAGAAGAAGAGACCATCTGCCTAGGGAAGCAGGTAGCCTAAGCATGCTGGGAAAAGTTAAGAAACCCTATTCTGCTTGTGGCCTCCTGAAGGGCACAGATCTGCTAATACATGAAGTCAGCCAAGTGAGATACAGTTCCATTTTCAGACTCATGGAACTGCAAGACGATAAACTTGTGGTCTTTTTTAAGTTTTATCAGTTCCTTGATAATTTTACTTAACATGTTTTGATCACTCCCTCCACCCCCAACTCTTTCCATCTAAAAACTTTAAACTCAGCAAGAACAATTTGTGCTTGCCTGGCTGGTCTGTAGTTTAACATATAGGATCCATATCTTTGATAGCTCTAATACTATGGATCCCTATTTTCCACTCAGCAGTCCGCATAGAACCTTCTGACACTGTACACTAGCATGATGATAGGAAGGGCCCAGCTCATTTCAGCGTGATTTCTTTGTCTTGTTATGTGACCAAAGTGTGTGGTATTTTCAGCATTCGGCCTCACAATCTAGTCATGGTGGGCAACTGATAGCGGTATCAGTTGCCTACATCTGAGGGGAGGGGATGGGGGGGTCTTTCTGCCCAATAACTTGTAAAATGGTAACCTATCAACGACACTGAGATTTTGATTTAATATCCCATGGCTCCCTATGTAATTCTCACTGCTTTATCTTATTCCTCCTTTTGCTAGCTTCTGATGGCATTGTTCTTGTCTTCCTTTTTTGTTCCCTTCTAAGTTTCTTCAGGCCTTTTTTTTTTCTAGTTCTTTATTCCCCAAACTTAGGCTTCTGCTTTGAGATTCCTTTTTTAAAAAATACTTTTTATTTTAAGTTTTACTAATTACACTTTATTCACTTTGTATCTCCCATAAACCCCTACCTCTTCCCCTCCCAATCCCACCTTCCCTCCCCCTTCTGCATGCATGCCCCTCCCTAAGTCCACTGATAGGGGAGGTTTTTTTCTCCTTCCTTCTGATCCTAGTCTATCAGCTCTCATCAGGAGTGGTTGCACTGTCTTCCTCTGTGGCCTGGTAAGGCTGCTACCCATCAGGGTGAGGTGATCAAAGAGCAGTCCAATCAGTTCATGTCAGAGGCAGTCCCTGTTCCCATTACTATGGAACCCACTTGGATACTGAACTGCCATGGGCTACATCTGTGCAGGGGTTCTAGGTTTTCTCCATGCATGATACTTGGTTGTAGTATCAGTCTCAGGAAAGACCCCTGTGCTCAGATTGTTTGGTTCTGTTGCTCTCCTTGTGGAGCTCCTGTCCTCTCCCTATCTTACTATTTCCCACATCTTTCGTAAGATTCCATGCACTCTGCCCAACAGTTGGCCATAGGTCTCAGCATCTGCTTTGATATTCTGCAGGGCAGAGCCTTTCAGAATGTAAACTTGTACAACCACCCTGGAAATCAATCTGGCGCTTCCTCAGACAACTAGGAATAGCATTTCCTCAAGATCCAGTTATACCACTCCTAAGCATATATCCAAAGGAGGCTCAGGTACACAATAAGGACATTTGCTCAACCATGTTCGTAGCAGCTTTATTTGTAATAGCCAGAAGCTGGAAACAACCCAGATGCCCCCCAATTGAGGAATGGATAGAGAAATTGTGGCACATCTACACAATGGAATATTACTCAGCAATAAAGAACAAGGATATCATGAAATTTGCAGGTAAATGGTGGGAACTGGAAAAGATCATCTGAGTGAGCAATCCCAGAAGCAGAAAGACACGCACGGTATATACTCACTCATATAGACATATAATACAGGATAAACCTACTAAAATCTGTACACCTAAAGAAACTAATCAAGAGGGAGGAGTCTGGCTAAAATGCTCAATCCCCAGCCAGAAAGGCAAAGCAGATAGACATCAGAAGAAGAAGCAAACAGGAAACAAGTTAGGAGCCTGTCACAGAGGGTCACAGAGATTCTTGTTCTCTGTCACCTCTTCCTCCTTCTTTTGTACACCTCAGGATTCAACTCAGAGTACTGTGCATGCTAGAAGTACTCTAACACTTTAACACTGAGCTGTACCCCTAGCACTCTTTCCTTTAAAATCTTTAAAAAGCTTTTATTTTCTTTGTGTAGCTTCTCTAGGAGTACAGATTTTAGTATATTTATCCTATATTATATGGTTAATATCCACTTATGAGTGAGTATATACCATGAGTATCTTTCTGCTTCTGAGTTACCTCACTCAGGATGAAAAAAATAAAATAAAAGCTTTCATTTTTAGAACCATGCATGGTTTTCCTCTTGTTGAGTGGGCCTTGGGTCCAATTAAAGAGCTGTTGGTTACCACCACGGCATGCCTGCCACTACTGAGACCTTAGTGTATCTTTTGATATCATTATCACCAACCCTCAGGAAGGAGGCTTTCAGTTCAGTTCCAACTCAGGGATGTCCAGAATCTGTGTCTGAAGTTCATGGTATCTTCAGCAATAGGGACTTAGGTTTCACCTCTCAGAAGCCACCAAGAGCAATAGCAGTAGCCTATAAGTTTTAAGAGTCTCTTCTGACCAACAACTCAAAATAGGGTTTTTCATGCCTAGTAATGGTTTCCTTTTTTTTTTTTTTGATGACATTTGGATTTTAGGGGGAGCATTGTCATTACAGATGGAGAATTTTCATTTAAACTATATAAAATATAATAATAAAACATATATAATGACATGTATAATACATATAGACTATTGTGTACGATAGGTATTTTTAGATAGTTCATAGTATGATTTCTCATGACTTTTCAAACATCCTTACTGTTATTTTACCCTTCTCTTTCCTCCTTCTTTGTTTATCCCTCTCATGCACAGACACCCCCCCCCTCCAGCCCCACCATGGATCTTGGAGGAGAATCTACAATTGCCATTTTTCTAAGTCAGCATAATACAACTATGCTTTAAATATTTATTCTTATACTCATGAAAAGTGTATTTTTCACCTTTCATCAGGGAAATTTCTCTTTGCAACAACCAGAGACCATTATAGAAACCCACTACTAATCAAAATGCAAAGTTATGGAGCCCAGTCCCAGCAGATACATTTACAACATAGTTCCTACACCTTAGGTTCAGAAATCACTGAAGATGTGGAGGCAGAAGGATTCAAGAGGCTCAGGGTGTTTGCCAAAAGATTGTATCTCCCAGGCATGTCAGAAAATACATCCATAAAGTCTCACCAACAATGCTTTGGTATTATGTTCTTTTGGAATGTATACAATTTCGCCTTGTTCATTCAAATGCTGATTTCTCTACCCCACTATCTGGTTTCAGTCAGACACTGCATTAGATGCTTAGAGCATCACCTGTCTCAAGTTTGTGTAAAAATGCCACCATTTGTTTTCTGTGCTGTCAATAAAACAACCAGCTCCAATGCTGAGCAATGGAGAGAATAGGGTGCGACATCCTGGTCCAGAGGGCAGGAGAAGGAAGCACGTAGGAGTAGGAGAGTAGAGATTGGCAGGACAGGATTTGGAACCACAAAGAGGGATGAACCGGACCTAAGATGTGACTAAAAACAAGTATAATGGGTGAAATCTGAGTGGTAGGAAACTATGCGGGCTTGGAGGTTTAAGATGGAGTAACTATTGCTGAGTATTGTGCTCTAGGTTAATTAAATAAATCCTAGTCTCTGTGTGGTGACTTGGGTATACAGCAGGTTTAAGGATAACCGCAGCTTAACTAAAAGATAAACCAATAATAAATATTAATAAACCTCAACAAATGCTGCCTAGTGAACAAGGACAAGGACAATAAACATGCGGATGTGGGTGGGAGTGGGGAAGCCACGAGGCCTCAACCCTACAAAAAGAACTACAGGCAACTAAGGGATGCTGAGAGTGGGAGAAATAGCTTTCTCCAGGGAAAAACACATTGACGGGGTATCCAGTACCAATGGTCATCCCTGAAAACACACATGCATGTAACCTTATAGAGACTGAGTAGGTTGTACTTAAGTATTTAGGATTACGCACAAACACACACATGTACATACACACATACATGTATGCAATAGCAATTAATGAAAGAGGCCATGTATTTGACAAAAGAGCAAGAAGGAATTTGTGGGAGAATTTAGAGGGAGGGAAGAAAGAAAAGCAGTAAGTGTTGTAATTATACTATTTCAAAAAAATAAAAGAAATAATTTTACAAATTTTATTTGATGCATATGGGTGTTTTGTCTGCATGTATGTCTGTGCACCTGTGTGCCTGGCACCCACAGAGGCCAGAAGAGGGCATTGGCTCTCCTGTGTCTGGAGTTACGAATAGCTCTGACTCACCATGTGGGTGCTGAGAATAGAATCTAGAGTGTATTCAGGAGCAGCCAGTGTTTCTAACTGCTGAGACATTTCTTTACCCACTCTGTCATCTTTTTAATGTATTTGCTGACATGTTTTCCAATCAGCAGCACTTTTGGGGCTTTTGTAAATTTCAGTATATTGTGCTTCATTTTCACTTGTTACAAGAAATCTCCTTCTCCCCCTTATAATTTTGACTTTGGCTTATTGGTTGTTTGGGGGAGGGGTGTATTTTAAAATTTGGCAGCTTTGTGACTTTTTCAGTTTTTCTTCTGCTGTTGATTTTTAACTTCCGTGTGATCAAGTTATTTTGTATGATTTCAATCTTTTGGACTGTCTCCTGTGGTGGCCTAAGATGTGCCGCATGGCCTGTTTTAGAGAATGTTTGAAGTGCAGTTGAGAAAGTGTGTGTTGGGGTCTGTTGGTGGAGTGTTCTGTACAAGACCCTCAGGTCCAATGGCTTTAGTGTCATCGAGAGGCTTCCTTTCCTTACGCAAGCTCTTCCTGGTGTTTATTCCTTTAGTTGTTGCATATATTTTGAAGAGCTGGTGGGTTCTGTTTGTTTGTTTGTTTGTCTTGTCCTGGGAATTGTACCTAGAGCCATGCATAGTGCATGCAAGTGTTCTATCACTGGGCCATATTCCTGGCCCTTTAAATTTTTTTTTTTTTTATTTTGAAACAGGGACACACTAAATTTCCTAGGCAGCTGGGCTCACAGGCTTTTGCCATTTAGTGTTCAGGAGCATGTGTTTTCACAAAGGCAAGAATCCCTTTGGATTCTTGGAGAGAATCCAAGAATTCTTGGAGGGGGTTGGAGAGATGGCTCAGTGGTTAATTGAACCCAAAGGACCCGGGTTCAATTCCTAGCAACCACATGGCAGCTCACAACTTTCTACAACTCCAGTCCCATGGATTATGACACCTTCATGCCAAGGCACAGAGAATTAAATTAAATAAATTATTTTTAAAAAAGAATTCCCTGTTGACTTGATGCCTGTAATAGTTCCTTACCTAGTTTATAATAGCCACCATTTCTCCCTCTCAGTTGCTACCATTGGGTGTCTCCTGCCCATCTACTTGAGACCAGGAACATTGAGCTTCTTAGACATTTGCATATATAAATAATGAAGAAACTTGGGGTAGGAACCTAGTCAAGACACAAAGTTCATGATGCTTCATATACATGTTCTGCTCCAAGCTAAAGATGATTTTATATGACATTTAAAAAAATAAGTGTATATGAAATAAAATTTCATAATTGGCTCTTTCCATTCATGGTATCATTCCTTTGAAATTTTTCCTATTTTGGAGAATTTTAGATTTCAGATTCATTGATTATAGACAGTCTCTTTATTTTTTTTTTTGTAATGACACAGTTTGAAAATTCTTCTAATTTTTTGTGTGTATCCTACAGACATTTTTGTTACTATTAGATTACAAGTAATACTTTAAAATCACAACAAACTATCATCTCAGTAATTTTTATTTTTATTATTGTAAGATGGTAGCTGTTATTTTAATAAATAGATATAGTTATCACCAAAAAGAAATTTTAAAAATATTATAAAAATTAATGTTAGATTAGGAAGCTTCAGGCCTGGTTTTCCCTCATGGCAACATTAGAAAGCAGCTATAACTAGCTAAAAGAACTTCAGCAACATTCTGGAACTAGAGTGAAAATAGCACACAGCAATAGAGGTTTAGAAATAGGCCTCCAGATTGGAGCGAAGCTGTAAGTGCTCAGCTGTCCCTCTGGCAGGTGCCGTATTGGTCTGAAGGTCGCAGCTTGATTCATGGTTGTCTCTCCTGAACCAGAGAAAGCAGTGTATACGCGATAACCTAGACAGACTGTTACAGGAAGAATCTTGCACTAGCAATAAAGAAAGTATAAACTACAGAGAAATGCACAAGAAGAGATACTTGTGGACTAGCATAGAGCTAGATGTCAAAGCAGACTCTCATCAAAAATCTGGTGGGGCCAACACGGACCTAGCTCCACATCCGGCATCTTGAGACGCTGACAAGTAACAGGTGCACGCGCTGAGACTGTAGCATGTGCTGACACTGTAACATGTTCTGAGACTGTAACACGTGCTGAGACTGTAACACGTGCACACGCTGAAGAGTCTGGCACTCTGTGTAACTCCAGGAGCTGCTCTGGGCTTTGACCAGGAGCAGAGCCTAGCAAACTACTTCAGCTCTCCCTCCCTTACTTATACATAGTTCAATTTACATTATTGTTAAAATTCATATTTGCTTACCATATTCATATTTATGGGAAGTATTAATATGAGAAGAATTATGAAAGATAATATGCAGAAACACGAAAGACGACTCATCGATGGCAAGACTTATTTTTTTTAATTTTTTTTAAATTTTAGGTACATTGGTATTTGCCTGTATGTACTTCTGTGTGAGGGTGTGAGGGTGTCAGATTCCCTAGAACTGGAATTATACACAGTTGTGAGCTGCCATGTGTGTGACGGGAATCAAACCCGGTTCCTTTGGTAGAGCAGCCAGTGCTCTTAAGCGCTGAACCATCTCTCCAGCTCCAACTTTTTTAAAGTCTTTGTAGCCCTGACTGTCCTGAAGCTCACTTTGTAGGCCAGGCTGGCCTCACGCTTGGAGATCCACCTGCCTCTGCTTCCTGAGTGGTAGGATTAATGGGGTGTGCCACCATGCCTGGGTATACTTCTTAAACGATGTCAAATATCACAAATACTTCATCCTTCTCCCATTGGCAGGTTGGCAAGATGAATCCCAGTAAAATGGGTGCAAGATTTTTTTAATGAAGAACAAGACAAACTAGCTATCTCATCTGATGGAGGAGCTAAGCTAGGGAAAGGAAAGGTCACTCTGAAAGAGAGAAGGGAATGTGGGACCACAGCTACTGACATCAAACCATGCTTAAGTAACGGTACTTAAATTCTGAGGCCCTGATTTAATGCTAGTTCCATGAAGTGAATAGAATAGGGTTTTCTAGATTTCAATGTTAAATTGAGCATTTCATAAAACAGGCATTCTAAGACTGTTTGGAAGAAGAGCACCTTATCTATAAAGGCATGTGGCAACAGATGAATATTTTACAGTTAATTACTGTTAAGCACATAGTTTTATTATAAACCATAAAAGTCCAAATCACAGGAAAAAGTTGGGAAAATATCAATTAAATATTTTCAACATTTCTTAAAGGATAGATTTTAAAGTTTAGAAGTAATAAAAAAAGTCTCAGGCTGGAGAGATGGCTCAGAGGTTAAGAGCACAGGCTGCTTTTCCAGAGGTTCTGAGTTCAATTCCCAGCAACCACGTGGTGGCTCACAACCATCTATAATGAGGTCTGGAGACCTCTCCTGGTGTGCAGCTGTGCATGCAGACAGAATACTATACATAATAAATAAATAAATCTTAATTAAAAAGAAACCTTTATTAAATAAAAAGAAGTCTCGATGAGAAACACAACTGACTTTATGCAAAAAGTTTTAACTGTGGTTAAAATGAGAAAATAAAAAGCAAAGTTGAAAAAGTTTTTCTATTTTGTTGACAAAAGCTTAATCACACACACATACACACACATACACAAAAACAGACACAATGCCCTTAAAGTTTAAAAATCAAAAAAAAATGGGGCTGGGTTTGTAACTCAGTGCTTGGTGTTTAAGAGGTCCTGGGTTCAATACTCAGCACCACAAAAAAGTGAATAATAATAAAAGAATATTTGTTGGGCAAGAAGCTGGAAACAACCCAGATGTCCCTCAACTGCTGAATAGGTACAGAAATTGTGGTACATTTACATAATGGAATACTACTCAGTAATTAAAGCAATGAAATCATGAAATTTTCATGCAAATGGTAGGATCCAGAAAAGATCATCCTGAGTGAGGTATCACAGAAGTAGAAATACACACATGATATATACTCACTTATAAGTGGATATCAGACATATAAAATAGTATAAACATACTGAAATCTGTACGCCTAGCGAATCTAAGAAAGAAGGGGGACCCAGGGTAAGATGATTTATCCTCACTCAGAAAAGCAAATGGAACAGAAATCGGAAGAGGGAGAAAAAACAGGAAACAGGGCAGGAGCCTTCCACAGAGGACCTCGGAAAGACTCTACTTAGCATTGTATCAAAGTAGATGCTGAGACTCATAACCAAACTTTGGGAAGAGTGCAGGGAAACTTATGAAAAAAGGGGAGATAATAAGACCTGGAGGGGACAGGAGCTCCACAAAGAGAGCAACAGAACCAAAAATTCTGGGCCTAGGGATCTTTTCTGAGACTGATACTCCAACCAAGAACCATGCATAGAGATAACCTAGAACCCCTGCTCAGATGTAGCCCATGGCAGCTCAGTATCCAAGTGGGTTTCCTAGAAAGGGGAACAGGGACTGTCTCTGACATGAACTCAGTGGCTGGCTCTTTGATCACCTCCCCCTGAGGGGGCAGCAGCCTTGCCAGGTCACAGAGGAAGATAATGCATCCAGTCTTAATGAGACCTGATAGGCTAGGGTCAGATGGAAGGAGAGGAGGACCTCCCCTATCAGTGGACTTGGAAAGGGACATGGGAGGAGATAAGGGAGGAGGGTGGGATTGGGAAGGAATGAGGAAGGGCTACAGCTGGGATACAAAGTGAATAAACTGTAATTAAAATAAAAAATTAAAATTAAAAAGAGAATATTCATCAGGCCAGTCATTATTGCAGTTTGCAGGGTTCATGGTTAGGTAGAAATGATGATTGCTTTTCTCTTCCGGTCATGCTTTAGGAGTTACCAACTACTTTCTGAATGAATTGAAGCCTCACTCCATGCAATGAAAACCATTCCTGGCATTGTTAATAGGGCCACAAATCTATGACAAGATAGGTAACAGGTCCTAGGGGAGAATCTAATGCTATTATTCTGCTAAATGAATATAGTATTAAACTGACTCTTCATGGCTTGTTACAGGCATAGAACAGTGCATCTCTCGACCCTCATCAGAGAAGCTCCTTACAGTAGATGACAATTTACTTGGAGACCTTCAGCTGGTCAATGTGCAGAAGATAAAAGATAACATCTTTAAAGCAGACAAAATATCATAGCCCTTCCTGCAAGGCTTGGGGTTCTTTAAGAAAGAGTGGGTACAAAGACTGTAAGAGCCTGAGGTGGTGGGTAACTTCAGGGAAACAGTGTTTTCCAGATGAAACAGAGCGGTAGAACAGTGATCACACAGCTACACAACACTTGGGCCAATTCAAGCCAGACAAGAACCTCAGGTAGGTTTGGGTTAGGGGGGCACAAAATCCCAGCACTCGCTGAAGAGCTATTGGCATTTAACTGTTGTTGGGAGAAAGAAAGTCCATTTTCCTTAATGTTATTACCCCTAGTAGGCTGATCACACTCCAGTGTTGGCTTCCCCCCAAAGAGAAGCTGGGCAACAAATACTTAATTCATGTTGGGAGGCAAATAAAGAAGAAAACTCAAAGTTAGGTGGATAGGGAAGTGAGGGTATGTATGGAAGGAGTTGAGGGAGGAGATTGAATATGATCAAAATGCATTATATGAAATTCTCAAAGAATTAATAAAATATGTTTAAAAGAAAATATCAAAACTCATCAGTATTGTCAAGTAGCAGTTGATATTTTTTTAGGTAGGAACTTTAGCTAATAAATTTGAAAAATATTCAATTTTATTCAATATCAGAAATGCAGGATTAAGTAAACCACAAACAACATTCCACCCATTAATACATTAACGTAAGCATTTTAATGACAGTGTCTAATGCTATAGAGATAAGGTGAATTATGTTTGTTTACCGCTGATCTCAACATAAAATCGCATGCCTAAATTTAGAAAAGTTAGGTTATGTTGCTGCAAGTAAATTAAAAAAAATACTCAGTGATTTGAGATATAGCTTTTGTCTTATTTATGTGAAGAATTATGACAGGGTTTATTGTGGCTTTTCTCCTTCTAGCAACTCATGGGTCTATGGTATTATCTCAACGCATTGCTTTCATTATTGCCTTCACAGGCAGAAAGTAGGCATGGCAGATATTCCTCTCTTAGGCATGTTAGGTACATGCCATTTCTGTTCGTACCTCACCATTTCCAGTCACATGAATCCAGACTCATTACAAGCGGGTGAGGAATGTAAGAAAGCCTACCTGGTGTTTAGCAAAGACTTCCTGAAACAATGTCAGGCTGTACCTGGCACATGACATAGCCCCTTTGCAGCATAAATTTAATCACAATTTCATTTCCTGGTGTATATTCTCTACAAGTGACAAAATGGTAAAGTCTAAATACACGAAAATTATTTTTATGCCACAGTTTCATTGTTACTATGTACAAAGCGTTGACCCAGTGCCCTATCATATATGAAACAATGAACTTCACAAAGTGTACAGAACCCATAGCTGTATTATATGTGAGGAGAGTCATTTAACACAGTCTACAGAACCCATTACCCTACTGTACACAAGGCAGCAGATTTTGCAAGTCTACGGAGATAAATTCATATGCTTGGAACACCACTTCATGCTAATCAAACAGGATCTGTTGAAAATTGACCCCACCACCTATTTTCTTGTGTGTATTGTAACTAACTACAGGCTGAAGACCCCTGTGATCCATTAAACTTGCTTTGTTTGAGCTACACAGTGTTTCAGAAAGGTGAAAATAATAGTCAATATTCTAATATTTAAGCTTGGGAGATTTCACATGCACCAGTTTAAATATATAGATATGCTTTGCTAAAACTTAGCCCACTACAATATTGGGTACACTTGCTCCCCTGCTATTCCAGTGACCTGCCCTTGCCTTTGAAAGCAACTTGAGTATGATTAAGTGTCCCAATGACTTTCCAGTTTCTTTACGCTTCCCTAGCAGGGCCTCTGAGAATCAGATCTTTGTATCTCTGAGGAAGGTTCTGAGGCTGGCAAGTATGCCTTTTCTTTCTCTACTGCGGAGCACAGTCTTTTGTCTCTCAGGTCACCTCTTGTGTTGGAACCCCAGGTAAATGGCAGCTGATTGACCTTCTCCTGGCAGTCACAAGTGGGTGCTAATGAATAGGAGAATGTGTTGCCCTTATACTTGATAATGAGGCGACTAGTCCTCACCCTTCTCTCCTCCCTCAGTGTTGCATAGGCAAGACAGAGACCCCAGTTTAGATTCCAGTGTAGAAGGTCTGAGAGTTCACAAGGCTTAGATGTTATTCCAAGGTGCCAACTTCACACAGTAGCGCTACAATTGAGAACATATTTCAATAACACTTTGAGACATTTGACACTTTCTGCATAAGCAGAGAGCTTGTGACAGTCATGTGTCCTCTCTCTCTGTCATCCATCTCTCCAGACTGCTTTTGTTTAATGTCTCCTTTATGTTTGAACCTTTCATGGACTGTGATTTTTCACAAGGCTGAAAGGATAGTCTCAATTTACTAGGGCTTAGGGGAGTCAAGTGATTGGTCCACTGTCACATGGGGGAGGAGATAAGTTCAAACTAAGGCCATTACAATGAGCAATACTGTCCTGGGGAAGCTCATGTTCACACAGAAGCCATTCCGAGTGTGACTGTTACTAATCCATTCCTAGTTTCAGTTAGCATCCCTATTCTCATGTCAGTTTTTTTTGGATGCTTCTTCAACAGTGCTCAAGGGACCATGTCACCCAGAGAGTTACTCAAACACAGCCTGGCATTGTGGGTTGCTCTAAGTTTTAATAATATCAAAGTTTACAAAAGGCACTAGGTAAGATGCCTTATGGACATCACCATTCTTTAAAATTTAAGGTCTTTGGGATCTCCACAGCTTGAAGATTTTTGTAGTTCAGAAAACGAAAACAGAGTTTCTGAAATCCATGCTTCCTTTTGTATTTCATAGCAGCTTGTGGCAGAATTGGCTTCATTTGGGGAGATGGGCTAGAGCCGAAGGAGCTTAAAGGTAAAGGCAGACAAGAGAAGGGGGTCTGTGGTCATGGTAAGCACATCATACCAAAGTCATTCCCACACTGTGTCAGCCCCTGGGAGAGTGCTCAGATTTTCAAGAGATGACTTTGTGGGTTCCTCGACTCTGTGCAAGACTTCAAAACTAGGCTTCATCCCTGATGGGAACTCTGGATAGAGAGCCTCCACAGTGGCAGAGGGCCAATTTCCTGACAGTCCAAAGGGGCAGGATCTTGTTATCAGGACTCAGTACACACATTTTGTGTCAATGTTTTCTTCTTAAAACACCAGGATTAAAGACATTTGCTACTTCTTTGCTTTCTTAAATCAAAGTGTCATTTTTCTGGGTGGCTCTCACATTGTTTTGTTCCAAGACAGGTTCTACAACGGACTCCCCTACTCCTACCTCTGCAATTCCCTGATTCCTACCCCTGCAGTTCCCACTCCTGCCCCTGCTCTCCCAGACTTCCAACCTCAGATCTTTGTACCATGGACTTTGCATACCAGCCATCATGACCAACTAGCAGATTTCTACTGCCTTCAAGCTGCTATCTCTGCTGTCCTCCCTTCCAATAGAGCTTTTCTCTATTTTCTGGGTTGTTAATCTTTCAAGAACCTGGAGAAGCCAGATCTTTCATCCTCAGACTGAACAGCCTGGGGTCCGACACTATCTGAATCATCTTTGGTTCCCCATAGCCAAGCACAGTGGCAGTCACACAGAAGGACATCTAGGAAACACTTTTATGATGAGTACGTCCAAGCATAAGTGAAAGCACTTCATGGTGTAAGGTTTCATGGGGATGTAGGCTGACATGCATGTTTCATGCCTGCCACCGATGGACACAGCAGAGCAGGGCTGTCTTTGGACCAGGAAAGAGGAATCATCAAAATAGTACCTCCTGCTTAGGGTCGCACTGGCAGGAACTGTGTTGGATATATTCAGTTTGGTAATGTTTTAGCTGCTTTTTGTGTTCTGTTATTTCACACTCTTTAGTCATCTAAGTCATTCCCAATATCCACTAGGCCACTACCAGGTGTCTGATCTGGGTTATTTCACAAGCTTCACTTTAGTACCATTATCCTCATTTTATGAGTGAACTCAGGCTGGGAGATAACTTTCTATGTCCTTCCTGTTAGTAAGATGACATCATAAGTTGCTAGGTAACCCAGAAGCAGGTTGTTTCAGGATACTAACACTTCCTATAAGTAGGGACCGTGTCCCCCAACAAGCTATCGTCAGTGTCTGGGAAGAAGTGATCTCCATCAAGACAATTTGAGGGGGGTTTGTTTGAAGCTGTTGAGGAGTGACAGGAATACCCGGGAGGAGAGATAATGCTAGGTACCCTAGGCTACTCTCCTTCCCAGCAGCTGGGGCCCTCAGACCTGGAGGACAGCAAAGCTTAAACTTGAGGGCCACAGGGAACTGACATCTCGGCAAACAATAGGTCCGGCAGAAGGGAAATTAGCTCAGAAGTATCAGCAAAAAGCAAGAGCCGCAGGACTGAAGGGCTGGAGAAACCCTATGCCCTCTGCCTTACAGACTGGTATTCTCTTAAAACTGCGACGACCGAGGCCCTTTGACGCAGGTTGCACAGGTCTCGGTCTGGCCAGCACTGCTTGGTAGACCCCATACCTCTCCAGGATGCCTGACGTTCTACCCAACGCCATGATGCAGAGCAAGCCCCCCCCTTCTATTTAAATAGGAACATATCAAGTCATCTCTTCAGACTATTTGTTTTTCCTTTGTGTGGGAAGAACAGCTAGCAGCCTTCCCAGATCTCGGTCCCTCCCCACCCCCAGTTTTCCAGGTCGGTCCCATCTGGGAAGGCAGCACTGACTTTCCATCAAATTCTCTCATGCTTGTTTCCCTCACCTTTTCTCTTTCTTAATCTTCCCATGTCTCCTAAAAGGATTAATTAGGAAGATGTGAGCAGGGGTTGGGACGTCAGAAAACAATCGTCACTTTCCTATCTGACCTCTCTCACCAGCTGCAGAATTAACAAATTGAATGTCCTCAGCAGGCTGGGGTGGCACATGATACTGAGTTCATTAGGAGCCTCACTGGGGCCGAGTGTGGAGCCCGGTTTAAACAACTCTCGCTGATTAAATTCCTTCCAGGCACTCCCGCCAGATGCTGTTAGAAAATACTCACATCCAAGAGGTTTTTAATTTTTTTTTAAACATGTGCCAATTATTTCCCTGCTATCTGCAGGTGCTGGCAAGCGTCACGGGCCGGCCCGGCCGGGCTGTCTACAGGCTTATCCACCCGGCGCCTGCCTGGGGGGCTCACGTCTGCAGGAATGGGATCCCGGGGGCTCTTCTCTAGGCTGTCAAAACTCTCCAGCCACCCTGCCTGGCTGGCCTTCCCTACCCCCAACCCCTGCCTGCCCCAGCGCCTCACCTTCTGAAGCTCACAGCTCTCAATTTTTCCTAGGTGGTAACACAGATCCGGTGACCTGCTAAAAGTGAGGCCCCAGAGGGCAGGCATGCAGTAATGCTGGGCCGAAGCCAGCTGCCTTCAAGCCAGGCTGGGCTTCAACCCTGAGCCAAACAAGGACATATAATTGCCCCCTCCATGAGCAGGGGTGCATACTTGGCATTTGTTCACAGGCATCCCTAACAGAAGTCCCAGAATGTACTTCCCTCATACTTCTACTCCAGCAGTCTCAGCTACTTGGTGTATTCCTCAATTGATGCTTGATTAATTCTCATCAATTTAATAGATGCTACTTCACTGCTAAAAAGCAAGGATTGAAAAATATAAAGGGCACACTTTTTTTTTAGCACTGCTCATATTTTTAATGATGGTAAAGAAGGTTTTGACTAATAACGAACTGAGTATTCTGAAGCCAATGTTTCTCCCTTCTCCTTTGTACTTAAGGGATGGTGCTTCATCCCATTGTTACCGGCCCTCAGGATGACACCTTCCCTGGTTGTTTCCTCTTTCCCTGCCTACACCTTTAGAATTCACATTTTGGTTCAACATTGCTTAGTTACTCACCTTGGATGGTTTCTCTTCTTGACTGGTGTCATTCCCTTAGACATTAATAGTTCATGTCCACTCAGTTCATGGAGCTCTTTCTGTCCTTGGATGATAGCTGATCCAGAGCTGGCTAGCACCCTCTCCTTGCCACCTTACCTATGCCCACTGTGCCTGAACTGAACTAAGAGCTCACACCAATCAAAGGACAACATCCAGTCATTACAAAAGACTAGAGGAGGATTGCAGGAAGAAGAGAAAGGCAGAAAAGAGGCAACAGCTTCCAGGTGCTCATGGAGAAATGTGGAGACTGGGTCCAGATTGGTAGAACAGAAGTTAAGACTCAGGACTTGATCTTATGGTGCTTGCCAGGCCCCCTCAACCCCTCTACCCGCCCACCCAAACAACAACAACAACAACAAAATCCATCATGGATTTGAGAAAACTCCAAACAAAAAAAGCAGGTAGTAAACATGGGAAAGAACATGTTTAACTCTGGGAGAACTGTTACCAATCACAACACCAACAGCTCAAGCTTCAAGAAAGAAACTAGGGTAGCGACTCAATAGCATCTTACAGATGCCCACATCTCCAAGTCACGGGGCAAAGATTAGAGAAACGAGCAGTTCTTGCCAGCTGAATCCCAGAACTTCTGGACCTCCTTTGTCTCCAGGTTGTCCCCTGCCCCATGCTTGCCACATACCTTCCTTCAGACCGTCTTCACTTGCCCTGTTTCTAGGCCACATTTCCAGCAATGCAGAGTGAATGGAGCCAGCTGCTTTATCTGGCCTTGTTTTGTGTGTAGAGTTAAGCCTCAGATGCAGGAGTCTTGGATGAAGGGTGTAATCCTTCATGCTCTAAACTCCCCATCTTAGGATAGCCTGATAGTGGGGAAAGGGAACTGACTCCAGACCTCAAGCCCGACAGCATCAAAATCAGGACAAAGGGCAGGTACTGATTGACACGAGTGACTGATTGTCAGCTCCTAATCTTAGAATGGCAGCACTTGCTCCAGAAATGTCACAATCAGGGCTTCTAGAAAATCCAGGGTTAAATGGCGATCTCTTTTCTTGGGACTGACAAAATAGATTAAAATGGCCCAAAAGAGGATAATGCAAATTCTGGAGAAAGAAGACTTTACCTGTGGATTCATGGCTCCTAAGCCATTTCTTAATCAAAGAATTCGAGAAGCTTTCTTTTGGTATGCAATATAAAGGAGTGAGTATGCCTTTTATGAAATAGAAAAAGGAAGCTTCAAAGTCAGAGCAATCCATGATGCAGCCATTGAGTAAAAGTGCCTATTTCGCTAAAAAAAAAAAAAAAAAAAAAAGAGCAGTTCTAGATACAGAGGAAGAGTTTAATCCAGTTGAGGATGAAAAAGAAAATAGCGGACACCACAGGGAATTGTCCCAGTAAGAAGGAGGTGACGCTGAAGCAAATCTCTCACAAACATGGAAAAAAATACTCAAAACATAAAAAAGATGATGAATGACAAATTGCAAGCCTTGAGAATATGTAGCAAGCCAGAGACACTTCTACTTCATGATGAAATCTTAAACACTGAAACATTAGCAAATTATTTTTCACAGAACAGTATACATGATCTGTAATAGAAAGACCAGGGCTAAGATATGTAGAGTTTGTTAGCATTGCTACAAAATTCCTAACAAAGGGACTAATTCAGTAACCAAAAAGCAGATTAAAAATAAAAGTTTTTTATGCCATTTGTTAAAAATATACCAATTGTTAAAATATTATTATATCAATATATGTATTTAACTCCTTGATTAAATCTAAAACTCATGTTTCATTCCAGTCAGATTTTCAGGGGTATATATATATATATATATATATATTTTTTTTTTTTTTCTGTCAAACTTCTTAGTTTGTCTTGTGGTTTTCAAGAACTATGATTTTAGGTCAACAAAATGAGTAAATATGAAAGCAATTTTTTGGCCTTCCTTACCTCTTTCAAAAGAGCTCCTTGATTTGCTCAAAGGTTCTGCTTTCCTCCTAGAGGGCTTATTCTGGTCCTTCTGTAGTCCAGGTCTTCCATCCACATGGGTCTCCAGAATCCACAGGTCTGCAGTTGCACAGTGGCATTCAGATCTTAATTTCTGAAACCTTTGTAGAAGCAGGTGCTTAGTTTCATTGTATGGATGTATGGAGCCATGGTGCAAGATCCATTTCATGACTGGATCAAGGTTGGTTCTTTCACCATCTGCTATGTTCATGGGTTGACGTGGTGTGGTAGGCAGCGATGATGGGCAGTAAAGTGGCCAGTCTTTACTACATGGAAATGGAACCTCAGGTCCTCACATGGAGGCTGATGTCAGCTCTGACATCTTCCAGAGAAGCTCCAGATTTATGTGACAACAATGGAAGAGCTGAGGAACCCAAGAAGCTCATCCTTACGTACTGCTTTTATTTTCTTTGCATTTAGTGTTCATAATACCTACAATGCTTGCACCAGTTTATCAGAAAAATACCATTCCAAACATCTTTTAGAGAGAGAGAGAGACAGGAAGGGAGAGAGGGAAAGAGAGAGAGACACACACACACAGAAACTTACTTTGTTCTGCTTCCTCTTAGAATAGAATGAGCTGTTCCCAATTATCTTCAAGCTACAGAGCACTTCTTTCCCAGGCAGAGACCATTGCTTAACCATGAGCATGTCTGACCTCTCTATAACACATACCACAAACTTGTGAAAGGCCTTCAAGACTCTTGGTCACATGTTTAGATCTGGCTACAGTGCATGCCTTTAAAACTTCCACAGCTTCTTTAATCCACCAGAGCGTATGGGAAGATGTTGCTATAACAAAGAATTTTGAAGGATCACCTCATATGATGTCAGATCACCATTGGCTTCTGTTAGGAGGACAAAGCTTTGGAGAAAATATCCAAGACTTTTTACCTGAATAATTTAGGTTCTTAGACCCTCTACAAAGAGAACTATGATCAACAATGTCCACGGATCCGGGAGTCAGGAAACCCGGACTTTCATTCTGAAAGTTTTGTAAAGTTTTGTTAAGTTTCTTAATTAGACTTTGGACCCTGGTGTCCTCATGTGTTACAGGGGAATACTGAATTAAATATAATTTTAAGTCTAAAATTCATGCTACTTTAATGAGCTATGCTCTGTTCAGTTATTTAAGCCGAGCACTAGTCAAGACAAGGAATAGAAAAATTCCTAACAGTATGGCAGTTAATTAGCCCTTTGACAACAGAGAAGCTTCAAGGTCTTTTCAAACTCACGGTCACATCAGCTGAATAGTCTGCCCCATCAACAGAGGGATTTGTGAAACTCTAAAGCTTATGTTTTACATGCTGTGAAATAAATCAATTAAGACAAAGCCTTTAAACTGTATTTGTATGGACTGATTACACTGTCTTGATTTCCAGGGTTAGAGTATGAAAGACCATTTGATCATGTCACGGGCAGTCAGATGGCAGTTACTGGAGTCTACACTGTACCAGAAATTCATCTTGTAGTTCTCATTGTATGTAGCATTTCAGTACAATCTCATTTAGTCTTTTTTTTTTATGACAGCCTTCCACCAACCTCAGAGTGTGCTCCCTCTGGAGAGCAGCAAAGATCACTTAGAAGGGCTGTGTTTAGAAAATCCTTAGCAGGACCTTCTTACTTTTTGGCCCAGGCAGATGTGTCCACAGTTGTCCCCAGACCTAGAAGGTTTTCTGAAGGGCAGTTGATTCTCCAGTAGCCTTAATATGCCCTTCAGCTTCACAAGAGCAACCTGGAGGGATTTCTCATCCTTCTAACTTTGATTTGTCTGGAAGTGT
Organism: Pachyuromys duprasi; assembly: GCA_028658305.1. Taxonomy (NCBI): domain Eukaryota; kingdom Metazoa; phylum Chordata; class Mammalia; order Rodentia; family Muridae; genus Pachyuromys; species Pachyuromys duprasi. The sequence goes on along the minus strand of CM053747.1, from coordinate 18,680,410 downwards.
CCTGGGACCAGGCTTTTCAGCCAGATTTTAGCACCTCTGGTCCTAGTTTCAACAGGACCAGGGAGTAAAGGTAACCGAGCTGCTAAGAGTATTTCACCTGCACACCCTTAAAGTAATCCAGGCTTGTTGGGGTGGGGGAAGTCAGTGTGAATCCTATTCAAGCTGCATATGGAAGAAAAGTGGTGTTGAATAATATCAGCTTTCTCCATTTTTTCCACAGAGGCCATCATATCAACTCTGGGCTCTGATGGGGTGCCAAACATTGGGAAATTAGGCAAGGGTGATGTGGGCTTCTTTATACTTTGAAACATTCTTTAATTATCCTGTGCTGAACGAAATTGGCTTCAAGGTGAGACATACATTAAGAAACACCAAGTATGAGGTTGCCAGCTCATTAAAAAAGGTAGCAGGTGAAGAAGGCATTTTTGATGTGCTCATGGCATGTTCCTTAGAGAGCTGAAAATACAGCTACAGGATTGCAAAAAAGGCCCACACTGTAGGCTTGGATGTGGAAGTTTCTCCAATACATATGATTTTAAGAGTAGGAACCTCTGAAATCCTCAAAGAAAAGAGCAGAGTTTGTTACCAGAACTTAGATTTCACAGTAGCTGTGAATGGGTTGTGTGTATGTGTTTATGTAGTGTATTGGGTTCTCCAAAGTTTTTGTGACTTTAAAACAATGTTAAAATTACAAGAGAAAGAAAATGTTCTGTAAAAGAAGAAGAAGATGAAAAAAGAAAGTGAAGATTGTATTTTGTAGAGACAGGGAGGTGATACTCCAGAAATAGGATACTTGGCAATTTCCAGTGCCACTGTAATGTCTGGCAAAGAGTAAGACTTGAGAAGTAGATGTCTGGAGGCCTTTAAGACAGTCAGTCCGGCAGGCAAGAGATGATACAACTCAGATGTCTAAGAACCAAGAATGCAGTGAGCATAGTGGGTTAGAGCATGAGTGCTGACCAAGCTCATAAAAGACATATTCAGTTTATAAGAGGAAGCTGTGTGCTGGGAACTCCGGCGCACTAGCACATTTTTACTTCACAGATGAGATGCAGGAAGTGAGGAAACCGTGGAGATGGAGACGGGGGTGGGGGTGGGGGGCGTAGGATGGTTGAAGGTACAGGGACTGTGCATGAGACTTGACTGGCCTCGGACAAGCCAAAGAAGAGAAGTGACAGCACCCTGGCACATTGCAATAATGGGGGGTGGGGCGCGGCAAGGAAGCTGAAGACAAATGGCACTGACCTCTTCACCTGCCAGGAGTACTGTGTGTTGAAACTGCCAAGACAAGGGCAGAGCTGAAGCCGTGGGCCTTGGCATTGACTACTTCGGTTGCCAGTCTGGGCCTGGAGAGGGTGTAGCACCAGCATGGTGGGCTGTGAAAGGCTTGTAGAGGTTCGTGAGCCACACTCAGATTGGCCAGTACAACCTCGCCTTCAGTCCCCTCCCTGCTGCCTAGCTGTGAAGACACTGCATGGAGCCAGAACAGACCATTTGGAATGCTCATGTGTTCCCACACCAGTTCTCCATGCCTCTTCTCCTGATATGATTAGCCAGGACCTGTGCCTTTAAGGAGTGCCCCCTTCCACTGCCCTTCCCCCCTTCAATTACAGCACTAATTTCAGTAATGGAGCATTAATAGAGTAATGGGTGAGTGAGGCTGGCCTGAAGGAACTGTGGAGCTCAGCACAAATTGAGTAAATAAACCATATATTAGATTTCTAAACAATACTTTTAGTCTAGTCTCCAGGGAAGGAGAGTCGTCAAGACTTACTTAAGTCGTCCCTGCAAAGTGTATGCAAAGGAAGTCTCTCTTCAGAGATGGGTTGTTTGTAAAAGC
>CM053747.1:18662607-18678070 GCA_028658305.1 Pachyuromys duprasi | reverse complement strand
ACCTGAGAAACATACCTCTGGGTGTGTCTGTAGGATTACTTCTAGAAATGTTTAATTGAGGAAGAAAGCTTCACTCTGAATGGGGGTGGTACCACCCAGGGATTGAAATGTCCGACTAAATAGGAAGAATAAAACAAGTTGAGCATCCACCCACATTTCATTTCTGTCTGCTTCCCAAGATGGACGTATGAGCAATTACCACACTCTCCGGCTTCTTTTCATTTCTGGCTGAGATATACTATGCTTCAGACTGAGGAAAGCACAAACCTTTCTTTCTACATGCTGCTTTTATCAGGAAAATTTTTTACACTAATGAGAAAAGTAAGCAATAGACTTTGTGTTTCTGTTGCATGCAACAAGAACCCAGACCTAGCTTCCGAGGGAAAGAAGGTTGTATGATGGCAGCAAGTCCTTAAAATATTAGTCTAGGGTAATGTCTTAGGTACAATTCTATTTCTGTGAAGAGACACCATGACTAAGCCAACTTACAGAAGAAAATATTTAACTGGGGGCTTGCTTATGGTTTCAGAGAGTCAGTCAGCCCGTGACCATCAGGCAGGTCATCATGGTGTTGGAGCAGTAGCCGAGAGCTTACATTTATCTGTAAGAAGGGGGCAGAGGAAGACAGGGGGAGAGACAGAGAGAGACAGGGACAGGTAGACAGAGGGAGACAGAGAGAGAGGGGGAGGAGATGGGGCCTTTTGAAAGTTCACCCCAAGTGACAGGCCTCTTCCAACAAGGCTACACCCCTAATCCTTCCTAAGTAAGTGCACTGACTGGGAACCAAACCTTTAAACATATGAGCCTGTGGGAGTCCTTCTCATTCAAACCACCAAAGATCATAAAATGCTGGCATATGCTTCATCTGCTTCATGTCCATGATGACAATACCCATGAAACTGGTTTCTAGACATGCTAGGGCTGCCAAACTCATGAACTCATATCAGTTGAAGCTGTCTGCACAAAAATGCACAAAATCAAGCCAGCCAACATTATTACATAGCTCAGGGAAGGGCTCACAGGCTGTCATTCCTAATGAGTGGATACTGGCAGTTGATGACTTCTAGGGGAAAGAGAGCTAGTTTTCTTTAAGAGTGTGGCCACTATCCTGTTTGCTATTTTGAATGAGATTTATACGTCCTCCGTAGAGTCCTCCTTAGTGTTTAGCTTCTTTAGGTCTGCAGATGGCTGTCCTATATTATACGGCTAATATTTGCTTATTAGTGATAGACACCAGAAGCGGCAGAAGAGAGGAAACAGGATTGCAGTCTACTATGGAGGGTCCTCTGAAAGGATTCACCCAATAGGGGATCAAAGCAGATGATGAGACTCAGGGCCAATCTTTGGGCAGAGTGCAGGGAGTCTTATGGAGGAAGAGGAGGGTGGGATTAGAGGGACATGGAGGAGACAGGAGCCCCACAAGGAGACCAACAAAACTAAAAGATCTGAGCCCAGGGGGTCCTGCAGAGACTGATGCACCAATGGAGGACCATGCAAGGAGAGGACCTAGATCCCCCTGCTCACATGTGGTCAATTGGCAGCTCAGTCTCCATGTGGATCTCCGAGTGAGGGGAGGAGGGGCTGCCTCTGTTATGAACTCAGTTGACTGTTCTGTGATTACCCACCCCTGATGATGCAGCCTTACCAGGCCACGGAGGAAGAGGATCCAAGCAATCCTGATCAGACTTAACAAGCTATGGGCAGATGGTAATAGTGGAGAACTCCCCTTTCAGTGGACTAGGGGAAGGGAATGAGAAGAGGGAGGGAGGGAGAATGGGACTGGGGGAGTTGAGGGAGGGGCTTCCATCGGGATATACAATGAATAAATTGTGAAAAAAAGTAATGAAAAAAAAAAGAATGTAGCCCCTGGCACGCGGACCATGCTCCAGTAGATGCCTGAGACAGCATGTCAGTGTAGTGTTGTTGCTCAGGTCTAAGCAAGCCCTGAATGGATACTGAGGACCCAGACATAGAAGTACATAAGAGCTCTCTTCCTCAAAGGGCCCGCTGTCTGAAGAAGGGCTTACTAACTGGACTACACCCAATGGTGATGCAGATTCTTTAGTTAATACTATGGCAGCAATAGCTACATCTAGTCTGCTAAGTCTTCCACAGAGCTTCAAACTGAACACACTCACGGCCTGGAAGACACTTTACATGCTCATGGTTGTACTTAGCACATGTGATATTTGTGTCCTGTGCAAGCAATGTAACCTGGGAGATTCTTCCCAAGCCGTACATTTTATGAAGTACAAAAACTTCAGAATAAATCATAAGCAATAAATCATGCGGCAAATTTGGAATTTTAATGTTATACTCAAATTTGCCTTTTAGAATGAAAATATCTAGTTTATACAAACTGGAAATAACATGCTCTATATGTAATTGTGAATAGCATTGATTTTGACAGTGTTCATAAATTATTTCAGAAATTTTAGGAGCAGGCACATGAAGCACTATTTTAGTGATATTTTACATTTTAATTCTGTATTATCTGTCCCTTTAGGAGACAGAAGTACACGGGGGTGGTTTAAGTGTGGCTTCCCAGGCACTTTTTTTTGGGGTACTGTTTGAAAACTTCTGTCCTACACAGAGTCTGAGATTCTAACGTGAACATGGACCAAATTCCATGGAATAAAACCCAGATAACCTATGGGGAGGGGTTCAGGGGTGTGTGGTGTAGTTGGTGTTAAATAAGGTGGTGTCTTGGAAGATGAGACTATCACAGGCTTCCAGCTTTCAGTCAGAATCCTAGAGGGGCTCATGGTGCTCTCTCAGGCTCAGATGTCCCACTCAATTGTCCTCCCCAGGCTATGTCTCCTGCCTGTAGCTCTGGTTTCACCTGGTGGCTCCATTCTGGTGTCTGCCTAGATCTTCAGAACTGAATGCCATCTGTGTGGTTTCCATTTGATTGTGGTCATTGAGTCTCAGCTTCCACTATGTCCTTCAATCTGCTTGCCAGTTCAGGGGGCCTATCCCAAACATGCCATGCACAGACACCCCTAACCGTCTACCCAGAAACTCAGAAACCTGGTCTTTATTACAAGTCGAGGGAGAATTATATTTGACCCCTAAAGCAGTACAGTTTCTTCTCTTCCTCCTCCTTCAATATATAGGGTTTATTAAATAGTTGTTGGGGAGGTGGCAGAAAAGTTAGAACCAAATTAAATAAAAAAAGCTCTTGTAGTCATTCCAGGCACTAACAGATGGACACAGGGACAGAATGTAGCCCTCTGAGGCTTAATGTCGAGACTGTACCCTGGGGTCTATCCTGCCTGAGACAGTTATTTAGAGAGTAAAAAGCTGTTTCATGATGCTCTGGGTGGGCGATGTCTCCCGTTTCGCTTTGTGTAGTGATCTTGCTGTCCACTCCATGGCTTTCTGGTGTCCACAGACACCCAGTGAAGGCCTGTTTCAGCTTCTTTTTTGAATCCTGAGAACTTTTGAGTTACTTAGCAGAGATCAGCTGCCAAGTAACAATCCGTTCATGAAGACACTGCCTGTCATAGATTTGTGTAACTTCCAGAAAACACTACCATGCTATAAGGTCAGCAGAGAAAAGCACAAGTGTATGAAAACTCCAGGCTTTGGAGGGGTCAGCATGGATGTCCTCAAACTTGGGAAACATGATTTTCAGTATTCTTTCCTTGCACTACCAATGACTGGAAAACAGACAACCAAGATCACTTTCTGGTGCAATGGATTTTATCATATACTCAAGTGATTGCTAAAACTGTGTGTTAACTCCTATATGGGTTCATTTTTGTTTTTATAATGAAACAATCAAGACAAGATGTTTATTTTGGTTTCTGATTCTAGAGGAGAAAGATTTAAAGAATGAATCTGGTAATGATTTCCCTACTTTAGAGTCCTGAAAGGCAAGAGGGCATTGCATGGCCAGAGACAGGGAACACACACATGTCTAGCGTGTCTTTCTGATCTCTCTCCCTTGTCTTACAAAGACACTAGGATTCAGTAGTGGGGATCCACTCCATTACTCTGTCCATCCTGGTCACCACTCAAAGCCCCCTCAACTTCTAAATACCACAGTAGGAATCATTTTTCTGACTTTTTAACCGTGATAAGTATTTATTTGTGTGTGTGTGTGTGCACACACACGCGCACGCGCACGCACATGCGCACATTCATGCAATGACCATATAGGTCAGAGGAGGGCATCTGACTCCTCGGAACTGGAGTTACAGATGTTTGTGAGCCTCCATCTAGGTGCTGGGCACTGAACCCTGGGTCCTCTGTAAGAGCAATAAGTTTTCTTAACTATTGGTCCATCTTGCCAGCACCACTTCTACCTGCTGACTAGCTCACAGTTGCCATATAATTTCAGCATATGAAATCTTGGTTGTGACATGCAAACAGCATATAGACCAAAGCAATTCCAGGCTGATAGAAAGCAGAGACTAAATGTCTGTGCTCTGTATTTGCATGGCACAGGTTCAAATCCTGGCTAGGCCACCTGTTCACCTTGAGGTCTTGAGAAGACCATTTTAGCCCTCTGAACTTTGATTTTGCTTTCAAGAGACAGAGAATACTGAACCAGTACAATGGGGACTCCTGGGAGGGAACAAGAGTAGATGCTGGGAAAACTGCACCTTCCTGAAGATCTAGTCAGCCCGGGAAGCAAGGAAATAAGGCTGGAGATATTAGAAACACTATTTTCTTTCAGATCAGCACATTAGCCACCTTTTTGTCTTTTCTTCACAGTGATGCTCCACTTTGCAAGTTTGGGAAATAAACTGTCCTACTTTCGCTACTCTGAGTCTCCAATGCTTTTATTATGAAATGAGGATCATAACTTACTGCAGAATTAAAAGGCACAGCACTTAACTTTTAAGTAATTACTGCAGAGACAATGGCAACCAACTCACCCATGTTTTCTATACAAGGCCCAATGGACATAAGAGCTCTGAAATATTATTAAGCTAATTCATAAGATTCAGGGCTTCCCAGAGGCATCAGGGTCTTGGCTGGCCAAAAGTGTCCAAGCATAGACCTGCTTCCTGGTAATAAATACCCCAAGTTCTGCTTGGGTGGTCAAGTACTGTCATAGCAGGTGTGCTGTCGCAGGCTGTATGGTGACCTGGTTGATATTGCCTTTTTAGATATTCATAATGAAAAATATCAAGTGGGGGAATGGTCACAATGAGCCCCATCTGCAATCAAGGCAAGTGTTCAGATGGGCAGATGGAGCAAGACTTCCCCGTGTGGAAGATATGGTAATGCCAGAATGGCATTTCTTGAGCTTAGCAAAGGGGCAAAGTACACATATGCATATCCTGTAGTCTCTGGAGCCAGTATCTTTTTTTATTTAATGCTCTTTTTGTGTTTTATAGAATCCTAATTATGACCGTTTAATAGCTCAGTCCCTTGGTTTGAATTTCTATGGCATTCTTCAGACTCATGTAGGGATCTCAGTCCCATGTGAAGCAGCAGATGCCGGTTTCTGAGCACCATGAATGTTCCCAAAAGTTGATCTCAGTCATTCCGTTACTAATAGTACCACCCAGACCTTCAATGGAACAGGTTATTGTTTGTCTGTCTGTGCAAGATAGCGATTTGGTAGTCTCCAGGCTCCTTGGAGACACTGCCCATCCTTCAGAATTAATTCAGGATCTATCTGTCCTGTACAGTCCTCATTCACAACTTCTTGCTAAGTTTGGTGAGATGCCAGAACTCTTTTTTTTTTCTGGTCTACTAGCTGAAAGGGAGGTGGGGGGAAAAGGGTATAGAATGCAAGAGGAAGGATGAGAATTAAGGGTGTCTTATCTTCAAAGAGTTAGGCCAGGATAAGTAGGATGAGAACCAGCCCTGGTACAAATCAGCTTGGCATCATACCATGCAGGGGTGTTGTGACACTTTTGGAATGAGACATTTCTATTTGATACGGACATCAGAGCAAGCACCCAACCAAGTATTTTGAGCCACTTCTAAATGCCAGTCTCTGGGCTTGTGCCTTATTTGGACTTTTGGAATGGAAACGATTGGTATTTATATTTTATAGTGGGTGGCTCTAAGGCTATAGAGCTCAACCCCCAACCTGAAGGGTTGAAAGTGCAGCTTCTCGCTGCCCTAAGCAGCATAGCCACAGTGTGATGCTTGTTTTGCTCAGGTCTTTCATGCAGTGGACACCAGGCCATGCATCAGTCCTGAGGACCAGTTAGGGAAAGAATTCATCAAATAACAACATAAGGAGATGTGAGATGAAGCACTTACTCCAGAGAGAATAGCTTGGACCCATGTTTCAAATCACTTGACTTTGAAATTTTAGAACTCTTACTTTTTCTTAGTATTCTTACTATTAATAGTAACTCTTACTATTCTTCCATTCCATTTCCATTCCATATTGTTAAGACTTTGGTCCTGCCATGCCTGCTTGCCACAGCACCATTACCTATGTCTCTACCAGACCCTGTGCTGGTCTTGAGAGGACAGGCCATGGTTCCTGCCATTAAGATGATCCAGGCTGGGACTGACTCCAGCACACTGCAATGATTTAGAGCAAGACCTCATCCAGATCAACTTCAAGCTCTGCCAAGTGGCTTGACCTTTGAGTCTTGGTGCTTTCCTCTTTTGTATACAGCCTGCTTAGCTGGGAATAGCAAAACTTGTATGATCTAGTACATGCAAATCCCCACCTAATTCCTGGTTTGTTGAAGCTCAAATGTTAGCTGCTAATGTTTTCTGATTGTTGAGGCTTTCCTTCTTTCCATGACAGCCAGTGGTTTTCCTCATTTAGAGGTATTGGCTCTTGAATCTGGTTTGATGCTGATTTTCTGACAAAATGGCCTTAGTTTAAAACTGGTTACAGTTTATAAGAGATTGTGATGGGGGCTTGCAGAGGTGGCTGAATGGCTAAGAGCACATTCTGCCCTTGAGGACTAGAGTTAGCTTCACAGCGTCCACATGGGGTGGCTCATGGCCACCTGTAAGTCCAGTTTCACGGTATCTAACAGCCTCTTCTGGATTCTAAGGTTAGCTGCACTAATGTTCACATACCGATCCATACACATATACACATGTACATATACATCGACATATACATACACATCATATACCACATATACGTATACACATATAATTAAAATTAATTTAAGAGCATTTGAAAAAGACTTTAAAACATCTCTCGCACATATTCCAGTACTCCACAACTGGTGTAGCCAATCTGAGCACTCCAGCATCCAGACACTGCTTATGTTTGAGTTCCATGTACCCCCACCTCCATACTTGTCAGGCATTCCCACCTCTGATATGTTTGCAGTCTTCAGGCTGGGAAGATAGCTCTGTTAGCAAAGCAAGCAGGAGGCCTGAATTCAAGCCCCAGAATTCATGTGGAAAACCAGGTTTGGTGTCACCCATCTGTAACTCCAGCAACTGGGAGGTGGGGACAGAAGGAATCCTAGAGCTTGCTGGTCAGCCACCCAAGCCTAATCCATGAGCCCTGGGTTCCCTTCACTTTGTCTGAGGAAACAAGATGGATGTCTGAAGAATGACACTCTAGGTTGAACTCTGGCCTACACAGATACACATGTACACACATGTGCACTCACAGACATGAACATGCACACGAATGGCCACACCCCCATACCCACACACTAAATATACTTGCAGTTTTCTTCCTTATTGGTGGTGGCATATTACATCAGCTATAATCTTTTTTACTATTTCCTTTATTTCTCCACGTTATATAACAAAATGCCTGTTGCTACATGCTCTCTCTACTGGGTGCTTAGATGTTTGGCTTAAAATGGAGCATGCACATGAAGATAATCCCACCTTCAACTGGAGGATGCTGGTTTCCTGTTTCCCCACAGCTGGGCTTACTCTGGTCTCTGCGCCACCTTCCCAGGCCTAGATTTTTCATTCCTCCTTTGTTTCTCAGTGTTTTATTTACACTGTGGGACTTTAGTTTAAAGGTGTTTTGTTGTTGTTGTTGTTGTTGTTCTCTGACTAAAGAATGTACTTTTCATGCACTTTCTAATGATTCTTCAGTAAGTCTAATTTCCAACCTTGTTCTGAGTGCTTTTCATATGCATAGCTCATTTTAGTCATACAATAATGTTGAGAGTAAATATTAAAACTTTCCCACATGGCATATGTAACAAAAGTTATTTATATTAAATGATTTGTCCTTTAGAAAAATGGAAAGACAAACTCAGCAGAAGAAAATATTTGCAAAATGTATTTCTAATCTGGAACTTAACTGAAACATGCTAACAACTCTTACAAGGCATTAGTGAGGAAAGAAAGAGATGTCCTAATTTAAGATTTGAATAAATATTTTGCCCAAGAAGATATTAGCAGTGAAAGTATGTCTGGCATCATCAGTCATTAAGAAAATTCAATTGAAGACTACAATGAGATATCATTTACTCTCTCCAGGATCAATGTTATCAAATAGATAAAAAGGAGTGTTGACATGAATGTGGAGACAGTGCGTTGCTTGTGGAAATGGGAAATGGTAAAACTATGTATGAAAAGCATTTGGCAGTTTCTGTAAAAATTTAGATTGCCACTATATTCTCAACAGATAATATATCTACCTAAGGTAAATGAAATCATGTCAACACAAAAATTTATATATTAATGTGCCCAAAATATCATTCATAATAGGTTAAAATTAAAATATTACAAACATGTATCAAAAGGAATAAGTGCACTCTAACGCACGTTACAACATGGATGAAGGTCCAAACTACCATGCTAAGGAAAGTTATACCAAGTGGTCCAGAAAAGATAAATCTACAGAAACTAAAAGCAGGTCAGCAGTTGTGAGAAATTGAGGTAAGAATGAGGACTTCTTAGACATGTTCCTGAGGGGGTGCTTTTAGGGTGGTGGACATGTTCTAAAACTGGATTGAGGCGATGCCTGCACAGCTCTGTGCTGACTAAAACTAGTTTTATGAAAATAACTATAACTGAAATGAACAGATTTCATGGGTTATAGAAATTATATAAAGATGCTAAGAAGTAATTAACTTGTTTCTGGATGTAGCTTCAGCATTAGAGAGCATGGTTATAAGGCATAAAAATCAATTAATTAATTGACTACTTGTAATGACGTTCAATAATAATCATCTGAGATGTCAGATGTACCAGGGTAGAATGAAGTTCAGTTCCCCTGCTGGTGCTCTCTGGCTGGCTATGATGGCAAACTTGGGGGAAATGGAGCCTCAACTGAAGCGTTGCCTCCCTCAGATTAGCCTTTGGGGGAGTTTGTGCGGACTTTTCTTAATTGCTGATTGATGTGGTAGGGCTGAAACCATAGTGAGCAATAGTGATCCTGAGCAGGAGAAAAACAGGAAGGACACCATCTGATTATCCAACACTAAATGGTCATTCCTAAAAGCATGCATACAAGTAACATTACATACAAGTAACATTACATAGGCTGATTAAGATGTATTTCAGAGATATATATGTATATACATATATGTGTATGAATATACATGTAACAGCAATTAATGAAAAAGAGCTATGAATCTCAGAGTGAAAGGAAGGGTATATGGGAGGCTTTGGTGGGAGGAAAGGGAAAATGAAATGATGTAATTATATTATAATCTCAAAAAATAAAACAAGTAATAAAAAAGGGAGGAAAGCTACTATGCTACAGAACATTCATATTCAAAGTTCAAAACCTTTGCCCATTTGCCTTTCTGAGTAAGGATTGATCATCTTACCCAGAGTCCTCCTTCTTGCTTAGCTTCTTTAGCTGTACAGATTTTAGTATACTTATCCTATATTATATGTCTAATATCCACTTATAAGTGAGCATATACCATGTGTGTCTTTCTGCTTTCTGGGATATCTCACTCGGGATGCTCTTTTCTAGATCCCACCATTTGCCTGTAAATTTCATGATTTACTTGTTTTTAATTGCTGAGTAATATTCCATTGTGTAAATGTACCACAATTTCTGTATCCATTCCTCAGTTGAGGGACATCTAAGTTGTTTCCAGGTTTTTGCTATTATGAATAAAGCTGCTACAAGCATGGTTGAGCAAATGTCCTTGTTGTGTACTTGAGCATCTTTTGGATATATGCCTAGGAGTGCTATAGCTGGATCTTGAGGTAGCACTATTTCTATTTGTCTGAGAAACGGCCAGATTGATTTCCAAAGTGGTTGTAAAAGTTTACATTCCCACCAGCAATTCTCCACATCCTCTCCAGCATGTGTTGTCACTTGAGTTTTTGGTCTTAGCCATTCTGATGGGTGTAAGGTGAAATCTCAGGGTTGTGATTTGCATTTCCCTTATCACTAAGGATGTGGAGCATTTTTGTAAGTGTTTCTCTGCCATTCAATATTCCTTTATCGAGAATTCTCTGTTTAGCTCTGTACCCCATTTTTCACTGTGTTAATCCTACTGATCCATAAGCATGGGAGATCTTTCCATCTTCTGATATCTTCTTCTATTTTTTTCTTCAGAGACTTGAAGTTTTTTTTCTTTTTTAAGAAAATTTATTTATTTATTATAAATTACAGTTTATTCACTTTGGTATCCCAGCTGTATCCTCCTCCTTCAATCTCTCTCAACCTCACCTTTCTTCCCTCATCTTCTCCCATGCCCCTCTCCAAGTCCACTGATATGGGAGGTCCTCCTCCCCTTCCCTCTGACCTTAGCCTATCAGGTCTCAGGTCTCATCAGGACTGGCTGCATTGTCTTTCTCTGTGGCTTGGTAAGGCTACTCCCCCCTCAGGGGAAAGTGATCAAAGAGCCCACCACTGAGTTTATGTAAGAGACAGTCCCTGTTCCCCTTACTAGGGAACCCAGGTGGATACTGAGCTGCCATGGGCTACATCTGTGCAGGGTTTCTGGGTTATCTCCTTGCATGGTCTTGGATTGAGTATCAGTTTCACAAAAGTCCTTTGGGCCCAGATTTCTTGGTTCTGTTGCTCTCCTTGTGGAGCTCCTGTCCCCTCCAGGTCTTTCTATCTCCCCTTCTTTCATAAGATTCTCTGCACTGTATCCAAAGTTTGGTTATGAGCTTCAGCATCTGCTTTGACACACTGCTGGATAGAGTCTTTCAGAGGCCCTCTGTAGTAGGCTACTGTCCTGTTTCCTGCTTTCTCCCTCTTCTGATGACTGTCCTGTTTGCTGCTGTTTTATGGGTGTGGGATAAAGAGGCACCTCATATCATCATGATGGCAACATGGTCAGGTGATTCCCTCTCTGGGAGATGCAAAATTCAGAAGACCAATGGTCACCAAAATCATAGAAAAAGTATTTGAATATTTAGAAAATTGTTTAATGTTTAATATGTATGGAACTTATTCTTTGGAACAACTGTGGGTTTGTCTGAAATACTGGCTAACTTCATTTTCAGAAACACTTTCAAGCTTCAATATGAAGACCTATGCATCCTTTACTACACTAGCACTTTTGTCCACAGTTGTTACTTACAAACCCTTTGTAACTGGTGCTTTGCATTCAAGTAACATAAGCAAGGAAAACTGTTTTGAGTTCACTGGTTGTCTTAGCATGTGGTGCTTCATTTCCCAGTGCTTTGGAATTTTATAAAAATGGATGGTTGGCAGTCAAGCATCATTTGGATGCCCTGACACCGAAAGGAAGAATTACACTCCATTAGCAATGGCTGTTCCTCTGCTCCTTCAGGCAGTATTTGGATGGTTTCATGGCTTCCCCCTCTATGCTTTAAGTCAGTGGTTCCCAGGCTTCCTAATGCGGTGACCCTTTAATACAGTTCCTCCAATATAGCTGCCTGTGACCCCAAACTCTGAAATTATTTTTGTTGCTGCTCCTTAACCGTGATTTTGTCACTGTTAGGAATCATAATGTAAGTATTTTTGGAGGTAGAGGTTTGCCGAAGGGGTTGTGACCCACAGGTTGAGAACTGTTGCTCTGAGTGACAGCGCACATAGGAACACTGTACCTGCCAAAGAATCGTGGAGGCCCACTCAGCAGAATGGACTGTTTGGAGTAAGGACTCGGGCACAGGTCAAAGAGTGAAAAATAACTCTGCTCTTTTTGCCTAGTATATAGCAGATAGTCAGTAAATATAGACGCAAAATAAACAAACAATAACAACGTTCAGAACCTTAAGAATTCTATTGTGATTCAACCATGCATCAGTAAGTAACGATCTTTTAGTTAAAAAAACAAAAAATAAAAAACACAAAAAACTAGGGGAGCAGCATGCTGTGTTCCTCAGTAATTTCCGCTTCAGTTTCCTGTCTAGAATTCATTCCTCAGCTTCCCTGGATGATGAACCTGTAAGATGTAATAAACCCTTTCCTCTCCAAGTTGCTCTTTCTTGCAGTGTTGTCGCAGCGACAGCAAAGCAAATATTTGATTCCTGTGTGCGGCATCACATCTCTCAGCCTTTGGCTAGCTCTTTCAGCCAGGCAGAGAGCGCGCTACAGCTCCGGGGTTTCCCCCGCATGGTGTTCTCAGTGAATGTGCAGGCTAAAGGGTCATTCTCTCCCAGAATGAGCAGCGGCGGCTGCTATTTCTCCAACTGCTGCTGGGAGTGTTGAGACGGGGGAGTAGATAGTCCATCAAAGGCACCCGCCAGAAGAACAATGTAGTGACAGGGCTGGCTGACAAGAAGAGACAAAGAGCTGTGCTGTCCAACACTGCCCAGCGCAACCTTGTCTCTTCCTACGCGGCCCAGCAGACTGTTAAAAGGGCCACAAAAGGCTGCTAGGGAGATGACAAGAGCTTAAGAATTTGCTGAATGTGTTACCCTTGATAGCTAGAGTAAACCCGAATGACCTTCCTGGGACACACAGGACAGATTATTAAAATAATACAGGCCAGACTCGATTCTACAACAAGGAAGTCAAGGTGCATATTTGAAAAGTCTTGGAATATACTCATGGGTATTTGATCAACTGAATATAATTAATTACTTTGTTGGAAACCGACACTAAAATTCTTTTTTTTCACAATCTGAAAAAATGTTCGGAAATTTTCTTCAAAACTTGAAGTTGGGCAGAAGAGGTTATTGAGTGTGCTCTCAGTGTCATGCTGGGTATTGTCCAAAATGTGTATCTTTTGATTGGCTTTTTATTGATTAAACTATTTCACAATCACAAGAGTAGAAGGCAAATTGAAGAAAATCTTAATAATAATGCAAATAATTATCTGACTATAGCAAAACAAGTGGGTTTCATCCGATAGATGTAGAACAGATTGTCCTACCCATCATATTTTATTTCCCTTTTGGACAAATTAAACAGTTTTGTGCATTATGGTAACTAAACGTTTTAAATAATGGATTTTGGTGTGGCATGTTAGACAGTTAGAGGTTTCTTCATTTTTTGCCCAGCCCTGGAACTTCCTCTGGTCTTTCCAGATCAGCTTTGTAGGCTGTTTTTTTTTCCAGCAGAAGGCCATTGCCCACCTTTGGGCCTACCTGGTCACCTTCATTCTATGGCATCATGTAGCATCCTCTCTGTCCAGGCTCTGCTCCTACTGCCTAATGGCGGGCACATTTACTGAGAATGGTGAGGACCCAAAAGAGGGCAATATGAGGAGAGGTGTGAGGACACAGTGTCAGAGCACACTCTGCTGCCTGCTCTTCCATGGTTACGTGCCAGGCAATCCATGCCAACGGGACATGAGGCAAATTCAAGAAACAGGTGGGAAGGCTCCAGGGAGATCTCCTGCCATTTCCATGGCTTTTTGAGTGGACTGTTTCCTTCTTCAAACCATCAAATCCAAGTCTCCTGGCACACAGTGGGCCCAAGACCCAAGCAATGGTGGTTTGTAGAGACTAGTAGAGGAAATGGGACAAAGCTCCCAAGGGACCAGTTCACATAGCCAGAACTTGGGAATCCCGTTCAGATTCCTGCATGAAGCTGGCTCTGCCTTTCCAGTCCCGTCTCTTCCCTATAAAGCCAAGTCTCAAAGAGAATGTCTCTTATGTATTTTCAGAAATTATACTTAAAAATTTTTTTTCACATAATGTTGGTTTAACACCAGCAATGGCTCTATCACTCTTGTGAAGTATTGGCATTTGAGGTGGAATTAATTTTCCTGAATATGTCTCTGAAGCTGAGTGAGGATATGTAATCTACACATTTGTGGGCAGCCACGCCTATCTGCAAACAGTAAGGTGACTTAAAAGACACAGAAAAGTATCCATGCTGTATATGTACAGCAAAACACAGCACACCAAGATAAATAATGTGAAATTCACTGATACTGATAATTTTAAAATTCCTATTACAAAACATGAACATAGTTATATTTGGTTAGAAATAGAATGTACTTTGCTTATGATATAAATGACACAGAATGTTTGAAATAATCAAAATATATGCGAAAATAGTATTGGCAATGCTAATTCTAGAACTTTCGGGGGGAAATTGGGTCAACCCAGGATGTAACTCATACAACATTAGAAATGATGTCACGTTGCTGTTGTAGGCCCATCTGGTGGGCAAGTGCTGTCATCACAGTATACTGTGAAGGCCAGCTGTGTGGTGACGAGACAACACCTGGAGTCATTTTTTAGGACTTCCAAATTTTGAGCATTTATCAAAACCTCTAAGTAAAGGCTACCAAGAGATACCTGGGAAGAGTGAAGTGCTCATTATAGTGCAATGTCAGTACGTTCTGCTCAAGTGTCAACAAGACAAGATGACAAAAATAAGGGCACAGAGAACCTGTGTAGTATGATTACTAATCTTTGCTTAATAAATCTGTTAGAAAAAATGTAAGATTAGAAAAAGAATCTTTCATGTTAAAGGGATATTTTTTAAAACCCTAAATGTTTATTAACACACATATACACACACTGAACCTCAGGAGACTCATATCAAAGAGTAGAAACTACATGAGCACTCCTTTCAAATTGAAGTTTCAAAAGTTAAAAATTAAAAGGAAATTCCTAAAATGACTGAGTAAAAATGTTAACAATTATAGTTGATTATATATTCCCAAACATAATCTAGTGCATCCATAGTATATATACAAATATATATACATTTATGCATGTAATAGCAATTGGTAAAAAAGTGAATGAATTTGAAGAACAGAGAAAAGGGTTTGGAGATCAGAAACAGAAGAAATAAGTGTTGTAATTAAATTATAGTATCAAAAATAAACAAAAATTCATAGTTGCAGAATTTTAAAATTGCAGTTTGAAGATTGCCTTCCAAAACAAACAAACAAACAAACAAACAAACAAAAACAATGTTACCAAAGAAACACTGTGGGAGATTTCACTGCTCTTTCCATGGTTTGCTTGTCTTACTGTAATAAGAACCCCCCACATCCATGTCCCTTCAACCCCCCCATATCCATGTCCCTTCAACCCCTCATATCCCTGTCCTTTCGACCCCCCCATATCCATGTTCCTTCAACCCCCTCATATCCTTGTCTTCAGCCCCATAGCCATTTCTCCAGCCCCCCATAACCATGTTTCCAGCCCCCACATTCATGCATCTTCTGCCTCCCACGCCATGTCCATGTGTCTTTAG
>CM053747.1:18594899-18662107 GCA_028658305.1 Pachyuromys duprasi | reverse complement strand
GCAAGGTGATAAATATGGATCTATTTTCATTTTTCTGCATACAGATATCCAGTTGGACCAGCACCATTTGTTGAAGATGCTGTCTTTTTTCCATTGAATGGTTTTGGCTTCTTTGTAAAAAATCAAGTTTCCATAGGTGACAACCAGGCTTTTTAAGGATAATAATAAATTTAAATATAGTGAGATAAGACAAAAGGAAATACATCAGAATAGAGCAAAACAAACAAAAAACAGCAAACAGAAGGAAGAGAGCACAAGGACAGGCACAAGAAACAGATATATATGCAGAGACCCACTAGTTCACACACTTAGGAATCCCATTAAAAACACAAAATTGGAAGCCATAATAAACATTTAAAGGACCTTAGAATAGAGAGAAATATAGAGACAGAGACAGAGAGAGATAATTTTAAAAGGTTACTGAAAAGAAATGTGTAAGAAAGAAGGAAAAGAAAAAGCCCTGACATGGTTTTAAGAGGCAAGTAACCTTCAAAAATGCTGTTGAGTTCATTTTCTGTTGCCTGGACATATGACTTACCCTTAAGAATAGTTTGTTCCCCACTGAGGCTTCCATGAAGAAAACTAAATTATCATTCGCAAGTGGTTATCATTTGGAAGTTGCTTCTGGGTTAGGGATGGTAACATGTGTTTTCACTTCTCCTTTTAGCTTTAGGATCCCATCTGGTGAAGACCTATACAGGGCCTGTGCATGCCGCCTCATTCTCTGTGAGCTCCTATGTGCATCGATCCTGTTGATTTAGGGGACCTTGTTTCCTGGGTCCACAGACTCTGGCTCTTACATTCTTTCTGCCTCCTCTTCTTCAGAGTTCCTTGAGGTCTGTGAAGAGGGATTCGACGGCATATCCTGTGAGAGCTGAGTGTTCTGAGATCTCTTATTCCTTGCACATTGTCTGGTTGGGGGTCTCTGCATTTTTTTCCCGTCTGGTGCAGGAGGAAACTCTACTGATGATAGCTGAGGAAGGCATTGATCTATGAGCAAAGCAGAATGTCGCCAGTCCTTGTATTGCTACATTCCTTTGTGGTTACCCAAGCAGTGATGAGTATAGGTTCCCTCTCATGGAGCGGGCCTAAATCAAACATTGTAGGTTACTGCCACAAACTTTGTACCACCATTGCTTTAGCATATCTGGCAGACAGAGCAACATCACACTGATTTCCATTGAAGGTGCAGAAGTTTGCACTCTCACAAGCAATAGAGGGGTGTTGTCCTTAGCTGACATCCTCACAGCATGAGCTGGCATTTGTTTTATTGATCTTGGCCATTCTGACAGTGTAAGATAACATCTCAAACTAGTTTTTGATTTGCATTCCCCTAATGACTAAGGATGTTGTATGTTTCTTAGGTGTTTCTCCGCTGTTTGAGTTTCCTCTTTTGAAAATTCTCTGCTTAGGTCTGTACCCCATTTTTAATTGAGTTATTGGTCTTCTTGATACCATGTTTTTAATGTTTTTTATACATTTTGAATATTAGCCCTCTATTGGATGTATAATTGACAAAAATCTTTTCCCATTCTGTAGGCTGGCACTTTGTCTAAAGGATGGCATCCTTTATCATGCAGAAGCTTTTCAGTTTCATGAGATCCCATTTATTATCTGTTGGTTTTTAATTAATTTTTTATTTTTTATATTAATTACAGTTTATTCAGTTTGTATCCCAGCTGTAGCCTCCTCCCACATTCCCTCCCAATATCACCCTCCCTCTCTCATCTCCTTCTCCAAGTCCGCTGATAGAGGAGGTCCTCCTCCCCTTCCATCTGATGCTAGCTTATCAGGGCTCATCAGAACTGGCTGCATTGTCTTCCTCTGTGGCCTGGTAAGGCTTCTCCCCCATCAGGGGGATGCAGTCACAGAGCCAGCCACTGAATTTATGTCAGAGTCAGTCCCTGTTCCCTTTACTAGGGAACCCACTTGGATATGAGCTACCATGGGCTACATCTGAGCAGGGGTTCTAGGTGATATCCATGAATGGTCCTTAGTTGGAGTATCAGTCTCAGAAAAGAGCCTTGTTGATTTTAGTGCCTGTTCTAATGGTGTTCTGTTCAGAAAGTCTTCCAAGCCAATGAGTTCAAGGCTATTCTTCTTTTTCTCTTCTATCAGATTCAGTGAATCTGCATTTATGATGAGATCTTGGAGCCATTTGGAGTTGAGTTTTGTTCAGGATGATAAATATGACTCTATTAGATTCTTCTACATGAAGTCATCCAGATTGATGAGCACCTTTTGTTGGAGATGCTGACTTTCCCCCCAATGTATATTTCTGGGTTTCTCTCCTTCTCCCTTTCCTCCTCTTCTTTCTCTCCTTCTTCCTCCTCCTTCTTCTAAAATCAGGTGTTCACTCGTGTGTGGATTTATGTCTGGGTGTTAATGCAGTTACACTCATCAATCTGTCTGTTTTTATGCCAACACCGTCCTGTTTTTATTACTATAGTGCTGTAGTACAATTTGAGATTGGGGATAAGGACACCTTCAAAAGTTCTTTTATTACTCAGGATTGTTTTAACTACCCTGGGTTTTTGTTTTCCCACATGAAGTTAAGTATTGTTCTTTCAAGGTCTATAAAGACTTGAGTAGGAATTTTGATGGGGATTGTGTTGAATCTGTAGATTGCTTTTGGTTGAAGAGACATTTTCACTATGTTAATCCTACCAATCCATGAGCATAGAAGATCTTTCTATCTTCTGATAATCTTCTTCAATTTCTTAATGTTTCTTCATACAAGTCTACCACTTGCTTGTTAAGATATATTACAAATTTTGGCCATTGTGAAGGATGTTGATTCCCTGGTTTCCTCTTCAGTCATTTGTACATAGGAAGGCTACTGATTTTTGTGTGCTAATTTTGTATTTGCCTACTTTGCTGAAAGTGTTTTTATCACTTGTAGGAGTTTCCCAGTGGAATTTTTAGGGTCACTTATGTATAATATCATACCATCTGCAAATAAAGACACATTGACTTTCTTGTTTCCAATTTGTATCTCCTTGATCTCCTTCAGCTGAGACTTATAAGTACTATATTGAATAGGCATGGAGAGAGTGGACAGCCTTGTGCTGTTCCTGATTTAAGTGGAATTGAGTTTTTCTTCATTGATATTGGCTATGAGCTCACTCTAAATCACCTTTATTATGTTGATGTATGTCCTTTGTATCCCTAATCTCGCCAGGACTTTTATCATGAAGTGGTATTAGCTTTTGTCAAAGATCTCTTCTTTATTTAATAAGGTGATTATTTGGGTTTTTTTACTTTCATTTTGTTGTTAAATTTTATCAG
This sequence comes from Pachyuromys duprasi, assembly GCA_028658305.1. Taxonomy (NCBI): domain Eukaryota; kingdom Metazoa; phylum Chordata; class Mammalia; order Rodentia; family Muridae; genus Pachyuromys; species Pachyuromys duprasi. The sequence goes on along the minus strand of CM053747.1, from coordinate 18,658,819 downwards.
TTTACATATGTTGAACCATTCTTGCATTCCTGGGATGAGATCTACTTGATCATGGTGAATGTTCTTTTTGATATGTTCTTGGATTCAGTTTGCAAGTATTTTATTGATAATTTTTGTATCTACGTTCATAAGGGAAAATGGTCTGTAACTCTCTTTCTTTGTTGTGTTTTTATGTGGTTTAGGTGTTAGGATGACTGTGGCCTCATAAAACAAAACGGGCAATGTTCCTTAGTTTCTACTTGGTGAAATAATTTGAAGAGTGTTGGCATTATCTCTTCTTTGAAAGTCATCATCTGGGTCTGAGTTCTTTTTGTTAGGAAGACTTAGTTACTGCTTTATTTCACTAGGGGAATAGAGTTGGCTTACTTGCTTATTTGATCTTGATTTAACTTTAGTAGGTAGTATGCATTGAGAAACCTACCTTTTTTTTTTAATTTCCAATTTGTTAGAGCACAGGTTTTCATATTCTCTGTGTTCATATTCTATGTGAACTATGTGTTCATATTCTCTGCATTTCCTCAGTGTCTGCTGTTACACTCCCCTCGCCCTTATCTCTAATTTTAATTTTGTTAATTTGCATCTTCTCTCTCTGCCTTTTAGTTAATTTGGCTAAGGGTTTGTCAATCTTATTGATTTTCTCAGAGAACCAAATCTTTGTTTCATTGATTCTTTGTGTGTTTTTTCTTTGTTTTTACTTTATTGATTTCAACCCTGAGCTTGATTATTTCTTGCCCTCTACTCCTTTTGGGTGTCATTTCCTCTTTGTGTTCTAGAGCTTTCAGGTGTGTTCTTAGGTTGCTAGCATGAGCTTTCTCCTTTTTTTTTTTTTTTTTTTTTTTAAAGTAGGCACTTACTGCTATGAACTTGCCTCTGAGAACTGCCTTCATTGTCTTCTATAAGTTTGGGTCTATAGTATATTCATTTTCATTCAGTTCTGGAAAGTCTTTAATTTCTTTCCTGATGTCTGTCTTGATCCACTTTTTTTATTTAGTAGTGAGTTGTTCGGTTTCCATGAATTTGAAAGCTTTCTGTTGTATATACCCAGCTTTAATCTGAGCTGGTCGGATAGGTAGCAGAATGTTATTTCAATTTCCTTGTGTCTGTGGAGACTTACTTTGTTTCTGAATATGTGATCAGTTTTGGAGAAAGTTCCATGAGGTGCTGAGAAGAAGATATTTTCTGTTGTGTTTGAGAAAAATGTCCTGTAAATTTCTGTTAGGTTCTTCTGCTCATGACATTAATTATTTCCAGCATTTCTGTGTGTAGTTTTTGTTTGGATGACCTGTCTATCGGTGAAAGTAGGGTACTGATGTCACCCACAATCAGTGTGTAAGGGTCAATATGTAATTTTAGCACTAATACTGTTTCTTTTACGAATTGGGGTGCCCTTGTGTTTGGTGCTCAAATGTTAAGAATTAAAATATTTTCATGGTGTTTCTTCTGAAGGTATTTCCATCAGTGTGAATATATATATATATATAAACAACAATAAATTTTTAATAAACACTAAAGGTACCTAAATTTTTTTTGGCATATTTTTTACTTTGATGAGTATGTAGTATTCTTCCCTATCTCTTCTGATTAGTTTTGGTTTGAAGTTTTTGTCAGATTTTAAAATGTCTACACTGGCTTGTTTCTTATGTCCATTTTTTTTAGAATATCTGCTCCCATCTTTTTACCCTGGGGTGATGTCTATTCTATTTAGTTATGTTTCTTAGATGCTGCAGAAGGATGTATCCTATTTTCAAATTCAGTCTGTTACTTTATTTTTTAATTGGGGGATAGAGACCATTGATGCTGAGAGCTATCAATGACTAGTGTTTGTTTATTCCTGTTATTTTGCTATAATAGTGTGGGACTTTTCCCTCCCCCTTTTGTTTTGGGGGTCTGACATTATTTCTTGTGTTTCCTTGGGTGTGGTTAACCTCTTCAAGTTGAAGTTTTCCTTCCAGCTCCTTCTGTAGATAGACACTGCTTAAAATCTGTTATGTATATTAAAATCTGTTATATTATATTATATTATATGCTCCATGTTTTGTGACTGAAAGTTTTACTGAGTATAGTAGTCTGACCTGGCATTTGTGGTCTCTTGGAGTTTGTGAAACATCTACCCAGGCCTTTCTGGCTTTTAGAGTCTCCATTGAGAAGTCAGGTGTTATTTTAATAAATCTGCCTTTATTTGTCACTTTGTCTTTTTCCCTTGAACCTTTTAATATTCTTCTTTTGCTCTGTACATTTGATATTTTTATTATTATATGTGGTGTGGAATTTCTTTTCTTCTCTATTCTGTTTGGTGTTCTTTATGCTTCTTGTACCTTGATAAGCATCTCCTTCTTTAGGTTAGAGAAATTTTCTTCTATGATTTTTGAAAATATTTTTTGTACCTTTGACCTGGTTCCTTCTTCTTCCTTTATCCCTGTTATTCATCAATTTGGCCTTTTTATAGTGTCTAGATTTCCTGGAAGTTTTGTGCCTAAGGTTTTTTAAAGTTCAGTATTTTCATTATTTCAGTATTCAAAACTTTTAATATTTTCTCTAACTAAGAAAAAGATCCATTTCTTCTATGTTATCTTCAGTTCTTATTGAGATTCTCTTTTCTGCTTGTTGTATTTTACTGGTGAAGCTTCCTTCTGAGGTTCCTGTTCAAGTTCCTAAATTTTTCATTTTCAGATTTCACTTAGATTAGGGATTTTTGTTGTTGTTATTGTTTCTGTTTTTTTAAATTCTATTTCTACTTTTATGTCTTAAACTGTTTTATTCATTTTCTTTCACTGCTTGTTTCTGTTTCCATAGATTTCTTTAAGTGATCTGTTAATTTCCTCTTCTAGCACATTCATAAAAAGCTATTTCAAGGTCCTCATCTTGTGCTTCAGCTATGTTGCAATTCACAGGGCCAGGTAGTGTTTCTGATCTCTAGTGGAGACATATTGTCCTGGCTGTTATGGATTTCATTGTTATGTTGTAGTCCAGGGGTCTGGGTTTGGGGTGATTATCATTCTAGGTACTTACCTTTGTTGGGTAGGTGTTTTGGTTTTGGTTTCTACTGGTCTCTCTGGTTCTTAAGACGGTATGGCGGCTATTTGTGGTTTGATGAGGAATTCTTCTGGGATCCTGTAGGTGTAGCCGCTGGGGGTTCCTGGTAGAATATGTTGGTAGGTATCGGGAGCTGACACTTAGGATGGGGATGGGCTAAAAGAGGGAGGGCTGAGGGTGTCCACTAGGGAGGAAAACAGGGTGCTCCAGCAGAAATTGCTTAGACCCCCGACCCACAACGGGTAGTGTGCTATAAGAGCTGGGGATGAACTGGGGGATTGGATCTGGACACTAGGAGAGAGAGAACATTTGAAGCTTTTCTACCCTCTCTTAGGGCCTCCTTGCTTCTCTGATAAGTTTGGCTATCAGGAAATCAGGTTCTCAGGGGGTGACTGCTGGAGTTGGGGGGTGGAACAGGTAGGTAAGTTTGGAGGAGGAAACACATGTAATTCACTGGAAGATGGGGCCAGGAAGAGAGGGGAGTCCATAGCAAGCACTCTGCTACAGAGCTTGGGTAACACTGGGGCACTGGATTTGGAGGAGAAGACAGAGTTGGAGACTTGCTGTTGGCATATGTGCTTTCCTGGCTGGTGTGAAGTATAGGTTCTGGTCCTCACAGCATTACACGGTAGCTTAGGCTGGCCTGGAAGTCATTATGTAACCCAGGCTTGACCTCTTAACAATCCTCCTGCCTCAGCATGCGGAGTGATGAGGTTACAGGTATGTGTCATCATGCCAGGCTTAAGAGTTTCTACGTGATAACAAGTAGAATTTCGTCATTAAGATTTATGCCAAGTGAAACAGAAGCCACGATAGCTTTTAAAACTGGCTTCTCAAAATCACCCTGAGATTTAAACAATTTTGATGAATCCAGGTGTTGGGGGCTGAATTGTACCCCTCCCCTTTACATCTCCCCTGTGCTTCAGAATGTGACTGTATCACCATAAGGTCTTTAAAGGCATTATTATGGTAGAAGTATGTCTCAAAGGATAAGATGAGGGAGTGGGAGCAACAACATTGCAGATGCGGACTCCAACATTAAAGTTATTATTATTTTTTTTTTATGATTTTCAGGGACAGGAGAACTGGAATCATTGGAACTATTCCAGGAAAGTACAGTAGGGCCAGATGCATTCGTCTTTTTTGTTACTTTTTGTTACCCTAACCAAATACTTGACAAAAACAATGGGAGAAGGAATTACTTATAGTTAGGGTATCTATCCATAGCTGTGTGTTGGATGCACACATACAGAATATGGCAAGAGAATTCTTTCATGGTGGACTGAGGCAATGCTGGTGCAGAGCTGGCTTTCTTCTTTATGCCCCCTTTGTCTTGGCTAGGACCCCAGCCCATGGAATGGTGCTACCCACATTCAGGTCTTCCTTTCTCAGTTTATGTACCCTAAAAAGGTACTAACGGGTGTGTATTACCTGTTTCCAGACTGATCAAAATCCAGTCAAGTTTACAATAAAGACTGACCACTACACAGTCCAGTGTGTGTGTGTGTGAAAGAAGTTTTTCAGCATCCATTAATATAAGCATTCATCTTTCGTTTTGTAAGCACCTCCTGTCTGCTAGACCCTGAAGTCATTAATACCTTGAGTCTAATTGCATGGCTGAGAAAGTTAGTAAACCGTGCAATTTAGAGAATCTGGAACAGAAGGATAGAAGTTTGCTCAACAACACAATGAATGTTAATGACATAATGATGAATCCACGTTACTCTTCCTGTACGGAATATAACTACATCAGGCATGCGTTGATTAATGTTTCCTCCCTAACAGGTGCTAACTCCCCCTGTAGGAGCTTTGGAATTAGTTCAGTTATCTGTCCTTCTGGTAGAAGACTGTTGGACTTGACTTGGTAACTCAGTCAAACTTCAGTTCCTGTCTAGAAGATTTCACATGAATACCAAAGGGGGTAGGTGTGGTCTCTCCTATTTTTATATGGAACAGATTTTAACGAAAAGTACCCTTAATTCAGTTCTTTCCTCATACGTATCTAATCACTTAGGACTCCTGTCAAGACGGAATCTGTACTGACTTTAAGATCCCAACCCAATGTTCCTGCTGCATTCACACACCCCCTTTTAGCAGGTGGAACTACTGTACTTTTGAGTAGCATTTATTTACTATCCTACCACGCACTGTATGTTCTTTTCTATCTTGGGCACTGAGGCCCTGGAAAATGCCTGGACATGCCAGAATGAATGCAGGCATACTGAAATATATGAAATAAAATAAATGAGCCAAGACAACAATGGAGAGGGAAGGGCAGGTTTTATTAGTTACAGCTAATGTTTAGGAAGTGGGTCGGGCAGCATGAGGTTGACAACTAGCTCTGTCACTTCCTGCTTTGAGATGACAACAGACATACACGGTCTCTGGGCCTTGTGGTTTTTGTCTGTCATGTGGGGATCATGAACTGAATGTGCCTGTGAGAAGCAGGGAGCAATGCATGTAGAGGACTGAACACTGCTCTTCTCCTGGTGCCAAACGCAATGCAGATTCTCAGAAAAGAGCAGCCATTGTTACATTGGGTAATACAAAGAAAAGGGAGGTGAATGGGAGTTTGATAGGCTGTGGGCTGTTCTTTGTCTTCCTCTCCCAGCCTTCATAATACAGACTCAACCCTTCTGCCGGGCCAAAACTCAATGCATTTTTACTTTTAATCCCCCGCCCCCCTTTTTTTTTCTTATTGCCATAGTTCAAATGTTTTCTCTTCTTCCTCCCATCCCCATTAAGCATATTTGATAAGAAAATGACCCTGGCCTGAATTGAAAGCCCAAGCTACTCATTTATCATGAAATTTACAAAGCACATAGCCTGGTCTCATTTAATCAGGAGTCCAGTTCCACTGCATCCTGTAAGCATGAGGGGCAGGGGTTGAAGATGTTTGAGCAGGAGTGGTGGGCGGTGGGGAGCCTACCTCCACTCCATGCACTTGCTCCTAAAATAGCTGCCGTTGTTTTCCTGTTTCTTGTCAACTGGAAGCTCATTCTGAAATTAGACCAAGTGGAGAAACACAAAGGCCTTTGGGTTTGCCCAGCTTTCTACCATTTAAATCCAAGTGGCAAGTGTGATGGGGGAGGGTGACTTCATTATATAGTCAGCAGAGCCTTTTAGCTTCAGTAAGTGAGTCTGACTCAGGAATGCAGGAGATTGTATCTCAGAAAAAAAAATCAATATTAAGATGCACAATTGCTCCCCTGGTATCGAAAGAATTAGTTGATCTACATGCTAAATGACAAGGCTCTTGATAACAGGGATTATGTGACCTGCCTTTCCAGCCAAGGCTGCTAGGGACAGTCCTTTAGGTCCCCAAGGCAGAGATAATCTAATTAGAACAACAAAGACCAGGTCCATTTGAGAAGAAAGTGACATGGGGGTGGAAGGGGGGGGGAGAGGGATGGGGTGACTGTTGAGTATGTGGGGCCCTGTTTGGTCTTGAGGGGTAGGGGTGGGCTCATTAAAGGCAGAGCATGTAGGTGGGATCTGCTGGGGAGGGAGGTCTGGAGGGGAGGGGTGGACAGAGGTCACCTCTGAAACATGACTTAATCTGCACTTTGGCTCCACAAACACTGCCACACTGGCTCCCAGACTCCAGCCAGACTTGACAAGACCAGTGAGCAAGGCTCCAGACATCTCGACACTCAGGGGTCCTCCAGGAAGGAGACAAGCAGCCTGAGAAACATTTGGAACCTTCTGATCAGACAGACTCCTTCCTCTGGGAATTCCCTGCCATTCGAAGGCCAGGCCTCAGAAGCCATTTTACCTGCCCAAAACAAAATGAGAATAAACTCATGGTTTGTGGATCCCTTCATCTTTTCTGGTCTCACACCTGCCTCAGGCGTTTGACAGTACATGCTTTCATTTTTAAAAATGGGTAGATTTATGGTTGTGAGCCTATCCTTTAACAAGGAAGATCCTAGGGAGAAAATGGCAAACAGGATAGACACCAGAAGTGGTGGGAGAGAGGAAACAGGATGAGAGCTTACCATAGAGGTCCTCTGAAAGGCTCCACCCAACAGGGGATCAAAGCAGGTGATGAGACTCACAGCCAATCTTTGGGCAGAGTGCAGGGAGTCTTATGGAAAAGGGAGGAAGGGCGATAGAAGGACACGGAGGAGAATGGAGCCTCACAAGGCGACCAACAAAGCTAAAAAAATACCTGAGCCCAGGGGTCCTGCAGAGACTGATGTACCAATCAAGGACTATGCATGGAGACGACCTAGACCCCCTGCTCAGATGCAACCTATTGGCAGCTCAGTCTCCATGTGGGTTCCCGAGTAAGGGGAGCAGGGACTGCCTCTGTAATGAACTTGATTGCCTGCTCTTTAATCACTTGCCCCTGGCGATGTGGCCCTTCCAGGCCACAGAGGAAGAACATCCAGGCAGTCCTGATGAGACTTGATAAGCTATGGGAAGATGGCAAAGGAGGAGAACTCCTGATTTCAGTGGACTAGAGGAAGGGGATGGAGGGAAGAGGGAGGAAGGGTGGGACTGGGAGGAGTTGAAGGAGATGGCTTCATTCGGGATATATAATGAATAAATTAAAAAAATTTAAGTCCAAAAAATTTTTAAAAAACAAAAAAAATGAGTAGAGGTAGTACTCTCTTTGTGTGTGTGTGTGTGTGTAGATATATAGAGATAGAAATAAAAATAGATAGATAAATACATGCATACATAAATAAAGAGATAAATAGGTAGGTAGTCTGAGTTGTTCTTCTTTGTAGGTTTGGAATACTCTTATCTTGCACACTAGGAAGCTTTCATTGATTCCAAAAATGATTTTGAAATTTGTCAAACTTTTAAAAACAAAAATCAATGAAGCCGCATTGCTAAACATACTTCTTAGCAAGTAGTTTTAAGCTTTATTCTCAGCCCTGTAAGACCTGTTCTTAGTTTCTACTTCCACCACATTTTTTCAGTTCAGAAGTCCTCTTTCAGGAAAGCTATGTGGTGTAGGATGGGGTTAGTTCGATCAGCTATCAGACACGCTGCTGCAGCTTACTCCTCTACTGTTTCATGACTGTTCTTGAGGGCACAGCCAGGAGCCTCTTCTGGCTGAAGAAAAGCCTAGGATGTAGGAACTAGCTCCCTGTGGCATGGGGTAAGACCCTGCACTGCAGCAGTAGACGATTTTGTCTGGCTGCAGCTTGGCTGCCCTCTGTGGGGACTGTGGGAGTCAGGAAGGTTATGCTGAGACTTAGTATTGTAACCTGATTTGATGGATGAATATACTGCATTCCAGAACCAAGAGGGAAGAAAACTTGGTCAGAGAAGAAAGCCACACTCAATGGTCACTGGAACTCTTGCAGAACACTCTTGTTTGGGTTATAGGAAATGAAGCTGAGTGGGAAGGTCACGTTGTAGTGGCCTCCAGAATGAAGAATGAAGTGGCCACAGTCACTTCATTTCTTTGTCCAAGAACACCACCACTGCCTTCCCACAAAAACAGTCTGACCTTCTAATCGAGTTTTTTCTTTTCCTATCCAACATATTTAGGTTTGATAGGTAGAGAACGAGGAGATTCTGAAGAATGAAGACATGAATGAAGGGGACACAAATCCCCAAACATCCAGGTACCATTGATTTCAACTGTTCTATTGTAATTATGCACTAAGGAGGGGCTGGGTATTGTGGGCAGAACAGAATGGTGATGATCCTAGCTCTTGCATTTTAGGTCCAGCCAGCTAAGAACTTCCCCTATCAGCATTTAATTTTCCTCATCTGTTAAAAAAAAAAAGACTTGAAATGGTTGTGGGTTGTGGTCTATCCTGAGGCTGAGTTCCTTAGGCTCCTACAGATCCTCACAGTGTCTTCTCTGGAGGAAGAGCAGAAGGATGTGATGGGAGGGACAGGGAAGCCCTCTTGAGTTAACTTCCAGGTTAGACGCCAACTGCTCCTGGGGACTGTGAGTTGGTAGCATTAGATGCTGTTTGTGTTGGATGATATGTATAGAGCACGTGACCAGGGCGCCTTGTGGTCTCACAGTAGGAAGTCGATGAAAGGCTTCATCTGGAAACAGCTTTCTCTAAGGATCAAGAATACTGGAAAAAGTTTTTCATATCGTTGTTTGTTTCCCTTCAGATTTCACTCTGGCCTTGTCCTCATCTCCACATGGTCAATTTGGCAGATGTCCCCACCCAAAGGGAGTTCTCAACAAAGCCTCTTTTCTCACCAGTGACGTCCTTGCTTCCTTGGCTGCCTTCTTTGGCTTCTGAAGGATGCGTTTTGGAGACATGACTTGAGGAGGGATTAGGTCATGCCTCCATGCAACAGGATAAGGAAATGGTATCTTCATCTGTGGCTGGAATTGCATGTTTTCATCAAGGGTGCGGATCCAAAGTTGTTACTGTTTGCCCTGTAAGACTTTGGCCCTTGGGAGCCAGCTTGCCAGGGGATCTTGTGAAACTTCAAGAATGCAGATAAAGTTGAGAAGCTAGGAGCCATGGTATATGAATGCCTAGAGAGTTCTGCAGGCTTGGCTTGACTTAATTTATTATTTTATTTATAATTCTGCAGGGACTTGATAAGACTCTACTTCCTTTTGCAATGTGTTTTCTCAAGTTTCTACATGTCCATTCAGGGATGGAGTATGCAAGGGCACAGATGAAGAATTCCACACTGTAGAAATAAGGTCTTTCTTTTAACATTTGTGTAGGTTAAGATGCTTGTTGACTAGGTGTTAAATGAAACAAACACCTTCTGTCTACTGTCACATCCAGGAAGTACATAGATAGATCAAATATAGGATTTTTTTTATTGACATTTTGTGTCTTATAGTTGTAGGTGCCAGATATGAAGAACTAATATCATAAGAAGCTAAAGATGGTTTTGCTTGAGTTGAGCTTTGTTACATCTATCCATCTCTTTATTCTTTCTTTCTTGTGTCCATTTGTCCATCTAGTCACCTATCTATCTATCATGTAGATTCTTACCTAACAGTGGCCTCGTCTGTGCCATGTTCTGAGGTTACCATGGTGAGTTGGTCAGATCTGATCTCCATATTTGCAAGCCCACAGCTGGAAGGGGTGTTTGAAGGGTGTATGTGGCCGTCAGCATGGTTGGATGCTTATAAGAGGACTACCGTGTAGCCAGAACACACTGAATACACATATACCCTGTTTACTCTATGTGACTAGATGGACAGAGGATGGACAAATGGGCATGCAAAAGAATAGAGAGACAACAAATAGATGGATATAACAAAGCCCAATTCAGAGTTTCTGCTCTTAAATTAAAAGATGAGGAAATTATTCTTATAGCCAAGAAGTTGATCTCTAAGACTTACATATTTAAGGTGGAGGAAAAGACTAAGAGAGTGAACTTAGCTCGAATCTTCTTGACCCATCTGTCCTTTTCCGCAGTGAGTAGAGGCAGTCACTTTGAGCTGTTAGGCTGGGCCCTTTTACTGATTGCCAAAGCTCTTGCTTCTCCTTGCTACACTGTGAATGATAATACAGTCAGCTCCCTGAATTGGGTTCTTTATCCAAAGATTCAATTAATTTTATTTAAAAGGAAAAATTTTATTAGAAAAAATTGTGTTTGTATTAAGCATGGTCAAAACCTTTTTTTGTCATATTGCTATAAAAAGTGATGTGTCATAAAGATTCATGTAGCACTCACATTTTATTCAGTATTATGAATAATTTAAAAATAATTTAAAATGTATGGGAAGACCTATGTAAGCTATATGCAAACATTACATCATCTCATAATAAGGGACATGAGCATCTCTGGATTTGATATTCACAGTGGGTCTTGGAGCCTGTGTCCCTCAGAGCCTGGGAGTCAACTGTTTTTATTCTTTCTATTGCTATTGTGAGATTTTCACCAATGCTTAGCCTTGTTGCATTATAGGCCTCTGGCTTAGTCTTATTAAGCCTCAGTGGGCTGGAACAGTACTTTCTCGCTTTTCAGATGATAAGTAGATATCACGGTAGGTATGAAGCAAAGTAATTAAATTCTTCACATAACTTACTGATAGGACCTCAGTTACTATAGTGGATTATTAATTAACCAATTCTCTCTCTTTAGCTCTCTGTGTGTGTTTCAGGGATATAGACATGGCTAGATCTCAACTTTAACTTTAATTCCCCTTAGAATGAATAGCATCAAATTGTATTTTAAGTGAGCTGAAAAGTATTGTGTCTTAGTACAAGGAAGAACAGGAGAGGAAAGAATAGAAAGGTTTTCATCTGAAGTAAATTTAAGAACAATGTGGTTTAAGGAGAGAATGAGACAGATTAGGGATTAAAAGCAGAACTTGTGTCTAATAAGAACAGTCACATGTACATTGGTGTGAACAGAGCCACTTCTGAAGCCTGAAGCCCTGATTTTGGGGCTTCTCTTGAGGAACAGACTCCTTATCCCAAGGCAGTGTTGGCACATGCAGCCCCCTTGCTAGCTGCATGATTTTTAGGGAGAGTGAGATGGTTGTTCCTCCCATGAAAAGTCCCTTGTAGCCAGGAAGGAAATGGTTAGAAAGAGAACAGCCATGTGGGTCCCTTTCAGCATAGAAGCAGGCAATTCACAGAGCTGTCTTCCATCATCACTAAGGCAGGGACCTTCTGCATTCTCTGCCCCCCCCTTCTTCCTACGACCCAAAACTTAGTTGTATGTTACATTTGAGAACCCCCTCCCCATGGTTCTATCAGTGTCCTAGAGCTGCTGTAATAATCCCATGCGCTTAACAGCTTATAAAAACACATCACCGTTCCATGGTTTATCACAGGTTGGAAGTCCAGGTGGAGCTTTGGGTCTTCTGCTTAGGGTGCCCCAAGGACACAATTCGAGACTCAGGTGGAAAGCAGTCACATCCAGAGGCTGGGCTGGGACAAATTCACTGCCAGGATCCTTCAGATGTTGGCAGGGTTTGTTTTCTTGCAGCTGTAGGACAGAGGAACCTGATGCTCGAGGCTCTCAGTCAGAGATTGCCTTCAGCTAAGAGAACACTGAAAATTCCCTGGTTTGGGGCTTCTCAACATGATCGCTTACATCCTCACACCAATGAGACATGTTTCCGGTGTAGATGTGTGATGAAGGCATTTTAATAATATAGTCTTGGAAGGGGTACCTCATTATCTTTGCCGTATTCTTGGGTTAGTACAAGTTCAGATAGCAACCACTCACACTCATGGTGAAGTATCAGGGGTGGAGATAATGGAGGCCCTTAATACTCATTTCATAATCCCGACCCTGTCTTTCATTTCCAACAGATATTAATGGTAAGAACAGCCCCGGGCTCTTCATCTAGGTCTCTTCTCCAACCATAGCCCCTTAAGATAATGTTGTCATCAATTCCTGGTCTCTCTTTTCTAAGACCTGGCCTCATCTTTATCTTCTATATTTCAGCCTCCCCCATAGTCTTGGCCACTTTTCTGGTACACCTTCCATCTAATCATCATGGACACAGGCTTCTGTTACCCAACCCTTTCTCTTTTCTCCTTGAGTTATACAGACCTTTCCCTATGCAGACATCTCCCAAGTCCTACAAGCTTCTGTTTCCATCTCAAAATCCCTTCTGTCCTCATCAGCAGTGAGGCAGACATCTTAAGCCCAACTTTTCCTAACTCTTGCTTCAGTTATAGCACCCCAGTCAATTTCTTCCCACCCCTACTGTCTCACCCTTCTGTGAACTTTCCAGCAAATGAAAACTGCCCATAGCTTCTCTCCAGCCCTGTGCTTTCACTCCTCCAAGGCTCTGAACACTGGACAGTATTTCTCCTCGAAGCTCTTCCATCCTTCAAGCACTAACGACCACTTGCTAGAAAATACTTTTCCATCCTTTGAAATCTGGCCATATTCTGGGGAAGATTTTCTTGGCAACAGACACAGTAAATTCCCTGTCTAACTCCCTCTCTTGACCCAGTTCTGTTTTATTATTATTAATTTTTTAAATTTTTTATTATTACTAATTTTAATTTTGTTTTTGCATTATAGCTAAATGCTCTGTGGCTTGGATTTGGGGCTTGCTGGCTATGTAAGGAAAGAAACCGTGGCTTCTTTGCCTTCATTTTCTGAGCACCAAGATCAGCCCCCTGGTCCACAGTAACCAGTGAGCAATAGAATGACACTTAACGTTTTCTCTAAGTGCTGCTTTGTCAAATGCCATGCAATATAATGGCTATTTCAAATCTTATTTTAGACTCTCACCTTCAGCACTTTCGAACTTAATTAAATATCTGATGCATTTTTAAACTTCCCTTCCTGCAGTTTCCTTCATTAGTTTTGAATTATTATTATGACTGCCCTTTGGTAAAACTCAATAGCGCTCACAAAATGGACTACACACTAGTCATTAAGAAGCTTTTATTACTTTTCTTTTCCAAGTGTTGTTTTAATCCCATGTCCACAAACAGCATTGGATGATAAAAAACAAAACAGACAAACAAAAAAAAAAAAACCTGTCTTCCCAAACAGGATGATTCATCCAGGGAACAATTCAAGTATTCAAGTATTTTCATGTTTGTTCGTTTGTTCTTTCTTCCTTTCTTTCTTTCTTTCTTTCTTTCTTTCTTTCTTTCTTTCTTTCTTTCTTTCTTTCTTTCTTTCCTTCCTTCCTTCCTTCTCTCTCTCTTTCTTTCTCTCTCTCTTTCTTCTTTCTTTCTTTCTTTCTTTCTTTCTTTCTTTCTTTCTTTCTTTCTTTCTTTCTTTCTTTCTTTTTCATTCTCTGATCAAAGAATTCCCAAGAAAAGCTGGTGTATGTGTGTTTCATTGTGAGGCTATCAGTGTTGCATCACAACAAGCACAGCCCCACCATCTCTCTAACTAGAGGCTCTGTGCTCAAATGTCCTGGGCAGTGGTGGAGAGAACACTGAGTTCCTGCCTGTGGGAGCCTGGCTTCAGATGTTAGCTCCAGAGACAACCGTCACCTTCTATCCCAGATCCATTATTTACAACTCAAGTTCCCTAGAATGAGGTGTTTGGCCACTGTGCCTCAGTCTCCTCATTTGTAAGACAGGGAACAAGACCACACGTGGAAGACTTGAGTCTCTCACAGCCTGACACTGGGGACTCATCATGTCTTAACCAATAATTATACTTCCCCAGGGATTCATTTCTGCTCACATTAAATGGTGTCAATAAGGCTGAATATTTTCTGGAGTTGTCTTCCTCAGCTTTAAAATGTGAAACTTCAGGAAGACACTAATATGAAAGTGTTGGTCTGGTGTAACTATTTGATCAGTGCTTTTATGTCCCTATCATTCTTCCTGTTTAACAGTATGGCCAGTATCTCTTGTGTTGGATATTCATCTTCTTCTATCAGTTTCTTTACTAGGATTACACAAGATTTATCTGATGTGCAAGGTCCTCTCTACCTTCCTTATGCTAGATTATTTCCCAGTTTAATTTGCTGTTTTTAGACCCAGGAATGGTCTCACTTGCTTGTAATCCCAGTACTCTGGAGCCTGAGGGAGAAGGGTCACATATTTGAGGCTATCCTGGGCTACATTTGGAGACCTAGGATTTGCATTAGTCTTCACTTTCAAATGGGGAAAGGAGAAACAGGATGTGGGCCATGCAGGCTACCTCATTCCTCTCAGTGTATGCTGCTTGGCTAATGTGCTGACACACAAGAGGGAATGGGTCACCAGCCCTGCTTTCTCTGCCAGTGAATTACATAGCAGCCTTGTGGGTGAGGGAAGCTTCAGCTATTCAGTTGTCAGCACAGATCAGAAAGATCTATAGTCCTGAATGTTCAGTCTCACTCATACTTTTCAAAATTTTCTACAACATTCTGGCCCTCCGGGTATATTTTGATGATGTGTATGTTACTTGGCAACTTTAAATTGTGTTATTTTTCACTGGGGTCTAATTATAGAATGTCCAGAATGGCTAATAATTCTCTCTCTCATGATGGTAGGTTGCGGAAGTGATGATATTTCTGCTCTCTAGCCCACCAGAGAGTTACTTAGCTACTTTATGTGGGGCTCTTGGTGAAATGGGAGTGCTGAGAAGAGCCCCCCAGTGAGTCCCAGGAAAAAAGTTTCATGAGCAGACCTGAGTTTGAGGCACTAACTCTCCACAATCAGAATTTAATCTCCAATAGCATTGTCAGCAGAGGTGACCAGAGAAACACTCTGTGATAATTATTAGTCAACCCTTTTGTGTCAACCACAGCACCAGCTCATTTATTTAATATATATATTAGTGAAATATTCAAAACATTTAAATATTCCAGAGTTCCCATACACATCTTCTCCCAAATCACTGGGCATTGATACTTAACATGATCTTTTTGCTTCTAATTTAAAAATACATATCCAGTTTAACTTATTGGAGAGCTGGGGTAGCATCATGGGTCATGTTTTGTTACCTTCTTATTAATGGCACCAAATACATATGAGTACTCAATAATGTGTTAAATTAAATTATGTTTTCCAATAATAGGAAACCTTTAACTAGAACTGTACTTTCTGAGTCCATTATAACTTGGGCAGTATTCATCATATTTATAAATTTTTGTGCATTAGACTAGGACTACAGCCTCAAATTAATCACTTTTAAATTTTGTGTAAATATCTCAAAAAGCTGCATTTAATTCCCAATTAGTGTGATGGAAGAGGAGAAGCAATTTGCCTAATGCTACTCAGAGTCACAGCCGGTTGTAAGCTGAACAGTGGATGGTGCCATTGATCAAATTGTCTCTACTGCATTATCCTGGGAAAGACTATTCCTTTGTGGCTTGTTCAGACAAGAGCAATACTCGGCTGGTGACTGAGGGGTGTGGAAAGGACTGATAGAGAGAACAGAAAATATTTGACTCCAAACACATTTTAAAAACATGATGGTGTTGATAGTCCTTTTAGTTAGATTTTGGCCCTGCACCCTCCCTTCATTTATGTAATTATTTGGGGACAGGGATAGCCAAGTGCTGATGACTCTTCATCTGCGACTCAGATTTGCTGGCATCACACAGAGACTCGTGGTGGGCCCTTCCCTCTGATGGTAAATGGCATACAGTAAGAGGTTTGCTGTCAGGCTTCCAAACGGAGAGACGGCTGAAAGCTTGTTGATTTTAATGTGATTGATTAGTGACCTATATTCTAAATGACGCACCTCAAAAAGTGTGCAGAATCGTCCTTTCTCAGGTTGGAGATTACCATTACACAGCTGTGTCATCTCGTCCTAACTGGGCTGCTAAGGTGCAGCTTTTGGGGTCCTCACAGCCCTGCTCCGGGTAAAGCTTGTTTCTGTGTCTGTTCTCTGGAGCCATTTACCCCTGGGCCCGGCAGCTTCAAAGTTGAACTTTTTGCTTACGGCCAGCTGAAGTGAGTTTCCATTGACTTTTAGGTAGAAATAAGAACACAGCAGGACCTCTTTTTAGCTCCCTTTATTCTCTTAAATTGCCTTTGAGCGTAATTTCCAGAGCAGGTGTGGTTGGCAAGGCCTAAGGGCCGCAGAACGAACGCAGGGGCTTGAGGGCCGCAGAACCAATGCAGAATGCCGGCACAGCTCAGCGCTCAAGCTGGACCACGCTGAGGAAGCTCCCGCTTAGGAAATGGTCCTTCCTGCCTGGGGAAGCCTGAAGCTTAGCCCCAAGGACTGAGGCACACCTGTGGGCTACTGCTGTGCACAGTGCTTCTGACTTATGGCTGGCCATGTAGGGCACTCAGGTGTGATCACTCACTCAAGAGATAGAGAAGCATGGATGGACTTGAAGAGAAAGGATATGGTTATCAGCTGAAGATCAGTGAGTTTTGCACTCCAGTATGTGCCATTTCTGAACCTAAAGAGAAACGCCCTTCAGCTAAACACTGAGCTACACGAGGTCCAGCTCAGGCTGGTTCCTTCAGGATGTGTGTCATAGCCTATCTTCTGCTCCTATAAAAGGATGCCTGTAGCTCATTAAGTTACAGATTACAGCAATTTACCCTCCTGTAGATCTAGAGGCCGTGAACTGCAAGATCAAGAACTAGCCTGTGGTGAGAGCTTTCTGACTGTATCATCCTACAGCGAAGAGCAAAGATAGCAAGAGAGATAGGGTATGTGAGTGGTGTGTGTGTGTGTGTGTGTGTGTGATCACTCTCTCCCTCTTTCCTGTCTCCTCTATTGTTCAGGACTCTGGATTTTGCTGTCTTCTCTTAAAGAGAAAAACAAAGCAAAAAGTCCAATAACAGGGCAGATGTGTCCTCTTTATCAATCCCTGGGGCCCTTCATTCCCATTGGCACCATTTCCAGATGAGTGACAACGAAGATTAACCCCTGTTTTCCCCTTGCCCCACCTGGTCAGTGCTGGCCTTTTGAAGAGGGGTAACAGAGAGAAGATGGGGCACACGCATAGGTGTAGTGAGAATTTTGAAATTTTGGTTTCTTTAAAACCCAGAAATAGTATAAGAATATATTTTTGTTTTAATTCCAGGTGTGGGGATGTGGGCTGCTTCTCAGTAGCTGACTATGCTTTGCTTCGTGCTCTAGCAAGGTGTGGTTTTGCCAGCTGCAGATTGTTTCTGTGATTGTGTGACGTTTGGAATTCTGGGAACTTTTCAGAGGGTATACAAATTCTAGAGCCCCGACAGGTGGGTTGTTGGTTGTGGTTTATTAAGTAGTCTCGCAAAGAAGAAACAATATAGGCAAAGATGAAACTTGCTTTAAGGAACTCCATAGCAGGAAGTAGTCTAATGATGATGTCACCTGCTTTCTGACCCCTGAGCTTATTCAGGGCTCTCTTTCCTTTCCCCTTTATCCTTTTTTTCTCTTTAATCTAGTGTTAGAAGGCTGAAGAAAGGGGGAAGGGTAGAAGAAAGAATAACCCACAAAGTAGTAAAAGCCAGCTACCCATAGGAGTACGGGTAACTTCTCCTTGGGAGTACATGGGTCAGAAAATGGAAACAAATCCTTGCACATTCTTCCTGTTTTCACACTCCAAAACCTCTGAAGATTAGTGAAACTGTTCAAAGCTAAGTGCCCTTCACCCGGTGCTTTCGCTTGTTTAGCCCAGGCCTGGGGCTTTTCTCACTGGGGAAGTCACTATGTGTTCAGTCCAGTTGGCTTATAAAAAAGCAAATGGATTTCTGGCTGGTGTGCCTGGAGGCTGGACATCCCTGACGAGGGTTAATAAGGTTCTGGTGAGGGCTGCTTCCAGCCTGCAGCTCCTGGGTTCTGCTGTGTGTCCTTTTGTGGTAGGAGCAGGAGAGCTATCCACAGCTCCCTTTATAGGGCATTGATCCACTAGTGGGGCTCCCCACTTCAGACTGACTCACAGCTCAAAGGTACCACTTTTTTATTTCCATCACACTGGGGCTGGAGTTTCCACACATGGAATTCTGGGGGTGAAGTGGGATGGGGGTAAAGGTGGGTAGGCAGGGATCATTTAGCATGCTGTCTTTGTGCTGCTATGTCTAAGCCACTTATAGATGCTTTTCCTTGATACTTAGTTTCTCACATTTGTATGGTTATAAAACCAGTGAAGTTTAGAGAAAGTGAATTTCTATTAAAATTCCGAACTAAATTCCTTGTCCAGCTCCCAGATAGCATCCACTTAAATCTACCTGGTTTTACTTGGTTGTTTGTTTTTTTGGTTTTAGTTTGGTTTTGGTTTTTCGAGACAGGGTTTCTCTGTGTGGCCTTGGCTGTCCTGGACTTATTTTGTAGACCAGGCTGGCCTTGAACTCACAGAGACCTGCCTTGCTCCCAGCATGCTGGGATCACAGGTGTGCGCCACCACACCCGGCAAAGGCATCAGACTCTAAGTCTGAAAGCCCAAGGTTCAAATTCCTTTTCTTCTCCTTCTGATTGTCTACCTGGTATTCTAATTACTTGAAAAAGTATCTCAGAACCAGGCATGGTAGTACATGTCTGTAATATAAGTACTTTGGAAGCATGGGGAGGAGAATTGTAAATTCAAGGACAGCCAGGGTCTTAAAAACAAACAAACAAACAAACAAACAAACAAAAAAACCGTTGAGGATAACCTGAGCTATACAGTAAAACTGTCTTAAGCAAACAAAATGTATTTCTTTTAAAATTAATTTTTATGTGTGTTTTGTGTGGTTTTTGCCTGCATTTTGTCTGCAATATGCATATTCCCACAGAGACCAGAAAAGGACAGATCTCTTGGAACGGGAGTTGCAGAAGGTTGTGAGATGCCATGTGGATGATCAATACTGAATCCATGTTCTCTGGAAGAGCAGCTTCTGGAAGAGAAGCTCTTGGCTTCTGGATCATCTTTCTAGCACCTAAATGTATTTTGTGACCTCAACCTTCCACCTGTCAAATGGCATGTTGAACAAAACAAGTGGATTTTCTAATTTTCTTCTATGACATCAAGAGTTGAGATAGAGAAAGGGCGCAGAGAAGAAATCCTTGAAGTTTTTGAGTGCTGTGTCCCAGATTTGTCTTCCTCATGATCCCTGTTTTTATTGTGGATTCCTATATAACATGGTGAATTGTGTCATGCTTCAGCAGAACTAAGTGCAAGAAATTGCAAAATTGTCATGAAAATCTGAGTATTCATGAGCAGTGTTAGATACGCATGTATAAACCAATTCCCAATCCAGTTACCACAGATGTTTTGTTGTACCTTGACATGCCCTCCAACTTGGCCTGTCCTTTGCTTTAGGAGAGACTGGACTGTTAGACTAAAAAGTGGGTGCTAGAGTTCATAATAAGAAAAACATGTATGACAGTGCCATGTAGAGGCCCAGGTATGGTCCTCTGTAGCTTGGGTGTGTACAAACATTTGTCATTAGTAAGGGCTGGTGGGGACTAGATATGACTGTTTGAATGGTGATTTAAAGAGCCTCTTAAAGAACGGTCAAGGAGCTTGACATAAATTCAACCCAGCCAGAAGAATCTTTGTCAATAGGAAAGAAGGTGCTGGCAGGGAAGGATAGAGGTGCTTGGGGTATTCCTTTCATCTGGCTCCTTGTTTTTTCCCAAAGAGAACCTCCCATAATTCAATATATTTTGCCGTTTGGCAACTATGACCCATTCTATCATAAAAGATGGGGTCTGGCTGCAGAAAAGGTCCCAGGAGACACCTCAAGCGAACAGGGGGCACAATCAGCCTCCACCTGAAAGCATCCTAAGTAACACCTGGGAAGAGGGACCACAGTACAATTTGCCTTCTTCAAAGGCAATGAAATAATGCCTACACTAAAATCTATGGGTGCATATGCATAGTTCCTGGAAGGAGGACAAAAGAATATGAGATTAATCCCCCTTGATTAGTCCAGGAGGGGACAACACTAACCTGGGCTACTAAGGTCCCCAAATGAAGGAAGTAAAGATGGATTCCAGGAAAGGGGATTCTATATGTAAAGGCAATGAGAGAGGCAGTTGTCAGGGGCTGCCCAGGTAACAGGCTGGACGTACCAGAGCCACTATGCTGACTCCTGTGATACTTGGAAGAAAAAGCCAAGCTCACACAGTGAACTGGAGGCAAAGCAAGGAGTTGGGGCTTAGGAGGAAGGGATTTTTCCTTTCTGTATGAAAAAGTTATATAAGCAGAGCCTGAAGCCCAGCAGAGGTGGTGATGGTGGTGGGCTATGAAAGAAGAGGAAATGGGGCTAGGTGAGAGGCTTTGTGCTCTAATGCATCTGCTGAGCATGAAGTTGGGGAGGTCTATCCTAGCCCAGTCCTGTGTGAGATACTCAGCAGCCCACCTTACAGAGACCAAGAAAGCAGAAATGCTGCAGGGGACACTTGCAAGGAGAGATTTTCAACTTTCAGACTCTAAGAAAACTGTGACTCCATATTCAAAGTACTTCTCAGGGAAGCGAGGCAGTTTGGTTTTACTTTGACATACAATGGTTGCTTAGCAACATACTGTGGGACTGTGACTTTGTGCTAGGCGCTCTGATTTGCCATCCCTGAGATGCACACCAAGCTCTGAAAGAGATTTAGCAATCCCACTGACAAGTTGGAAGGCTGTGGCTCATAGGACAAATCAGCAAGGCAGCAAGGCAAGGGCCACACAGGAGTTAAGCTGTACTTCTGGGAGTCAACCACCCTTGTCTTTCCCAGGCTAAAATTCCTCCTGAAGAAGGAAGTGCCTGCAGATGAGGCTTCTTGGGCTTCTAATTCCTCAGCACAGCTTCATTATAGCAGAGCTTCCCCTACTGTGAAGGGATCAGGGCTATTGGGGCACATCCTCATCTTTATTGACCTCAGGCCAACTGACAAGCTAATAAAACCTAGTTCCCTGTCCTGCAAAAAAGAAACAATGGGAAGATTTTGTCAGGGTCAACTGGGAACACTGAATTCCTTTGTAAATTGTGAACTACTGTTTGCATTTTTTTAAAAAAAGTGCAAAAATCTTCTGAGTATTTGTTCATAAGCCATCTTTAGCCAGGGCAAGCTGAGTAGAACAGAGCTTTCCTTCCTTAAGCACACTGAGATGTACCCCCTCCCTTCTCTCCTCCTTTTCCCCTCCTCTTTCTCTCCCTCCTCAGTCTTACTCTCATTCATGTATCTCTCTCTTTGGGCTTTTGAGTTGACTGATCTTTCCTTTTCAGACTCATCCAGTGCTGCTTCAGTCTGATCTTTTCCCTCATAATGAAAAGGCAAAGGAACAGAAGGTGATGGGCCAGGGTGCTGGGCCCAGAAAGGCCTTTCTAAGAGGTACTGTTTGAGCCAGGATCCACATGAAGTGATAGAGAGCATCCCTGCTATGTCCTGGGATGTGTCTGGCATAGGAGAGAGCAAATTCTTTCATGTCCTGAGAATTAGCTGAAGTTGCACCCACAACACTCAGCACACAGCAAGCTCTCCCTAACAAAGACTGTATTCAACTGTAAACCTAAGCAAACACAGACCAGTGCCTTGTTTTTCAGTAAAACTCCTTTAAGACTTAGTAGAACATAGATCAGACATCCTCAGGAGATGTGATTCTTGGATGTCTCCATGTCCTTAAGGTGACCTCGTGTGACAAGTTCATTCTTGTCTCCAGACTGCTGGTAAGCTTGTATTTTCCCAGAACATGCCTACCATTTGGGGGGTACAGTGAGAGCACCACTAAAGCATGTGGGCCCATCTTTCTCTGTGGCCTTCCACCCTTGGCTATGAAAGCAATGTTGTTGACAAAAGTTGATCCATACATTTACTTCCTAGCCTGCCTGTCCATTGGTTCTGTGTGGTCATCCTATTGAGAGTCTCAAATTGAATTTGTATAGATTGCTCATGCAAAAAGCTTTTTAGAGAGAGTTGTAGGCAGCCTCTTGGGGTGGGAGGGGGTTGGCCTGTGATGGCTCTGACTTGAATATACTCTCCCTTTCTTCTTGCTACCCTATTCCTTGAAGCCAGAGGTGAAATGAAAGTGGATTCTCTCTGTGTAGGGGATTTTGAGTAACATGATGGGTTAGCAAGGGTCTAATAAAGTGCTAAGATTTAGGAGTTCCTTTGCTGTGGGTCATGGGAGGCAATGGACAGTAGAAGAGTAGCCGGTCTGTTCTTCCATCTCTCTCCACCAGCTCACACCCTCGGAAATCATCTTGAGCTTCTTTCTTACCTCAGATGCCTTTGACCTCACTTCCTGTGACTGCTGGAAGCTCAGGTGGGTGCTGGTGAAAAGTAGCCATCATGCCTGAGCCCAGTATCCTCCCCCCCCCCCCACAGTGTGGAGGGGATGGTTTCTAAGGGAGAGGGTGACAGCTCCAGACAAAGGCAAAGCCTAGGACAGTGTGAGTCTTATTGCTCCTGAATAGGACTCCAAGTGACTGGGGCTTCCCTTATCCTTCACATGGCTTTTTAAATTCTCACAGCCCTCCTGGGCCCCTTCACTAGCCCTCTGACAACAGAATGTCCTTGTCTGTGGTGAAAGTGTCATTGCTGGACATCGAGAAGTCCGGTGGAAGCAGCTCAAGTCCTATTGGAAAATGCACATTCTGTGGTTATGGATCATGATGGGAAGTGTGTGGTTTACAGCTCTGCTCTTTACCTTGATCTGTTTGGGTCTTGGTTTCTTGGACTATGAGCCAGGGAAGGGCACAGTTAACCTGTCATGAAGATATAGGGAACATTCGCGATACACATAAAGCCTAAGACAAAGTGTCCTTGTGGTCACTGTCAGTCTCATGATATCCCAGTTCCTCTCCTGATTAAAGTACCTATCTGTGGCATTGAATCAAAACACCCATCTAACCTGAGCCTATATGCAAGGAGGCAATTTCTAAATTCGCCTTCCTTAAACAACTTCATATTGAGCTGCAAAGGATGTGTGGCCACTTGCAGTAGATCTCAGGAAGGGTTGTCAAGTGAAACCAAAAAATGAAAAAAAAAGGGATAAAAGACAATATTTTGAACATATGTGTAAGTTAGTTTTAAGTGGGCATCCTGACTTATGTTTTATTTGTTGATGGGGCACCCGAGGTCTGGTATATCTTTACCATTACAAGTCCATATGGTCTGCATGTTTCTGCTCTTGTACGTACTCAGTTTCATCCTATGCGACACCAATAAAAATCCTTAGGCAACATGGCTGTGGTCCAGAGTCTGCAGGCACTGCCCAGCCCTTACAGACCTCACTTTCTTTGTCAAACTCTAGCCCTGCCTTGTTAACAGCCTCCAGATAAGCTAGTGAAATGCAAGGCAAGGTTCTTTTCACCAAGTAGGGGAATGCAGTCATTACACACAGCTATACTTCAGGAGCAAGCAGACCTGCTATTTCTTCATTTGCTGAGGGCTGAATGTGAGACAAAACAGAAAAATTTCAAAGTCAAGGCAGACTTCAGAGACAAATGTAGCTCAGCTCATAAGCCAGGCACATGAGGTTTGAGAAGCCTAGCCCTACAGAGAATTTACCTATGGTGCTTTCGGCTGTCACTGTGTTTCCAACAGTGAATTTCTTATGGTATTGTTTACGTAAATACTCGATGAGTAAACACTGTATTCCCGGGTCACTTCAAAGTGCTTACAAAGCATTTTAGCAATAGTTTTTGCCTTGACAGGAGTTTTCTGGCATAGGGACTATATTTTAAAGAGTCTCCTTCCATAACCTACTGAGCTTCCCTGTATTCTGCACCTGGCATGTCTCTGGGCTACCTTGGTGGCCTGGGTGGCCCACTGGCAGACTGGGCACATCAAAGTCTGTGGCTGGAACAAGTGGGCTGTCTCTCCTGCTGTCCCAGCGACTCACATCTTCCTGGGGGCCTGTGAGGTGGCTCAAATAAATGGACGTCAAAATACTTTGAAAGGGGCGAGGTGGTTTCCAAGTAAAGCGGATTCTTATTTCTCATGAGTTGGAATTCCATTTCCACACTAAATGAGCCTTCCAGACCGTGCACTTTGGAGCCAGGTGGTATTTATTTCCTATTCCCTCTCTGTCACCTAATAAAGAGACAGCTTCTCCCTTTACGGCCTCTTGTGCCTCTTCAAAAGCTCCGCCTTTCCTGCTTCAGACTTCCTGAATCTCACAGGAGGTGTTTCTTTCTGAATTTTTGTGTCATCTTCCCTGGGAATGGATTTGATAATTCCTAATTTCTCAGCCACATTGGCGTGGGTCTCTGGGGGTTCCTGTTGTTCCAAGGTTTGCACACTGGGCCTTTCATGCTTACACACGAAAGTCTTGTGAGTTTTTTCCACAACGGGATTCTTTTTTTTTCCAGGTGCTATTGTTGGACTCTTTGCTCTTTTCCTGTGGAGGCTCTTCAATGAACCCCTTAAACCTGTTAAAATCATTCTTGAATCCATTTACTTGCTGTGAGCACCCTTCCCTCCTCCCTGTGTCTCTAGCCTGATCAGTAGGGCATGCTAGTCTCAAGACACCCTTCAATTCTGTTTCTTCCTGTCCAAGCTCCGATTGTCTGTGTGAATATGAGGTTAGAAGAAACAGATACTGAATCTTACATTTGCACAGGTTTAATGATGGGTCCGTCTCTGATGCCTGTGAAGGGCATAAGATCTCTTGTTGGGTAAAACATTTTATGTTGGGTAATGTTGGGTTTCACTTCCCAAATGAGTTTACTTCATTAAAAAATGTCACAGGTAGCCCAAGAGATGCTGTTCCTGTGTTTCAGAGTTTAGGGTTTTGATAAAGGAGACACACAGCAAACAGATCACCTTCTTCCTTGATTGAAAAAGGAAATATGAGCCCCACATGGTGGTGCACTCCTTTAATCCCAGCACTCAGGGAGGCAGAGGCAGGTGGGTCGATGTGAGTTGGAGGCCAGCCTGGTCTACAAAGTGAGTCCAGGAAAGCCAAGGCTACACAGAGAAACCATCTTGGAAAACAAACAACACAACAACAATCAAAAGGAGATCTGAGCAGAAACAGAAACAGCAAACTCCCTGGTGGCTTCTGTGGCCAAGATCACGCACCCTCTGATTGTGCATGATTGTGTACATCAGACTCAGGATTTGCAGGAGTGAGCATTTGCAATCAGTGTCTGTCTTGCCTGTGAACCCTGTTTTCTCCATGTCAAATTCTTATTGACACTATCTCAACAACAGCCCCGTTCTGAAAGCTGCTCAGATTTCACACACACAACAGTCCTTAGAAAGTTCACGGGGCACTTGTCCTCCCTGGAATCCATCAATCATAAAGTAGGAGGCAGAGCTCCAATTTGAGAAACAAATTCTATCTGTGCTTGCACAGTATTTCATCACATTTGAACCCTGGCGGCTGATTAGCAGATTATCAAGTGTCAGACAAATGAGCTAAGCTGACATAGTCACCCCAATACTTGTCAACAGTTTAATATATTTTCTGTTGTTATAACAAAACACCCAAAGGCTTGATACTTTATATAATTTTTTTTTTAGTTACCTCACACTTTTGGAGGCTGAAGTGCGAGGCTGAAATGCAAGGCTGAGCCACTCTCTTTGCTGAGGGCCCTCTGGATGTATCACAGCCCAGTGGAGCAGCACAAGAGAAATGGCACCCGAGAAAGAGGCCAAACAGAGGGGCTGCTTGGATTTATAACAACACTCAGACAAGAGCTAACTCTGTCAGGACATTAGCATTAATTCCTTCTGAGGACAGCAACTGGTGCCACTTATCAAAGTTTGCATCACCTCAACTCTGCTCCACCAGGGACCACCCTTCAAGCACGCAAGCCCTTGGGAGACAACTTCAAACAACATCCAAAGCATAGCAAATACTAAAAGAATCTCAGGGCTTCAATGCAATAAGAGTTTCTTTTTGCAGTTGGGCAAAGCCATCCCATTAGGATTTGAGGGGATTGTAAGAAAACGTTAAATTTCTTTCTGGAAATGTTTAGAAATGAAAGCATGATCTCTTTCTTCATAGGTCGACTAAGGGGACTCCTGATTATATTGGATGAGTCTCCTTACCATGTCTGTCCCTCATTTTAGCTACTTTCTGGCTCTTTGCCACTCTTAGGACTCGATAGTACTTTAGTTAATACCTTAGTGCCGGCTTTAGCCATGCAGTGTACTAATGCCTCTTACTCTACAGGTATGTGTGTAGCACCCCTTCCTGCCTGTGAGCCAATGTGTTTCTTTTTTTTGTCTTACAGCTCATTCCTCCTATATACCACAAAGTAGCAGTTAGTGACCAGTTATCCCTTCTGGTTTTTCTAAATTAGAAAACAGAATGCCAGGGGATTCATACTTTACTTGAAATTATAAAGGGGGTCATGACACATACTATGGGCAGGGACCACTTTATGTTTGTTCTGACACAAAGTTGGAACATGTGACAATTGCCCCTTTCACTGCATTCCCTTACAGATTTATGTGAAAAGAACCCTTCACTCTTGGCTGGGAATGGAAGACCAGCTGACTTGGCCTCACTGGGCAGAATGGCATCAGGGGAAAACTTTTAAGCTCTCTGGCCATGGTATCTCCTTTAATATTGGAGTCAGAAACGATGATTAATGAAACTTTGTTTTGTTGAGCGATTTACTTTCCTATGGTTGATCTGTGACGGCCATCGATTACATGGGTTCTGACAGGAGTAGCTGAATATCCCATGTCTCAGGGACAGAACCATTCACACTTGTTATACCAATATTACTGTGAGAAACACCCCCTTTCACTTTCATATCCCAAGTCAGATGATGGTTTAGTTATGTTTTATCCCAAAATACAGCTGGACCCCCAATTTCCTCCTCCTCTAACAGCAGCAGAATGGTGGGAGCTGTCCTGTGGATGGTGGACTTGGCATAGCAGCATGCTGCCGCGACCCACTTTTGAATAGTTACAATGCCACCAATACTACAGAAGTTTCAAGTATGTCAATTCTGCAGAAGGGAGAATGCGTGCTGTTCACACAGCTGCATGTGTGGGCTATGAGTGCACCTGAGCTGAAATGTCTGACAGTGGGAGGGCATGTTTGCCTGCCTGCTGCTGGCAAGCAGGACTCTAAGTTTTTGTGTTCTAAAGCAGGGGATCGATTTTGTTAGCAGCAAGAAGTGGACAAGGTGAATAACAGCCGGAAAGGTGTTTTCCTCTTCTCTAAGGGTGGGAGGCCTTCTCGCCGCAACATCTGACTATTCTCCAGCTTCTCCTGGGGACTAGCCCTCTGCCCTGACTGAAGTCCCCTTTCTCCAATACTGTGGTACTTTGCTTTTCCCAGATGACAAAATGGAAGGAGCAAGTGAAGGTAATATTTCCGTAGCTTTATCTAAGGCCTGTAGCATGTGCAAGTTACACTGAATCAAATCTTAAAGGAGGTGTGGGAAGAGGGAGGCTTGTGTCTTTCTTTTAACGTAGAATGTCAGCATAAACCAGACTGTAGGGAGTGGTCTGCAGCCACCAGGTTCTTTTCCTTTGCCCTATGGTGCTCATCACCAAGCATGTGGAATTGGTGGTTCACGACGCCAAGGTTGAGGCCCCAAACTCTGAGAAAGTCACCTTGTAAAAACTGTAGTAGTCTGGACAGACCCAGCCTATATTTCTTCAGGATGCCATGAGGAGCTCAGGACACCCTCGAACCTCTTGTCTTCACAAGGCTGTGGCAGTTGGGGGTTTTCCCTTGTAGGAGGACATAACAACCCTGCTCTTTAAAGGACAGGGCTTTCTAGAGTCAATTGTCTGAGTGTGTCTTTGGGATAAATCGCCATCACTTGCTGATGGAGTTCTGACATGCTGCAGTGAGACTGGCCTCACTTGGCTTACAGGGCACCTATGTATGCTGGACACAAGCTCCTGGGCTCTTTGTAAAGTAACAGGAATTAGCCTGACTGTGGCTAATCCCGCAACTCACAAGTTATAAGCAACCCAGCAACTCCGAGCTGAGGAGAAAGTCTCTGTGGAGAAGGCAGCAGGACCACTGTGCTGACCACAGAATGCCAGAAAGCCATTAACAAGCTGAAGTGACAGACACATGGTTAAAAGGTGAAAAGAGAACCATGGGGAAATAAGCCATTAACATCGGAGAGAGGAGAGAAAGGCGCGTGAAGTGTGAGGCCTAACAGGGTTCAGGGGTTCAGCCCACTGTGCAAAGTCTCTTGTGGAGCACCTGGCACAGGACAGTTGGGGCCAGCACGGGCAGGATGGGTAATGAGACAGAAGGGCTTACAAGTTCTTAATCTGGTCACGACTTTGCCAGTGGTTCCAAAACTTTGCAGATTTTAAAATATGAACTTCAAGCATGTATTACCCAGCTCAAAAGTCATGGCTGCCTCACCATGGGAAACCAGTGCTGATCCTGGAGTCTTTGGAGTCTCCCACAGGCCTCTCTTCATGTGCCAATGTTCAACACCATCAGCCTTTAGAACAGTGTTCCTTGAACTTACCCCAATTCTGTTTCAGTATTAGAGAAACCAGTCACCGAAAGGTGCTGGAAAGATAAATCAACGTGAACAGACATGACTTCTTGGATTTGTGCTTGATTTGGGACAAAATCGTTAACCTCTCCATTTTCTCATCTGTCAAGAAGATACTAATGGTGGTCACTTGGGCATACTGTGAGAGTTAAAGATAAATTCAAATGCAGCCTGCGGTGTCTGTTAGTGCAGACATCAAGTGACAACTTGGCAGAAGTCACTTTCTGACTCCTCAGCATGACTATGTATTGAATTAGATGTGAGATGTGCTGCTGCACAGCAAGAGATGGGTTCTTTAAGGATGTGTAATGGGCGCAGGTAAAGGCTAGGACTCCTGCCAGGATATTCTCACAGCACCTGTTCTTCTCTCTAAAATATTTCATTTTTATTTTTTAAGACAGCGTCTCGCCATGGAGTCCATGGCTGGCCTGAACCTCACCATGTACTCCAGGCTGGCTTCAAAAATAACAGGGGTCCACCTGATTCAGCCTCCCAAGTGCTGGGATTAAAGATACGAGCCACTATGCCAGATCTTGAAAATGCATTCAAATTCTTGTGTCCAAGGGTATGAATTGGACTAGGGACTTGTCGGTAGAAATTGAAATAATAAAAAGAGAAGTAGAGACAATTTTTTTAAAGGAGGAAAAACATTCCCATGAATGGGAGTGAGTTAGTAAGCTGAGGGGAAAAGCCCCAAAAGTGTTGGGCCATGGGGCACATGACCCTATAGGACATTTACATAGCACTGGCCCTGCCAGTGTATAATGTGGGCTTTATCTTGGTCTATTACGTGATACCCAGATTCAGGGAAGGGCTTCTATCTTTTCTCTTTCTTTATGTGTTAGTCTTGATGTAACTTAATAAACATGGTGGTGTTTATTCTCCTGCCATTACATGAGAGGAGGGGACCGATAGCGCGGTAGACCCATTCTTACTTCCCTGCACTCTGAGTCCCAGGGTTCCGTGCTTCTCCATTGATGTGGGTGCTGTGCTCTGTCCATGCCTATCACTGCCCCAGGGCCTCAGAGGAAAAGGTGCTTGCGTGTCCTGACTACCCTTCCCTCTTTTTCTTCAGACTTGCCCTGATTTGGGAAATGACACCTGGGATCAATTTTGGGGTGCTATGTCTATGGAAGCAATACTTTCTGGTAATTTGGCCAGGACTTCATTGACAAGCCACAGCAGAATTTCCACACTTCACTCAACACAGAGGCAAGCAACTTTTTTCCTGTTTTTGTTTTTCCAGGTCTGCCTCCACTCTGATGTGCAGGTAGATGCAGTTACACATTACTTTGTATGAAACTTCCTCAAGTACCTCACTGAATAATCCCTTAATGTTTTCACCACAGATCACTTCCTAGGAAAAAAAATCCTAGCAATTTCTCCGGGTGTATTGCTGCCTAAACATGGGAGAACTTGAATTTGAAAGTGATCTTCCTGAGAAACACTAGACAAGAAAGGCTGAAAAGTAAAGCAGAGAACCCACCCCTGTAAGGTGTTGTTAGTCATGGAGGAAAAGTGGTGAGCAACTGGTCACGGAGCTTTTCACATACAACTGGTGTTTGTCAGTGCCCAGTGTTCCCACCATATGCGTAAGAGTGTCTTTAACAACATTTTTTTTTGTAGGGGGAATTGGTGCACACCTGTAATCCCAGCATTCAGGGAGGCAGAAGCAGATGGATATCTGTGAGTTCAAGGCTACCCTGGTCTACAAAATGAATCCAGGACAGCCAAGGCTAAACAGAGAGACCCTGACTCAAAACAAAACAAAACCCCAAAACTTGTATTTTCACAGTCATCTTCTTCTTTCTGGAGCAACTGGAACTCTGACAATGCAATTTATATTTGCAGAGGATATTATATTATGTCCTATGTCATGCATGATACCATGTATCTTCAGGAACATAAAGTCACACGTCAGAATCAACAAATTAAATGGGTATTCCAACAGCTCTTAGAGGGCTGTGGTTTGAAGATGCATGGTAAGGATTATAAAGAAGCCTGACCACGTGACCACAGTCATAACGAGAACACTGCCTGAAGTCCCGTTCTTTCCCAGGTTCTCTGTTTCTCTGTGAAATGTGAGAAAATCATGTATTTGGGTTAAAAAAAGACAGTCCTGTGAAAGTATAAATAGTAAATATGTTTGGATGCAGGCTTCAAGACAACCACCATTCTGATGTCAGTAAAGAAGCAATGGTTGTGTTAAAAACAAAACAAAACAAACAAAAAAACTTCGTAGAATCTGAAAGTGGGATTTCATGTAATTGTATGTATGTTTTGCAACTGTATTCCATGTGAATGTAAATGCATAGCTCATCTTGAACCTACACAGACAGACATGACGAAGGCTTAGTTTGTGGTCTGTAGCTTATTAACCTTGGCTCTGAAGAAAGAAGACATGTATCAGAGAAATCTACAAGCTGTTTTATTTCAGTCTAAATCTCATATAGGATGACTCATGAAAACTTTTGATTTCTCCTTCCTGCTGTCACTGATGACCCAATGAGGGGGTCATAAAACTGGTGTGGGATTCTTACCTTCCTTTAGAGCCACAGGTCACCGAAGAAGGAAATAGAATGTACATGTGCGAAGAAATCATGGTCAGAAAATGAGTTCTGCCTGTGTATGTGTAGCACACAGTAGGAAGGATGGGTGGTGGCGTAGAGCAAGGATTCTTTGCAGATTATCGGAAGCCACGGAGTCACCCACCCTCTGTTTAATAACCAGAAAGCTGGACTTATAACTCTTATCGCACCATGGAGTGAGGTCTGCATCATTTCACCAATTTCAACAAACTGTCCCAGCACGGAGGGAGATTAGACTGTGTGTGTTTATTTTCTGTGGCATTAGGGCTGTGTTCTTTTCAAGAAAATGAGATATGAAAGTAGAGGTTTACTCAGTTATGTCTCCAGTGGGTCCTGTGACTTGAAACAGTCTAACTACTTTGCACCTATGCCCAGGTGACTGCAAGTGGAACAGGGCATTCACTTCCTATTCCCAAACCCCCACTCCCCTCATCCACAACCCATCCACACCCCATGCCCCAACCCCCCACCCCAGATATGAATTCTTAAAGAGGAGCAGGAAGTCCTGTGCGTTCTGCTTTGATATAGCTAGGTCTGGAAGACGGCATGGGTGGAAGCCTTCAAAACAAGCCATGTCCAGAAAATCCCACCAGCTCAAAGTTGAAAAGAAGCTTTAATTGTCATCGAAAGTCAGTGATCTAGAGAGGAGTTCATGTGTGTCCAAGACCTCGGACAAGGGGCACATGAGAGTGAGGAGAGATGGAATGGCTAAAACAAGATGGATCCTTCCAGGGCTTCTCTACCAGTGTGCATTGCGCTGGAGAGGGACGCTAGCCGGCATGGCACCTCTGCTGAACTCAAGTTAAAGTCATCTGAGAGGAGGGAACCTCAACTAGAAAATGACTCCATAAGACCAGGTTGTGAGCAGGCCTGTAAGGCATTTTTTTAATAGTGAATGATGGGGGAGGGCCCAGCCTTTTGTAGGTGATGACCCCTCTGGGCTCATCATCCTGGGTTCAGGCTGAGCAAGCCATGAGGAGCAAGCCAGGAAGCAGCACTCCTCCATGACCCCTGCTTCAGCTTCTGGCTCCAGGTTTCTGAGCTGCTTGAGTTCCTGTCTTGACTTCCTTTGGTGACGAACTGAGGTGTGGAAGTGTAAACCTAATGTGGTGTGAAAATGGCCCCCAGAGACACACAGGGAGTGGCACTGTAAGAGGTGTGGCCTTGTTGGAGGGAGTGTGTAGCAGGGCATGGGCTTTTAGGTTTCACATGCTCAAGCCAGGCCTACTGTCTTAGTCTCTTCCTGCTGTTTGCTAAGTCAGAGGTAGAACTCTCGGATTCCTCTCCAGCACCATGTCTGCCTGCCGTGATGATAATGGACTAACCCTCTGAAACTATAACTCAGCCCCAAGTAAATGTTTTCCTTTATAAGAGCTGCTGTGACCATGGTTCATAGCAATAGAAACACTACCTAAGATAGCACCCTTTGGCCACCAAAGGAGGCAACTCGTTTAAATTTTCACCTAGCAACCTCTTGGCACCCTGTGGGACAAGTGTGGCATTTCTGATGGTCCTGCTCAACAATCAGGGCAACCAGATATAGTCAAAAGGTGTGACACCTATTCTAGACCCACCTCGTTCCACAGAAGAAATCTTCTGTTGTTCAGCAGAAACAATCTTC
This sequence comes from Pachyuromys duprasi, assembly GCA_028658305.1. Lineage (NCBI taxonomy): Eukaryota > Metazoa > Chordata > Mammalia > Rodentia > Muridae > Pachyuromys > Pachyuromys duprasi. The sequence goes on along the minus strand of CM053747.1, from coordinate 18,625,898 downwards.
ATGGGGAAATTTTCTGAAATCTCAGGAGGGTCAGTACCAATGAGTACTATAAGGCTTGGGCAGGGCTAAATGGTGACCTTACCTTTATGGCCTTCTTGGTCTAGAGCTGAGAGCAGACCCGTGTTCTCTGTCTCCTCCCAGATCAACATACAGACTGCTTCCATGGCAAATGACTCGGCTTTCGGTCAAGACCTCTGGAATCCAGCTACATCCTCACTTTGCCTCTTGAAGCCTCTGACTCCTGAAGAAAGCCCAGGGATCAGTAGGTGACTCTGAGTCTTGCCCCTCCCCCCCACGGCAGATTTTTAAAACACTGGGCACCCAGTATGGTTTTGCATCTCAGACAGCTCTGCTAAAATCCATAGGCTTTAAGGAGGGACAGAAATTAATGTCTACCAGATAAGAAAACAGGACCTATCTAGACACATAATCCAAGGTGAGAACTCTAAAACTCTCGTGCCTGTAGATCAAATTATAGACAAAATAAAGCTTGCTCTACGAAGGGCCTACTCCAGGTCTCATGCTCGACACAGATAACTCAAGTATAGTTTTCATTTAATTAAAACAAAACATGTTCTTGTTCTTGCTATTATGTATCCTACCCTTGATTTCTGGGGCTGGGGACCAACTTTGTAGGACAGCCTCCTCAGCAGCCACGTGGAGCCAGTGGTAGCAGGCAGTAGCTGCTGTGAATCTTTGTGAAACCATCTCTGCTCAGCTTCTCTACGCTTTTGCCAGAGCTGGCCATGAGCATCCAAGGAACCTTGACTGCTTCCTGGAGTCACAGCCTCCAGATGCTGTCAGGGAACTATGCTATCATGAGACACTTATTAACTAGCACAAAGCAGATGGATGTTTTCAATATTGCTGTAAAACTGTGTGGGAGGAGTCACAGAGGAAGAGAGGGAGAAACGGTCCCAGCCTTGGGGTTCATGTGTACACATTCATTGACACCGAATGCTCAGTGCCTCCAATCTGCTTCCCGCTGTCATGGGGAGCTGGTGAGGAGATACAGCTGTAGTGCCATCAGCATCAGTGAGGCCCGTGGAGCTTCCCTGCTAGAACAGAAACACCATGGACAGGAAGATGGAGCCAGTGGGAGAATGTGGCTGTGGAGATCCTGTGGGAACAGTTCTGTCCCCGGATTTCAATTTATCTTGAGAAGAAAAGTTCCCTTCTAAGAGCTGAGCCAAGAATGCTGATGTCACAAGGAAATGGAATAGAGCGAGATTGTGTGTCACACAGAACTGGGAACAGGGCTATTCAGAAGGACAACCTTATCAATTAGGTAATGTCTGCTAATGATTGATGGAGTGTGTTGTGCAGTGTTCCAGCTGTTGATTTGTTAGCAAACATCTGCAAAAGAACAAAGCACCTTTTGGGAAAATATTTTCTTAGACTGGGCACTAGTGGTAGGGGCACTAAATGGCTGTTTCACCCAATAGCATCAAAAGTATAAGAAAGAGCCAAATGGCAGAAATGTGGCAACGCACTGAGAGCAACTATGGTTGGGAATTTGGTTCCTAATCATAGATTTGGGCAGAAACGGTGACTCTAAATGTTTCCCCTCGTCTCTATTGCCTGTATTTTCCCCTAGTCTTTCTTCCTTCTCTCCACCGCCTTGCCCCCTTTTCTTCATCCCAGTTTCTTTTCTTTTTGTACCATGTCATCACCTCTTCTTTCCTGTCTCTTCTTTTTGATCCCTCCTTCCCCTTTTCACATCCCTCTTTTCTTCCTTTCTTTCTCTTTCCTCCAACTTGTCCTCTCTTGTTTCCTTGTTCCACCCTTTCCTCCTTGAAATGTCCACATTGCCTGGTGTTCACAATGCAAGAAAGCACCAGACAAAGAGATAGGACAAAAACGGTGCCTTTTCCTAAAAGGAATCAAGAGAGGCAAAGGTGTGTAAACTCATGAGCTCAGCTTGCTTTGTTTTCTTCGCCCCTTAACTCAGTGTGGGTCTCTAGCCCAGAGAGATGGTGCTACAGAGATCAGGATGGTCTTCTCTCCTCATCTAAACCTCTCTGGAAATGTTCTCTTAGGCATGGCCTGAGGTGTGCCTCAGTCAAGTCGACACTGAAGATCAACCAACACATTGTTTAGATAATGTGCTCTTTTTGATAAACGTATTGCTGGTATTCTTAAGACTACTGAGCAGTGACGTGCCTCATTTTTTATGGGTTACACAGCAGCCCATTAAACAGATATTGCCGAGCTGATATTTCTAATTTGAGAATATGATTTTCTTTTCAAGTGGCAGAAGGTCTATTAGAGGGACCCAGGGCAAAGACTGGCCATGCTACTCTTAAAGAAGAAGAGGTAGCAGCAGAGACCCCATTAACTACAGCCTCCTCACCCCTGGGAAACAGGAAGATGAGCAGCCATGATGTAAGCCTGTTTCATAAATGAGACACAGTTGTGACTTCAGAGGGTGCCATTGAGCCTACCTATTTGGCCATCGATGTAACAGAGTGGCGTGGATTTGTCGCAACCCACCTCTCAGCTTCACCAACACCTTCATGAATAAGCTTTTAACTCTCCTATTTTCTGCATTAGCTACTTGTCTGGTTGCTAGGACAAAACAAATGCTGAAAAAAGCAGTCCACTGAGGCAGGGAAGGCAGGAAGGCAGAGTTTGAGGACGTATTGTGTTTGCAGTTGGGAAACAGAAAGGGACAGTGCTGGTACTCAGTTGGATTTCCTCGCTTCATAGAGTCCAGGTCCCAGCCCGTGGAATGGTGACATCCATATTTAGCATGGGTTTCCCCACCTCAACCTAATGTAGAAACTCCCTTACATACATGGCCAGTTAGGACTTCTCTGAACCGTGGACCCCAAGTCCAATATTCTTCACCAACAGGCACACTTTCCTGTGAACGAGTGTGAAAACTTAACTGGCAAAGAAAGTTTCTTTTTTTATTTGAAAAATTTTTATTAATTCTTTGAGAATTTCATGGAACGTACTTTGAACATTTTTCAACCTCCTCAACACTCCCTATTCCTACCCTCTTTCATCTCTCATCCTTTCCCATCCAACTTGGAGATTTCTTTTTTCTTCTTCCCCCATCATGTCCAGTTTGTGTTTACTACTAGTCTTGGAGCCTGCCCTGGTGTGAAGTCAGTACATAAGGGGTCACACCATTAAAAAACCTCATTCTTCCCTCCCAGGAGCAATCAAATGCTGCTGGCTTCTAAGGCAGAGGTGGGATTACAGATGGCCACTCCCACCCTCTGTACTGGGATTTTGTCCTGCTGGAGTTTGTAAGGTCTTGTGCACACTTTCATAGCCATCACTAGTTCATGTGTGCATTCCCTGGGGAAAACACCATTTTCTCCACCTCTGGGTCTTAGAATTCCATCCCCTAGCCTTCCATGAAGACCCCTGAGCCTTGGGATAAGATGTAGATGTCCAGTTTGGGGTTGCTTATTCCACAGTCTTTTGTCCTCTGCACGTTGGTCAGATAGTCAGGGAAGTGTGCGTGCTTCTCTGAAGGCTCCTTTGACTGCTTCACCTGGCTGCATCCACCTATATAGCACATTTTCACAAAGAAGGCGTTCACCCTCTGTTCTTACTGTTCTTTTGGTCTGGATTAGTCCCTTCACCATCATGGCTCTTGCCCTCACTGTGAGTCTCTTTGACGGGCTTCCTGCTTTGTTTCTCTTTTCCTGTGCTCTAGGAATGCACCTGCTTGGATCAAAGGCTCTGCTGACCTTGCCTCCTATGCCTCATTCTATCTATCTGTCTATCTATCTATCTATCTATCTATCTATCTATCTATCTATCTATCTATCTATCTATCTATCTACCTACCTACCTATTTTTATTAATTACAGTTTACTCACTTTGTACCCCCCAGTAACCCCCTCCCTCATCCCCTCCCAATCCTGCCCTCCCTCCCTCTTCTCCACCCATTCCCCTCCCCCAGTCCACTGATAGGGCTGTCCTCCTCTCCTTCCATCTGATCCTAGTCTATCAGGTCTCATCAGGACTGGCAGCATTGTCTTCCTCTGTGGCCTGGTAAAGCTGCACAGAGGTGCTCCACCACATGCTGGGAGAGCCTAGCACCTTCCCCTAGTCCTTGGCCTAGTTCCCTTCTGGGCTTCTGTCACCAGAACAAATACCTTTTTGGAGGGTTGTTCCCTTTTTCCCTGGGTCTGCCACATAACTGGTGTCTGTCAGGCCCGAGGAGGTGAGATTTTAGGTCCTCTGGAAGGAGCTGGGCAGGTGAGCCCTGGACAAAAGCAGCTTCTCCCAATTCCAGTCAGGGTCTGAGGACAGGATTCTTAAAAACATGCAAGTAATCATTATGCAAAAATATTTACACATTTGTCAGGTGATTTCTTTAGTATAAATTTCTAAAAGTATAGGGGAATCATGAGTTCATTTTAATAAGACACTGAACCTCAACTGCTACATGAGACACACTCCACAGAGTCCTGACCCACCATGTTCCCTGTGCTTTAAATGCAGTGCTTTAAATATATTGCCTTTTCCTCTTTTAAGCATGTCCTTGAAGCTGTCACCACAAGAACTTTTTTTTTTTAAATCAGGTATGGTATTCTTATTGTTAATACTATAAGCGCTTAAAAAAAAGAGAGAAATATTTCTTTTACTTACTGAGACTATGCAAAAACAAAGGCAGTGACAGACATGCCAAGGTGCACTGGGCCTGGGGTGGGGATGAGGAAGTACCATGAGGCTCAAACCCACACCAAGAACTGCAGGCAACCAAGGAATACTGGCAAGAGGAGGTTTTTCAGTGCAATAAGTTAAAGTGTATTATTAAATGGACACATCAACTCCAACTAAAGCACTCCAAATACATAAATTTGCTTCTATTAATATAATCATACATTTTATATGTCAGACTCAGAAACATTTGGTCACAGAAGTGTTTCCTAATTCCTCATTTACCATTTCTCCCCTTTATATAGGAGGTTTTAATTTTTCTAATATGATACAATTAATCATATTTGTAATGTGCCTCTTTGTTATAAGTGGAATTAATTTGGTGTTTGGGCTGAGTATGGATGCTCTAGCCAAGGGCTGACAAGATGTAACATTTTGAACTTCCCTATACTTGCCATACTTATTTCAGTATTATTTATTTCACTTTTTCAAAGTTGTAGTTGCTAGATATTTGCCCATGTTCATCTTTTTAAGAAAGCAGATTTTATTTCTTAATGTTATTCTTTTGTAAATTTTTATGTTCTGCTCCTGCCTTCACTAATGTTTCCTTCTTATGTTTTAACTCTTTATTCATTTTATGATTTGAATTCATTGTGATTGTAATCCTTTATTTGCAATAGGGCAATTACTGTTTCCCTGGTGTAGCCTTGACCAAATTCCCAACATCTCGGACAACAGATTCTTACAAATGTTACTTTGTAAGTAGAGAAAGTATTGCCACTTTCTCTAGTGTTCATACATAGAGGGGGTTTATAAAATTAGACCAGTTACCATTTATAATTAGTTTTAACTCGGTGTTGATACATTTTGGTTAAGAGTGTGACCTGAAGGATTGGCTGACTTCCTTTTACTTTGGAGAAACTTCAAATTTAAGAAAGTTGGTCCCTAATTTGTCATTCACTTGAAAGTGTGTGTGTGTGTGTGTGTGTGTACTAAGGTTTAGTGCCTTTGTGACCCCCTTCTCCAGTGTGGACTCTCCTTCCCTAACAGCATTCTCAGATACCTGTCCTTCTCGTCTTGGTTTCCGTTCTCCATTCTTCTTTTCTGTTGTAAAAAAAATTATATCATTTTAAGCTTACCATTTCAGCCGGTTTTAAGTGCATAGTTCACGAGTGGTGGGGGTATTTACATTTCTGTGCAACACATGTCAGTAATTCTTTTCATCTTGTAATGCCAAACTCTGGTTTTTGTTTGTTTGTTTGTTTTTGTAAACATTCTTCTAAGCCCTTGGTAACAGCATTTCTAATTTATGCTTCTATGATTTAATATGAGGCGAACCATAGTGCCAAATTCAACCATGCTCGAACACGTGACAGGACTTCCTTCCTTTTTAAGCTGTGTAGTAGTGTGCTGTGTATGTATGTCACGCTTCTCCAGCATTCTCTCTCACATATAACATTCCCGACATACCAGGGTTGGCTGTGTCCCGTGCCATATGGAATGTAGTGTTTTAAATTTAATTTTTCCCGGCTTACATGTGTTCTTAGAGTTGTTATTTGTCTTTAGAAAGTGATGAATGGGAAGAAACTGAGTAAACACAGGAGCGAAGACTGACTTCCGCTGCTAGGACTTCTCCACTTTTCTCCTTGCTGGCCTGTGTGCTGCTCACCACGTGTTAAGCTTCTTATTAACGTTTTAGTTTAACGCATTTACGTATTACTACCTGGAGTGTAGACTGATTTTTATACTTCATATAAACTATCTATTAGAAAAGTTAACTACTTATTATTATAGTATATATGATCTTAAATCTGCCTTACTTTTTGTGGTTTCTAGTTTTTATACTTCCTTAATTTTTGCATTATTCTGTAATGAAGGTGCCTCCATCTTCAGTTCCAATAGCTATTGCCGTCAAGTTGTTGGCAAGCATTTCTTATTTCAAAAGGGCAGCGCGGCATAAGCTCTGAGCTGGCAACGTCTAGTCTGTGCATGACCATGCCTATCTACTTTGTCTGATGGCTCATTCCTGTTCTCAGATGTGTGGTTCAAAGTTGGGTTGATATTCACAGCTTTCAATCAGTGTTTCCCAGCCTTTTATCAGAGTGTCATTTTCCCTTTGAGGAAGCATTCTTTTCTTGCCAGCTCTGTGATACCAGGAGGAATATGAAAAGTCACAGCTCCAAGAATATATCCCAAGGTCCTCACCATCACCCTTCCAGCTATCCCTATGTCTGGTGGCTGTCATCTCCCAGACAGTAATGGACTGTCACAAGTCCTCTTTTCTGCTCTAGAGTTGGCAGAAGAAGCCAGCTTGGTTGGGAACAGATTGCTGGCTGCTTTCAGAGCCAACAGGCACACAGGAGAGTGAAAATGAGCCCAAGATAGATTGCACACCTGAAGAGCTTGGGAGTGGAGCAATTGCTTCAGAGCTGTGCAGGGTGAAGATGTAATGGCATTGGGTGTGGACCATTCTAGAAAAGGAATTTGTAGAACTTCCTGCAGCCAGCAAGTTCTGAGGAAGAGCTAGTCGGCACATCACAGCATCCATCCCACAACGTATCCTTACTGGTAGAGAGTTTGCACACTGTCTGTTTTTCCATTAGGCTGTGAGCTTCTTGGGCAGTGTTTCTCAACCTGTGGGTCACATCCTCTTAGGGGTGGTCAAATGACCCTTTCACAGGGGTCACCTTAGACCACCGGACAACACAGATATTCACATTATGACTTATAACAGTAGCAAAATTACATTTACGAAGTAGCAACAAATATAATTTCATGGTGGGGTCACCACAGCATGAAGAACTGTATTGAAGGGTCAAAGTATGAGGAAAATTGAGAACCACTGTACATGGAGTTTAAACTGTCTTATTCACTGTACATCACAGTTCCTGTAAAGTTACTAGGCATTAGTTGAATTAATTGGGGACACATCTTTGGATATAGAGAGCATGGAGGCCAAAGGTAGAAAGAGAACTGTAGTGAGGAAAGATCCAAGAAACGAGATGCAAGATGACATGCAAGAAAGCTGTTAAGTTATCCTTAAACCCACATACATACGAATCAGAGAGCAGAGGGTAATCCTCCACATTTCATTTAAGTCCTACAGCTGGAAATCATGGGAAGAATGTTTATGACCCTCCAATCCAAAGAGGGTCTTAAATAGTTGTCTGACACTGTGCTTTGCACTCTCGTGGGAGACAGCATGTGCTTGTGATTTCCTGATAGACCACCTACCCACGCCAGTAAACCCTCCCACATCGTGCATGTGTTTATTATAGGAACCTAAATGAATTACAAGTAGATAAAGATGTTTCTCAACATACTTCAATACTTTTTGCTATTTGGATAAGAGCTTAGCTTTGCCATCCTCTGTTTGCAGAGCTGGTCCCTTTGATCTGCTGTTCCTGGCTTAGACACCTGTTCTTCTTGGCTTCTCTGCTTCAGGCCCATCTCCTCTTCCCCAAAGACTAACTCAAGGAGAAGAGGTGGTAGAGCTGTGAGCGAGCTCAGGGGAGTCTCAGCTCACTGCAGAGCGCAGCTGTGTAGGCTGAGAGAGCCCAGCTTTGAAATGCTTCCTGGCTCCGAGCCTCCTGCACCGTGTCCTTCCCGACAGGGCGGTGGGCAGGAGGCCTTTCCTAATGAGAAATGTCCTTCGCCAGACACCATTCTTCCCACCACCACATTAGAGAAATCGTGTGTGGAAATTTATCCCAGTGAGACTTTCCGCAGCCCTTGCTTACACTGCCTTGGGGCCTCTGTCCATCAGAAGAAACAACCTCACTGTATGTCAGGTGGCTAGTCCTCACAGTATCCTGCCCTGTTGTTTGACTCTGTTTTACATTTGAGGAAGATGAAGTAGTATAGATGGTATGTGACTTACCCAAGGCAATCAGCAGCTAAGCTGGGGTTCAGCAAGACTTTGTGGGCTGATACTTTGTTCCAGGTCTGCCACACAGACTTTCCGGAGAATGGAGCATCAGTGATACCACACCTGCCCTGATGTATAGATCTTAGGGGTTGAGAACCTTCTGCCTGAGACCTTCAATGCTGGTCCACAGAACCCTGTGCAATTTCCATAGGGGAAGAGGAAGGGTAAAGAAGAAAAGGCTGGCATTCTCAGAGCTCTCTGCATTGATGACTCAAGGCCCTGGCAGAACTGCCTCCTCTCTGAATGCTGTCCTTCTGCAGAGCCCATGCAATCTAAGCATCAGCGTCGTCTACAAGGTGTAGTGTGGTACCTTGGCATGAAAGCCAGGCGGCAGTTGGATGGCAGCTGAGCCCAGTCCATGTGGGATCTTGGTGGTTGGTTGTTCTGCCCTAGGCTGTGCCTGAAATTATGAATGTATGCACATGTGTGTATGTGATTATGTATGCATGTGTGAGCCCTTTGTTCTCTTATGTGTACAAAGAGTCACTAATGAATTTCTAATACATTACCTGAACATATAAGTCACCAGGTTCGGAAAGCCATTCACCTCTAAGCTTCTCCAAAGCAACAGGTTTCTGGGAACAGCAGAGCCTCAACTCAGGTTCATATTTACCTTAGGAACCTAGATTGGAACTGAGGCCGTTCAGGGCAGCCTATCCTTACATGTATCACTGAAAAACTCAGAGTTCCTTTGTTTCTGGTGGCCTAGAGATGTAAGCCAAATGCCTGAGCTCAGGGCTGGGGTCTAATTTTTGCCTTTCTAAGGTAAAGTTTGGGGGCTAGTTGGGTACTGGAAGGTCATTATCTATCCTGGGCAAAAGGCTCCCCTTATTTTGCAATAAGCTAGGAGTAACCAAGCAGGAATGGAATAGGAAGTTTGACTGGAGACCTGAGCACCACGTCTGGGAGATCTCCACAGAGTCAGGGCATCTGTGGCAGATTTCGTCCCTTGTAGTTTGACTTTCTCACCCTTGTGGGAAATAGTTGCTTCTGGAAGCCTTCTTTGATCAGCTTGCAAGGAAAATCAGATCCCCTGATAAAGTTTAGAGTGATGATGAAACAGAAAAGAGGAAATGAAGTGAAAATGCTTATGCTTTTGTTTGAGAAAAAAATGTTGATACTGGAATCATTTACGGATTTCTTTTCAAACACACACAAACACACATGAACATGCACACCACTCCTAGCTAACTACAAAAGGGGACATTTGTTCAGGATGGACAATGGCCTCTCTTTCTTGACCCTGAGCTGGGTCAGGCCCTTCCATGATGCATCACCTGGACAGCCATTGCTCACAGCACCTCACAGACTATTCTGAGCAGTGTGCATAGCATTGGGGACACAGGTCCTGCATACATGGATTTACTCATGTTTCCTGTATCAGTAAAGGGATGGAGCTGCTGCATATTAAATATTTACAATTATCAGAGACAAGACAGCACACAGCACTAAAGCAAGATAAGAAAATTAAACTTTAAAATATTTATAGTGAACATACCACAGGTTTTCTGGTTCTTCTCTTAGGTCTGGCATTTTGGGCCTCTGATCTCTACTGTATTTTCTCTCTAGGTCCCTTGGAGTTTTGAAGATGGTGCCTCATGGTTGAGAGGCATTTGGGGGAATTTGATAACTGGATCCCCAAACAAGAGAAACTGTCTTACAGAGCTGATGTATGCATCTTTTGGCCAAAGTCAAGTTCCTGGGTGATGTATGAGCTTGTCTAGAACAGTGCTTAGAGATCTGCATAGGCCTCATAGATATTTAGAGTTCTTCAGGTCCCCAGAGCTAATGTGGCTATGTGAGTGCTCTGCTTTATGACTCCTCTCATTGATCCAGCTACAGACTCTTTTGTACTATTACTCTGCCATCAATCCAGCTGTTGTTTTGTTTCATCAGTTGGGACTCTTTTGAAAATCTCACTCTGTGTCTTCACACAGCCAGCACCAAAACCAGTGAAAGCACCGCTCCAGAGTGCTACATTAGCTGCAGAGAGGAGACGAAAAGGTTCAAAAAACAGATAGGAAAGGCCATCTGGGCCTTTGTTTACCTATATGGAATGCAAACAGCATATGTATCAACTGTGAAGTATTTGGCTATCCAAAGAGATTAAAGGGCTTCAGCATGCGGGGTGGGTGTCAGGGAATTATCAGGGCTCGCAGGCATTTTATTTGATGGGTGCCATGTTTGACCTTGACGCACAAGGCTGGCACTCCTGGTCCTGGGGATCTCCTGCTGTTCTTGCTGCATGGTGGTAACTGCAACGGGCCTCTGAAGGCTCTGGCTGAAGTATGAGGCAACGCACGTTTCTGGTGTGTATTTATATCGAAGTGGCTGGGTTGCCAAGGAGCTGAGAGAAAGCAGAGCGGAGATAACTTCTAATCCACCTTTCTGTGATAATGCGGCGCAAAGTGAAGAGACCCAGGGCTCCATTCTCTAGTCTGGCATCGCCTTGAGAGGGGCGGGCCCCCACGGTTCTTAGCGAATCCAGCAGGCACGGGGTGAACTTTCACATTGGAAAAAGCTAGTCATCACACCACAGTGCAACTACTCTGTACAGAAAATAGACAAAAGTAAGGCAAGAGAGGAACAAAAGCAAAACACAGCTTGTAAGGGAGAGAAAAACATTAGAGGACCAGCCTGAGGTGTGGGCGCTGGGGAACTAGAATGGAGTGTGAAAACTCGCAAGCATCTAAGAGGATTCTGGGATAGAAAGAGCATTTGCTGTCCCACAATGACCAGCAACAGAATGACCAGCAACAGAAAAAACAGACCAGCAACAGAATGACCAGCAACAGAAAAAACACAGTCATATGCTCCATTTTAAGTGTTTTAAGCTGCCATTCAAGAACCTCTGAGACTGGGCCCCAGTGGGCATGAGGGCTTCCATCAGAAAATGGGTGAAAGGATCCGGAGCTCTCTCCTGAGGAGTGGAGGGTGAGGGAGGGCACACTGGAAGGAGGAAACCGCTCATCCTGTTTATTGATGAATGTTAAGGAAAACCTTGGTAGAGTGAACAGGCAATGTTTCTGCCAACGGTAGGACATGTAATGGCATCCTAGGCTCACTCTTACTTGAAAGTGGACAAACTCAAGCCTGAGCATTCTATTTCCTCACCTTGAAATCGGATAAGTAGCTGTGTTTGTGTTCCTTTAAAACTCACACATTGAAACCTGATGATTAATAAAATGATCTTTGCGAGTGAAGCCTTTGGGGATAGGAGACCGTGTTTTTCTCGTAAATGAGATTAGTGTCCTTCATAAGGATGCCCCAGAGTGCTGCCTGTCCCTTCTACTGCAGAAAGACACAGGAAGATGCTGTGAGCCAGGAAGATTTAAAGAGCTAGATCTTCCAGAAGTGAGAGAAGTAAGTTTCTGTCATTTGTCGGCTGCTCAGTCTGTAGTGCCTTGATGGCCTGAATGTACTAAGACTATCACCTTCTTCATGCACCCATGAGACTCACACAGGAGAATAGCCATGAATACCACTCCTGATTACCAAACAACTTAAAATTAAGGTTTTGGTTCCCACAGAGCTGGTTTTCCACTAATAATCATCATGAATTGATAGATGGTCACCTGATATTTTTGTCATCTTTTATCCCAGAGACCATTTCTCCACTCTGTCAGAGATAGGAATGAGGCACACGGGTTGAGATTTACTAGGCCAGAGCTGATTAAAAAGGCTGGCCAGTCCTGTGACTTTTGCCTAGTACATATGCTGTTCACGGTCCAATGCTACGTGCCCCTAGGCAGTACTCTACAGGAACAGCTCTTCCTTATTGGTCCATAAACAGCCTTGTCTCAAAAGTCTGTTAGAGAGTTACAGAAGCCCAGGGGCTTTGGCTTGGCTTTCTGATGTCTCTATCTAATTTCATGGTACAATCCCACCTGGGACAGTGTAATGCTTTGGTGTTTCTTGCTGTGATAACATTCTGCCCAAAAATCAATTTAGGAGAAGAAAGGGGTTTCCTGGCTTATACTTGCAGGTCACAATTCATCACCAAGGGAAGTCAGGGCAGGAGCTCAAGCAGGAATTAAAGCAGAAATCACAGAGGAACACTGCTTAGTGTCTCACTCCAAGGCGTGGGCTGCACTAACTTTCTTATATAGCCCAGGACTACTTGCCAAGGGATGACACCACCCACAGTGGTCTGAGCCCTCTCACAGGAATCAATTAATCATTAATCAAGACATTTTTTTTTCCAAGACATAGACGCTGGGCAAATTTATCAGCTGAAGTTCCCTCTTCCCATGTGACTCCAGCTTACATCAACTTGACAATAAAAACTAACCAGAATAGACAGGCAGATGGTGAGGTTCGTTATTGTTTTTTACTCCTTTGGTTATATAGATCTCACGATGTAATTGTGGCATGATATTCACTACCCAAGCTGATTATGGTGATCCATCTGTCTTTGCCTCCCAAGTTCTGAGATTAAAGGTGTGTACCACCAGGCATGCCAGAAGAGTGTTTTTTTTTTTTTAATAAGGAATTTAAATTGGATTCAATAAAAACAGAAAAAAAGTACAGGAGCAACTATTAGCAGAAATGAAGACAAACTAACAAAACTAAACCAACATAGAACACAGAGTTCTGGCTTTGTAGTCCTTAGGTATGAAGTTATTTTTCAGCAACATTGGAGTTATAAGAACTCAGTTCTTAACCCAGTTTAATCTGTGCTCCAAATTCAGCACGATTCTTCATAGCCTAAGTGTTTCTGTGTTCTGTTTTGTGTGGAAGATGTTCTTTATATTTCCTCAGATATCCTGGTTTGGAGATTTGTAGGCTGGTCAAGACTGTGAAACTAGCAGGTGTCCCTTTGACTTGTAACCATCAGCAGCATCCTCCAGATGAGTCCACATGTGACGTCAGGGCACCGTGGGTCACCAAAGACCCTGAAGGTCTGACCTTGAGCCTGACAGGCAATGTGAGTAGAAACTTGTCTATCACAAGTGAATGAAATACAAACAACAGGACCTTGAATGTCAGCTTCCCTCTTCATGAAAAATACTGTTCCATTTTTCAGTATAATTGCCAAAAGGCTCTCATGCTCAAGTTTTGACCAAGTTTCCTAAATCTAATCTCACGAACTCATTTTAGCGGATATTTATGTGTACCCAGGATGACTATGCATTAATCTGGACCAAAATTGATTTGTTGTAGCTGAGAAAAGGTCTTGCTTTGGCTGGGTTTCCACATTTAAAGGAAGTGCAAAAAGGTCATAGTAATTCATGCTCCTTAGTTATCACTAGTCTACTAGGAGCTAGATTTAAGAAGAAACAAGGGAAACAGGAGACAAGGCACATGAGGTCCAGCTCACACTTTGGAGAAGACTTGCTGAGGGCAGACTATCCAAGATGCCCAGGCTACAACATGATCCACTGTGGAGTTATCATATCAATTGAGAGTTTGAATACAAGAGTGGACATTGGACAGAAGGTCTACTGTATTTATGGAGCATCTCTGAAGAACTTTGAGGCAATATAGCAGGAAAATCTATACTCAGACCACAGGATCCAGGCCAGGGAGGCAGACATACTGAAGTCCATAGTAAGAGTGGTATTGACACCTTTTTAGCCAAGGGAGTGTTGGCTACTCTGCATCTCTTGTCTCTCTCCTTTCTATATGCCATTCGCTACCCAGGTACAGTTCGGGGCCATCCTAAAAACCATGTTGTTTTGATTTCCTGATAGCTTGCACTCAGCCTTACCCCTCCACCCTGAAGAAAAATCCCTTTGAATTCTTCTATTGTGTCTGAGCTGACTTCAGAACATTGCCAAAAAAAGATAGGTGCTACAGTTAACACTCACCAAGTGACTGTGCTAAAGACCTTACCCAAAGCCATTCCACACCCTGTGAAATCCCCCTGACTCCGAAATGGTAGCTGTTTCCAGGCTTGAACCTCATAGAAGCTATTTTACTCGGGGACGCACACACCTACCTGACCAAGAAATGACCCATACTGAGCTGCTGTTCCAGGCAGCAGAAAAATGGGAAACTCCATCTGTTATTTGAGATGTTTCTGAGTTGATCCACTAAACGGCATAGTTTGCTTACTGACCTCCAGAACATTACTTTCTTAAAAAAGTGGTGGGAAAGAATTTCAAAGCAGAGAAAAAGCAAAGATTCACTTGGGAATATTACTTATGATTGACACTTGCCTTTCCTCAAGATTAACTCTTGACTTTGTATTATCCTGTCCTAAGAGTGATAGTTTGTCAACCAGGTGTTGTCATCTGCTGAGCAACTCACTCAGGGCTTCTTGGCTGTCTGAAACTCCTCTTCTCTATCGCATGGCTGTCTCCCATCCCCCTCTCAAAACTCAGAGCCTTTGTTGACGTTGACAGCTCATCCCTAGGTCATCATTCATTCTACCCATGGCAAACTTTGGAGAAAATAAAAAACCCTGCTCCTCTAATCTCATTAGAAGGGCTGCAAATTGAATTTAGCCCCTCTCAGTGTCCCCTCAGCTGGCTGTCATTAGGAACAGAGGCTGGGCCTTGGCTGAGACCCAAAGACCAGCTAACTGAATTTGAGATGCTGTGGTCTTGACAGGCCAAGGGAGGTAATTGAAGAGCCGTGGGGCTCCTGGTAACATTTCAGGCCAGAATTACACTGGGGATCCCAAACCCCCATCTGTACTGGTGTCGAGGGCACTAAAAAGTCACCCACTGGGCTCCCGGATCAAATTATTGATAAAGAGATCATTCCCAGTGGAGGGTAGGGGAGGCAATGGCAGGCTGCATTTGGTTATGATGCAAAGTGGGTGTTAGAGAAGAAAGGGATACCAGCCAGTGAAAGCCAGAAAGCCACCGAAGTTAGAAATAATCTGCAAGGAGTGTTGGCTACTCAAAGATGCGGCTGTTTAAAAAGATTCACAGATGTGAGGAAAAGACCGAGTACCCATCTGTAGACATATTTGTATACTCCCTAGCTAGTCACATTTTGAATCTTTTTAGCTTCTTTGTTTGTTTGTTCATTTTTAAACCTCAACAAATCCCATACACAAGAGGGTACATGTAACAAAGTAAAATAAAATAACTGCCAGGGGAAGTTCCCAGATATCAAAATTCAAGGATGCTCAAGTGCCTTATATAAAAGTGTGAAGTGTTTGAATATGACCCACATCCATCTTCCAAGGTTCTGTGAATAATCTCCAAGAAACTTATAGTGTCTGATATGGTAGAAGCACCATATATAGATGTATGTGACACTATATTGTTTGAGGAATAATGACCAGAAAAAAGCATGCTCAGTACAAATACAGATTTTCCTTTGTGACTATTTTTAATCTGCAGTCAGTTGAATCTGTGGCTGAACCCAGAGATAAAGAAAACAGCTGTTGACCAGAGATAGGTTCCTGTAGATTGCAGAGCATGAGTTAGATCTATGGGGTCTCTAGTTCCTAGGTCTATTCTAAGTATCTCAGTGAAGCTGAGAACTCAATGAAATTTTGCTATGTTGAATCCTGTTTTAAAGAAGAGAAAACAGGCAATTATTGTCTATTGTAGGGAGCCCTAAGCTTTTGCCACATAGCCATGAAACACAACATGTGTTATTACTGTTGGAATTTACACTGTACTGATGATGCTAAGACTCACATGGGTTAGTCATACTCTTGCCCAATGTCATGGGGACAGAAAGAACTGGGGTTGAGATTTGAAGGACTTCTTGGTTCCAACATTCCTCAGTGCCCTGTGGTTTAGAGGAGGGTATTTTCTCCCTTAGTATGTCACATTGGCAAGGTCTGTTATTCAGAGACAATGTTGTTAGGAAGGAAGGTCCTAGGATTAAATAGGCTTGGTTGAATTTGTTTTGGGGGACCTTGGGCATCCTGAACTCTGTCCTCCTGGAAAATGGTATTATGATCTAATAATCCTATAACAAGTTAAAATGCATTACTGTATTTAATGTACCACATCTTTTGTTTGTTTATTTATTTGTTGGTTGGTTTTTGGTTTTGGAGACAGGATTTCTCTGAGTAACAGTTCTTGCTGTCCTGGAACTTACTCTGTAGACCAGGATGGCCTCGAACTCACAAAGATCTGCCTGATTCTGCCTCCCTGCTGTTGGGATTAAAGGCATACACTATTACCACCTGGCAATGTACTGCACCTTAAGCATGCTTAAAACACTCCTGTCAGCCTGAAGTGATGTACAGTCACCTATCACAAAGCTTATTTTATAGTAAACTGTTGAACAACTCATGCAAGTTATTGAATTCCTTACTGAAAAGGAAAAACCGATGATTGAAAGAATGTGCTATTTTTTTCGTCTTAAAATTGAAAAATCTGGGCTGAGCAGTAAGAGAAACACTGCTTTTACAGAGAACCAGAGTTTGATTCCTAGCAATGTGTGAGGTGGCTCACAATTGCTTGTAATCACATATCGTGGGCGATGAGACGTCTCTGGCCTCCCAGAGTATCTTCAGTCATATGCACATAACCACACACAGAAAGGCACATACAATTAAAAATAAAAAATAAAACAAAAAAATCATAAGTTGAACCATTGCAAATCATCGGTCCTTGCTGCCAGGGATTACCCAGTGGGTTTACTATGAAGTTCAAAGGCTGCTATGTGGTGCCTAGCATGTAGCAGCAGTGTGATTTTATTCGTCTGCAGACTGGATAGTCTAACTCTGAAGCTCAGTGTGAGGCTATGGTGGGTAGGTTCTCTTGCCAGGCTTTCCCAGACTTCCCAGGGTTCTGCTCTCATTCACAGAACCTGCTCAGAAATGCAGTTTCTGCCGAAGAAGGATGAATGTATTAGACAGAGTAAGAGTGACACAGATGTGTACCTTCCCATGCCATTATTATGAAGTACTCAATGTTCACAACGTTTACTTTATTGAACTTAGTAAATTATTGAATTTCTGCTCTGATACATCTTTTTTTGTTAGTAGATTTTGTTTCTATTTCTTAAAGATGGCAATAGGTGATTTACTTTATAATTTTGGTTCATCTCATCCACAGAACTAAATATAGCTTGAAAGTTTATCTTTGTGTCACAGGCAGCTAAAACATGTAATCTCCTTCTTTTCCCATGGATCATTCTTAGAAAACTACAGGACTTTCTAGCTGTCACTGTGTCCCAATTGTGCTGAAGGTTCAAGTAAGCTTGAGTTAATACATCCTGTGTGCCTGTTTCTTGGTTGACAGGCCTGTTGATAGCATGTCACTTAAAGCATTATCAATTCCTTGAGCAGAAGCCCATGGCTCCCACTTTATAGGTAAGAAGGTGGCTTCAGAAAATTCAGGTGGAGTTTTAAGGATCTAAATGGAGGACATGAATATGAAACCAGATATTTATTATAAACAGCATGTCCTGGAAGCTTCCATCACACCCTGTGTTCCAGGCACAGCCTGAGGAGCCCTATAGTGGCCACCCAGGGAAGCAGCTTCCTACTGCTTGAAGTTGAGAACAATGGTGAAGCCTTTTGCTCTCAGATTTAGCCAAATTCATTCATTTGTAGATGATGGCACAGGACTTCAGGAAGTTAAATACTCTGCCCTAGGTTACAAAGGGTGACTGTCCCCTGTGTACCAACCATGCTTAAGTTCTTGGTTTGCCTAACAGTATGATTCCCCTTTGGGTCCCACAACTTTATTCTCTAGAGGGAGGATCAACTTAAGATTTGGGGCAACCAACGCTGTCAAGCCAATTCCTCTTGCCATGAAGTCCTCACTTAGTGCTGGCCTCTTCTCAGACCCTGGGCGTGCCCAGGAGTGGGTTCCACCCTGAGAAGCTTCAAGGCAAGAAATCAAAGCCTTATTAAAGTTGAGGTGTTATCCACTTTCAATGGCTGAAAGCCTATAGATAGAAAATGCAAAACAAACACCCACCCCCACCATCCCTGAACTTCTCCCAAAGGCCCAGGCACTCTTACCATTTTTGAGGGCTCTCTAGGCACTTATAAGGGATTTCTGAAGAACATGGACAAGATCTTCATTTTATATAAGCCAAAGTCTAAGAAAAAAATCAATGAGTCAAGATAAATAGTTAAGTGCTCAAGAGCTAGGCTATGTAGGTCCAAATCCTAGCATACGACACTCTCGAGCTGAGCAACCTCAGCCAGTCTGCCATTCTTTTCTAGGGCCGTGGTCTGTGTTTGGGAACAACCCTCGTACATGTGGTACATTAGAGATGTTTTCAAATTCTCCCACACATTTCCAGTACATCTCTAAGAGGCCCTAGCTTCCCTCCCTCTCCTTAAGTCTGAGCTAGCTTGTGAATGATTTTACCAATAAAGTCTAGACAAGTAAGTTTCCACAGGGCAAGACAATGCAGAGGTTCCTCCATCTTGTATTCTTGTGGAGGCCATTTCAGGTTTAACTAGAATTTGATCTCCTTGATGGTGAATCCCATAGAAAACCAAACTCTGTTCTAGAAATCTGAGGTCAAGATGTCCCAAATAACTTATCTCAGCTTCTGTTAAACTGCCTGCTCGTGCAGAACCCCCTTCAGGTAACTGCTTATCTTAGCTTCTGTTAAACTGTTTGCTTCTGTGAAGCTCCTCCAAGCCCCCATAAAGCTGCTGAGTGAGATGCTAGGATGCGATTTTTGCCTTCAAAAGCCCCTAAACTCTGAACACTTGGAGCCACACTTACCAACAATTCCTAAGTGTAGTCACAGCTGCCTGTAATAAAGACAACAAAGTGGCTGCAAACTGTGCCTCACGGTGCATCTTTGGTGGACAGTCTATAGCAACTGTGTGGCATTGTGCCATGCCTAGTCTTCAAGGAGTGATCGGCTTTTGTTTAGATCTTATGAAGCATTAAAATGCCACAGAAAAAGTTAAACTGCCTGAGGCCACCTTACCATATTGAAGTCCAAGCTAGACGTGAAGAGGCTGTGCTGAGAGCAGCTTCCAGTGGCACTAGCCCTGGGAATCATCATGACTGTGTTTCCAGACCATATAGAGCAGAGTGAAACCTAATCTTAATACCCAACCCACGGAATCGTGAGGAACAATAGCAACAAGATGTTGGGTTTAGACATTGAGAGTAATTGGTTATATAGCAATAGTTAATTGGAACAGTACGAGGAGCTGGAAGAATTAGATACCCTAATATACTGTTTAGAGCAACACAGTCAGTAAGATGACTCACTGCATACTTAATACCCAATTGTTTTGTGGCCTAATCCAGCTGGAAGATAGTCACAGCAGTGTGAATGGTTTAAATTATGTAACTTTATCAAAACCAAGTGTACGTAGAAACTAGTTTTATACTTACCTACAGACTGATGAATAAAGTTCCTCAGATTCAGGACTCCAGAGCTGTTGTCTGTCTCTGGGAAAAGTAGAAGCACACAGTGTCTCATTGTGATGGGGCACCTGCAGCTCTCTGTGCTGGCCTGGAGGGGTCAGGCCTGGGGGATTGGGTCCTATCTCTGCTGATGAAAATTCAGCTCCTATCGATTGGGCAAGCACTGATGCCCTTCCCGGGTCAGGAGAAAACCCCAATCATTGTTGAGTAAATACAGTATTCTGTTCACTACATCAATTAGGCTGACCCCAGGGGCTCCAGGACCCCCTAGCTCCCCCATTTACAATGACAGCTGCCATGCTAATGAATGCACATTGACATGATAATTAAGCCATTACACAGAATGGGGCTGCCCTAGGAGCAGCCGCTTCCTCAAGCCAGCTAGAATCGGTAGAGGCAATGGGGACTACTCCAAGGCCACAGGGTGATATGCAGTGCCTAGGTTGGTCCCTGACCTACTCCCAAGGGTGGACAGACTGTACTACTGAAGCCGCTGCTTCTGGAGGTCAAGGCAGGGATGAGGTAAGGAGGGTGAGACTAGGATGCTCGCTGCCCTAATGTTGCCACTACTCATCCTAATGGGATGCAGTCTGAAAAGAATTCCCTATTCCTTTGTGGTGGGAGGCGTGGCACCTGTCAATTCCAGCAGGGTTTCTGTGGAGGGTTCAGAGGCATGTGGAGGAAGTTTGGGAGAGTGAGGACCTCAAAGTTCCACGTTCTGCCTACATGGCACCAGTGGGAAGAGCCAAATGACAATCTTTTTGGCATCTTTGGGAGAGATGACTTTCTCTGTGAGCAGACAATCACAAACTTCAGAAACAAGAGCCTCAGCTCACCAGGAGAGCATCTCTTGACCAGGAGAGCATCCCTACTCAGCAACCCCTCAGCTGTAGATCAAAGGTAATCAGATGGCCTTCCCCTGCCTCCATGTCCTCAACTGTAAAATGTTCCAAGAATAATTGCCTTACCTCGATGTGCGTGAGATCAAATGAGACAGATCTAGGGAGGCATTTTACAAAGACGATAGAACCACTGATGGTGGCAGGGAGCTCCGTTGACAGAGAATCAGTGTGGCAGAACTCCCAGCGGGCTTCCAAGCAAGGTCCATATCATGCTTAGTCACTGCTTGCGGGTGAGGCTGGGTGCAGAGTGTGCTCAATATAAACGAAGTAATAAAAAAGGGGCAGAAAACAACACTTCCACATCACCTTATGATAGGGGACGTAGCACACATCTAACTCTCCACCAAGCCATCCACCCCATCCCTGTGTGTTAGAGGAATACAGTGTGGAAATAAACACAGACCAAATCAACGTCTGATTCTTAAAAAATACCTTGTCAGTAAAGAGACAAGAGGTTGTCGGCGTCGTGCTATTCTGTGCAAGGGAGTGTGCAGCTTGTGTCATGCTCCTCACTCCACACGCAGTGTGCTGCCTCGCTCTCCCTGTACTAGTTCGTTACGGGCTGAGCTGCGATGTGGGGGGCACGAAGGGGGTTGGGTGTGCAGTTTCACACGACAGCTACAGAACAAGTGATAATCTGCAGGGTGTACATTTCAGGGGTACATGCCAAAGCCTGTCAGGCACATGCATACATCAGTGGGAGGGCCGAGTTACCCCCACACTGCATTCAAAGCTGAGGTTCTGGAGTCACATCTGTGTTTATCAGGGAAAGTGCTGTGATTGATAAGACATGTCCACCGCAGACACAGGAATGGAGAGAAATGACTCTTCGTGCCAGATATTCGTCCTCTCAGATGCAGGGAGAGTCTAAGACACCTTCCAGTGATGGACGTCTCTGTGTCTCCTTAACTGTGGTTTTTAATCATAAGGGATAACCCACTCACGTGTGCTCCATACTATGGGCGCCCAGAATCACAGATCTCTCCGTGAGCCACAAGACCACCTCCTTTATTCTCCCAGCCATCCCCAGCCATCCCTGCTCCCCAAACTTGAAATTCTGTGTTGTTTTTAAGAAAATCACATTTGGTTTGTCAAAGTGGCCAAAACCCTTCAAACTTCTTGTTAATTAATTCAAGAAACAAGCATCTACTGTGTCACAGGCTTTCTGAACAAACACTGGAGTGCTTCAGTTTTTTCGGGGGCGTGTCTAGTGTCCGTGTGTGCTCTGATGGGGACCAAAGGAGAGAGGCAAAAGACTTGTGGACACACTCCTGCATCTCCTGGCCAGAAGGCATCACAGCTAGGGAAACTTAATTTGGTGAGCCGGAGTGTTCTCTGGAAGGAACCTGAGAAGGTTTCTGTTGTTCCTGCTGCCGCTGATGCTCTGGGAGTTCAAGCCAGAGATTTTTAACTGAGCTTTTGGGATTCTTACTCCTTATCATCCTGGGAGTGTGCAGGTACCTAAGATAAGAGGAGTTGTGACTAGAGGATCCCTTTGAGCACTGAAATGTACAGAGCCTCTCTTTTTTTTTTGTCACATTTGTTCACATTTTATCTCTAGTTTTCAATGGAACCAGGGCTTGTGCATGCTAGACAGGCTTTCTATCAGAGCTGAGCTAATGAGCCTCTGGGGGTCTTCCTGCAATAAACTGATGCTAACCAAAGTGTGATTCCTTGATGGGGAGCATCAGATTATCTGGGAGCTCAATAGAACTGTGCCATCTCACACCTCCTACAGCTGGATCTGACTGCACTGAGAACCACAGGGCAGCTGGAACCACACAGGGCTGTAGGGCTGCTTATGCTGCCCATGCTCTGGCTTGGCTGGCTGCTCTTAGCAGGTCCCCGCCACACCCTTTCTCTCCACTTCTTTTTATATTAATTGCTGCAATTGCTGCTTACCATTCATCTGTAAGCATACATCACGTGTGTAAGCGTACATCTGTGACATACATCACTCTGCTACCCTGATCCTTTGACCTGAGGAATGCGACACCCAGTGGGTCTCATCTGCCATAGTTCTAGCACGCACAAAACCTCTGCCCTTACCCTGATTGTGTTATTACGAGCTGTGGGTGCCTCTGCCCTTATATTCTCGTTGAAGGGTCACAGAAGACTCTATTGGACTGTAAGAGACTGGGAGATGTCGGGGAGAAAAGTGACAAGAAGGACAGCATGCATGTAGAGTGGGGCTGGGAGGGGGGAACAGAAAGCTTACAGGAGAGTGTTGTTGGTTGGATCTTGTTGAGTAAGTAGCTGCTGCAGTTGAGCAGCGACTCTGTGGGCTTCCACTCTGGCTCTGTTTCCACTCAGCTGGTATCCACGAGAGCCAGTTTTGTGCCAGCCCCTCATCTGACCACTGAGGATACAAAGGGAAGCTAGGCTACCTACACCAAAGTTCGGGGAGACCCCTTGGTGGTACCCTGGCATAAGCTTGCCACCCACCATGAATAAATGATTCCTTCTTGTCATCACTGAGGTTTTGGAACGGCTGAATTCTAAAGCCACCTAATGCATGAAAGCATTTCATATAAAACAAACGATTAAGGGTTCCTTTTCTATCACATCTGCTTCTTGGAAATCAGTAATAATTTACTTGGGGATGTATGTACACACATGTATGTATGAATACACAGAGGACAAAGGGAAAACTTGGGTGTCATTCCTCAGTGGATAGCACTCACCTATATTATTGAGACCATGTCTTTCACCGGCCTGGCTCTCACCAGGTACGCTAGGTTGCCTGGCCAGCAATCACTAGGAATCTGTTTCACCACCTTCCCGGTCCTGCAATTATAAATGTTCACCACTACAACTGGCTTTTTTGTTGTTGTTTTTGTTCTTTGTTTTCCAATCTGAGGACTGAACTCAGGTCCTGGTGCTTGCAAGGCAAGTAAGTACTTTACCAACTGTTCTGTTTTTCTAGCTGTCATTCCCAGTTATTCTATACCTGCCATCTCATCAGTCTGTCATGATCCTGTGAAATTGGTAGCAACAAGAGGAAAGAAACAGAGTGGCGCAGTGTGCATTGCAGGCAAGGCTGGCTCTGCACCCCAGGTCTCTGCTGGAAAACATACCCCTGCCCTCTCAGTGCACAGACACTACAGGACAGCTGGAGGCTGGCAGCACAGAATGCACATTCCTGCTTTCAGTCAGAGTTTTGGAGCCAGACCAAATTAAGTGACTAAGAAACTTTCCCGGCCACTAAAGAAGTTCACCTGAGCCCCTTCTCTTAGGGTAGGCCCTTAACAAACATTGACTGGGATGAATGACAAGAGACTGGGGACAGCCAGGATGTTGAAAAGTTCATCCTTGTCCTGGGACCCCACAAACAGCTAACTCCACACTTGAGGCTATCAGGAACACACTGCTGAGTGCTTAGCTTTATTCATTCCCCCTCCCCCGCGAAATCCTGGGGACTGTCAAATAAATGACAAGGCCCATTTTACAAGTAGACCAGAAGTCTGCAGTGGCAAGGCTGAGCTGATTTCATATCTTATCTCGAGTCATCAGTCTCTCATTCAGCCTTCCACAAACAACTCAATTGTGAGATTTGCGCAAGGGGCTGATGGTCCAAGCATCTCTCAGGGCTGTGGTCTATCATGAGTCTCAAGGAATGAGCAAGGGGTGAGCTCAGACCCCTGCTGAGGGGAATTTGGTTCCCTGGGCCAGAGCAGCAGAAAGATTCAGTCACTGAGATATAGAAAGTGTTTTGAGATATAGAAAGGGTTTTGAGAATGACAGTGACAAGGGCCACAAAAACCATGTCAATGATAGGTAGAATGTAGTTTGTGCTTGTAGCATGTGATATTCATTCATTACTTCACTACCTCAGTCAGTCCCGGCAGTTCCCTTTTAGGTAAAGAAACCGAAGCCCAGAAACTTTCTAAGTCCACACACCGGAAGGGCGGTGCTGGAGTTTAAATCTGAAGTGTTGGATTCTAGAGTAGCTTGTCTACTCATGTGGGGAGGAAAAAAAATCACTTTTCTCACAAAACAAAATGACAGAGATCACAAAGATATCTCCAGAGCCATTTTCCTGCTGAAATGCGGTGCCCTCGCCCTTTGCCCTATTATCTCCACTCATCTTCTTACATTTTGTTTCTTCATGATACTTAGTGTGGAGACAAGGTTATCATTTAAAAACTCCAACCCAGTGAAGCAGAACAGAATGCAGGAACAAGAAGCACCCAAGTGTGTATGGATCTGTATAGCTTCCAGACTAGCATGGCTAACTCTGAATTCCAGGAGAGCAATGTGGTATTAAGGAGCAGAGCTCCAGGGCTGTACCCCATGTAAATGCAACAAGGATCCTACTCTCTGAGGCCAGGCCTGCATGCTGAGGCTAGGGATTTCGGATCAAAGTTTCACTCCAGATGCTAAAAGAGAAAAATCTCAGCCTTAGATGACACTCTTACATGGAAAGCAGAAGTTCTGGTAATCCCTCCTCTGTTGGGTGTCTGAAGATGAAATGAGACAACGTACGTGGACCTCTTTGCTGGGTGTTTGGCACAGGGCTTGATAAATGGAGCCTGTTATCTGTTTGCTCAACAAACACTAGCATCTATTTCATGTACGGAGCTTCGGGGTAAGATTGCATTTTAACAGTCTTCTTTTAAGCTCCCTGGTAGGTGTTCTGGTTTTCCTCATAGAGATCTTGCACATTAAGTTTATTAGTTGGCTTTTGAAGTTTCTGGGTGCAGTTTTGAATTAGAAACCTCCAGCTCCAAGTTCTTTAAAACTTTAAAATTATGAAATATTTAAAATATGCTGTTATATATATATTTAAACAAATCTCTAAAATTCAACCCAAATAAATCGGTTTCACTTCAACTCTATCCATACAGAACACATCTGCCTAGCCAAAGGACCCATCTGAGGTAAACTAATGGGGCCATTCTCCATATCCTCCTGATGGAGGGAAGGAAAGGAAATCCTCCTCTTTTCTTGTCTGGGAGACACAGGCCTCCTTCACAGTAATTGTCAGGATTGTCCATGACTGATGCCCTAAAAAGGCATACATAAACATAAGTATCAACATAAATACAAAAACCAGCACTAGGATGACTACTTCCTTTTAAGAAGAGAAATAAGATTCTTGATACCAACCAAAATCAATAGCAAATAATATAATATAGGTTGCACTAAGACCTATTTAGACAAAAAT
This sequence comes from Pachyuromys duprasi, assembly GCA_028658305.1. Lineage (NCBI taxonomy): Eukaryota > Metazoa > Chordata > Mammalia > Rodentia > Muridae > Pachyuromys > Pachyuromys duprasi. The sequence goes on along the minus strand of CM053747.1, from coordinate 18,600,005 downwards.
TGTGACACTTTTGTTTTCTGATCTGTTTTGCCTCTAAAAACTGCCCAGTGATTATAATTATACATGCTTGATTTGCATTTTTATTTTCCTGTTGGATTTAAAACATACTCATATTGCAAAATCAAACAGGTTTGGACATTTTAGAGAGTTTTACTTTTTTTTTGCATTAAAAAAAAAGATTTGGTTCATTTATTGTATGTGTGTGTGTTTGTGTATACACGGTGTGTACTCTTTGCCAGTAGAAGCCAGAAGAAAGCGGTGGGTATCTGGGAGCTGAAGTACAGGCAGGATGGGAAAGCCTGCTTCCTGAGGCTGCCCTCTGAACTCCAATCCTCATGACTACACAGCAAGCGCTCTTAGCCACTGAGCCAGCCCTCCAGCCACATCATCAAAGACTTTCAAATACTGGCAAAGTGTTCTTCAAATAAGTTGACCTGGGGCTGGTAAGATGGCTCAGTCAATAAAGTTGCTACCATATAAGCTTGAATACTTGAGCTGGATCCTTAATAGCCACGTAAAAGCCAAGTGCAGCATACACTTGTGATCTCAGAAAAAGGAAAGTATCTGGCGCTTGTTGGTGAGTTCATATAACCACTCAGTGAACTCTAGGTTCAGTGAGAGAATCTGTCTCAAAAAGTGTTGGAAAAGAAATGAGGAAAACAACAATATCAACTTCTGGCTTATACACATGTGCAGACTCACACATAAGAACACACACACACAAACAAAAGTCAAAAAAATTTATTTCCCCAAATCTGTACCAGTCTTATTAGTATCTAATCTTTGCAAAGTTAAGGTTTTTAAACATGTTGGATTCTTATAAAATCAGGTTGCAATATTCTTATAATATCAGGTTATTGATTTTTTTGCCTAGTGACAATGATTTTTTATTATATTTTTGTAAGTAGTACATTTTGTCATGTTGCTGTTGAAACCATGATTCATTTATTGCTTTATGAAGATTTCTTGCAAAAATTAATAAATCTATCATACTTATAAATATTTTTCATATTTGTCACTTATAGTTTTATTTTTGTCTTAGAGTGATTTAAATTTTTATTTGAAAATACTTTTGGGTATCAGTGGATTTTTTTTCAATGCTAATTGATTTGAGATACCAACATTCATTGTTTTCCTGTGGCTTACTTATGTTTTCATACTGATAGATATTGATGAATACCCAGAATTCTGTTGTTACAGTGTTACGTACGCATCTTTGATATAATCCTGCGAGTGGTTCTCTAGGTACATTAAGTCTAGGGAGAATGCTGAGTTTGGGGTGGATTCATTGGCCAGAGTTCTCAGAACAAAAGTGCAAAGCAGGTGGTTTAAAGAACAAACACTGAACAAGCACTGTCTCACAGTTCTGCAGTCTAAAAGCCCCAAGCAGGAGACTGGTAGAACACTCTGCTATGGCTCTATTTCCATTCATTTTATTGGATAAGGCAAGGCCCGCCTAAGTGAAAATCCTTATTTAACTTTTATCTACCGTGATGTTACTTCCAAGTAGATTCTGAAGTACTTGGGGGCTAAGCTATCAGTATGTGAAATTTGGGAAGATACAACTCAATCCATACAAACTCTCTCTCTCTCTCACACGTGCTCTCTCTCTCTCTCTCTCACACACACACAGAGGGAGAGAGGAAGAAAGGCAGAGAGGGAGAAAAAGACAGAGACAAAAACAGAGACAGAGACAGATTGCCATGTAGGTTGGTTAGGTTTTACCAATATGACATAAACTTTGCCATATTGGGAAAGAGGGAATATCAATTCAGAAATTGGCTCTAACAGCCAGGACAAATAGGGCTACACAGAGAAACCTTGTCTAGAAAAACCATCCATTGCCTAAGGAGGAATCACACAGAATGAAAATCTTTGCCAGCTCTACGTCTGACAAAGAATTAATATCCAGAATATATAAAGCACTAAAACAACAGAGCCAAAGCAACAAACAACTTGATATTCTGCTCCACAGGACATCGGCCATGTTCATTGCTGTTTTATTCACAACAGCTAGGAGATGAAGACAACCTAAATGTCCTTCAGCTGAAAAATGGATAATCAAAATGTGATACATATACACAAGGGAGTGCTATTCAGCTGTAATTAACAATGCAATCATGCCAGGTGCAGTGGCACACACCTGTAATCCCAGCACTCAGGAGGCAGAGACGGGATTGCTGTGAGTTCTAGGTCAGCCTGGTCTACAAGGCGAGTCCTGTCTTGAACAAAGCAAAGCAAAACAAAACAAAACAAAACAACAAACAAAATAATGAAATCACAAACTTAGCAGGTAAATGGATGGAACTAGAAAAGACCATATGAATGAAGTAACTCAGACCCAAAAAGTCCAATATTACATATTCTCTCTTTTGAAGGTGTACAGCTCCAAATCTTCAGATGTGAGCATATATATCCTGGAGTAACTACAGAAACCAGGAAGGTAAAAAGGGACCATTGCTGAGGTAAGGGAGTGGGGATGTTAGGGTATGAGTGATAAGACAGGGGAAATAGAAAATGGTGTAGGGAATTTAATTAGGTATGATGGAGGGAGATAAATACAGAATGAGGGAGAAGGGTAAAATAATAGGATGCCTGAAAACATCATATAGAAGCATACTATTAAGTATCTACCCATCAAAACAAAACAAGTATGTATAATACATGTGTCTGTATATAAATACATAACATATATTTTTAAATGAATCTTTTCCATATGGGCTAACACTGCTTTCTCCAAGAGATAAAGATCACCTAACTAAACCTCTCAACACCAGTCATAAGAAGCCATCTTTTGAGTTGCTGATTATGGTTGTCCCAGAGACTATAAAACATTGTTATTGCTATTGCCTTTTGTCATTCCCCAAAGTGAAAGGTAAGTCACAATTGTTGAAGACACAATGCACTTCAGAAACATGGTACAGAGGCCCCTGAATTGGAACAACCTGAATGCTGGCCTCCCTGAGGACTAGCTTTCTTGTTACCAGAAAGTATCATGCAAGCTTTCAAAGGAGGAAAATAGCTACTGTTCCACTGAGCTATGATGCCTGTGAACCACAAAAATGATCAGCATTACACAGCAACCCTAAGGGTACAATAGTGGGTATAAATACCTTGGTTGTAACCAACAGCTCTACAGGTCTTCAATTGAACTTAAGACCCAATCAACAAGAAGGAACTTGAGTCTCACCCTGGAAATCTAGCCAATTCTTCAGGACGAGTGAAATCATGAATCTTGGAGGAGAGCCTACAGTCACCACTTCACTAAACCAGCACAATCTCTAACTGTATTCTAGACATTTGTCTTTATAGCCACTTTATATGCACAAGCATAGATCTCACTCCTTATCAAAGAAACTCCCCATTGTAACAGTTGAAGATTGTTACAGAAAACAGCAGCCAATCAAAATTTACAGTTGTGGAGCCGTCCAGTGGATACACCTATATAGCACAACTCCTAAATCTAAATCTCAAGAATCATTCTGGAAGTGGGAGGCAGAAAGATCATAAGAGCCAGGGGATCCGGGAGTTTGTTGTAAGAGTGCATCTCCTAGAAATGTCAGAAGCTAAAACCCTTAAAGGCTCATGAATGTGACTACCCAAACATAAACTGAACAAGGAGAACGACAATAGATGTGTGTTGTAAGTAACGATTAATATTTACTGATAATTATCTTTTAATAATGCTTGCTTTACTCCTAAACAGCTGTATAACCAAATCACCACACAGAGACTGGGATTTTAGTTAACCTAGAACACAATACTGGGCAATAGCTACTCCCTCCTAAACCTCCAAGCCCTCATAGTTTCCTAACATTTATATTTCCCACATTGTACTTGCTTTTAGTGATATATTAGGTCCAGTTCAGCTCTCCTCATGGCTCCAAGATCTCTCCTAGTCTAGTTGCTTTATTTTGTTTACATCAAGTTGAGACAGGATGCTTAGAATGAGTATCACAATGCAATATCCAGATTGAAACCAGTGTGTGTGTGTGTGTGTGTGTGTTGGGGAGGGGAGAAATCAGCATTTGAATGAAAAAGGTTAAGGTGTATACATTTTAAAAGAATATTATACCAACAGATGTGCTAATGTGGATGGAGGAAAGCCCAGCAGGCTTCAACCTCATACAAAGAAATACAGGCAACAATTAAGAAATGCCAAGAATTCACCAAAGATGGCTGCCACGAGAGAACACTGTGTCTGAGGAGTAGGAGAGCAGAAACAACGCAGCGACCAGGAGACTGAACTCTGGGACCTAAAACGCCAGCATTGTGAGTGCCAGGTGAGCGGAACTCCTACGGTGAGAAAATCAAGTGGGAAAACCCTAGGGACACCCAGTTATTACCTGGAAAAATCTCCGGGTGACCAGCGGCGCACAGCTCTGACCTGACCGAGCAGCCGCGCTGGGCGCCCGCACCCGCCATTATAGACTGGATCACACAGTCTCTCGGGCAGTCTCAGGAGAAACCGGGCACCGTTTTCACTGAACTGCACACTGAGAGCTCACACTGCACCCAGGTTCTGCTTCAACCCGCAGATGTGCTGCAGGCTCAGACCGATCACCGGAACCACGCCAGACTGAGTGGATTGGGGGATCGTTTTGACCAGTCTGCACACTGCAGGGGCGAGCGCCGAACGCTTCTGCCAGCAAAAACTCAGTCAGTGTGTGAGTCCACCGGCGGGTCTGGGAGGAACCCGAGTTCTGCCTCAACCCATAGCTGAGAGGATCGTGGGAACATCTTGACCAGACTGCACACTGAGGGCAAAAACGGCACCATTCCGCCAGCAAAAACCCCAGTTCAGGTGTCTGTCCACGGGCCAGACAGAGAAGGCCTAGGGCACCATTTCAGACAGGCCTGCATACAGCGGATGCACACAAACCCAAACCCACTGTGTGTGCCCCAAATATCATCTCAGACTGTGGTGCACAGCCCCTGGCACAGAAGGAGGCGCCAAATCTCCATTCCAGGGGAGAGCCCTTAGCAGCAAGCCCAGGGCAGAGTGCACAGTCCCCAGCTGACATCTCAAACCTGGACACTCAGACTCTGGCACAGAGTGAGGAGTAAAGACTCCAGACCAGAGGGGTGACCAGCCTGCAGTGCTCA
>CM053747.1:18563574-18587998 GCA_028658305.1 Pachyuromys duprasi | reverse complement strand
TCCTTGGTTGGAGAAATAGTCTCATAGAAGACCCCCGTCCCCTGATCTATTTGGTCTTTGTGGAGCTCTTGTCCTCGCCAACTCTTACTAACTCCCCCTTTTTTCATATGATTCCCTGCACTCTGGTGATGGCTTGGTTGTGAGTCTTAATATCTGCTTTGATACATTGTTAGTTAGGGTCTTTCAGAGGCCCTCTGTAGTAGGCTCCTGTCCTGTTGCTTGTTTTCTCCTACATAATTGTTGGCATTCTTGGGAAAAATGTTTTCACATATACCAATGAACACTGTCCTATAATTATTTCTTGGCATTTTTCTTGTCTAATTTTGGTGAGAAGATTGTTTCGCTTTTGATTTTTGAGACAGGTTTTCTCTGTGTAGCCTTGGGCTGTCCTAGACTCATTTTGTAGACAAGTCTGGCCTCAAATTCACAAAGGTCCACCTGTCTCTGCTTCCAAGTACTAGGTTTATAAACATGTGCCATCACACTCTGCTTGGTGAGAAGATTGTAAAACTAGTTATCCATCGTTACTCTTTTTGAAATTAAAGTTTACGTAAAGTCAAGATTATTTGTTTCTTGAAAGGTTTGTAAAATTTTCAGAGAACAATGTCCAGTTTTCTTTGTGCTAAAAGTATTGTCTGCTGGTTCTCTTTAGCTGTTAATGAATTTTGTCAATTTTGTTTACAGATGCTTCTGATTGGATGGTTTGCCTGAATGATGACATAAAAGTAAATCCCATTCAATACTCCCCCCCCTTTTTTTTTGTATTTTCAGGCAGGCTCTCACCTAGCCTGGGCTGATCTGAGATTGACTATGATGATGATCTTGAATCCATGGTCCTCTTTCTTCCACGACCCAAGCTCTGGGATTACAGGTGTGACATGTCATACCTGGCTAGAAACTTTAACTTGTGAGTTCTGATTGTTTCTTGTGATGTTGGTAAGTAACAGGAAGTTCTCTCCGTGCCGAGCAGCAGTTAGGAGCCACCAGGCACAAAGTGAGCAGCCTGCACTCTGCAGAAGGCCATGTGGCTTATTCAGAATGGTCAGAAAGTTGGGTGGGCTGAATTCATTCTCAGCTCAATTCATGATGGACTTAACGGGATGTAATAGTACCCTAAAACAGAGAGTACTCGTGTTTATATTTTCTTGAAAGTCAAGCTCCATTTCTCAAGACTTTGAATGTCTCTACTCTTTCTGTAGTTGTGTTCTCTTCTCATTCCATGTATGAGTAGTTGTTCATTTCTTGTTGAAATCTGTTGATTTGGTTTTAGTGCAGCTCAAAGCTACAGGCATTCTAACTCACAGAGGCAGCTAAAAAGGGAGATAAAGTGTGTCCTCATATGACACACACAAACTCATGCCACTGTACATTCTCTCCTTCACTCCTCATCTACTGTTCTTCAAGAACTGACTAAGCTGCGAGAGGCTAAGTCTAATTCCGTTCTGTTTCCATGTGGGCTGCCAGCCGGGTGTGCTGGAGGACTCAGTCTACTGAGTTCAGTTGTTTATACATATGAGTGCTTGTCTATCCAACATGTGTAAGAATCCCAGAGAGGTGGTTCCAACTGGCACTAGAAGGGGAACACAGCCTTCAGGACTGCTTGACCACCAAGTGTGCAAATGAAAAAGCCAGTTCTAACCTCAGCTACCATGTGAATTATCCCACTGTTGGCTGCAGAAGTTTGGAGAACAGAACTATCAACATGTAAGACAATTCTCCATGGACCGCTCACATTTCTGTACATGTTATAAGCAAAGGGCACTGCTTGCCTTTGCTCTAAGTTACCATTGAAAAGGTGCTGATAGTGTTGACAGGGAGAACAGAGATCTTGCCGCTCTCTGAAACAAAGGCAGGTTTGCTTATAGCTTAGGAAGTCAGTCTCCTGTTTAATAATAAAGATAATGTACCCTTCTGGCCTAGGCCCAGTGTGCTAACTTCTTAACAATATAAAGGATTTGTATTCCAGAATTTCAAGGTTCTTATCTTACTGTGTCATCCACCATACATACAGATATTGCTTTCTTTGCATTGCAAATCTCCAGAAACAGACCAAAACAGCAACAGCAATAACCAACCCAAACCCAAACCCAAACCAACCAAACAAACAAAATTAACCAAACAAAAACAAGAGGCTCAGAGGGGTAGTGCTTGCCTTTTCTGTGTGAAATTTTGAGTTTTATCCCCAACATCACAAACAAGAGGAAGAAAAGGAAGGGGACGGAGGGGTGACAAAGAGAGAGGAAGGGAGGACAGGGGAGGAGATTGGAAGTGGGAGAAGGAGATAAAGAGAGAAAGCAACACACTCTACTGGTATTCAAAGTACTGCTATTATGAGCTCTAAAGTCCTGATGTCCCTGGGTAGGTCAGCGGATATCATATTTGTTACCTGCACCCATAAAAGCACCAGACAGCTTGCAGCAAGTAAACATCAGTGTTTTCAGAATTCTTGACACCCTACTGAGCCTAGTCTGAATTCATAACCTGCAGAAGCCAAGAACATTCTAAAAACAAACAAACAAGCCAAAAACAAACCCAAACTCTTTTTTAAATCATCATAAGCTTGAGGTGACTTGCTATGCTGCAGTGGGTAATCAGAGAGATGCATGCGCAAGAGTGGTCAGTCAGGTCTCAGGGAGTCTGCAGGAGCTATAGGTAAGGTATCACAAGCAGGTGCTTGGTTGGGCCTGGACGGATACCCAGATGTCCCCTTCAAGTGTCTGTTTGTGCCCACTGTCTTTTCAGGGCATGGGGTGCTTATGGTTAGAAACATATAAATATAACTGACAAGCAGGGAGGGACCTTGTGGGTGCTGGTACAAAGAGGTTGGGACACAGTACCAGAATTGTGATCCAGATACAAATATGATGTTTGCATCTGAGAGAAGGGGTAGCATGCATGGATGGAACCAGAAGTGCTTTGTGTTTGTGAGTAGAAGACTACGAAACAAAATTACAGTAGTTTCATGAAACAATCTCTGTTCCATCCATTCTCCTTGTTCAGCAAACCTGTCACATTACCAACTTTTCCCCTCACAGATTTCTTTCACTCTGTTCCTTGGCTAGTTTAATTGTTTTCACATTTTAATACAGATGCCCTTAAAATGGCGCTTCTGCGCATGACCTAAAGGCATGAATAAATAATTGGATAGAAGAAAAATGTCTCCAACTATTCTTTAACATCTACCATGTGTGTTGGAGAAGTGGGGGGGGAAGGGTGCTCGCCCATGCATGCATGTGTGTATACACATTTGTGTGTGAGTACAAGCATGCACGTATCGTGGTGTGCATGTGGAAATCAGAGGACAGGGTCTCTTGTTTTGTCACAGGATATGCTGGGATTGCTGGCATGTGATTTCCAGGGAATCTCTTGCCTCTGGTTTCCATGGTCCCATACAAGCACTGAGATTATAGACTCATGCTTCTTTGCCTGGGTTTGTGTGTGTCCTGGGAAAGTGAACTTCCCTCCTCATGCTTGCAAGGCAAAAGCTTTTACCCACAAAGGCATCTCCCCAACCCATCCATCCATTCTTTTTAGTACATCATAGCCAATTGGGTATTCATCCCATTATTCTGGGTCACTATGAAAGAACTGCTGCTGGCAAATTCAGTTTATATCTATCAGACATGCATGAAACAGATTGGCAGAGGAGTTAGACACACAGCAGAAGGAAGCCAGTTTCCTCTCCTGCTTTCAGGGAAGGAAAGGAGTGACAGGTCAGGATGCTCTTTCAGAGACCTGCAGAAACCCAACAAAGCTCATCTCCCTTCTCATTGGGCCACAGTGGATCACATGACCACCGTGCACCAATAGCTGTGGTGAATGGGTATTCCAAGATCATGACCAGCCCTGAGGCATGAACAAAGTCATCCATCTGTTCCATGGACACTCATGCCTGGGTGAGGATGAGAGTTACTAGTCTTCTAAGCATGAGTGCTTAGAAATGCTCTGAGCAAGGCTGGAGAGATGGCTCAGTAGTTGAGAGAGCTTGCTCTCTCTTGGGAAAAGGGAGAAAAGAGGGGAAAGGTAGTTGCTTCTAGCATCCACATCGGGTGGCTCACACTCTCCTATGGTTCTAACTCCAGAAGATTTGATGCCCTCTTTTGACCTCATTCACGTGCTTGGACACGTGGTCGTACATATACACACATAATTTTAAAATTAAGCAACAAGAACAGTGACAAATGCTCTGAGTGCTAGGAAGGAGAGGGTACCCCAGGCCCGGTCTCTCTTGTCTATTCATTTCTCCGAACTTCCTCAGCCCAGCTTCCCTGTACTCAAATCTACCTCAGGCATCATTTTGAAGGCTACATGGCCAAGGCCATAAATCTGTGCCCTTGTTTAGTGTGGCATGTCCTCTACCTCTAATCCAATCTCCCTCTGTGTGTTCTTGGTGCTCGCTCATTCAGTTTGACAGCTATTTAATAAACCTATTTGCTTTCCCCTGACATGAGGCAGAAGTGGTGGGTGTTGAAGAGCTGTGAGGCCCTGGTGGACAATGAAACCCTTTCCCACTCAACACTCTTCCAGCTCAGTACAGATAAATTGTGGAGAACTGGAAATTAACCCACGCTATCTTCTTTTCTTAAGGGAAAAAAAATCGTTGCAGACACAAGAAGCAGAGCATGCGCTGTAAGTGAGGGATGGTGGGAGAAATCACATTTCCTGGCTCTGAGGGCAGGGGTGAGACCAGATCAGGGGCCTGGGAGCCTTTTCTCAATCTTGCTTTTATCACTTCAAAGCAGAAGGTCTTCAAGGAATGCCCTTTACAACTGACTCTGTCTTCAAAACCATGAAAGAAATGACATCTTTTCTTAAGCCCAGTGGCTATAAGCCAAGCAGTTGTCTGAGGCCCTCTGGCTCCAGAGCTCCAAAGTCAGGACATGAGATCTGGTGGCAGAAGGTGCACCAGCTCCAGAGTCAGCAGATCCAACTGGGATTTGGCCTGCTGCTCAAAAGCTTTATCACATCAGGTCATTCTCCTCAGCTCTCTGACTCATTATCTTTATAAGTGGGCATGCAAATTGCCTCACAGATCGTCATTAGGACTAGACAGAAGAACAAACGTTGGGCTTCTGGATACACAGTAATTGTTTGACATGTCATAGCTAGCAATGCTTGTTCTTATGAATTGTAAGTGTTGTCCACTCTGTTTGCAAATAACCAGATAGCCCATGTTATGTTGGTGTCTGAAGGAAATGTGTTTATTTTGTTGTTGCATGCACTAGGGGAACCCACACTTTATTTCCTTTACCTTCAAACTTGAAGATAGGATACAACATAAATTTCTCACATTCCAATGAATGCCCCTTTAAGCCAAAACTGGGAGATGCATAAACCAGATCTGGGCTATCGTGAAACAGGGAGGCAGGGTGTATTGTTGGGCCGAACAGTGTGCCATCTCCACTGAGGGCCAGTAGGTCCAGTAGGTCAGGGTCAGGGTCTCAGGACTATAGTTATGTTTGCTGAACAGTTACTCTAAGCATATAAGACTGGGGGAGCTAGCAGATATGAAGCCAAGCTGTTTATGAGCAATAATGACGCAATCTGGAGAGTGGAGTTTTAGTGACAGTGTCCAAGGGCAAAGGGTCCCGCATCCATCTCTCAAGTCTACAGTCCCACCTACACAATTACAAATAACTCCTGTTGGCCTTGGCAGGCCAGCACCTCTGCAATCAAGCTATGTAAAGCTTTCTCCTTTGTTTTCAGTCTTACTACCAGTAGGAGGAGGATGTGGGAATTGGGGAAAACCCCCGCCCCATGAAGAAGACAAACACTGCCTCATAAGACACCATTTTTCTGTTTCTGCATATCGTTAAGCAACAGGGCAGTGGTTTTCTAGTTAGTAGAAGAGGGCCACTTGCAGGCAAGTTACACTGGAGTTACTTAGGACTTTGAGATTCCCCAAATTATCTGCTCTGTAGCCTATCCCAATCTTAGTGGTTCCTTTTATTCCAAACTAGAATTCTTGCCTTGAGCATAGAGACTTGCTAGGATGAGGAGTATACCCTCTTTGAAGCTCCATTCAGCCTCCAAAGATGTTAGTGTTTATCACCAGCCTGTGCCACTGTAGGGAGATGTCAGAATATTTAGACAGTGGAACCTAGCAGAAGAAAATGAGGTCAGTGGGGATACGCCCTCAAAGCTGACTATAGGACCTGGCTCTTTTCTACCTACTTCTTTTTCTCTCCCCATCTCTTTCCCTCTTCCCTACCTCATCTCCCTCTCCCATTCCTTCCTGGCTGGTGGAACAGCTTCTTTCCACCACCTTCTCCCTTGCTACACGTAGTTCTCCAAACAACAGAGCCAAGTATAGGCTAAAACTCTGAAACCCTGAGCCAAATTAAACCCTTCCTTCTTTCAAGCTGGTTGTCTTAGGCATTTACTCACAGCAACAGAAAGCAGGCCATCACAACTGTCCTTTGATTTGCGTTCTGTGCCTGCGTCTTTAAAAATTATTGTTTAAAGTTTTGTGTATGCATGTATGTCTGTGTGGGGCTATGTACACATATATGCAGGTACCCACAAATGCCAGAGGTGTCGGGCCACTGAGATCTGGAGTTACAGGTAGTTGTGAGCCTGGCTGACATAAGTGCTGGTTATTGAACTGGGGTGCTTTGCAAGAATAGTATGCGCTCTTATCCACTGAGCCATTTCTCCTGTCCCTCCCATACGTAATTCTTCATCCTGTCTCTCCTACAGCTACAATTACTTTTTTTCAATGCCACCTTCATCTTTTGCCTTGAAATGGTGAGAAACATCCTGAGCCAATCACAATCTTTCTTCAGTGGGTTCAGACATTCAGCAACAACCAATCAGTGCCAAGGTCCCTGCAGTCACTACTTCTTTCACTCCTCATAGATGCATCACAGGTGCCTAGCCACACCTGCCACCAGTACATGCAGAACAATTACACCCTACTCCTGTCATGGACCATTCACACTCTCCCTCCTACTATAGAGGAGTCTTCATTGCCATACCGTGGCCACTCATTTTGCTCCAAAATTACTTTAAAAGTGCATGTTCTGGGACCACTTCTGGTTCTCTATGCAGAAAATGCCATACACATGCTCTGGATGGTACACCTATGAAGAGACCAAGGCAGGACTGGGAAGAGGGAACAGCTGGGTAACACGAGACCTTGGGTAACACTACGGGAGGTTTCAGAGATGGTGTGACCTTCAGAGACTCTCAGGACAGCAGAAGTGAAGTGGGTGACATCGATGTCCCCCCACGTGCCGAGGGAGCCGTGGGCTCAGAGTGGCTCTTCTCCATTAAGGAAGGCCAGCTCTGCCTTTTAAAAAGGGACCTGCAAATGGAATTCACACAGTGCCACGACCCTTGGAGTGTAGTGTGGCGGGATGCAGCGGACTCCCTCCCAAGTGCACAGCTGAGAACTTGCCTCCGCCCTCTGCCCCTTCACACCCACCCCTCCCAGCACATCCTCAGCCTGCCCTTCTCAGTGTTTGTACATGTTTGGCTGAGCCCTACAAGGACACCAGCTCACATTTGGCTCCTGAACATCCTTACTTGGCCTTGTTTTCCAGGTAATCGGCTTCCACTGTCCCTCACTCCAGCCTCAGCCTTCCTCACCTGTGAAAACTGACACCAGGAAAGGAGCTGATACTTGCCATAGTACTCTGAGGGCCAAGACCCATGGTCCACTGGATGAAGATTCCCTTGGATCTTACATGCAAAGGCTGGCCTATGGTGAGGAAGGTGTATGCCCTGGAAGCCAGATCATTGCCAGCTAATGCCAAATCCTCCATACGGAGAACCACTCAGCAATGAGGTAAACAGGTTTCACTGAGAGTGAGGAGGAGGCAGTAAGGAAAACAAAACGAAGCCCAGTAAAGTGAAGGAGAAGGTTACCAGTCATCCTCCAATCTAGCGTCTGTTCAGCTCCCACTTCCGCTCTGTGAGGAGAGTGAAAAGCTGCGAAGTTTTCAGCAGGCAGCGTGACCTGTGTGGCTGAGCACTGTTTCCTACCCCAGCGGGTTGCCCTTTTGTTTGTCCTTATTTTGGTGAGTGTGGCCAAGCAGTAAGAGAGCAGAGGAACTCAGAGTTCGTTTCTGAAGACAGCTACTCTCCAGCATAGTCACAAGCCCTGTAGTGCCATCCTGTAAAGTGCTTTTTGTAAAAGCCAGTGATTAAGGGGGTGACATCCTGAGAAGGCCAGTGCGCACTCCAGGCCCACAGAGTGACGACCTCAGATTGCACAGAGGGAACACACTGCAGCTGCCTGCCTTGACCTTCTCAGCAAGTCTGAATGAAACCAGTTCAGCATGAACGAGCCACAGGGATAAGGTCAACGAGGTTAACTGCTATACAGATACACACATAGAAGTGGGGGTTCACGTGCTCCTTAAAAACAAAGGACAAATCAGAAAGACTCAGCAATAAGTGTTTCGTGAGTAGGAGCCATTTCCAGCACCAGGGCTACAGCTGAGCGGCAGAGCGCTTACCTGGTATGCTCATATATATATATATATATATATATATATATATATATATATATATATGTGTGTGTGTGTGTGTGTGTGTGTGTGTGTGTGTGTGTGTGTGTGTGTGTATGTATGTATGTATGTATGTATGTATGTATGTACAAATGGACCCCCTCGGGCCATGCCACACTTGCCACTGGCTTCCATCAGACTAGCATGCCTATTGCTTTTTCCAACTTAACCTAGTAAAAGCGGAGCTGTGGCCAGCAATTCCTTAGCTCCAGAAGGCCTTTCTAGTCCCCTGCCTTCCTCTCCGGGAGCTTCCCTCCCACTGTCTGGTGGCTGCAGTGAGCCTGCCTCTTCCAGTCTTACTCATTAGCAACTACCTGCACCAAGTTAGTAAGTCTGATCTTTCCTCTGATGTCCCTGGGTTCCCAAAATGACTCATTCTTTTCTCTGCCTGCAATGGCTGTTGTTTTTATTCAGTTACTGAGTCTTGTGAGATGACTGGCTCTTGTCTCTGCCTGCGATGGGTGGTGTCCCATTACTCAAAGTCCCACAGTGGGTCCCAGGAGCAACAGACACAGGTCAAGGATTTTGCTTGGGTGACTGATGGGCACAGAAAGCATACGGAGATAGTATGCTTCCTTCACGGAAAGGATACTTTTACTATTTACCCGTTAACTCCATAATATGCCAATCACGAGCTAGGCTTCAGCAGTTACATTCCCTTGATCATGGCTACATGAGCATGTTAATTCATTGAAAACAGGGAGACCATGGCCAAAGGTGACATCACACAGCCTATGCCACTGCAATGTAATTGTCAAGTTCGCCAGTGGTTTGGTAGAGCCGATTCAGTCTGTTCTGTTTGCCAGAGATCTCACATTTGTGAAAGTTGGACCAACAAGTGGTGGGGTTCGGTTTCCTGGTTTGGATTCTCAGTGGTTTTGTCCAGAACCTCACTGGCAACTGGGTTACTGTAACACCAACCCAACCTTCTCAGCCTCCATGCTAGGGCACTTCCAGTTGTACAGGTAATACTGCACGCTGTTGTCCCTTATGCCAAACTTGAGCTTCTCCAGGAATGTTTTTTTTTCTCCATGAGATCCAGTGCATTGAACACACAAACCTTTTCATTTTGGCTAGGACAAGGGCATCACTCATAAGGTCTAGGAGAGGGGTCTGGGTATGAACGTTGTAGGAGTGAGCAGTTTTTAGACTCTTGTGAATTGGGTGGTTCATGATGGTGGAGGGAAGCGTATAAAAACTCAGGAAATCAGTCACCTCACCGTTGGCATTCTCCACCATGAAAGTGTCAGTGAGGTTCTTCTGGGGATAGAACCAGTGCTCCACCTCCTCTTGGCTCATGATGGGCCTGAGGTGAAACTGCTTCAAGTACCTGCTGAGTCGCTGTTGAGCTACTCGAATGTCCTTCTTTTCTATTGGTTGTAGCCCAGCTGTCTTAGGAGTCTCCGGCACTCCGTAGAGTTTTATAGTGCACTGCATGGTCATATTCCTGCTCAGGTGGGAGAACTTCACTTCAATTAGCTTCCGAGGGTTTAGGGACTGATGCCTGTACCTGCAGGTGCCAATAGGCTTTGGCAATACCACTCCGGCAGTGTAAACAGCTTGGAAAATACCCTCCAAGTGGACCTGTCGGATAATCACTCGGATCAGAACTGGAGCCACCCTCTTAGATCGAAGCTTCTTGTGGACACACAAGAAGTTGATCTCCACCATCTTCTTCTCTGTGTCATAGATGTAAATGTTTGCTGGGATGGCACTAACAAACCCAACCAGTTTCCGACTTGAGACCACTCGAACCCCGCAGCGCCACTGTGGGAGCCAGCCAGGTGGCCGGAGAGCCCACAAAAGGAACTCTGGAGAATAATCAAATGGGAACATGTTATCATCATCTTCCACATAGTTCTCATTCAGGAGAGTGTGTAGTTCTTTCAGCACACCATGGTCTCCGAGGTCCAAGGCATCCCATGGGAAGCCCTGAGGTAGGATGTAGGGCTCTTGGCGAATGTTGTCCTTGCCAGGTTCCACAGGACCATGGGTGTTGACCACCTCGCCCAATTTGGGGACGGGCTGTGAATCCGAGAACTGGTAGCTTCACTTGCTGTCCTCCTCCATAGTTTTGGCAGGTCCCTGACCCACTGAGAACAGCTCAATGGCTTTCTGCATTTCCTGGATCCTCTCTGCTGGCAGAGAGTTTATCTTCACAGGTTGATCCTGGGTTGAGTCTGTGTCATTGCTTTTCTCTCTCTTCTTCTTTTGTTTCTTTTTCTTCTTTTTGGCTCCGGTGTCATTGACTGGACCCAAGCCACTTCCGTTATAGCTGTTGTTCTCGCAATCGCAATCACTGCAGTGCTCATGGCTGTTTCCGTTCCCTTGCATCATGACTGGCAGCGAACGTGCCGGCAGCTTCACTGCAGTCTCACTCTCATCCGCCATCTTGGGTTGGCCAACTCCCTTTCTGCACTACTACTGTTGAAAAGTCTAGGCCCTACCTAGCTCTGTGGGCTCACAGGGAGGCATGGAGTTAGCAACATCTGCGTCACAAGAAAAGAAGTGTTTCAGGGATGCAGAATCATGGGTCCAAGAAGCGACTCACTACGACACTGCTTGCCCTGCGGCCAGGTTCCCAAGTGTTTCTCGTGGACTGGAGAGTTCCGAAGAGTTCCGGAAACCTTGCTCCGACGCAGTCCAGCCATGGCTTTCCCTGAAGAAAATAGTGCCCAAGGCTCCCCTGCTGTGACTCAGCATTGGAGGAGACTGTGGCATGGGTTCTGAGTGTGGAATTGATATTTTGAGTCTTCACCACCATTGCCTTTCTCTCGTATGGACTCCTGGAATGGAATTTAGGGATTACTTGGAGCATCCAAGATGATCTTGTCCTGACATGACATCTTCAATACATCTGCATGGCTGTTTTTGCAAGTAAGGTTTAGGTATTTGTGTGTGTTTGGGGAACCACCCAAACCCATTACATTACAGCTATCGTTAGTGACTGCCTTCCCCATTAGGGGACCTGTCCCTGGGAAGAGAGAGGACTGAATTCGACATTTGTAAAGATGACATATATTTGCTTGATAAGGTCTTTATGGGAGAGGAAGGGGAAAGGAGAAGATGGGAGGTAAGGGGAGAGAAAGAAGGGGAGAAAGTAGAGGGGAAGAGAGAGGAGGGAAGAAGGGAAGTGGGTAAAAGAGGTAAGGAGAGGAGAGAATGCTCTCCAGTCCTCACTGAACAGGGGACACACAGGAGTCTGTAAGTTAAACCTCCTGCAGTGTTCTCTAGCAATGAGATTTATACATCACTAGCATTAGTAGTTAGTTGGTCTCAAATCTCTTTTCTGTCAGCAAAACATTCTCGTCATGCCCTCTCTATCTGGGGCCCCTCTTCCTTCCAGAGCCCCATGTCTTAGGAGCTGTTCTAAGTGACGACCCACCCCGACTGGCTGCTGGAAGCCCTTGTTCTGCCTCCCACTCTATCCCAGCATGAGAGCCTGGCTTGTCAGGATGTCTGCACATGGGTCACTGTGCTAATTAAGAGCATTATCATTTTTTCCTAGAACATGAACCCAGGAAAAAGCCTCTGCAAAATATCTCCGGACATCAGGGATCACCACAGCAGGCTGCTGAACTCTGCCATCTGCCTCACAGCATGCCTGGCCCTTGGTGCTAAGAGGCCTTGAAAAGGTATGGAGCTGCCCTGGTGTTGGGGAAACAGCTGGCATTTCTGCTGCAGCTCTAACTGTAGTCAAGGGATGGAACATTTCTACATGATGTAGATGTGCTTACAGTGTGGTAACATATATACCTTATACCATTTATGAGTCATTTTAAGTGTTCAGTTTAGTACATTAAGTTCATTCCCACTGTTGTGCAACCATTATCACTCTCTCCAGAATATTCTCAGCTAATGAACACGCCATACAAAATAAACATCCACTCCTTTCCCGCCCCATATCCCCTGGAAACCATCATTCAACTTTCTCACTCTGTGAGTTTGACAAATGTTAAGTACCTCACTTAAGTGGAGTTGCATAATGTTTGTCTGTTTGTGCCAGGCTTATTTCACTTAGCATAATGTCCTCAAGCTTCATCTTTGTGTCCCCATGTGTTGTAACTTCCATCATTCTTTAAGGCTGAATAATATTCTACAGTATGCATCTTCTACATCTTGTCTGTCTGTTCATTTGTTTACTCATTGATGAGATTTGGGTTACTTGGTTTATCTACAGGTAAGTACCAGCCTCTGCCTCCCAAACGTTTGGGTTAAAGGTGCACATTACCTTTTCCCAAGATTACATGGATTTTTAAATATAAATGTTTAATTTATGAAATCACCTGGGCAAAAGGAAGGGAAACTCTCTATGGCCAAAATCTGAGCAAAAAGAAAACCATCTTGGACACCCACTGAGATCAACTTGGAAAACTCTGGAAATAATTAAAAAAAAAAAAGAAAAAAGTCATCTTCATCCTTCACTTTTGGAAAAGCCCCAGCTTTTCCAGGACAAAAAAAAAGCCCAATTTCTCCAGGGACCTTGAGAGTTCATGGTCACTTCCACCAAAATAGTCCTCAGGGTCTGAGGGCAAGAGCTGTGTTTGCCACTTAACTCAGACTAGCCGGCTTGGATGTGATTTTGTGAATAATCACATCTCTGCAGCCAGCGCTCTTAGGCAAGCTCTTGCAAGTTTGACTGGTGAATCGGGTCCTGGTGTTGGGGTCTTGAGCCTGGACGGCTTCAGGACACATGCTTCAGGGAACCCTGGTTTGGGTGGTAGAGCCATATAGAAACAGGTCCTACTGCTATGGATTCTGAAATTGAACTATGAAAGATTATTCTGGTAAAGGCTTGTTTACCCTGTTATTATTTATCTTTAAAAAAATCAAAGTGTTTTGAAAATCTTGGGCAGCTGCATTTCTAGTTGCTTCAATGGTGGCTACAGGGGACTTTATTATGGAAGAAGTTGATGAGCCTGCTTTTATTTTAAGAAAAATAAAATTATATATTTTGTTACTTTTCTAGTGGTTAATTTCTATTTCTTGGTTTTATTGGCAAAAAAATACTTGAAAAGATAGGCTTGTAAATGCTAGGACACATATTAATTCAAGAAATGGGGCTCTCCTGGGGGTCATCAGCCACATTCCATCTTGGTGACAGAGAGACCTGGGGATAGTGTTGCAATCATAAGGAAGAGCAGGTGACAGCCGCATGGTCCTTGTCAGTGCTCAGGAGAGGGTATTGAGTCACAGACAGATGGTCCCTGAGAACACTTAACGGTGCCTTATTGTCCCCATGAGGCAAACTACACATTGCAGAGCACAAAATTCGGAATGCACAACCAGGCGAGCCCTGGCAGTGTAGTCTAGAGTCTTCTAGGATTTAGCTCCCCAGAATGCTATAAAACCTTCCTTGTTCTATTTCCTCACCCATAGCATAAGTGTGCTTGTCTGCACCACCCTCTCCAGCCAGGCCTAGTTATTAGTCTAAACGAATCACATTTGCCAAGGTCGAGGCATCTTCCACCAACACAGAGGTCCCCCGACAGCACTGCCAGCATTGTTTTGACAAGTAAAACCACTGATATGAGAAAATGATTTTTTTTGAGGCCTCTTTTGTAGCAGTCTGTTCCCAAAGTTTAAAAGGGCATGGGGTCTCCAAATAATCCGATGAGTATTTCAGCTGGGATCAAAAGTGTCTCTAGAAAAAAAAATGCTGCCAGGCATGACCCTGGGAGTCCAATGGGCAACAACACTGACAGCCGGAGCTAGAGTTATACCTCCCGATTTCCACCTTCAGAGTCAACCCTATTGGCCACTATGTGCATGGAATTCTGCCCAAAGAGTGAGCAGTCTCTGGTGGTACCTGAGAAACTAGGCAATTCAGCAATGCAAAGCGTGCTGCGAAGCCCTGGCAGCAGTGTGGTGTGTCACCTGAAAAACTTCCGTCAAGGATGGGAGCGATCTGTCAGACGGCAGACATTTAAGTTATCCTCACAGAAGTTGTCAGAACCGCCAGACTTACAGCACGGCATCCCTACCAGCGCCCTCTCACCTCTGCTTTCTCTACCTTCACATCATCTTAAAAGTTGCATTCCGTGTCTGCTTGCTGGGGCAGGGCCACACCCAGACAGTGAAAAAACCTGAAGAAGAACAAACAGCCAGAAGAGACACTCCACCAAACATCCCGCGCAGCCCGCTGCCATCTGTGTGACCTGGGCCTGTGGCTTAACTCCGGAAGCAGTCGTGTAGGAACACTTTGGGGAGACAGTCCACGGTCCCCCTGACCACGGAGATGGTAGATATCCCGTCTCTGTGTTTGCTCTCTTCCAGGACTCTGTTTTCTCAGTTGCTCTTGAACACATATTTACTTGTCTAAACATGAAACGAAGATAACATACCCTTCTAAACCTGACTTGCAGCCCTCATCCAATCTACTGCGCCTGCTGCTCATCAGCTGTGGAACCTCTCCATCATTATTTCCAGAGCCTAGATCCCAGAAAGGAGGTGCGTTTTCAGGGCCCTGAAACAGGAGCCTCCGTACTGGCCCAGCTCTCTTGTGTTTGGACAATGTTGTAGTGCATGTAGGGAGATTTTAAGAAGTCAGCGATTAGATCCACAAACCCAGTGTTTACTCCCACGGTTGCTGGTACTAGCCTTTCCTCGGAGCTCCTCTGTGGCAGCCAGGCCAGTCCTGTTGCTACAGCCTTCCTGCCCGGTAGAATCAGAATACTCCCACAGCTGAGATCAGTGGGAATTCACTCATTTACTATGTGGCTCGCATCGTCTGCCTGCTTTGGAATCGGCATGAAGTAGTTCCTGGTGTAGCTTGGGAGCGATCTTTGGAAGAAAGAAAGAAAAAGAAAGAAAGAGAGAGAAAGAAAAAGAAAACGAAAAGAAAGAAAAGAAAGGAAAAGAAAAGAAAAGGAAAGAAAAGGAAGACTGTCAATAAAGCTTGCAGGACCTTGAAGCATTCCTAGGGGAAGCTAATTGGAAAGCCATTTGCTCCCTTTAATGACCTCCACCTACCTCCGGCCCAGCCTTATCCAGCGCAGCCACCCTATCTGTAAATGGCGACCATGGAAAATGTACACTGGCGACTTGGTGTGAAAGATAGGCAAGGCTCCTAAAAAATCTTCTCGGGGGCTTATCACCTCCTTCTGGCTCCACAGCAGGCTCGGGCTTGGGACTGGAGGAAACGGCCTGTCTGTGAGCCTAGACAGGGTCTCATCAACAACTGATAAGACCTGTGTGAACAAGCAGGCCCTGCGGGCTAACTTGCCTCTCATTCTCTCTGGGACCCAACACCAGATGCGTTGGTAGGGAACACACAGGACCCATGGCCTGAAGGCAAGTCCACAGCGTTAGATGGGTCCAGGTAGCTGTGCCCCACTTGGGAAGAAGAACATAACCTGAAGCCACTGCACAGCCCCGTGCACACTCATGTCCTGGCCAAATAAGCAGCTCCAGTGCCGACAGCTGCAGTTTGCCAGACAAATTCATCGCGAAAAGGTTCGATCTATTCAAGCTCAAAATAACCAGGGATCTCCTACCACCATTTCTACACTAGTGATGGATTTGAAAACGATAACTCTTATTTCCCAAGGCTTACAGTATTTATAAATGGAACCACGTCATTTAAAGGCCAGCACTGAGAAGAAATCAGATTTTATTGCTCAACTCTGCATCCCTACTACATAAAACGTCAGATAAATTGGTTTCCCAAGGAACGTACAATTTTAAAATCTTTTCCCTGACTGGTTCGTAATGAACAAGAGAGCTCACGGAAAGATAAACCCTAATAGAACACTGTGTAAGCATCTCACTATTTTGTAAAACAAAACAAAACAAAACAAAACAAAAAAACCCAATGTTTAGACTGTTGAGTGGCAAACACAGTTTTGCTGATTTCTATTTAGTATGCTGAATTGAGTTGAATTAATGTGCACTTTGGATGACACAAAAAAAGATCAACTTGTGCATTGTGAACTGTGATGACAGGCAAGAGACAAGCTAGGATAAAACTGCAGATTCGTAATCACAGGGTAAGCCTGAAGGCAGTGTGCTGGGGAAGTCAGTGTGTGTGTGTGTGTGTGTGTGTGTGTGTGTGTGTGTAGAACAGAGGGAGAAAGAGACAGACAGACACACACACACACACACACACACACACACGGGCAGCTTTGAGTGACAGTTGGGCTGGACTGACTAGGCCAAGCATGAGCAGAAGCCAGAGCACAGCAAAGTAGGCTCTGGAAGCAGGAACTCCTTTGGTGAGGTTGTATTGCAAGGTATGAAGGAGATCATGAGGAGGAGGAAGGCAGAGGCCAGATAGAAGAGCCTTGAATGATGAACTGAGCACCTGGGCTCTTACACAACAGTGGAGAGCATCGGACACAGGAAGAATTGGAAGCAGGAAGAGCTGGCCCAGGGAACTAGAAGCAACAGAAGGCAGAGGCAGAGTTGGTGCTCAAAAAAGTGCTGCCTGTACATTGAATCTCTGTAAAACCCAAACACATACCCTTCTCTTCCCTGTATAAACAGAAAAGAACTATGCCAGAATTTGCATTATTTTCCAATGAAATTCCTCTGTCTCAGCTTGGGCTTCCCTTAATGTCTGAGGTGAGATTGATTTTCTTATTCTGCATCTTAATCAAAATATGTGGGAGAGAAGGGGACAATGGCTTCAAAGATGCAAGAGACAAGAATACAAGAGGAAATCACTGTAAATTTTGGTGTTACAAAGTAAAGAAGCTCAGGGCACAATGTTTGGAACCCAGAATTAAATAGAAGAAATGGGTCATAGGTATTTGGAAGCAACTAATATTGATACTTCCATGACTGTTCTTCGTTTGTATGTATATGTTTCTGTGTTTACATAGTTTAAGTCTAGGACAAGGACTGATATGTTTTGTTTTATTGCATTGCATATATTAAAACTTAGCAGACACTTAGAGTAACAGATGACCTGAGTGACTAAAGACATTGCTTTATATTATTTTGCACTTCATTACATTGTATATTGCATACACCTGCCCATGAATTAAAGCAATCTCTTCAAGGCTGCATAACATTCCACTGGACAGAGCTGCCATTCTTTACTTGACCAAGTTAGAAATGTGCTTTTGAAAGAGCTGGGACAAAAATCTATTACATTTAAATATGTACAATTATGATAATGCCCTCAGGAAAAAGTACTGGAAGTGTTCTTTTCTAGATTAAAGGGTGCTCACATTTTAAAAAGTGTTTTGTATTTATTATTTGACAGTTGTATTCACGGATATAATGTATTTTGATTCCATCTAACCCCAATCCTCCTCCTAATCCTTTTAAAACCCCTAGAAGCTGCCTACTCCCACCTTCATCTTCCTGTCTCTTTCTTTCTCTTTCTCTTTCTCTCTCTGTAACCAACAGAGTTAAATTAATGTTGTGGGGCCATCCACTAAAGTATGAACACAGAGACCAGGTGAGCATGTTATAAACCTTTCAATGTCCATTGCTGACTCTGGTCTCCTAGTCCTTTCAGGTTCTATCTGCAGTAGATGACTTTCTAGTTGGCCAACACAACAGCACCATGGATGCTATCTTTCTCATCAACTTTGCTCATCGGATAAGTAAAATCTTACCTCCTGCTAATTCTCACTTCTTGGTTGAATTAATTTCATTTATTTTAGCCGTTAGTTACCCCTTGGACAGAGGAAGGTTTTCTTGCTGTCTTAGTTTGTTTAGACCACTAAACAAAATGCATTGAATAAATGTCTTATAAACAACTAAGAAGTCCAATCCTGGAGTCTGGTGCGGACCATGTTCTGGTTTGCAGATGGCTGTCAGCTTACTGAGTCCACACACTAGAAAGAAGAGCAAGTGCTCTTTTGTGTCTTAGGAGAACTTAAGCCCAGTCCTGAAGGCTCCACTCTCAATATCCATTTACTTCCCATATTAGACATTTACTTTATCACATTAGATACTCAGGTTTGAGCATATGATTTATCTAACCAAACATTTAGTTCATAGCCCAAGTTCATATATTTTCACACGTTGATTCTTTTTATAGAACATAGGCACTAAGAATATTAAATATTATAATTGTTTTCAGTTTGTTATTTTGGTAGAGGATATTTTATCCATTTCCTTTTTCTTTCTTTTTTGCTATATAGTTCCAAATGTTTATGCCATAAATTAATTTGTTTCTTTCTGATTTATGTATATGATTTCTTTGTGATTTTTGAAATAAAAGAAGCCTTTTCATCCTAATATTAAGTTTCATTTAAATATTTAACCTACATTTTATAGCAGATTATATCCCAAAGCCATCTGGATGTTACCTTGGTTAGATTTCTTTGTACTATAGCTTCATTATTTTAGATGAATTTACTATATATACCTCAATATAACTTATTGAATAATCTCTTCATGATCTAGTGCTTGTAATGTCACGATTATTGTACATGTGCTTTTTATCTTGACATTTCATTCCACTGATTGGTGTATCACACTGTTTCATTGATTGTAACTTTACCCAGTATCTTAGTTGGTGGAGACCTCTCTTATAATTACTTCTGACATGATCTTAATTATTCTCCTTTTCTGATACCTTCTGATGATTTTTAAAAATAATTTCCATGGGGAATCTCCAAAATGTAATGCCACTGGAACTGTATCACATTTTCTTAGTTACTTCTCTATTGTTGTAAGGAGACACCATGACCAAGGCAACTCATTAAAAACAAAACAAAACAAAAAAACAAAAAAGCAACAAAACAACAACAACAACAACAACATGTTTAATTGGGGGCTTGCTCACAGTTTCAGAGGATTAGCCTATCATCATCACGGAGGCACGCCAGCAGGCATGACATTGGAACAGTCGCTGAGAGCTTACACATGAGTCAAAGACAGAGAGCAAAGGACACTAGGCCTGGGTGTGGCCTTTTAAAACTTAGAGTCCCACCCACAGGGACACACCTCCTCCAACAAGGCCTTAAATATTCCTAAATGGTCCATAAACTGGGAACCAAACATCAAGTATATGAACCTTTCAGGACCCTTCTCATTCAAACTACAATGCACGTTAACAGACAAACTAAAGAATTTACTTCTTCGTAGTACTGAGTTCTGTGTAAGAACATGGTTGATGTTCACAAGGACCGGAATTCATATAATCTTGCTTTTATGTTTCTTCATAAAGTATTGATGTTTACTACTCAATTCTTATTCACATTACTCCTACATGTTCTATGCTTTAGCCTGCCAAACATCCCTTGAATACACTGTCCAACTCATTATTGCTGGTATATAAGAAAGGTATTTATTGGCTTGTTTCCCTGACATCTTCAGATTCTGTAAGTGATTTCAGTAGCTTCTCAGGAAGTCCATCTGGGTTCCCCCAGCATGGTTGTTTGCAGTGTTTCCAGTCAGGTAAGCTGGAACACTCTTCCATGTTGTCCTAAGTTAGAAGCAGCCATTGATGAAAATGGGCAGTATTTGGAAGTGGAAATGAGGCAATGGCCTCTGCTGTGTTAAGGTCATAGGAGCAAGAAGTGGCTAGCAGAAGGCCCTTGGACACTTAAGCAGCAGCTCCTGAGAAGTAGTAGTTCTGTGGACACCCTCCACAGAGTCCAGGCTTCGGCTGATGGGTGGAAGCACTTGGCCACTCAGATTGGCAGGCTGGGGATTCTTTGATCCTTCAACTTGTGCCTTTAACTTTCCTACCCCAGTTCTTTCCAAAGTTGTGTAAAGGCTGGTTGCTCTGGTCCACATCTCATCTTGTAACTCAACAGCTATGCTCGCCTGCTTGAATATAAATTCATACATCATTAAAAACAAAACAAAACCAAAAAGCAGGGGCCAAGGAAATGACTAGGAGATTACTTGCTCTTTTTCCAGAGGACCTGAGTTTGGCACCCGGAAACCACATGGTGGTTCGCAACTGTCTGTAACTCCAGTCCCATGAGATATGATATCCACTTCTGTCCTCCACAGGCCTGGTACAAACATGGCGCACTTAAATGCATGCAAGTATAATATTTGTACCCATAAAATAAAATAAAGTACATCTCTAAACATAATTTTGGAGCTTAGATCTACCAAAGATCACAGAGAAGTTAGATGAATACGGGACACCAGGTTAAATTTGAACTTCAGAAACACAACAGATACGTTTTTAGTTTTCAGATGTACAAAATGTCCATTTGCTGTACTTAAACTGAAAATTTGTTTGATGTTTTTCATGAACATCTACAGAAAGACAAGATGCCCAACTCACCTGACAAGAATAGAGCCCAGCTTAGGTAAAATGAACACCCTGTTTGGGATCCGTGTAGTACTCTTTTGTCCTACATTTTGTCCTGCTTGTCTTTTTATTTCTATTTAAAATGGCCACCAAGCCAGGCTTGGTGCATGCCTGAAATCCCAGCATTCTTAGTATAAAAGGTAAGGCAGGAAGAGCTTAAGTTCCATATCTGCCTTGGGCTACAGAGTAAGCTTAAAATCAGCCTGGGAAACCTCAAGAATAATTGATAAATAACTGATAGCATTGAAGTAGAATTCTGTCCATGAACTAATAAGCTCCATGGAAAAATGGGGGCATGAGGTCAATGCCATTGAGCCAACAATACATATTAGCTAAGGTATCCCTAAACAAAATACAGAAAGCAGGGTTGTTCTTAGCAGTTAATAAAATGTGTGACCAAGGTCTCATGAGAACCTGCTTTGCCATGTGCCTTGGGACAGTACACAGGTTTTGCCCAGTCAGTAATTGCAGCAACGTTACAGGACTCACCTCTGTCAGATAAAGAGAATCAACTAGGCAAAACCTAAATCCAGACTGGATTTTAAGCAGTGTCATTGCTAACGTTGTCTTCATTTCATTTGGCATAGGGAACTCTAGAAGACTTCACCTTCGAGCTCCAGCTACTCCTCTGGTTTCTCTCCCTTCACTTCATCCTACCGACTGTTCTCTAGTCTAGGACTGGGGTAATTTCTCAAGAAATCCACAAGAAAAATCATTTGGTTGTTTCCTTCACAATTATCCCTCTCTCAGTGCTATGCTTCTTTGTCAGGTAGCCTGCTGAGGCTATGCAAGACAGGGTACACCCTGGCAAATACGTCTGCCAGTTTTGAAATCACCCCTTTTGTTTGCCCGCCAACACACTCACACAGTGTCTATATGCTTCTAATGTTTATGGGATGAAACAGCTACTAGTACTACAGGCACAATTACAGTTGTGTTTGGCTTGATAGGAATTTCAAAGCAAGCTTTGTACTTTGTTCACTATGTTGGGAAGAACTACAGACTCCTAATGCTTGGGAAAACACGTATCTTTAAAGAGAGTCATAAAAATTGTGGATGTGATTTAGAGATGTCCCCCGCAGCTGCCCTGAGCAAGCTGCTATAAGGAATTGGCTTGTTTGAACCGGTCTTGTCATCTAACTAAAACTTGGCTGTTCCAGAGCGGAATCTCCCCCACCCCCCTTAATCAAATCACTTGTGTCTACAGTAGAAAGGCTTGAGCAGGACTCCAATCTGCTGCGCAGACATGACCTCACAGGGCCTCAGATACAAGGCCTCATTTTATGTTCAATGAAGTTTTTTCCTTTCTTGTCTTGTCATATGAGAAATCTGCTCTTGAAATGTATGGGACCAAAACTGTCTGCTACTTCTTATTAGTGTTAGCTTCTGAGACCTGAGAAAACATGATTACAGTCATTGTGCAAAGAAAAACATCAGATCTGAGACTAGTAAATGCAGCAGTTTGGACTGTGTTAGCTGCTTTCATTTGTTTGTTCTTTAAAAAGCCAACAGATATTGGTAAAAATTGATCAGTAAAATTGTTGCCAAAAATGTTTTAAATTAAAAAAAATGCTTATCCATATATGTTCACTCCATACCCTCCTGTCCTTGAAGTTTTGTTGGGTGCTTCCCACTGAGTGTTTCACAGCCTTTGGTTTTCTAACTGATGGACACTCAAGCCATGCTTTCTGAACTAAAAAGAGATTTGCAGAATGATAAAGAAGAGGCCCATGGGGTTTCCTACGTTTTAAATCTTTCTTGAGAGGAAAACACATTTTTTTTTTACAACCAACTGTTTTATCAATTTTTATTTTAAAATTAAATTCTTTGGTGATTCTGTTTTGGGGAAGTAAACTACTGGGATAATTGTGAATGAGGAGAGAGAGACACAGAGAGAGAATAGACTGTAGTAATGTGTATGTAAAAATTTCGTGACGAAATCCACTTTTGTTTAGCTAAAAGTAAAGTTTAAAAAATCTAAAAGTGGTCCTCCCCTGTTGGTGGACTTGGGGGGGCGGGGAGGAGGGAGATGAGGGAGGGAGTGGGAGGGTGGGAGGGAATGAGGGAGAAGGCTACGCCTGGGATGCAAAGTACCTAACCTGTGATTGATATAAAAATAAAAATAAATAAATTAAAAAACTAATAAATTTATAAAAAAAGAAAAAAATCTAAAAGTAAAATATGTTATAAAATTTCCTATGATTAGAACCACAAACTAAAAACAAATTGCTCTAAAAAATGGACTTTATTAAGACTTTGTGAGAGCTAGTATAATCAAATGCATGGGAGTTTTCTAATCAGAGTAGGAATTCTTGAGGAAGAACTGTTGATAACTTTGAACTGATCTGAGAATGAATATCATGTCAGCATTATAATAAAACTAAAATATGGCTGATAATCAAATGACTTTGGAAATCTTCATTTGTGAATAATCTGAGGTGAGATGCTAGTTTTGGCATTGCTGCTATTTTTTTTTTACCCTAACAAATGTTTGTCACGTATTTCAAACATCACCTACCATCTTTCTGGAATGACTGTGCAGTGTGGACACTTAATTTTGGTGAATTTTTGGGTAAGACTATCTGGGAAGAGGTAATCATGACAGAAAAATAGTGCTGTGTCTGCATTCAAAGTAAATTCTGGTTCTGGCTGCATTTTACAATAAATCTTAGTTTCAGAAAAGAAGCTCTGGTTCAAAATCTTGCTGGCTAATAGGTCTGCATTTCATATTTTCTGAGTTCCAAACAAGTTAAATAAGCCTTCAAAAAAGGAGATGGAAGTAAAATTAAGTTGTATTTTTCTGCCACTATTGAGAAACCAATCAGTACCATGCAAAAAATTAGGCTTCTGCAGCCGGCAGTGGTGGCTGCAGACTTTAATCACAGAATTTGGGAGGCAGACACAGTTGGATTTCTGTGCATTTGAGGCCAGCTTGTTCTACAGAATGTATTGCAGGACAGCCAAGGCTAAACAGAGAAATTCTGTCTTGAAAAACAACAATAAACAAAAGAAAGAAAGAAACAAAGAAACAAAGAAAGAAAGAAAACAAGAGAGAAAATTGGGCATCTGCTTTTCCTTCAAAGACTGAATAACACCTGCCTGCAAACTTCTCTGATCTTGATAACATCTTCCTACAGTCAAAGAGCTGATGCAGTCAGCTGGACAAAAAGCATATGCGGACACATTGATTCCGTCATGTATGGTCTCTTCAAGCACCATGAGAAGCTGTTGCAGCTGAGCAAGCACAGGAAAAAGTGATAGGTAGGAAGTTTCTGCTCAGCCATGAAATCTATCAATTCACATACCAGAAAGGTAGAAGGTGTCTTAAGATAAAAGGTACATTATTTGAAAACCCAGGATTTGACTGGAGACTATCTATGTGTGTGAATGAGCCTACAACTCTAGATCTCAAAGGAGGCTTAGATCATTACATAATTAATGTAAAAGCAAAGCTAGTGATATCTCACATCCTCTAGGTGGCTGGAAGTACTTAACTTTTTTTTTTTTTTGTAACTGGTCATTCATTAAACAAGTGTCCATTAAATTACTGTATGATGCCTTGCATGGAGGCAGATGGTGGACATCCTTTTCCAGCACATGGGAGGCAGAAGCAGACAGATCTCTGAGTTCAAAGCCAGCCTGGTCTACATAGTGAGTCCCAGGACAGCCAGGGCTACAC
>CM053747.1:18422904-18563474 GCA_028658305.1 Pachyuromys duprasi | reverse complement strand
AGATGGTGGACATCCTTTTCCAGCACATGGGAGGCAGAAGCAGACAGATCTCTGAGTTCAAAGCCAGCCTGGTCTACATAGTGAGTCCCAAGACAGCCAGGGCTACACTGAGAAATCATGACTTGAAAAACAAAAAGCAAACCAAGTCAACCAACCAACCAACCAACCAACCAACCAACCAACCAACCAAGCCTATTGTATGTTGGGTCTTGTGATAGGCAGTGTTAAGTAAACATAAGAAAACCAATGTAAGTTCATTTTAAGTACTGAAAATCAAAGGAAAGAGAACAGTGTAACAAAGACAGACTAAGTATGTAAATCCAGGAGATGTATAGCTACTACAAAAGTTAAGATAAAATTTCAAAACTAGTTGATATATTCATACTCACGTTTGTTCATTAAAAATCAAACTCAATAAGTAAACACTAAAATACCTAAACCCAATAGCCTAAGATGAAATAGAAAGGTATTGAAATAAGAAGGCATTACAAGTTGCAGAGACTCAAAGGGAAAATGCTAGACTAAAGCTAATCTGCATACAGAATAAGAATGACAAACCAGCACTGCATGACGGCATTTACAAGGAAGAGCCAGTACTATAGACAGCCTGAGACTTTAGCTGTCTGACCCCGAGATGAAATGAACTCACTGGATTCCAAATAAAAATTACTGAAAATCAACACATGCTTGTAAATAAGGCTTTAGACTTCGAATTTACAAAAAGAAAGGGAAAAAAGTCACTATCAGGACGGAAAATACATTTCCTATTGTGGAACAAAACCCAAACCTGACAACAAATATTTCTGTATGTGGAGTTCTAAATGAAAGTAAACTCAGCACCTACAAATTCCCTTGAAGGAAAATATCATAGTCAAGGAAATCTTATACTAAGTTAAGTTGTTTTTCACGTATTCCCAACAATGAAAACTTTTTAGATAGGGAGGACTTAAAAAATCTTACATGTGTATTTGGCAGAAAGAATAATGGTTTAACCACCTTTTAAGGGTTGAAAGAAAATTAGGTAGCTAAGTACTGGATGTGATGGAATAATAATAATAATAATAATAATAACAATAACAACAAGAACTAGCTAGTCGGGTTAGATTGGCTCACTAGTTAAGAGCACTTGCTCTTCTTTCAGAGCATTGGAGTTCCATTCCCAGCAACTGCATGGTCCTTACAACCATCTGCAATGTTAGCTCTGATCCCCTTTTCTGGTACCCTGTGGCACCAGTCACACACAGGGTGTATATACAACTTGCAGATAAAGCATTCATACACATAATAGAACAATAAAGAAAGTCTTGTTAGAAAGAAAGTTAAGAACATCACAGTAATCCTATAAATAAAATGGTCACATTCTTAGATAAGCACAGCTTGCCAAACCCATCCACAAATGAATAATCTGATTATACTAACTGAATATAACATTTAAATCTTGCCTTCAAATAGTTCCATATCTCTTTGATTTCATTTGTAAATTCTATCACTTAAGAAAAAATAACAAGTCTATGTAATTTCTTACAAAAGATAGACACTCCCTACATCATCTCAGCAGCCAGAATTCACTAGATCCCAAGACAAAGATGATATAAGAAGTAAAAACTAAGGACACAGGTTCTTCAAGAAAAAGGATATGAAAAGCCTCAGCAAAACATTATCCAATTAGTGCAATAAAGGTATAAAATAACAAATACAACAAGTGTGTTTATGCCTGAAATACAAGACAAGTTCAGCACTTAAAAGTCAACCTATTCCGTCATATAAACTTTCTGAAGAATAAAGCCTACAGGGCCATATTGACTGTCACAGGACTCGGAAAACTGACACGGTGAAGCTCATGGCCTAAAAAAGTAAGTTGACATGATTGTAAGACACAAAGCAACATGGAAAACTCAGCGGTATTTCTATTTATTAGCAATTAACACTTGGAAACTTCTAGGAAAAAAAAACCTTTACCATTTAACAGCTCAAGAGGAGAGAGAAGTGCTTAGTGACAGGCTGACAGAACTTCAGCAGGATTTTCTCTGTGTTAACACTCTCGTGAACTGTTCTGAGGTCTGAATAAGGGCGATGCTACAAGATGCTCATGAGTTGAACAATCCATGATCAAGATTCTCATTCTCACTAAACTGACTCAAAGCTTTAACTCAGTTGCGATTGAAATCTCACTGAGATTTTTGACAACAGAGATGACTGGCTCTAAATTTTTATCAGACAGTGTAATAAACTAGAGTAGCATAAACAATTTTGAAAAAGGAGAGAAAATTTGGGGGTAAAAAACACCATTAACTCACACAAGTAAATCAAAGTTTAGACAATCGTTTTAGCAAATATCCTTGAATCAACTGAACACACAAATGAAAATGAAACAACAATCTTCAGATTTTTCACAACATACAAATACTAGTTCCTCCGATCGTAGACTCAAATGTAAAGTCACATAAATAAGAAGCAAGCACAGAAGAAAATCTGTGTGCCCTTGAGTTAGAATAGGGCTTTGCTATGTTAATAATAAAGGGTTTTTATTCTTTGTATATATACATGTGCCTGAGTGTATTGTGTGCAAACATGTGTGCAGGTGCCCACATGGGTCTCAGAGTATTAGTGTTCCTAAGACTGGAGGTTCAGGTGTTTGGGGGCCACCTGCTGTAGTTCAGGGAAGTGACCTGGATCTTCTGCAAGATAAGCCATCTTTAGCCCTCAGGGGGAAAACAAGTTAAAAACTTGCACTCTGCATAAAAAAAGGTTTTTAGAATTAAAATTAATGCATGTAAATCTTGTCTTTAACCAAGGACTTATTTCTAGAAATGTATTTTTTAAAACACACAAAATCCACCAGTAAGAAAACATATGTTCAGTGTTTTTAAATGTTCCAAAGAATAGATATGAAACCACTAGCTAAAATATTTGAAATCACTAATCATTAGTTGAATGGAAATTGGAATCATAATTATACTTTTAAACCCTGTTACACTGATAAATTGAAGATAAATAAAATACATTAATACTAGCAGGAATGCAAAAAAAAAAACCAAGCCCTCTCATTCATCAATAGTTGCAAAACAAGACGGGGAAGCTAACTTGGGATATAAGTAATCAGAAATTGCGTTATTAACTGTTTACCCTGCAGAAATGCAAGCTCAGAGCATCCAAAAACCTGATCATGAATGTGTGTAGAAGCTGCTTTCACAAGAGCCCCAAACTGGAAAGGAACATCTTTCAGTGAATAGATGGGCAAATAATGAGTGCACTCATACATTTTGCACTACTGAGCAATAAGGGGGAAAGAAACCAAGAACAGATACATGCAACAACACGGGAAAAATCTTAAATGAACTGAAGCTATTCCTGTAGCATTGGGGTATGGATCCGAAGACAAACATCACAGGAATACAGAAAAATCAGTGGTCACTAGGCACTTGTGGTTGTGGATGAATTTA
Source organism: Pachyuromys duprasi (assembly GCA_028658305.1). NCBI lineage: Eukaryota > Metazoa > Chordata > Mammalia > Rodentia > Muridae > Pachyuromys > Pachyuromys duprasi. The sequence continues at coordinate 18,560,031 of CM053747.1, read as the reverse complement.
ACTAAAAGAGTTACTATGAGGAGGAAATTTTAGATGATACGGCAGTGCCATATCCTGATGTACTGGTAGTAACTAAAGACAAAGAGTTTGCTTTCAAAGTCCTTTAATTTTTAAATGTTAAAGTAAAAATGTTTAGATGCTATGCAAATAAATAAAAAGACTGCATCATTACCTACACTTAAACTATAATGCAGGATATTTCACTAGTACAAAATCTCTAAGATGTAATCTATTACATAAAAAAACCTGGAATGTGCTAAAAACGTATGTGGTAAAATCTAAAATTCATTTCTAATAAACTTCATAACAAATAGAAATATGATTATTTTACATAGTCATAGTTTCCCTAAAAGACATAATGAATATCCACTTGTAATAAGAACCAAATATTCTGCATAACAATGAGCAAGAGGCACATCTCCTGTTAGGAGCAAGATGGAGCATTCATTTTCATCAGTATTATTAATGTTACACTCTAAATTCCACATGTTAAAGGTTGGATTTCTCAAAGCAAATGTTGAAGCAGCACTTTGGATATAAGATATTTGAATAGTCCGTCAATTCAATGCTGGTAAGGGGTGGGAAACAGGAATTCAAAAGGATCATTGTCCAGCTGTTGACTTGGCCCCAAGGATGTTGGCTGACCTATGACAGGTCTGGAGCAAGTCCTGTCCAACGAGTGTCCTGCCCAGAGCTGACATGGCTTCCACCTTCCTTCCCACTTTGCTCCTCTGCCCACTTCAGGCCACTCTGGAAGCATTTCTGTCAGACAGCTGGTTTCTTGCAGCTGGGGCTAGCTTTGGAAGAGGCTGCATGACGTGTTCCTCCTCAAAGCCAGGCTCTGGATGGCACATTTCTGAGTCATTCTTTTAAAGTAAATAATCACATAGTAAATACCTTAGAATTTGCTAGCCAAGAGGGAGCATGGTGGATTATAACATGGATTCTTACATAATCAGTTTGAAATGCGAAGATGACATGGTCTGTGACTTACCAGACGTAGTTCTACAGAATAACCTGCACAATAAGAGAAAGAAGAGAAACAATGGTCAGAAAAATTGAGAAAACAACAAGTTAAAGTTATTTTCATGATATCTTTTAGAAAAGCTCAAGGAATGAACTACTTTAGCACTAGGGTTCTGGCAAATGGATAATTTTTAAGCAAATTAAAATGAACCTGACTCAGCTTACGGTAAGGAGTTCTCAAATTTTAAGGTACATTTTCTAACAGGATTTAAAATTAAGATTTTGGGGTTGTCTTACCAGATTTTTTTCTAAAAATAACTTTTATAGAATTTTTCTTTGACAACTCCATACATAGATATATCATTTGATTATTGCAACCCACCCCCACCCTCTCTAATCCCCCTCCTCTGTTACTCCTCCACCCACCCTAAAATACCTTTCCCCTTGTTACTCCCCACCCTTCATGTAAATATCTTTCCAACACTCACATCCGTCTTGTGTTTTGTTTTGCTTTGAGTCTCATGGAATCTAATCAGGGCTGTCAGTATGGCCATGAGATTGGAGCTATCCATTGGAACCTCATGGATTCCTCAGTGGGTAGAACACGGAAGACAATGACTTGCCCCTCTAGGATCCATCAGAAGCTGAATAGTTCAGCCGGGAAGGACCCTTTCCTGATCTGTGAGTGGCAACTGACCTGTCCCAGTCATAAGCGGGTCCACTGCAGGTAGCCACAGCAGCTATGAGATCAACAACAGTTTACACTTTTAAGTTCTGCTTTCATTATAAGAATCTGTTTTAAAAAACAAAATCAAATCAACACAAAAACAAAAAATAATATCCAAGATGATCCTAACTCCAGTATTCTGTAGACCATAATTTCAGAAAACCAGTTTGACTTCTATTATTCTCTCCTGAAATCATGTCTCTTAACCCTTAGAGCTCTGAAATATCTATGATACATATGAGAGCTATGTAACACCCCAAGCAGCGGATGGAAGAGCCTCTAGTCTGCCAACGGGCTCCCTGGAGGAGAGGTGTTAGCATGACTTGGCGTGGACAGAATCAAAATGCTGGGTGGTATTTGTTAAAAAATGTTAAACAATTAGAAGACAGTGAAGTAGCTGTGAACTGTGAGGATTTAACCTACAGTGGCAGAGGTAAAGTTTTTCTGTAGATCACCTTAGGATTTCCCCACTTTTTCTCTCTAATAGTCCCCCCCCCCCACTGCCTCTCCCAGCTACAGCGTCCCCATCTGCTCTTAGGCCTCATCATAACCTTGCCAAGACTGTTTGTATTTTTAATGAAGTACTTAGAGAAAAAAGAAACAATGAGCTGATAATAGTGGATTTTAGAAAGAGTGAATGAGATTCCATAGTCAAGGCTGCTTTCCAGTTTTCTTTTAAATTCCACCATACAGTCTATTTATTATAACTACCCTACCCTACATATATTTAAGGTTAAACATGATCTATTTGCAGAAGGTTTTTTTTGTTTGTTTGTTTGTTTGTCTGTTTCCTTAAACTAAATGCTGGGACTAAATGGGCCTCCTGTTTGAACTGAATATGAACTGGGCCTAGACGATACCTTGAATGCGACAAGCCACAAAGAGCAGAAGATGCAGCTGGAAGCAGATAGCAGATGCTCAACAAATGCCAGGCGGTACCGTCAGAGCTGCAGGTTGACATCACAAACTGAGTAGCTTCTTTTCTTAATGGTTACCAGACATCAACAGAAAGCTGTTCTCTGGTGCTGGGGTAGTGGGTTCACACTCCAAGGTTTGTATTTGAGGAGCATAGCCAAAAAAAAAAGTGGGAGCCAGTATCATAAGAGTTACTGAAAGAGGGAATGGTGAATTCAGTCAATAAACAGTCATCAGGTAGAATATCTCATGATAGAGAGTAACTGGCTTATTAATGTAGTATACACTTAACTTTAATGTCAAATAAATTATAATTTGTTACTTTTGAAGAGCAAAAAAGTAGAGGTAAAAACATAGAGGAAAGAAAAACATGCAGCTCCAGTGCGTTCTAAACTTGGAAATTTCATAAACTGTTGATGGTTCAAAAAGCAAAGTTCGAATTTTATCTTTTTTTTCCTAGTAAGGATTAAACAGGAAAAAAAATATAAAATAAAAAGAAAGCATCTTTTAACCTCCAAGGCGTTGTTTTAAAATTACAGGGAACTACAGCTATCATCATAAATATGAATAACACAATATTGAGAGGGGAGCAAGTTGCAGAAATTATCTATACAAAAATGTTTATGAGATTTTTTTTAAATGAGAAGCTGTCAAATCAAAGCGAAAAGCCTCATAAATGGTACATATAAAGTTTAAAATAATGGCTACTTCTACAGAGGAAGAAAAGCCAATGTAACAGGAAGTGTTCCATTGTATCTATTTTTATTTTCTATCCAAGTAATCTGCAGAAAATGTGGCAGCCAAAAGTTAAGGTATATTAAATTTAGATATAGGACACGTGGATCATTGAGTTTCATCATATAGTAGACTGTGTATCAACTTTTTTCATAACAATGTCACATGGATTTCACTAGAAGATATTGTTTCACTGATACAACTATAGTGCTATGAACATTTCTATAGTGCTCACAGTAAATTCCTTAAAAGGTTCATGAATTTTACAGCGAAGGGAGCCAATAGTTTCAAGAAAGGGACAGAAAACATGGGTTATAAAAAATAAAATAAAATAAAATAACAGGGAATCCACTAAGCTGACCAAATTTAACTATGTGAAGAATTCCTGATACTTTTATTTGTCCCTGAAAGTGGCCCAGGCTGTGTGGACTGATACTTGGAAGGCTGCCTCATGGTGCCAGAAGGGCAAGTCTGGGAAGGCAGCTCTGGTGTCCTGCCCTGGTTCTTCATCCAGACCTGTGTAATATTAGAAAGAAAAAAAAATGAAGTCCCTCCTGATATCTTCTTCATGTCTTCCCTAATCATTAATCTTCCTGTAGGGAATATCGGAAGTGACTTCACAGTGAAACTCTTTTGTCATTTTTTTGTTTTGTTTTGTTTTTAATGCTCAGATCTGGACAGAGCGGGCTGGAGTCGGTTCTGTCTGAACGTCTTGCGCACGAGGAGGCACACAGCAAGGAGCGGATCTGAAGCCCCTTAGGAGGAAGTGAGGGACAACTCTTGAGGAAAGGCTTTGAACTTGGTCCCAAACATGGTGGGAACCATTTAAATGATGGAGAGTTTGGGCGAAGGAAAGTGACAAAAGGAGATTTTCCAGCTCCATATGATGTCTTTTTAAATAAGTAGAGGAACATGTGAGTTTTTTATTTCTTCATGATAATTCCCTGGGACTTGGTTCACATAATCTCACAGTTGACTGAACATTCCCCTTTGACCTCTCCCTCCTCTGGGACCAACTTAGGTTTAATTGAAGCTTTTGTCTCTATCTCTGCTTTGACAGCTGGAGATTAGCAGGGCTTGGCTAATTAGTATTTAACTGTTCACTAATGTGCCCTTAGGTTTGTCAATCACAGTCTTGTTTAAAATGGATTCAGAGTCTTCAAAATCTGGAAAAAGGGATGCAGCATCAAAATTGGTTCACTTTCTTGAAAGAATTAAAGCAAAAAGCACACCTCTATAACTTTTCAGTCACATTCCATGGTGTGTGTGTGTGGAGGGGGATATTTTTAACTGGAAGTCTGCCACAGTTGTCTTCCGGCTCCGTGGAATCACAGAGTGAGCAAATGGTCTCTATGGAGAGCTGAGTTCTTAGAGGTCCCTCTTTAAAGTCACCACCAGGACATATTCTCCTGTGTGTTTCAAGTGGCTTAATAGACAGACAAGGAGGTTAGCCCTGATACACTGTAGTTACCCTCTGAAGATTACCATAATTATTCAACTGGATTACCCAGTTTTACTCATTCAGGCAGTCAGTCAACACATTCATTTTATTTTTATTACACCCCTTCCCCTTTCCTGGCTGAGCAGTCAACTAAAGCTGAGAAGAGAGACAGGAAGATTTTGTTCTTCAGAAGACAAACTTGTGCAGCCCAGACTGGCATGTGAAGGCTCACCATGCAAAGGATGCCATCATGAAACTCAGCACAGAGCATCAGGGGCACAGGGCTGGGGGAGGGGAGTGCCAAATTCAGGAATCTTCAAAAGACAAGCAGGAGAAGCAGGACTTTCCCTGTGGAAAAGTAAGGCAGGCCGTTCTAGCAGTGGGGAATAACTAAAACAAAACTCTCAGACTCAAAAGTAGGTAATAGACTCATAGACTCACAGACATTTTATGTATATTTAGAAATATAGGGTTTTACTCAGAGTCATAAAGTTGAGACCCACCAATTCAAAATCCCAACTTGAGAAAGTTTGGGACCTCATCTGAAATAGGAGCAGCCTACCAACACACTAGCACAGTGTCTTATATATGAGATGTACCCAACTCTTATTATAAATCACAGTAACTTCAACTATGTGTCTGTCTCACTTCACAGCAGAGTCTTGATGCAGGTATTCCCAAACTCATGTGTCAACACTCAGTCTCTGCTGTTCTAGAAGATGGATTCTGTCTTTGGGCTTTCCTCAGAGCCAGGGTTAGGGTGCTTGGGTATTGTTCCACTCAAGCTGTGATCAGAAAGGAAGTGAAAAGGGAAAGAGCATCTCCCACTCAGATTTAAGCCCAAGCAGCCTTGCCAGAGACGCAGCCTACACCACCATTGCCCTCTCTTCACACCAGCTGTTATATAGCCATGCCTCACTGCAGAAAGCCTGCAATGCTGAATCTTTTAAGGGAGTCTATTTCTATGCCAAACAAACCAAGGTTTGCTTAGTGAGAAGAGAATTGATACTTAAGGAGATAGCCATGGTTGGTTTTGTTTCATCCTTCTACAAGGACTTGCAGGTAGCTTTTGCTTTAGCAAAATCCCACTGATTCCACACGTGCCCAGTAGGTAGCTAGTAGGGGGATGAAACACTTGCCATCTGTGCTCCCATTCTGACTTGTCCCTTTGAAAACAGCCTCTTGCAGTGACCTTGGATTCTAGGGACAATAGATCTGATGGATCAATGTCTTATGATAAGAGTTGAAGTTTCTCCTAGGTAGCAAGGAGTGTCATATTATGACAAGTCTCTCCAGAGCTTATGCAATATCTCTCCCAAGTCCCTGGGAGCTGAGCCTGTGTCCTCTGCAAGAGCATTAAGCAATCTTAACCTGGAGTCATCTGCTCAGCCTTCTCTTTTCTGCTTTTACCATCACTTTTCCTTTGTTGGGGCAAGTTACTAAACCTGGTATATTGAGACTCACAAAATCAGACTTCCTGGCCTAGTTGTCATGGGTCTCTCTGAGATCTAAGGAGTACTTCTCAGGTCTGATGGGCTTAGCACAACGTGTGTATGTGTGTGTGTGTGTGTGTGTGTGTGCATGTTAGAGTTCTGGAAAAGTCTATGGCCTTTGAAGCCAATGGCATTTAAATCCATTGTCTCTTATTCATGAAGAACAAGCAAGAACAAGATTAAAAGGACAGATGAATAAGATGTATTCAAGTAAAGGAAGAGCACCCTAGAGCAGGGGGAGGGGCTGGAAAGGAAGTTACAAAATAGCATTCTGTGGCATGTACCTTTGCCCACTGAGCTTCGTTGAGGCTCAAAGGTATAGTCCAAGCTAGCCTTGAACTTATGATCTTTCTGCTGCCTCTGCCTCACCACATATCCCACCAAACTGTTAACCAGGACTGGCCAAATAACACTCTAGATTCTTTCACAACCTTGGAGGGAAGTTATTTGATATCACCTAAAGGCAAATTAGACATTCAGCTGGGATGAATTTAGTTGTCTGACTTACACATATATGGGAAATTCTAGTTTGTTGGAAGGTCTATTAAAAGGGCACAGGTGCAGGAAACTGTGCTATATGGAAAAAGGGCCCCGGAAGGGAAAAGATGAATTAGAAAGTAAAAGAATAAAAGCTGGCAACTTGATGAGTTGGGGCTTTTGGATTTCAGTGCCTGAGTGCACACATTAAGTAAGTAGGCTGGAAAACCTTGTTGTTCCACTGAGACACATAGCTACTTTGTTTTCCTTGGGCCTGTAACCTACCCTACAGGCCTGCAAAAGAAGGCCACCATGTTCCCAGTTCCTACCAATACATCTCTGTTAACATTTTGACAAGTCAGCCCAATTTAAAAGGAAAACAGGTTTTGAACTCTCAGCTCACTCCGGCTCCCAGGCCCCTACATATGCCACTCAGTCATTAGTTAAACCTAGGAAGTGACTTAAAACTCTCTGGGCTTTGGGTTTATCACATGTAAAATGACAGCAGTGATGGTTAGCTCTCAAGATGGAAGACTCTCCAACACAGGAACAGAGATTCCCTGCCTCCTTTACCACTGTCTCCTTTAGTACCACCACTTTCAACATCACTATCACCATTCCCCCCTTAATTACAAGTTTAATATATGCTAGGGTGCACAGTAAAGAAATGCCTGACAGGAAAGTGATTCATATGCTGAATAGGAGAGGGAGAATACCCAGAGGCATCTGGAAGAATCTACAGTAGAAAGAAAGAGAAACAAACTGGACATGGTCAGGGCCAGGGAAGTAGGAGAGTGGGAGAGAATAGTGGAAACAGTGTGATAGCAAGAAATTTAAAATAGCTCATAGCAAGAGAAGAGAGAGAGAGTTCAGTAAGAGAGCAAGAGAATAGCCAGAAGTAGAGATAGATAGGGAGGGAGTGGATAAATCATGTGTGTTACAAGGAGAACAGTAGCTGGGTGGGGCGGGGGAGAAGGGCAGGATGTTAGAATGGACTTTGAAATGTATAGCAGGTACTTGTGGTATTGAGGGAACACGAAGGCCTTCTGGAAGAGGTAAGGGAAATAACTCCTTTTGGTAGATGGGAAATGCTTTCTCAAGATCCTGAAGAATACTGGCTTTTATCTAACCATCAGAAATCCTTCTATAGTTCAGCTTGGGCCCAGTTCTAGAGAAGTGGACTGCCTGAGACTTAACAGAGACCATCAGCACGGCCACCGCTGCAAACATCAGTATCAGTCACAATGTCAGTACCATCAGCCCCCAGCATACCTCCCATCATTGTCACCTCACTGTTTCTACATCCCTTCTGTCGGTGGCCTCTCATCATCCTTAGTGCCATCAAACTTCCTGATGCACCACCTACAAAAATACAGATGGAAAAACAAAAAAAAATTCTACCGCTGGCAAAGCAATCTGGAAGAGAGAAGAGGCTTCTGCAGCTTGAGTGCCTGTGAGAGTCTCAACTTTATCAGTTCCAGCCTTCAAATGCAATCAGTCCCCAGGAACCAAGACCGCTGATTTTAATTTGCTCGCATCAGTGCCTACCCTTCAGCTTCTGCTGTCATCATCCTTCATCTTGCAAATGGATAATTATGGTTGTTTCCTAACTGGCCCTCTGCCTTGATTCTATGTACCCTTCAAAACATTTTTTTCTTACCCTGCCAAATGGATCTTTCTAAAATATTGATTCCATTGCTGTTTCATTCTGTTCAAAATCCCATTGCCAGATTTCACACTGGGAACTAAAAGTCTTGTTCTAAATTTCATTTCCAGCTTTATACCTGGAGACTTTCCCTCTGGAACTCTGGGTCCCGGCTTACCTGGTATGCTTCTTACTTTCTTAGTCTTTCATGGTCACCACTACTGCACACTATACCCTATGTCTGCACTGAGGTCTGTAGTGCTTTGCATCTATTCAGGATCTACTTCTCTCTTTTTTTCAAACTAACCTTAAACATTTATGGAAACAAGGGATTCCTCTTAAGCACACAAATGTACTTAAATATGGTTTAAAGATGGTAGACCTCATCCCCATGATAGAAATACAGTTTCCTGGGCTCTCACCAACTGACAAATGTTTTTGGTATATTTCTAAGGCAGAAAATATATACAGCAGTGTCAGTGGTTTGGAGCAGGAAGAGGAAATGGTGGCCTTGAGGAAGCTGCAAGGAATATGAGAGCAGCAGAATCCTAGACCCTCTACACCCAGGGAGTAGAAGCAAGAAACCCAGTGAGTCAGTAAGGGAGCCATTGGCAAAAGAGTAAACATCTCTACTTTTGAGCAGAGCTCAAGCAGGCAGGCAATTGTCCCTAGCCACACAGGGCAGTTTGTGAAAGAAGAAGAAGGGGCTTTGGAGAAGAGGGAATAGACTCTGTCTGAAAATTTAAAGGTAAAAATTTAACCGCAGCAGCAATTTGGAGGACGCAATGAAAGCTCACCTCCACCCATAGATACCTACATAACATTTTATCTTTCAAGTACCTGTTTTCATCCAAGAGATCCTAATAAAATAAAATATTTTCAAGCTAAATAAATAAGTATAAAGATTGTGGTTCATGGCAAAATGCTTGCATAGCTGGTTATGACGACCTGAGCTCAATCCCTCTGCTAGAAAAGAGACAGTCTAACACACTTGATGTGAACTTAGGCTGTTCCTGCTGCTTTTTGTGCCTCAGTGCATCCGTCCTTACACTAGTGCCTTGGCATGACCGTCATCTCCCTCCTGCTACATCTGAGAATTAGGTCCAAGTCAGGAAGCTAGTGGTCAGCCGAGGGAATTCTGGACTGGCTTGACTACTCCACATTCTTGTCACCAAACACTCCCCCAGACAGTCCATGAACAACAGTAGTTTGAAAGGTATGAAAAAAAATTCAAGGTCAGTGATAGAAAAAACATCTGAGGATTTAGGCCCCATGGGACTTGCAGGGATTTAAGCTAAAGGTTATGAAACAAAAACTATGCAAAGGAATAGTCAGGATAGAAGACAGTTTTAGGGACTGAGACATGACTGATAGAGAGTTCAACAACAGAGTCAATGGTGAGGACTCTAGAACATTCCCCAAAGTACTGAAGGAAAACCAAACAGGAACAAAGCATGCCATTAGGTAATCCCTCACCATTGACAGGAGAGTAGAACACAGGTGCCAGGCAAGCACAGGGAAGTCAACTATCAAAGGGACAGCTTCCAGCTAAAGAGAGAAGCGAGGGGTCTACAAAAACCAATGGGGGATGGGCAAGCACAAACTTACACTTAGATATATTATTGTTTGAAGCAGTCATCCGCCTTCATGTGGAAGGCTTGATAGGACTCTGGAATATTGGAAATATATACTCATCTATAGTTATGTGTAAATAAAAATAAAAGTGCAATATATGCCCTTAATAAAAAAATAACCAAAGTTGATGGAAAAAGAAACAGAACTTAGGGGATGTAGAGATGGCTTAGCAATTAAGTATCTATTATGCTTGCAGAAAAAGCACATTGGGTTCCCAGAACCCATATCAGGCAGCTCACCACTCCCTGTAATTCCAGCTCTAGGGAATCTGGCACTTTACTGGCCTCTCTAGGCATTTGAACTAGTGTTCACAAACTCCCAGCCACACACACATACACATAATTAAAAATCAGATCTTTAGTTTTTAAAATGGAGTTTAAATGTAGCTTAGTTATGTCTAAATTCAACAAATGATTTTATTGGTGTGTAAAGGAAGCCTCCTGGGGCACCCTAAGTAGATGTGTTAATTCTCAGAGTGAGTTCTGAAAGGGTTGCATGGGTGCTGCAGTTGTTTAGGAATGTTGAAAGAAAGGTCTTCTGCAGCTGTAACTGTAGCTGTGGCTGTCTCCTGGGTCAGGGAAGAAGCATTGCCTGCAGCCCAGAAGTTCCCACTCTAACCATTGCTCCCTCCCCTTCTAGCCTCACCACAGACACCATGGGTTAATTTTACCCAATTTGAACTTAACCTAACTGGGAATCATATAACACACAGAATGATCACATTTGTCTTGTTTTGCTCAGGATCATGCCTCTCTTTGATGTGGCATTCAGCCATGGTTTCTTCACTGTCCTTTGTATACAGCTGTACAGATGTTTTTATTGTATAAATGTACAAGTTATTTACCAGTCTCCCAGTGGGCATCTGACGCATTTCCATCTTACTATAAACAATGCACTCATGTTTATATTAGAAACAATGTAAACGTTGCCTGCTTTGGTATTTAGCAGAGTAATTCCTCCAGCTCTGCCTTCTTCAGGATTGTTTTATCTTTAGGTCTTTTGCAAATCTTTCTACGTTTTGAAATGAACTAATCAGTTTCCACAAATAAAGAAAAGGCTTGTGGAATTCTGCTTGGGATTGCATTAATTTTGTAGGACTGCTCAGAGAAGAGCTCCCATCTTAGTCTTATTTCAGTGTGAAATCCATGAGCACAATACGTTCCTCCTATGTGAGTCTTGAAATTCTGCCAATACCTCATAGTTTTATAGCTGAGAATACTGAATTAGATACAGTTTGGGGAGTTTTGTGTTATTTCATTTTCTTGTTGAATAACATTTAATTTTTTTTTCCATTTTGTAAGATTCTGTTCTGCTGATTTTACAATGTGGATGTTTTCTTGGCTCCATACCAGACTGTTTAGTTTATATACGGAGTCTGTTGTATTTCCTCATGAGAGGACAGCAACAGTAAGCAGCCGCCATCTAAAGCATTTAGCTTCTCTCTGTGTCTCTGTCTTTCTCTCTCTCTCTGTTTTTTCAAGACAGGGTTTCTCTGTCTAGTCTTGGCTGTCCTGGACTCACTTTGTATATGAGGCTGGCCTTGAACTCAACAGAGACCTGCCTGCCTCTGCCTCCCTGAGTGTTGATCACAGATGTGTTCACAGATGTGCTCTACTGCGCCTGGCTACCTCTCTCTCTTTTTTCTTAAAAAAATTATTCTAGAAAAACATTAAATATAGGTGAGAATAGTATTATTTGTGTCTGTTTTCCAATTCCAAGGGGGAAATATCTATTCGTAATCACCATTAGATGTAATTTTCTGTTGTTTTTTTTTAAAATCTATTATCAGATTAGGGAATTTTCCTTCTGTTTTTAGATTGGAAAAAGGTTCTATCACACTCATTGTTATTATTGATCATGAAACTACAGTGAACTTATGACATGTTTCTCCTATACTTGAAGTGATCATAACTTTCTTCCTTTGTTCCGTTAACTGATTAGAATGTTATACTAATAATGTGCTTCTCTGTGGTTTTGAACTCTGGGCTAAAGGTTAAAATTCCTGGGATGCAGCTTGAGGCAAATATATGAATCTTCCTACCTTTATTATTGCATATCTATTTGGACAACCTAAATACAAGTATGAGCATAAATAAGATTACAGCCCTCAAGCTGAGTCTTAGTATCTTTTTATGTTACTGTGGAAAAATGTCCCAACAGCAGCAACTTAAAGGAGAAAGGGCTTGTTTGGATCACAGTTCAAGGGTTCAGTCCATCATGGCAGGGAAATTAGGCAACAGGAGCTTGAAGCAGCTGGTTGTATCACATCCACAATCAGAAAAGGAGAGCACAAATGCTAATTCTCTGCTTTCTTTTTCCATTGCATACAGTACAGGATGTCTGACCAGGGAAGGTCCTGCTTAAATTTAAGGTAAGCACTTCCCATTTCAATTACCCTATCAAAATAATCCTTTACGGGAATGCCCAGAAGCCTAACTCTTGGGTGATTTCAGATCTTGTAAAGATGAGGCTTTAACTGTCATAAGCCATTCTTTAGGCTTTGCTGAAGAGAAGTACAGTCATAGCTCTGTGTGAAGAATATGCTTCCTTATGGGTCTTTCCCAATGTTCCTTCATTCATCTTTGAAGTCAGTCATCTTATTAAAGGAAGCCCTTGAGCATTACCAAAACTTTCTGGCCCCATCTAATCCCTGTAGAAGCCTCTTGGTGAAGCCTCCTGTGGGATAAATTGATACCATTTGTTCAGACCTTAATGAGGAACTATCTTTTAAAAGCAAAACATGACATTATTTTAAAAGAAAACTTCCTTCTAGTAGAATGAGTGATAGCTCGTGTTCAACTTCCAAGTACTGGAGGTTCAGTACTTTCTTCAAAGAGACTTGTGAACTTCAGGAACACTCCCAAGCATAGGCAGCACAGTGACAGTGGTTAGCTACTTAAGCTCACCGTGTATGCCACTTTGTGCATTGCTGTTTTCCTTATTTGCTTATTTTAAATAGCCACATTGTGGCATTGTAGAACACTGTTTTGATTGATTCTGCCCCCTCATTCATTCTCTCCATCCCATTGTTCTCCTTGTAACCTTCTACCTGGAAGTCTGCTTTCCTGTTACATGCATCCTATCTTTCTCTCTCCCCGTTCCAAAATCCTCTTTGTCCTATCATACTCCCTCTCTGGTTTCATGAAGCTATTGTGAATGTGATTATTAATGTACTATTTTCCTGTTTTTTAAGAATAAATTTGTATATTTAAAAAGTTATTAAGTTTTGTATGTTGATTTGAATACTACTACTTTCCTGAATGTGTTTACCAGATCTATAAGTTTCATGGTGGAATATGCGTTGTTTTTTAATAGAAAATTTATATTAAGATTAATCTGCAATTAGGGTTAATTTGCTTTCTTTCTAATTTATATCCCTTTATATATTTCTCTTACCTCGTGTTTCTAGCTAAACCTTTAAGCATTATATTGATTAAGTGTGAAGAGATTGGGCATCCTTGTTCAAAATTTTATCCATTCAAATGGTTAATGATATCATTGTTCAAAATGATATCCATCCCCCTCCATTTAGTATAATATTATTGGTTCTAGGTTTGTCATATAAAAACTTAACTATGTTGAGGAGTGTGACATCCCTAATTCCTTCAGGACTTCCATCACGAAATCATGTTGACCTTTGTCAAATACCTTTTCTGCATCCATCAAGAGGACTCTGTGATTTCTGCCCTCAAGTCTATTTAGAGGTTATATTACATTTAACTGTTTGCGAACATTGGATATAACTTCTGTCTATTGGGACTGGTTATAATCTACTGAATAGGTTCCCGAATAAAGTTTTCAAGTATTTTGTTGAGAATTTTTACATCTAAATTCATCAGGGAGATTGGCCTACAGCTCTCTCCTTCCCTACCTCCCTCTCTCTCTCTTTATGTCTATATGTGGTTTGGGTACCAAGTAATACTGGCTTCCTTTAGTGAGTGTGTAGCAGTGTGGTAGGGTTTGTCTCTCTCTGTCTTTAAGAACAGTTTGAGAAGTGCTGCTCTTAGATCTTCCTTACATGTCTGGTGGGGTTCCGTGGAACACCCTTTGTGCCAGTGCTTTTCTTTGTGGAGATACTTTTAATTGCCACTCCAATTTTGTTGCTTGCTGAGATATACATTAATTATTTATGTCTTCAGAATTTTCTCTTTGTAACACAGATAAGCTTAGAAACATCCATTTCTTCCAGATTTTTCTTTTTAGCTTTTTGAATGATCTTCTGAATTTCATTGATACTTGTAACAATTCCCTTTCCACCCCTAATTTTATTTTTGGTTGTGAGCCTAGCCTTTAACAGCTGGGCCATCTCACCAGCCCTCCATCTCTAATTTTAAAATTTGATTCTTTTATCTTTTTTTTTCTGTTTAGATAACCTTTTCAGAGGACCAACTTTGTATTTGACTTAATATATTTATTTATATTATGTTTATATGTGTATGTCCATATTAATCTCTAGTTAAGTTAGGCCCTAGTATTTTTTCATTACTTTCTGTGTGCTGTGTTTGGGCTTGGCCTTTTGGTTTCCTTGAACTTGGACATGCATCAGTGGTTACTTACTTGAGCTCGCTCTGAATTTTTTTCATTTGAGCATATGCAGCTATAAATGCGAAGGACTGCTCCATTGTACTATCATTTTCTTCTGCTTCCAGGAACTTTTAAGTTTCCTCCCTATTTTCTTCAATGACCTACTATTGTTCTAAGAAATAGTCTTTGCTCTTCAAGTGTTTGTGTAGCTGTTGAGAGTCCTCTTGCTATTCAATTTTTTCAACTGTTGGCTCATAAGATAAAAGGGATTCTTTCAATTATTACTTTTTTGTATTTTTTAAGGCTTACTGTATGTCCTGAGAAGTGATCAGTTTTAGAAAAGAGTCTATCTGTGTGCTGCTGGAAAGAGTGTGCCTTTCTTGTTTCTTAAGTGGAATATCCAGTAGGTCTTTATTAAATGCAGGTAATATACAGTGTAGATTTGCAGTCTTTTTGCTGTTGTTTAGTTTGAAAGACCTGCCGAGATGTGAGAGTGAGGTGCTGAAGTCTCCAACTATCACTGTGTCGGGACCCACATGACCTTTTCTGCCTTTCAGTGTTTGTTTTATGAAGCTGAAGTTCCCAGGATCCAGGACATAAATATTCTTGTGTCTTCGTGATGAATTGCTTCTGTTATTAATATGTAATGACCCTCTTTATTTATTCTGATCAGATTTAGTTTGAAGTCTGCTTTATAAGTTGTGACAGTTGCTATACCAGTTTGTTGACAGCTTCTGTTTGCTTGATAGGTTGATTCCCAGGCATGGACTTCCAGCTTTGAAGTATGTCTTTACTTGATAAATTTGTTTCTTAGAGACATCAGATGGTTGGATCCCATTTCATTTTTCATTACTATTTATTTGTGTGTGTATGTGTGTTCAGGTGCACAGAAAGTCAAGACAAAGACATTGGATCCCCTGGAGCTAGAGTTCCAGCTGGTTGTGAGACCCCAGACCTGGTTGTGGGAACTGAATTTAGGTCCTTTGCAGGAGTAATCTGTGCTTTTAACTAACTGCTGAACCATCTCTCCAGTCCCAGAATCCCATTTGTTTTAGTTTCCTTTTATTTTAAATCCAATCACTATGGTTTTTTTATTTGTTTCTTTTCTTTTTAATTGGTGAGTTGAATCTATTTGCATTTAAGATTGCTGCTGTGATTTTTTTTCCCCATAGCTGTTCTGGTTAGCTGGATTGTTGGTATTTACTTTCTTCCTGTCCTGTTGGGAGTACGGGTTTTCTGCTTTGATGTGTTAGATAAGACTGGCTCCTTCCTGGCTTCCCCCTGATCATCTGTTCTTCTCATGACATATGTTGAGACTGTCTTCCTTCTTCCTCTGTGCATTATATAAACTTCTTCAGAACTCTATGCAGTGTTAGCTTGACTGTAACAAACTGCCTTGTGCATTCTTGTCTTGAAATTATCTTATTTATGCACCAAGTTTTAGAAATGAGCTTGTGGTGTCAGAAAGCTAGTTGCCGGGTGCATGAGAGCCTTATTGCCAAGTCTTGAGACCTGAGTTCAATCTTCAGGCGTCAAAAGATGGAAAGAGAGAAGTGACTCCTCCACGTAGTCCTTTGACCTCAGCATGTGTTGTGGCATACATGTGCGTACACGCACACACAAAGCACACAAAAGTGTGCCATAAATAAATGAATATGTGTTGTTTCAGAATATAACCTGTTGAGTGTGACAAACTTGGTTGACAGTTACTTATTTTCAAGTCTTTGAATGTATCACTCTACAATTTCCTGCTTTTGGGAGTTACTAAGAAAAAAATTGACGTTCTCATGTTTCTGCTTTTGTGTGTGTGTGTGTGTATGTGTGTGTGTGTTTCCACACAGCTTTCAGGTTTTTTGTTTGTTTGTTTGCTTACTTTACATTTTGGCATCTTGTCTATGATATGACATGGAGAGGTTATTCTTTGGTCACATGTATTTTAGCTTCTTGTGATTTGATGTCCTTTATGTTTCCCTCTAGATCTGAGAAATTCTCATCTACAATTTCATTATATAAGTGATCTAAGTCTTTAGATGTTATATCAGCTTCTTCTTCTACCTGATATATTCTTAGTTTTGGCCTATTGAATAAAACCCAAAGATCTTGGAAGCTTGGGTCATGTTCATTTTGTTTTTCTTTGTATGGCCTGTAAGCATTACTGTCTCAACCTTATCCTGTGTCCCTAAAGTTCATTTCTACCTAGCCTTCTCTGTTTGTGTATTTATTTGATTGACTAATTTTTTCAATTTCAAATGTTTATTTTCTTTCTTCTTAATTTTCTTGCTGATTTTTTCTTCAGTGTTTTTCCTTTTTCCTTTTAGGTTAATGCCTGACTGCAGCATCTACTTTGGTAATTCCTGTCTAGTTTCTATACTGACTTCCTTACTACATTTATCTGCTTCTTTGAGTCACCTACATTATTATTCATCCCTTTTAAAACTCAGACTTCAGATGAGAATTTAGCACAGTTGGCATAGTGTTTGCCTAACACATGAAGCCTTGAAGCCTTGGGCTTGATTTCCAGTACCAAATAAGCTGGACATGATGAACAGTTCCCAGCATCCCAGCACTTGGGACGTAGAGACAAAGGGATCAGAAGTATGTCATTTTCCCACTACCTATGGATTTCAAAGCAAACTGGGATTCGTAAGACCCTATCTGAAAAAAAAATGTAGGATTCTTGCAGTGTTTTCTGTATAAATTCAACAGTCTCATTATTGCATTTTCCAGTATGGGGAAGTTACAAGCCTGTGGGGATGTCATAGATTTCTATGTTATGCTGTAGGTGTTCATTGTCATATTTACACATATGGTGAGATCACTGTGTATTCTGGGTTTTATCCTCCCCACCATTTCCTATGGGTTTTGCTTGCTTTGTTTTATGTGCCTCTCCCCTGTAAATTGTCTTGACAAGGATTTACTTTTGATGTGAGGAAGACTAACTACAGGAAAACTATGATGGTTTGGCAGAAGTCTGGTGACAACTGCAGGAGAAGATGTAAAAGAAGATGCAAGAAAAGAGGCTCGTGTGCTTCACTTGTGTCCTCCACAACATTCAGATATGGCTGAACAAAGGTCCTGGGTGGAGAAAATACAGTTTATTTGTTTGTTTGTTTGTTTGTTTTGGAACTGAAGTTATCAATGAAGTGAGAAGGGAGTGAAGGAAGAATTAGCAGAATAGAATATTGCTTAGAGGTATAACAGGAGAGAGATTTTTGGATATTAGAAAAAGATAAAGAAAAAAAAAACAGATACAAAAACAAAAGCTTTTCCTGCAAGAAACAAATTTAAAACACAACAGCCTACCAATTAAAGTGCAGAATCATGTGGCACGCATTGATTCCGGCACTGGGGAGAGAGAGGCAGGTGGATCCCTATGACTTTGAGGCCCTCCTGGTCTATGTAGGGAGAACCTGTGTCAAAAAAAAAAACAAACCTCAAGCAAAAACAAAGCACACATCCATAGAAGTGTCTATAAAAAGCAGAACATTTTTAATTGAAATTAAAAATTAATAAATCGAAATAGGAAGCAGTATTTCGTCTTCTCAGATTTCTTCATGCCTAGACAAACATGGCTTCTTTTGTTTTCTTTCGAATCAGGGGCACAAGTTGCGGGGGGTGGGTGGGTGGGCAGGAAGGGGCTGCTAGTCTAAGTAATTCAGACACATGAGGTAAGCGTGTCCATCGAAGAGCCGGGGTTTCTAAGCCCGATCCCTGACGTCTCCCCTGTTTGATTTCCCGTGGTTGCCAAGGACAGCCTGACTGTGGTGCTTTGGGGTCAATCTGTGCACTGGAGTTCTATGGTCATGGGGAGGCTCCACCGCTTACATTTACATGCTCTCAGTCCTTGAGATAACAAAACAATTCCTGCAACAAACTTCCCGCGACTGCGTGTTGCTCCTCTCTGCGATGGCAGGAGTGGAAGAATAGAGTGAGTTCAGAATGGCTCCGGTTCACAGTCCCTTACTGTCCTCTGCTGCTCTCTTTAATCTCAGACTCCTTCCTTGTGTACAGTTGTTTTCAGATAACACCCATATACTCACTTTCCCTGGATTATTATAGGCATTTTACTTTTTAAAATAATCATTGGCATGCCTGACTGGTGGGACACATTTAGAGATCCAGCCCTGGGAGGACTCTGTGTTTGAGGTCATCCTGAGTTTCAAAGCAAGATCTCCTATCTAAAAACAAAGAAGCCATCGACACCAAAGGAATAAAACTCCCTAACATGGTGCAAGAGAAATGGCTCAGTAGTAACAGCTCTGGCTGCTCTTCCACAGTGTCTGGGTTCAATTCCCAGTATCCATATAGCAGCTCAGAACTGTCTATAACTCCAGTTCTAGGGGATTCAACACCCTAACACAGACTTATAGGCAAAATACAAAAGCACATAAAGATAGATAGATAGATAGATAGATAGATAGATAGATAGATAGATAGATAGATAGATAGATAGATAGATACTAAAAGATGTTTTAAAAATCCTCAAAATGAATGTGACATAGATTCCTCATTTTCAAGCTGTCAACCATTAGAATTTCCAAACTTTGAGCCCTGTGTTGCATCTTCCAGCCCACAACTCTGCCTGCTTTCCTGGATGTGTGCTGGCACCAAAAACAATCAGGTAAGACCCCTCTTCCAATCCCTTGCCTACCAAGTCCCCTTAAAGCATACCCAACAACCTTAAACTGCACCCCATGCCCTGAACTCCATTTTCCAGTCCACAATGCTACCTACTTTCATGGAGACCACTCTGTCACCAGGGACCCTAGGTCATGGTTGGTACTAAGGATCTCAGAGGCATAGTTAGCACCCCAAACTCTAGAAGCCACTCAGTCCTCAAAAAAAAAAAAACTCAGGTTAGGCAGGCCACTGAACCTGAAGAATCCCCAGTTCACCACACCAGAAGCAAGAGAGGAAACAGAAACCAAGGGGGAAAACATTCCCAAACCACCCATCCCACAAAGATAAACTCAGAAATCAGCATCTAAACCTACAATAAACCCCTTTATGAATATTTATGCAAAAATACTCAATAAAATATTCACAAACCAAATTCAAGAACACATCAAAAACATCACCCACCATGATCAAGTATGTTTCAACCAAGAGATGCAAGGATGGTTTAGCACATAAAAATCCATAAATGTAATCCATCATATAAACAAACTGAAAGAAAAACCTCAGATGATCATCTCAGTAGATGCATAAAAAGCCCTTCATAATAAAAGTTGTGCAGAGATCAGGGATGCAGTGAATGCACATACCTAAACACAATAAAGAGACTATACTGCAAGCTAATAGCCCGCAACAAATTAAATGGAGAGGAACTTAAAGCAATTCCACTAAAATCAGGGACAAGAGAAGGCTGCTCACTCTCCATATCTATTCAATGTATATATTCAATATAGTATTTGAAGTTTTACCAAGAACAATGAGACAACTAAAGGAGATCAAGGAGATACAAATTGGAAAAGAAGTCAACATATTGATATTCACAAATAAAATGACAGTATACATAAATAACCCCAAAAATTCTACCAGAGAAATGCTACAGCTGATAGACACCTTCTGCAAAATAGCTGGATACAAAATTAACTAAAACAAAACAAACAAACAAAAAAACAGTATAAAAACTGCAAGGTGCTGGCATAAAAACAGATAGGTCGATCAATGGAATAAAAAAAAAAACCCACAGTAAATCCACACACTTATAAACACTTGATTTTTGACGAAGAAGCCAAAGCTATAAAATGAAAACAAGAAAGCAATGGCATCATGAAATTTTCAGGTAAATAGATGTAACCAGAAAAGATCTTCCTGAGTGAAGAAACCCAGACCCAGAAACACCCTCATGGTGTGTATTCACATATAAATGGATATTAGTGATAGAGTACAGGGTAACCATATTATAATCCACAGACCTAAAGAAGCTAAGCAACAAGGAGGATCAAAAGGGAGACTCTTGAATCTCACTGAGAAGGGGAAAGTAGATTAGACACGGGGGGGTGGGGCAGGAATGGAGGAAGAGGTTGGGGATGGGAACAGACGGGATGAGGTGTAGGGAGAATGGAGGGAGAGAGTACTAGGAGAGACAACTGGATTGGGGGAAGGCATCTCTGGAACATGAGAGAAACCTAGGACAATGGAAAATCCCAGGAATAATGGGTGACCATAGCAATGGGGAATGTGGATCTTGAACCTACCATCCCCCGTAACCAGGCAAGGCTTCCAATGGAAGGATTGGGACAACAAACTAGCCATGAAACCTTAGACTGACAATTTGTCCTGTCTACAAGATATGCAGAGGTAACTGATGAAGCAGAATTTGAGGAAAGGAACAACCAGCAACTGACCCAGCTTGAGACCTATGCCATGAGAGGGAGCCCACTCCAAGATTATTAATGATATTCTGCTATACTTGCAGACAGAAGCCTAACATAAACGTCATCAGAGAGGCTTCACCCAGAAACTGATGGAAACTGATGCAGAGTCCCACAGCCAAAAAATGTTTGGAGTTTGGGGAATCTTGTGGAAGAGGTGAAGAAAGTATTGAAAGAGCCAGAGGAGTCAAAGATACTACAAGAGAACCCAACCTGCCTCAACTAATCTGGGTACTTAGGGGCTCAGAGAGTCTGAATCATCAAGCAGGGGGCATGTGTGAGAGGGGCATAGGCCCTCTGCACATATGTAAGTGTTTTGCAACTGAGTCTTCATGTGGCAGTCCTAAAGTGGGGGCAGCGGCTGTCTCTGACTACATTGTTTACTTTGGATCCCTTTTCCCTAACTGGGCTGACTTGTCTAGCCTCAATAGAAGAAGACGCTCCTAGTCTTCCTGCAACTTGATATACCAAGGATGGTTGATAACTATGGGGGCCCTCCCCAAAAGAAAAGGAGGGGGGATGTGGAGAAAGGAGGTGAGAACTTCCAAGCTTTGAGCAATTAGAAAGAATGCTTCAGTAGCTATTTTTGTGCATGAAGATTTTCATGACCTAGACATTTTCCATAGACTATAGTTCCCCAAATAGAATTATTTGGGATAAAGAACACACATACACTCTTCTTGAAGAGTGAGGCACCTGTAAGGCACTTTCAGAAACCTAAAATATGGTTTGAGAAGAGGGAGGCCATGTCTAAAAAAGAATATCCCTACAGCAACAGACCCACAGTGCAGCTAATGAGACATGAGCTGCAGGGCGTCTTGCTTTTCCAGCTCTCTTCCTGGGCCTCTGCTTCAATGTGCTTCCAACAGGGTTGGTAGTTTTTAAATGGTCAAAGGCATTTGGGGGACCGTGTAGTAGTAGCTTTCCATTACTGTGAGAAAATTCCTGCCATGATTAAACTTAAGGGGGTAAAGGTTTATTTGGGCCCCTGTGTTAGGGGTTTCCAGCTATGCCAGCTATGAAAAACTGACTCATTGCTGTGGGCTTGTGTTGAGTTTGTACATCCTGATGAATGGATACCTGTGTGTGTGTGTGTGTGTGTGTGTGTGTTGGGGGGAAGCCCTTGCCTTGTGGCAGCTGAGAGATAGTGGGAGGCAGGAAGGGGACAAAGCACATCCCCAGTGGTGTAGCCTTCTCACATTACATACCCCTTCCTAAAGCTTTCACAGACCCCCCAGCCCTGCTAGAGGCTGGCAACCAGGCAGTTGCCTTCAGAGGCACTTTTCCACACCAGCATGCAGAATACCCATGCTAGCTAATCCTGATCGTCAACCTGGTTGGATTGAGAGACACTCAGCAGATGTAGAGTACGCTTCTGGAGAAGCTGTGACGATGTTTCCAGAAATAATTAGATCATGAGCATTCTAACAAAATCAATGGTTTAAATTCTTTGGTTGATCGATTGGAAACTTGAGCTCTATTGGCAGGCAATGAAACTGTGGGAAGTGAAGCCTGGCTGGAGTAAGGAAGTCACAGGGGGTGTGTCTTTGAAGGACGTCCTCCTTTGTCTCCTTACTGTCTTCCCTGCCATAAGATGAGCTGCCATATATGTATGTATGTATGTATGTATGTATGTATATTATGACCAACACAGACTTTTCTGCCTCTAAGTCAACTCTGTAGTGTGTTTTGGTATAGTGAAGCTAAAACAAACTAGTACAGCGCTTTCCTTTAGTTTCATAATTTTCTTAAAGTGAGCCTCTAACATTTCATAAGACTTCCTGCTACACAAAACCTGCACCTTTCAGAGTCTCAGTGGGTAAAAGCACTTCTGTCAAGTCTGTAACCTGAGCTCTATCCCTCAGGACCGACAGAGTGGAAGGAGAGAACTGACTTTTACAAGTTGTCCTGCAACTTCTACACACATGGCATGGCATGCACACACACACACACACACACACACACATGATCACATGGCAAATAAACAAAATTATGCAAAAAATCCTGCATCTTCCCCTGCATTTTCTCTGAAGATGAGAAAGTTGGAAAATGTCAGATCTGCACACCAAGCCTATAGAATTCATATTCTCCCAGGCAAGATAAGGTGGTTTGAAAGAAGCCCAGAGCTCTGCCCTAGGGCAGCTCTTGAAGGAGAATGTGATGAAGTATCTTAAAATCTGGGCTGTTGAAAGCTGGCTTTTCTGGACAGAGAAAACAAGAGCCTGCCAGAGGCTGAGCCTTTGGGCAGAAGGAAAGGCTCCATCAGCATGCTTGCTCTTGATTCCAGGGATAGGACCCAAGATTCTTTCAACTAGGCAGTTGTGCCCAGAGCCTTTGGCACCATTCCCATGGTCAGCCTGGAATCAGGGCTCATCTATGCATCATGCCAGGTCAGGGCTTGATGGCACTCAGGGTGCCAAGAAAATGTGAGGGAACATCCCTGGAGGATGAAAGATGCTCAAGGCCCTGGATCTGATTACCTTAAAGCCCCTTACCTCAATCCTTTAGAGCCTGACCAGGGAAAGGCAGTGAGGTAGAGATGAAATATGACTTTATTCTCTCCCAGAGTTCTATGACCCATCCAAAATATTTTTTCATTTGTAAATTGAAAATTGGATAAATCCAGATTATGGAAGAAAAAGATAATATGGAAAGGACATCTAATGCCCCTCCGAAGTGGAGAGCTGGAAGAAGGATTGAAAAAGTAGCCAAAGGACAAAGTGTTTTGATTTAGGGTTCTGAACTGATGGCACAGGTCTGTCTCTTTCATGGTTCCATTTCTGTTGTTAAAAAGGATGAGTGAGAAAATGGGATTTGAGTATGAGAGTGAAGAGCTGCAAGAGAAGGAGGAAGATACTGAGTGCAGTGAGTAAGCTTTCAGTTCTAATTCTCAAGTTTAGATTTTATTCAAAAATTTCATATATTTGGGTGCATTAAATGAAAAAAGTCAGAGCTGTGCATGCTCAGTAATAATATATAAACAAGCCAAAGTTTTGCAGGGACAAACTTCAACACTCTTGGGGAACACTTTCCCTGACTCAGGCAGCACACCTGCAGTGCCCTGTAAGACCTAGGATTGGGGTTCTAATGCTGCTAGGCCACAATGATGGGAATTTTCAATCCAACATTTGAAGGGAAGGTTAAATCTCTCCTCGTCTTTGGAATGCAATTACCATTAAGGTTGAAAAACGAGGGTGATGAGCAGTAGTGGCAGGCTTCTCTAAGTTTGTATAAACACTGCCTTTAGGGGGATGGCTGAGCCAAAGGAATCAAAGCATCCCTGTCCCTTAAATGCCCAAGAAGCTCTTCAGGATCACCTGGCCTCTGTGAACACAACAGCTGATAAAGGGTCCCTCTAAGCTCATCTCTTATCTGTTCCCACAAACACAGACTATCCCAAAGCTGCAAAGCAGTGAAGGCCATCACAGAAAACATGTTGGAGCAACAGGCAGGGACAGGCTCCTAGGGATCTTCAACCAGGTGAACGAGGCTCAGGAAGATCCTAGCTAAGGGATTTCTCTTTTTTGTGGAATGCACTTGCTTTCCGTTTTGTTCCCTTCTGGGTCACAACTGTTGTGTTTGTTCCAATAAACTCTCAGGCTATCAACTGGAAACAAGGGTGCTGCAGGCTGCCTATGGCAAGTGAGGAGAAAGAGTAGGGAGGAGCCGAGGTCCTCAGGAATCAATGGTTGGACACAAAGCCGAGCTAGCCCAAGAGTTCTTGCCCAGGATCTGTACCAAGGCAATGTGGTACTAATACACTTTTATCCAACAGCAGACACTGTACTGAGTTAACTTTGCCCTATAGCCTTGCTTGGGTGTCTCTGCTCTGGTATTACCCTTGATCATTACTTTTAAAGTATGGAGACACTTATGAAAAAACCTTGGTTCCCTTTGAGTCAGCAAACAGTGACTAGGAGCCATCAATCATCTTGTCGAATTTACACTTACTGGGTAGTCATTTAAGGCAACCAACACCAACAACACAGGCTCTAAGATAAACAATCAATAAATGGGACCTCATGAAACTGAAAAGCTCCTGTAAAGCAAAGGACACTGTCATCAGAACAAAATAACAGTCTACAGATTGGAAAAGGATCTTCACCAACCCTATATCTGACAGAGGGCTAATATCCAGAGTATATAAAGAACTCAAGAAGTAAACAGCAACAAATCAAGTAATCTAATTAAAAAATGGGGAACAGAACTAAACAGAGAATTCTCGATGGAGGAATATCAAATGGCAGAGAAACACTTAAAGAAATGCTCAACATCATTAGCCATCAGGGAAATGCAAATCAATACGACCCTGAGATCTCACCTTACAACCCATCAGAATGGCCAAGATCAAAAACTCAAGTGACAACACATGCTGGAGAGGTTGTGGAGAAAGGGGAACCCTCCTCCACTGCTGGTGGGAATGTAAACTTGTACAACCACTCTGGAAATCAATCTGGCGCTTCCTCAGACAACTAGGAATAGCACTTCCTCAAGATCCAGCTATACCACTCCTAGGCATATATCCAAAAGAGGCTCAAGTACACAATAAGGACATTTGCTCAGCCATGTTCATAGCAGATTTATTTGTAATAGCCAGAATCTGGAAACAACCCAGTTGTCCTTCAAATGAGGAATAGATACAGGAATTGTGGTACATTTACACAATGGAATACTACTCAGCAATTAAAAATCAGGAAATCATGAAATTTGCAGGCAAATGGTGGGATCTAGAAAAGATCATCCTTAGTGAGGTGTGCCAGAAGCAGAAAGACACACATTGTATATACTCACTTATAAGTGGATATTAGACATATAATATACGATAAACATACTAAAGTCTGTACACCTAAAGAAGCTAAGCAAGCAGGAGGACCCTGGATAAAATGATCAATCCTCACTCAGGAAGGCAAATGGGACAGACATCAGAAGAGGGAGAAAACAGGGAACAGGACAGGAACCTATCACAGAGGGCCTTTGAAAGACTCTACCCAGCAAAGTATCAAAGCTGATGCTGAGACTCATAGCAGAATGCAGGGAATCTTATGAAAGAAGGGGGAGATAGAAAGACCTGGAGGGAACAGGAGCTCTACAAAGAGAGGAAAAGAACCAAAAAATCTGAGCACACAGGTCTTTTCTGAGACTGATTTCCAAACAAGGACCATGCATGGAGATAACCTAGAGCCCCTGCATAGGTGTAGCTCAGTCTCCAAGTGGGTTCCCGAGTAATGGGAGCAAGGGCTGTCTATGACATGAACTCAGTGGCTGGCTCCTTAATCACCTCCCCCTGAGGGGGCAGCAGCCTTACTAGGCCACAGAGGAAGACAATGCAGGCATTCCTGATGAGACCTGATAAGCTCGGGTCAGAGGAAAGGGGAGAAGGACCTCCCATATCAGTGGTCTTGGGAAGGGGCATGGGAGGAGTTGAGGGAGGAAGGGTAAGGATGGAGGAGGGTGAGAGAGAGGGCTACAGCTGGGATACAAAATAAATAAACTATAATTTATAAATAAATAAATAAATTTTTTAAAAAGACTGAAACAACCAATGGAAACAGCCTAGCTCATCAATGAAACTCAGTCATACCCTTTTGGTGAACGTTGGCTCCTGCTTGCTACCTGCCTGGAGCTCCCTTGTGTGCCTGGTTTCTGAGTCATCCGCACTCAGTGAGAGTCTGTTATACAGATCAGCTCCATCACAACACAAGTTTCCCCTGCAGCTATCAATGTGGGTATTCTCAGATCCATTGCTAAATTTAGTCATGGGAAACTTTTTGAAATGAGAAAAATGAAAACCAGAAATAATGTCTTCACAGTAACATGGACTCCATTAATCCCAATGAAGTACCTGACAGGGTCCTGGCTACAGGACCGATGGTGTGACATGTGTAATGAGTCACAGATGAAGGTTTGATACAGTCATTCCATTTTTGCACAGTAATAATCACTGTTGATGTTGAGATACAAACCTGGAGTTGTGGTTTGTGGCTTAATAGAGCCATTATCCTGCCTTCTTTAAGCATCACAATAAAACCGTGCGGATTTTAGATATCCTTAAACAAAGCAACCACTTTAATTTGACCTACCAAAGTAGTAAAGCCATGATCAACAAAAAGAGGTTCAAACTCCTTTGCCTCTTTGAAGCAAGCTTTGTTCACCTACTGATTCATTCGCCCGCATGTTCCATGAGCTGATTCAGTTATTGGACACAGAAATGAGTAAAACACATGTTCTAATTCTACTATGCCTTAATGTCAGGTACACACACAAACACAGAGAGAGACAGAAAGTCACAAAGAAGGACATCCACATCTAATAAATGGCCAAGCAGGGGTCTGCCCAAGGGCTTTGAGATCTCAGGAAATCCTCAATGTGTTTGGTTAAGGGAGGCTTTGCAGAAGAGGTGACCTTCCAGCTGCCCCTTAAAGCAGTCCATCTCCTCACCTCACTCAGTTCTTCCCATTTAGCCAGCCAGGCAGGCAGAAGCGTGAGGCTCAGAGAATGAGATGACAAAAACAGGTAAAGAAGCAAGAGGGAGAGAAATAAGAGAAAACGTATTGCGAAAATAGCTTCCAAAGTGTCCAGCGCTTGCAACTTTTGATGTCTTTCTTCCTAGAAATGCACAGACTTGCACACACAGAAAAACACACACACACACACAAATTAGAGAAATAGATGAAATGAGATAAGGTGAATAATTTAAGTGTATTGAAAAGCAATAGGTATTCTCTGTGTAATTCTTTTGAAGTTTTTTTCAATATAATGCTGGGAAAATCCCATCGTTCAAAATTTTCCTGAATTATATATACAATGTTAGAGTTTATAAATTGTCTACCACCGTTGTTTTTTTTCAGATTTATTTGTTTATTACATATACAGTGTTATGCCCGCATGCCAGATCTCATTTAGATGGTTGTAAACCACCTTGTGGTTGCTTGGAACTGAACTCAGGACCTCTGGAAGAGCAGCCATTGCTCTTAACCTCTGAGCCATCCCTCCAACCCCTACTACCATTGTTTTAAAAACCATTTATTTTTATTTTATGCATGTGAATGTTTTGTCCATTTTAATGTACATTGTATGCATTCCTGGTGTCCAAAGAAGCCAGACTAGGGAGTCAAATCTCCCCAAACTGGAGTTTCAAATGATCCTGAGCCTTCCTACCTTAAGTGCTGGCAATGGAACCCAGGTCCTCTGCAAGAGCAGCAAGTGCTCTTAACCATTGACCCATCTCTCCAGCTCCGATGTCTATTGTCATTTTGAGATGTTCATAAAAAACGATAAAAGATTATGAAGGTTTATTCTAGTGTGTTTTTCCTAAAAGTCCTTTAAACATGCATTGGGACCTACTGAAGAGCACAGGGATAATGGACAGCTAGCATCCTGTGTACCCTGGGATAAAAACTCCTGGCACAGGGATCCTACCTAGAAAATAAAGAGAATTCAAGCAAGAATTTAGATTTTTTTCAGAGCTTTCTCTATGCAATTTAACTATGGCTCAAAAAAATATGGGTGAAGCATTCCAGTTAGCAAGCCTTTCCCCCCAAATCTATATAAAATGGCAGAATAAAGATAATTTAAGAATAAATTTGTAATTATCTAGAAAACTGGAAAGGATTTGCCATTCAATCAAGCAGTTGAAAATAATTGTATACATACAAACTCACCCAAAGACATTTGTAGTAGTTGTATTCTGAGCGAAGAAGTTAGGATGGTGATGAGGCCCAGCAGCCAAAGACCTCTGAGAAAACACCTCATAACCTGAGTTTGAACCCCAAGTCTTACGTGTAGAAAAAGTGCTGCTACTCCAAAAATTTGTCCTCAGATTTCCACTTGTGCACTGTGGTATACATGCACACACACACACACACACACACACACACACACTAAATGATAAAAAAAATTTCTTAAAAACTTGGAAGCCATCAAGATGTTCTTGAGTTGGGAATTTATAAAGAATGATAACTCTGAATAAATGGACTGAATGCACTAAATTAAATGTAGCATGAAAGGAACTATCAGGCAGTGAAACTTAAACACAAAACACTGATGCCATAAGCTAGGGGGCAAACAGTTAGCAATGATAGTGGGAGTGAGTAAGAACAGTGTACAATGTGTATGTATGGGTATCTCATAACGAAACCCACTCTTTTGTATACCAACTAAAAATAACTTTTTTGGTTTTTTTAAAATTTTTTATTAATTACACTTTATTCACTTTATATCCCCCCTGTAGTTCCCTCTCCCCTCCCAACCCCTTCCTTTCTCCCCCTTCTCCACCCATGCCCCTCCCGAAGTACACTGATAGGGGAGGTCTTCTTTTCCTTCCTTCTGATTCTAGTCTATTAGGTCTCATCAGGAGTGGCTTGCATTGTCTTTCTCTGTGGCCTGGTAAGGCTGCTGCCCCCTCAGGGGGAGGTGATCAAAGAGCAGGCAAATTATTTCATGTCAGAGATAGTCCTGTTCCCATTACTGTGGAACCCACTTGGACACTGAACTGCCATGGGCTACATCTGTGCAGGGGTTCTAGGTTATCTCCATGCATGGTACTTGGTTGGAGTATCAGTCTCAGGAAAGACCCCTGTACTCAGATTTTTTGGTTCTGTTGCTCTCCTTGCGGAACTCCTGTCCTCTCCAGATCTTATTATTTCCTACTTCTTTCATAAGATTCCCTGCACTCTGCCCAAATGTTGACCATAGGTCTCAGCATCTGCTTTGATAGTCTGCAGGGCAGAGCCTTAAAGAACTTAGTCTGCAAAGACCATGTTCTATGTAGAGGCTGGGAGTAATCTTACCTCATCTATGCCAGGACTCTGACTGGTCTGCCCCTGTGTAGGCTGTGAATGTGTTGTTGTAATATCCAAGCCATGTCCAGAAAACAGCATCTCAGAGCCCTCCTCCCCATCCACTTGCCCTCACCTTCTTCCTACCTCCTCTTCTGTGCTGAGTCTTGATGGCAGGGGGTTAATGCAGAGTGGGTGGTCCAAGGTGGGCACAGCCCTCTGGGTTCTGTTTGTGACTCTTTAAATAAGTTTTATGAATACTTATGAGGCAAGTGACATATTTACGGACTTTGCCCACATTCACACGAACGGTATCCACAGGTGGCTACTTGATGCAGGCCCTGCTACCAGAGCCTGTGGTTGCACGGTAACCTGTGGCTTTCTCCCGCTTCTCTGGCTCTCCTTTCCTACTGAGCTTTGCTAACCATCACTGATTAAACCTTTTGCTGCTGCCATAGCTGCTTGTGCTGCTGCCAGAACCACCCTAGCCACATTGTTTCCATGCTTGACAAAGCACTGGCATCTACCACTGTAGGGAACAGAGCTGCCTCCAAAGTTTTCTCCCTCCACTTGTCCAAAAGTTTAACGTTGTTTGTTGTGATCTGCAGCACTTCACACCTCACCACCTCTAAATATGCTTCTCTTGTTGCTAAACCATTGTTGTCATCTCCGCTGCCACAATTCTCACCACCACTACCACCAAAGGCCACCATGACTACAGAGACTTCCCCACAACCAAAATTGTCATTGCTACCGAAGCCACCTCCATGGCTACCACCAGAGTTTCAAGAACCACTTCAACCTTCTTGCCATCTTTGGTGTCCACAGGCTGTCCTTGTTCATACTGTGGCCACTCAGTTTCTACTTCTGAAGAACGAGGTTGTCCAGTCAAGGTCAGCAAAAAGTACAAAAGCAAAGGTCCTCATCTACCCACAGCCTAGTTCAGTCATGATTTCTGTCACTTCTGTTTTTTTCTGTCCTCTTTAAAATAGGTTCATAGACAGCACTCTTCAGTGTTTCCTTTAATGCCACCAATGAAAAGTCTTTTCAAGATCTCTGGAAACCTTCTCCTGACATAGATGTCATTGCTTCAGGAACTCTTCTGTCCAGAATGGGCAGAGGAAGGCCCCTGGAGCACTGAGAGCTTTGGTATCTCACTCCCACACAGCTAGCAAGTGTTCCACAGAGAGCTCTGTGGCTCCTCAGAGCTTACAGAGTCTTTCAAAGCCCAGTCCTACAACAAAGCACTTTGCAGGTGGTCAGAATCTTCTGGAAATGTTGACATGACAGCAGCGAGGAGACTTTAACGGTGCTTCCTTGCCTGTGTCCAAGGACAGAAGAGCTCAAATGACATTTTGATTTATTGATAACCTGCTCACAGCAGGTTTATGTGTGGGCTTCAGCTCAGAATGTAATGTGTCATGAGCAGAGGAGCCCCTGTTTGCTAATTAAGTGCTTGTCTACTTAGAAAATCCCATGTGTTCTCAGAAAAAAAATTCTGAAAGTAAGTGAATTTAGCAAAGTTGTCAAATTTGAGATCAACAATCAAATGTCTAGATTTTTATATTATGTGGAAATAAGCAAGTAGAAGTTGCTGGGCTGTAATATAAAAGCACAAAACAAAACATCAGTTATGATCACTTCAAAAAATGTAGCTGTTTCACTCAAACATTACAAGACCTATATGCTGAGAATTCCAGGGAGTTTGGGAGAGAAACCAAAGATCTGAATCAGCAGATGGACTACTTTTATGCACTGAAAAATAGCCTAGTAAACTAACTAACTAACTAACTAACTAACTAACAAATTTCTTTGAAAATCCTAGTAAAGCAATTTTTAAAATTCTAACATTTACATGTAAAATAAAACACCTAAGAAGCTAACGTTGCTAACAGGATTTTGAAAATTGAAGGAAAAAAGAGTAAGAGGAAACCCCCTTTATAGGGTTACTACATAGCTACCACTAATCAATAGTATTTCCTCTCAAGGATGATTGTAGGATTATAAAAAGTAATGTCTCTTGAGGACTTAGGGGAGCATCTTGTACACAAGTGTTTAACATGTGTTCTCTATTAAGCCAAGATGTCACAGTTTAGGTCCAGACTCCAGAGAGATGTAAAGCAAAACATTCGCAGACATAATGATTAGTGTTAGAGCCAGATTTTTAGATAATTCACCCTCCCCCAACACAAAACCCAGTCTGTCCTGGTCAGTTTTCTTTTGTCAACTTTACACAAGCTAGAGTGATCTGAGAAGAGAAGCCTCGGTGTGAGAATGCCTGCATCGGATTGTCTGTCGGAAAGTCTGTAGAGCATTTTCTGATTAACAATTGATGTGGAAGGGCTCATCCTGCTGGGGGCATTGACACCCCTGGGCTGGTGGTCCTGGGTGGAGTAAGACAGCAAACTGAGCAAGTCATGGAGAGCAAGCCAGTAAGCAGCATTCCTTCATGGTCTCTGCTTCAGTTCCTGCCTCTACGTTTCTATCTTGGGTTCCTTCTCTTTAGAAGATGAACTGTGATTTGTAAGGTAAAGCAATCCCATTCCTCTCCAATTTACTTTCAGTCATGCTATTTATCACATCAACAGAAACCTTACTAGGACTCATTCACCACCGTGGACCAAAATGGGATTATAATACCAATCCTACTCTTACTTCCCGTTCATTGAGTCTTCAACAGAAACCCAAGATCTCTTTAAACTATATCATTTGATAAATATTGCAATCATTTGTGATCCCAAGTGGCCTAACTGTTCAATTATTATTTTTTGCAACTTTTCCTTGCTAGAAGGTCAATCCGGTGGTTGTCCTTGACTCTCTCAGATATGTATTTAAGGATCAAAATTTTCCATTCTGTAAAACATAAAATGCCTTGTTCGTTTCCTATAAATGATTCATTGCAAGTGTGATCATCCTAACAAGCTTTTGTCAAACAGCAACATCTTCATCTGTGTGTATATGATGCCTGCCTTGCTGGGCCCGCGCTGTGTCGCTCCTACACCTGCAGAGATGAGAAGAGATTAAATGGGTCTCCTCAATACATTCCATGAAATATTGATTAAAGAGCTAGTTGAAATAAGTGTATTAATGTAGACTTAGAGCACTCAAGTGAGTGAAAAACACCCCAAGGGGAAACCTTTCCACCAAGCAAGTGAGACCAAAATTGATACTTTGAGATGGTGAGAATGTTCCTGGGCACACAGTTCCTTTTTGCAATCTTACGCAGCAAGACAGGACTTTTAACAAATGCCTCCAGTGAGAAAAGCCTGGCTCTTGGAGGGAGGGGCTAAGGCCGAAGAGGGGAGAAGGAAAATGGAGACAAGCAGGAGGCAAAACAAAGAGCTGCCTGTCGAACCCAGTGAAAACCGTGAGACTTTTCCACTCTCAGCTTCTGTTGGAGTTTGTCTTCATCCTGGCTCAATACGCACAGAATAACCTACTCCCTTCTGGGGTGATCAAAGGAAGAAGGGCGCCATCGGTTCTGCTGGAGCCACTTGCTTGCCTCCCACTCCCCGTGTTTAGTCCCTTTGCTAGCTTCCTCTGCTAGCACCTTTACCGTGACTTACTGGGCTGTGAGTTCTAGAGCCAGAGCAGAGAGAATAGTCAGAAACCCCTGAAAACCATTAGCCAAAATAAGCCCTTCCTTCTCATAAGTTAATTATTTCAGGTCTTTTTGTCACAGTAACAGAAATATTACTAACAAAGACATTACAGATTACATGATTAAAAGGATATATACAGAACTTCTGATCCTTTTAGCTCTCTAGATGAGGAAGCAAAAGTCTATGTACCAAAAGATGGTTGTCTAGAGACTCACATTAAGCAACTGGCAAGGAACAGTCTGGAGTCAGGATTCCTCAGCATGTACTGTTGGCCCTGATCAAGAGGTGCTGTCTCCCCACCAGTGAGAATTTAGAAGTGGGTGGGAACTTCTGTGACTGCAATACAAAGACTGTGAAGTACTACTGCCCTACTGACTAGGAAACCTGAATATGTGACATGTTCAGGGTAGTCCTTGAAAGAAGAGTTATCTTCCCAATGATGCTAATGCAGTTCCCTTGGACAAACATGTATGATCCTCCTCCAACCTACCATGTTGATTTGGGACTATTGTTACCTTGCTACATTCATGAGCACTTCAATTACTGGTATTACCTTTGTGAGCTCTCCTCCTATCTCTATACCCAAAAGTAATCACCCTACTTTTACAATCCAAGATCGAATTCCTTTCCTTGATTACCTCTGGAATAGTGTCTGTGTGTGTGCGTGTGTGTGTGAAACACCCTCGGAGCTACAGCCCAAACCTTAAACATGCTATTTATTTATTTATAAATTTTTATTTATTCTTTGTGAATTTCATATCATGCACCCCAATGCCCCTCATTTTCCAGTCCTTCTGCCCTTGTAACCTCCCCTACCAAAAAAATCTCACTGTAGAAACTGCAATGTGTCATAATGTGTCACACAGTATACCCTTTTGTCCAAACAGCTCACTTGCAAATGTTCATTACAGTGAGTCATAGGTCTGCCTCGAGGTCTCCGGCTTTTGCTACACCATCAATACTGGATCTAAGACTCCTCTCATATACCCTGCTGTTTCCCTGAATCATGGAGAGTCCAGCAGTTCATAGGTGGAGCAGATGTTGAGGTGGGTCAGCTCTTGCCCAGGATCTGGGCCTGGGTGGTAGCTGAGTTGGTCAGGAGAGGGGAGAGGCCAGCTTAGCATAGTGCTCAGATATCAACATGGCCTCAGGATATAGGCCACACCAGAGGCATTTGCATGGCCTTTGGTAGTAACACCAGCTTTGAACATCAACACAGAACCTGGCTTCGATAGGACCATAGACCCAGATATGGTCCTCGGTGGCAAAATGGGCCTGAATGTCACCATGGCCTTAGACTGTCTCACAGGCACCTTCTACCTGCCTGCTTCTCACTGTCTCGTGTCTACAGTCCCACCAGTCTTTGCCGTGCAGGAAGCATTGTGTTTTGCTTTCTCTCCCATCTCTCCATTGTATACTCTCTGTTTCTCCATCACATATTCTTTCATTGGGAGGGTGCCCTCAGTGGGGCTCAGGAAGAGTGTGTGCTTACTTGGGTGTCTTCTGGCCACCCTGTGCCAAACATGTGTTTTGTTTGTTTGGTTGGTTTTGGTTTTTCAAGACAGGGTTTCTCTGTGTAGCCCTGGGCTCTCTTTGTAGACCAGGCTGTTCTCAAACTCACAGTGATCTGCCCGCCTCTGCCTCCCTGAGTGCTGGGATTAAAGGCTTGCACCACCATGCCCAGCTCAAACATGGTATTTTTGTCATGCCTTTTGTGTCTTGTCTTAGAATATCTAAGAATATTCCAGATTTATTTTGTTTCTACTGTTACAGTATACATTCCACCAGGTTCCAATCCTCTTCATCTAGCAGAGCCCCATTAATTAGAACAAATCATATTGTATACCTAAGACCCAGAGCACATTCCAAATGACCATCAAAAATAGCACATTGTCCTCAGAGGCTACTAGGGAGACTTCCTCTTACCCTTTGGTTCCTACTAGCCCTTCCACCTCACCATATAGCCTTCATCAGCAATGGGATTTGGAAAATACTGCAGTGGCTTTGGTTGAAGAGTGTGATTGTTAGCTTTTATTGCCAACTCCACACAAGTTAGAGTCACCTAGGAAAATGAAAATTCAATTGAGGAATTTCCCAGGTCAAATCGGCCAATGGTCATGTCTGTAAGAGATTATTTGATTGATGGTTGGTGTGGGAGGACCCAATCCTTGTGGTTAACACCATCCCTGAGCAGTTAGGTCTGGGCTGTAGAAGAAAGCTAGCTGATCATGAGCCAGTGAGTAGCAGTCCTCTGCAGGCCCTGCTTCCAGGTTCTTGTCTTGAGCCCTTTCCTCCATTTCTCTGTGATGAACTGTTACCTAAAAATGTAAGCCAAGTAAAGCTTTTCCTCCCTAAGTTGCTTTTGGTTAGAGTGTTTTATGAAAGCACCAGAAAAGCAAACTAGAACAAAGGTCCATAAGTCCCACCTGATAATATATATAGCTGGTGGGAAGATCTAGAGCCTCGTGTTCACAGGCCAATTGTTTACACCTTAGGTGTTATTTAGATCCCATGGTCTTGCTTTAAAGGAACTTATATGTTAGAAACCACAGGCAAAGTGTTCTTGGTTAACACTCCTTATGATAAAACTTGGCCATCAGAGAAAAGGCTAGATTCCAACAGGTTCAAACAGGCAGCTCTTATCTTGCATAGCAGTCTCCATCATCAACTCTTCTCAGGTGGAACAGAAACTCTAAGAAATTCTGGGGAGAACATTGTGGAAAATAAGGACATTCATTACAAACTTGAGGACAGAAAGGGAAGACACTGCTTTAAACCTGAAGATGTGCATAATAATTAACCGTGTCTTGCCGCTAAATAGAAATAACTTTCGAATGGCTTGTCAATCGCTGTGAAAGAGTCTTTCCCCTCACATTATTGAGTTTCTTTAATGTTTTCAATACTCTTTTGCGAATCAACAATCAACACAGATTACTCCATTTTCACATTACTACCATTTAATGGGATGCCCACAACATGCTAGGAAGGAGAAGAGTTAAAAAATGAACAAGATGGAATCTTAGAACTGAGAGAAATAGACAACAGGGACAATTTGATGTAAACAGTGTAGTGAGGAGTACATGTAGGATTTTCCACCTAAGCATCTTCAGGCCACAGGGTGCACCACAAGCATGTCACCGCACTTTCAATCCAGGATAGGGAAAGGGAGAATGTCATCATCCTTCAGGAGGAAATCCTCCCCAGATAAACACTAAAGGTAGAAACATGCCTCCCCCACATCACAGCCCCAGCTGAACACAGAAGGCTGAAAATCTGCACATGGCCATTTTGCTGCCCATCCCTGAGAACCGAGAAGGAACGGGATAGCCCTCAGGGTGCTCTGCATGCTAGGGAAGATGGCCCTGGCATTCATCCTGTGCAGGGAGCTAGGGTGAGTGGTACTGATCTGGCTGGCCAGGCGTGTACTCCATCAGATACGGGCCTCAACAAAACAAAACAAAACAAAATTGACTTGTTTCGGTATCACCCAGAGACACAGGCGGCCTTTCCCAGCAGGGGCTTAAACAAACCTCAAGCCATGCTGCTAAAATGAGTCAAAAACTTTTAAAACGAATTCAGCCAAAGTATTCTATTAAAGTAACCCTTACTGTTTAAATGCTCTAGTTTGTAGAGAAAGAGTATTGACTTAAAAATGTTCATAAGATTCATACCTAAAACACAAATTACATAAATTATAATATCAATGTTATATGTAAGTGTCCAACGCCTCTATGAAATGAGTATACAAATGAATGCAAGTTAGTTACCAATAAAAATAAGACTTTAGGACAAAAAATTTTTTAGATATTAAAAATGTACAACATAATAATGACTTTATTGAGTCCTTTATATGCCTAAAAATACCACAGAAATCTTGATAAAGAGGGAAACCAAGGATGGAGGGATGGTCAAAGTGCTTGCCTGGCAAGGATAAGGACCTGAGCACGTATCTCAGTAACTACATAAAATTAGACACATGCTAACACTACAACTGGTGGGGGGGTCAGACAAGGACAGAAGGATCCTTGGTGTTTGCTGGCTATCTGTTCTAGCCAAATTAGCAAGCCCCATGGTGAGAGATCCTGTCTCAAAAAATAAGGTGGTCTCCATGTGGGCACATGCCAGTTTGCTGCCTGTCTCTGAGAAGCACAGGATTAAAAGAGCACCCCTCATTGTGCTCTGATTGCTAAGGCATTTATCTTGTGTAGGGAGCCAGGTGTACACCTGTACGTGCATACACACACACACACACACACACACGGGAACCAGAAAAATCTGCTGTCATCCCTCTCAGAAACTGACAGCTATTTATGATCATGCTGAAAGCTACTCCTTTTCTGACACACATCAAGAAGAACATGAGACAAAAATGCTGAAGCACCTGGCAGACAGAGACTGCCACATTCACGTCTTACACACATAGAGTATATTTATAAAATAAAGTAATGTGAACTAGGTTATAACGTCTCATCAAATTTTAATCTGAAATCACATGGGAAATTAAAAGACACCCATGTACTTGGAATATATCCAATAATCTGTGGGTCAAATAGGAAATCATAATGGGGACACACCTTTTTCTCTCACTTCTTGCATGGAGTGGGACACTAAGGTGGTGAAAGGTTCCTCTCCTCTGGGCCCTCCTGGTCTGGGGTGAAGGCATCACCTGTCAACCTGCAGAGGCCTCTGTGGTTGGAACCTGAGAGAGGTGTGCTGTTCCATTGTATGGGTTGCCATGCAGTACTAGCCGACACCATGCATCTCGCCTGGGACCTGTCAAGGTCCCTTGGGGCTGTTGCCTTCTCCAGAGTCACAAACAATGTTGTTGTGTTAGAGCCAACAATTGGCATTGAAGGTTCTCTCAAATGCAGCACATACAGCCTCTTAATCTGTAATTCCCTTGGGACTCCTGTCCACCCATGCTGCTCTAGCTGCCTTGAGAGGCTACGTCTGCCTTTCCTGTGATAAAATGGTGTGCTGTCTCTTAAAACAAAGATCATAGTAAATGGTGTCTGAGATGGATATTCATAATGTATCTCTACCAGAAAGATTGCAGAGCTGGAAGAGAAGATAATGCTAATGCATACTCGGTTAACTCCACTGAAGAGGGATCTGAAGGAAATGCCCCCTGATCAATCTAACCACAAAAACCGAAGAAGCAAGGAGTAAAAACAGTAACCACACCTTTGTTGAGGCTTAAATGAGTTAATGCTGGAACAGCTGGTTACCTCGATGAAAGAAAAAAATAAATTGAATACTGTCCTATGAAAATCAATGCAGACAGTATAAAGATCTGCATGTGAAATGTGAAGATAGAGAGCTCTTATACAGAACCCTGAAGAAACTCTTCATTATGTCACAGGAGAAGAAAGTTTCTTTAGCATGGCTCCTTTGAAGATGACAGTACAGAATAAGCTAAGGCAACACTGAGTGAGAACCTGAGCCAACGCAGAAAATGTCACATATAAACACCAACAATCCAAAATACAGAAGCTATAGACCAATTACTATACATGAGGACAAACAACCCACTTACAAACTGTCAAAATATTTGTGCAAGCTTTTAGAGAAGATATTGGGCTAAGGGATCTGACTCAGGTAGAGTACTTGCATTGCATGCACACAAAAGTTCCCACACTACAGGCAAAGGCTAAGGCTTGAGAAGTGTTAACCAACTTCACTACTAACAACCAAAAGTAATCAACACCTAATTGGTGAATATTAAAACATATTGTGTAAAGATAAGGAAGAACCTCTGTAAACTACTTGTGCAAGTAACACCGTGGTACAACTAGAGACCAGTCTAGCATTGCTTATGGAAACTAAAGGCAAAACAATGACTAAGAATCAGCAACTTAATCCCTAGGCACCTGTATTAAAGACAAGTAGCAGACTTGTGACAATGTGTACACAACAGGCTCATATCACATGTTTCTGCAAGGGTAGTGTGACTAGGAAGGAAGGAACCCCATGTTTGTGATGTGGACAGGCACGGCAGAGCTCTCACTAGTGAAGACTACTGTATTCCTTGTTATTTGTATTCCTTCTGTGGGTTTTTGTTAAACTAAAGACAATGTTTCATGCCATTTTTATATCTAACTTGAAAGAAAATAAATCATAAGCACTCAAGTAAAAGATCTAATGTTATAAACAAGGTGCTTAACATACAGAAAGTGCTCGATGAAATTTAGCAGTTGCCATGAATGCCGTGGAGCACATCTGTAATTCTAACACATTTGAGGCTGAGACAGAAGGTAAGCCTGGACTAGAGAGAGAGATGCCTCCTATTGTCTAAAGGAGTCTTTGGTCTCATATTTAGGTCTCTTCATTGTATCATGAGTTTTTGTCAAGTAGTTGATTCTGTAACATCTGCATTTGTCCACATGCACTTGAACATGTTCCCACACTATCAGAGAAGGGGTAGGGCTCATAAGGGCCCCTCATTCCCTGAGGATATATACAATTGATGGGGGGAAGAAAGACATTTTCTTCGGCGGTGAAGGCACTCGTAAGGTGCCCACGCTCCTGTAACTAATGAACCTCATAGGGTAACACACAAAAAAGATAGGAAAGCAGAAGAGGAGCTATGGGCAAAAGGTACCTGGTATGGGGAAGATGTGAAAATGATCTAAATACAGTATATGTGTGTCTGTCTATGTATGAAAATTTCACAAAACCCTTTGTGTATTTTAATAAATACTTTTAAAAAGAAAAAAGAAATCATAATAGATTTCAAGTATTTAAACCTAAATTCTATTTTATGCCATACATTTATACATATTTTATAAATTATAGACATCTAAAAATAAGGCAATCATTTGTTTTTATCAATTATGTTATCTATTTCAAAGAACAAGTGCTTGGTTTGGTTGATCCACTTTACTGTATGTGTATTTTTTTAATATATTTATTTTAGCTGGGTGTGGTAACATGTGCCTTTAATCCCAGCACTCAGAGAGGCAGAAGCAGGTGGATCTCTATGGGTTTGAGGCCAGCCTGGTCTACAAAGGGAGTCTAGGACAGCCGATGCTACACAGAGAAAACCTGTCTCAAAAAACAAACAAACTAAAAATTTATTTTTATTTTTAATTGTATGTATGTAGGCATGGGCATGAGGGCAGAAGTTCTCATGGAGGTGAGAAGAGGGCATTGTATTCCTCAAAGCTAGAGCTACTGGCAGTTATGAGTTACATGATGTGGGTGCTAGGAATTGAACCTGGGTCCTCTGCCAAAGCAGTATATATTATTACCTGCTGAGCCATCTCTCCAGCCCTTGTATATGTGGGCACAGGGGTGTTTTCTGAAACTGATTCTCCAACCAAGGACCATGCATATATATAATCTATCATCTTTTGATCCACACTGAAAAACTGTAAATACTTATCAGAAAAAAAGAAGGAAAAATGTTCCACAGGAAATCAACCAAAAGTCTTAATACTTATAACTAAGAAGCAGAGTTTAGTCTTTCTAGCACAATGAGGCATGTCAGTGTGTCTCGCTGCAGGGACTGGAAGAAACAAGCATTTTCTCCACCCTCCCCAGGAGCATGGCAATGAGATGGTTACTGGGTTCAGTCATGAACTCCTGGAAAGGGGTCACCCAGGGCTTGCTGTGAGCTCCATATGCATTTGAAAGGCAGGGTGCATACCAACTGGAATATTCCCCATTTGTAACTTTTAAATTATTTTTCAAGCTAATGATAAAAGTAAAAGACTCACTAAAATCCAATGAAACCATCTTCCCCAGCAGACTTAGTCATTTCCCTTTATTCCTGGGAAATTTTCAGTTGTCTCTAAATAGTGTTAAGTTCCTCCCTGTCTTCCACACCATCAAGAAGGTGGTTTATTACACGCTGGGCACTGAATTACCCAGTGACCCATCAGCTGTATCTGAGAGCATAAAAACACACTTCAATGAGAGCTCCAGTACGATCAGTCACCACTTGTTATTTCAGCTTTGTAACAGATATAACCTTCTCTAGAAGGTTTTCAGTGAGAAAGAATACTCTTAGAGGTCCATGGAGATGGATAATTCTAC
The DNA here is from genome assembly GCA_028658305.1 of Pachyuromys duprasi. Lineage (NCBI taxonomy): Eukaryota > Metazoa > Chordata > Mammalia > Rodentia > Muridae > Pachyuromys > Pachyuromys duprasi. The sequence continues at coordinate 18,518,677 of CM053747.1, read as the reverse complement.
CTAGAGGGTGACCTATAGTCAACACCAAGAACTGGATGCTAGGAGGCTTGATTTCAGCTCCATTGCTGCATGACCATAGGTGACCTGGAAAGTCCCCTAACTTGCCGTCATCAGGCTACTACCACAAAGGCCTGCCCTGCAGCCACGGGTCCTGCCTGCATCTCACTGTACTGTCATCCTTCAAGATCCCCTGAGCCCTGAACTCCACAAGATTCTTTGCTTTTTGTTCATGAATAGCAAAAGAGGCTGACCGGGACTAGGATGACCCACAATGTTTAGCATGTTCCACAATGCCCAAGATGGCCCACAATGCCCAGGTTGTCCCATAATGCCTCGCCTGTTTTGCAGCAGTAGGTACCTACTGCTGATATCACCATGTTTTGTAAATGTGATCTTCACAGGCCAAAGAAATGCAGCAGTGGAACACCAAGATGATCTGTCATAGCAAAATCAAGCCAAGCACTCTAGCACATGGTTTATAGTGTTAAAAGAGCATGGTGGAAAAGCAGCACTTTACAGCCAGTTCTTACATTCTGTAAGCACTAAAGAGCATAGATTGTCCCATACTTACAGTGGACTTAGCATTATTTAATTTTAAGGTGGTACAAAAGTTACATTCATTCAATAGAAACCACATCTCCAAGATGCATATTTTCATGGGCTAGTAATATATGGGTTGATATTTTCAGATATTGAGCAGCATCGATGAATCACACTCCCCAGTCATCCATGAGAGTGAAGACAACTTTACAGACCACTGTGTTGCTAACCTAGGCGGTTACAAAAGGTAGATGCACTGAAGGTTTTCAACTTACAGTGGGTTCATTAGAATATGACACATCATAAGCCAATGGGTTCCAAATTTAAAAAGAGGGGTATTACTTTCCACTACCCAGTATATTTTTTTAGCTTCTTTGTATGGTGTCTATCTCCATTGATTTTACTGATGCTCAAAGAAATCATTATGTAAGCAAGGAGGTTCATCATCAAAGTCCAGAAGTTTTAAACTGTACTGGTTATAAGATCAGTTGAGCTGCCTACGACAAGCTGATCTCCCTCCCAGTCTTGGTATTCTGTGATCCATTGAGTCATGCTCCTCATTTAGTACAGAAATGGTCCAGAAATTTTGGTATTGGACACCCCACACCAGTGTTTCCACGGATTCAGTAGCATCAATTACATGGGCTTTTTGCTGTGGTTGTAAGGAAATTAAGGAGTTAATGAAGTTACTGTTAGTGTGTGTTTTTCTGAGGATCCCCGAACCTTGATTGTCTCTATAGCTGAGAAACATTACTGAGATGAGTATAAATTAATAATCTCCCCCTGATGTGTATCTGAGTATGCCTATCAGGATTTGAATAAGCATTTAAATCAATAATAAATGCAAAACAAACTGGTTAGAAGCCAAATCTAACAACCCAATGCAATTTCTCTGCTGTCTTGTGTTCTTTTTTTGTTTTACATTAATAGGAAAAGAAACATAAAATATCAGCCTTGGGGATCTTTCCATTTTATGATCTTGATTAGTCCAGCTGTATTGTTTAAATATTCTAGTCAGTCTGAGAAAATATGGAGACAAGATACATTTTCTTAGCTAGGACCATGTGACAAGAAATTGGCAGGCACTCTAGATGAACCAACACAGTCACGAATTTTCTGAATTTTGAATCAGAGAATGTAACTGTTTCATAGAGATACAGGTAATTCATGGCTGCTAAGAGGAGAATTAGGGCTTTTATTTACCAGAGACAAACTCCCTGACAGATTATCTCATCCCAGGGGTCAGCTCTAAACACATGTACACAAGAGTAATGCCAAATGGACTCAGTACAGTGTGTGAGTGTGTGTGTGTGTGTATCAAGCATAATTTGTAGAAGAAAAGGTCATGAATTTGAGAAAGACATAAGGGAGTTGGGGAAGGAGAAAAAGGGTTAGAAATTATGTAAATATAATATTTATATATCAAGTTCTCAAAAATAAAAAAATTACTTTGAAAAAAGAAATCATAGGTGCATTTGTTAGTGCATATTAGTAAAACAACCTTTATGCATCAGTTTTCATGAGAGTGGGATCAGAAATGGGTACTTGCAGACAATTGCTGACATACTTTTTTAAATTCAAATTTGAAAAAAATGTATGTGTAATGCATATTTTGCCTGCATGTATACCTGTGCACCACGCACATGTCTGATGTCAGCAAAGGTCTGAAGAGGGCATCAGCTCCTCTGGAACTTTAATTAGGGATGGTTGCAGGTGCTGAGAATCAAACCAGGGTCCTCTGCAAGAGCAACAAGAGCCCTGAACTACTGAGCCATCACTCTAGCCTCTGGAATAACTTTTTTTTTTTAAAAAAACAACTTTTTATTGTCTAATTTGTAATTTAACTTAAAAATTGTAGTTCTTGCAAAAATATCTGTTGTTGCTACAACTAATGTTTACAAACTGAGTTCGGTAGAACAGAATTTTCTCTAACTATCTTTCTGGACATGGGCCACTTTTTGTTAAGTTCTATGCACTCATTCTTGGGTATTAAAAGAGATCAACATTTGACTGATAGCTTGTTGAACTAGGCCCGGACAGCTTGCTTACCTAATGAGAAATAAGGCACCCCGGTGAAATTCTTATTAGCACAGGCCTGCTTTATTTAAGTATTTTTAAAGACATACACTTCTGATTACAGCCACTAAAAGCCAATAATTTCATTAGTGTGAAATTCTGAAATGAGTTAATGTATCACACTAATAAATCATATCCAAGATACCGTTATTCTAGTAATGTCAGAATCATTTTATCAATTAATGTAACTTATTAAACTGATAATTCAAAGGCTAAAACTAATAAAATCCTTCTAGGAAAAAATGATTTTGTTAAAAATCAACAATCATCTCCATTAAAACTCTTTAAAAATAAGAAATGAAATTTTATTGAGTATGATGAAAGACAGTTTTTCAGAGCGCAACCAACATCAAGTTGATGGTGAAACACTTTGGTATATTTAAGTCAGTATCAACAACATTACCAATGTTATTCCGCATTGGCAGGTAAATTTTTGAAAAAAAAAAAGGTAAAGAAAAGAACAAACTTTGAATATTAGAAACAACAACAAAAATCAACTATCAAACCAGAGAATGTAGGCCCAACTGAAGTCACTAATATTAGGAGTAGTTCTTCATGATTAAACCATAGGATTCATCCTTAGTCTCAGAAGATTTCATACTTGAGATGTAAATTCTATTGTTGCTATCTGGCTTATGGGATAAAAACAGCAGGTGCTTAGGTCCAAAGTCTCCAACTATCTTTTCTTTTCTTTCTTTTTTTGTCTTGTCTTTCACAGCCTAATTGCAGACTCCTCCCTCCTCTCCTTCCAGTCCCACCATCATGCCTCACTTCCCCTATTCCCCCATCTCCTTCTCCTCACAGAAGGGGAGGCCTCCCCATGGATACCAACTCACCCCATGCATCAAGGCTCAGCCCAGTCCATGCACATCCTCTCCCACTGAGGCCAGACATGGCAGCCCAGTTAAGGGAAAGGGATCCAAAAGCAGGGAACAGTGTCAGAGGCAACCCCTAATTTCCTTGTCAGGGACCCACACCAGGACCATGTTGCACATCTGCTACATATGTGCATGGGGCTCTATGTCCATGCAAGCTCTTTGGTTGGTGGCTCAGTCTCTGTGAGCCCCCATGGGCCCAGGTCAGTTTATTCCTGTAGGTCTTCTTGTGGTGTCCTTGACCCCTCCGGCTCCCTCAATCCTTCCTCTCACTCTTCCACAAGGTTCCTGGAGCTCCGTCTATTGTTTGGTTGTGGGTTTCTGAATCTATTTCCATCAGCTTCTGGAGCCTCTCAGAAGACAGTTGGGCTATGCTCCTGTCTGTAAGCATAGCAGAGTATCATTAATACTGTCAGGGTTGGCTCTCTCCCACGGTGTGGGTCTCAAGTTTGGCCAGTCATTGGTCTGCCACTACCTCAATCTCGGTTCCAACTTTATCCACACACTTCTTGGAGGCAAGACTAATTTTGGGTAGAACGTTTTATGGGTGGGTTGGGGTCCCCCTCCTTTCACTGGGAGTTGCACCTGGCTATAGGAAGTGACAACTTCAGGCTCCCTATTCCTGGCTGCTAAAAACCTCAGCTAGTGTCACCCCATAGACTCCCAGGGGGTGTCTCCTGTCCCAGAGATGACCCCTCTCCCACTGATTTCTATTCTCTATCTCCATCCCCTGACCCTCACTCCCCTTAATTTTAGTTTTTAAAATTAATTTATTTTTTATTAATTACAATTTATTCATTTTGTATCCCAACTATATCCCCTTGCCTCATCACCTCCCAATCCCACCCTTCTTCCCTCTTCTTCTCCCATGCCCCTCCCCCAGTCCACTAATAAGGGAGGTCCTCCTCCCCTTCCTTCTGACCATAGCCTATCAGGTCTCATCAGGACTGACTGCATTGTCTTTTTCTGTGGCCTGGTAAGGCTGCTCCCCCCTCAGGGGGAGGTGATCAAAGAGCAGGTCAATCAGTTCATGTCAGAAACAGTCCCTGTTCCTCTTACTAGGGTACCCACTTGGACACTGAACTGCCATGGGCTACATCTGTGCAGGGGTTCTAAGTTTTATCCATGCATGGTCCTTGGTTGGAGTATCAGTCTCAGAAAAGACCCCTGGGCCCAGATTTCTTGGTTCTGTTGCTCTCCTTGTGGAGCTCTTGTCCCTTCCAGGTCTTTCCATCTCCCCCTTCTTTCATAAGATTCCCTGCACTCTGCCCAAAGTTTGGCTATGAGTCTTACCATTTGCTTTAATACCTTGCTGTTTAGAGTCTTTCAAAGGTCCTCTGTGGTAGGCTCCTGTCCTAGTTCCTGTTTTCTCCTTCTTCCGATGTCCATCCTGTTTGTGTTTCTGAATGAGGATTGATCATCTTATCCAGGGCCCTCCTTCTTGCTTAGCTTCTTTAGGTGTACAGATTTTAGTATGTTTTTCCTATATTTTATGTCTAAAATCCACTTATAAGTGAGTATATACCATATGTGTCTTTCTGCTTCTGATATATCTCATTCAGGATGATCTTTTCTAGTTCCCACCATTTGCCTGCAAATTTCATGTGTCAGTTTTAAGTGCGCTATTGAAATGGGTTAAATCAAGTTGATGGATTCTTCATAAAACGAGATTATCTGACAGAAGGACTCCTCATAACCTTTAGCATACTGCTCCAAGTCAGAATACTTACAGGAGAGTGTTGTGTATGGTGTTCCCAAATACATCAGCCCATAGAGTACCTCCTCCACTCTCTTTTTGAGATATGTCTGGGGAGTGGGAGTCAATGTTTCATGAAACATACTATGGGAAACACTTCTGGGTTTGTCCCTCATTTCACCAATAAGTGATCTGAGTTCTGGAGTAAGAGGTGACTTACTGAAGCATCTTGCGTTAACCCAAGACAAGCAACTCAGCCTAGCTCTGCTTCTACAATTCCTGCTCGGCTGCAGTGCTCTGCCTCACTCAGAAATGTTCCTGACATTATTTCTTCACAGTTCAGGGGGTCAGAAGCCCTCAGATCAAGTGCCAGCAGGGGTATTTCCTCCTGTGGTCTCTCCCTTGTCTTTCTTACTGTGCCCACAAATAGCCACTCCTCTGTGTCCTACTCTCCAGTTAAATAGGACACCAGCCATTTTGGATTACAAACCAACCATATGACCTCCTTTTACCTTAATCATTCCTCTGAAAGACATACCACCAAATCATACTCTGAGTTACCCTAAGGCTTTCTTAACCTTGCCATTAGCTTTGCCGTTCTCAGGTGCAGCACACAGCTCAGGCATATCAGCTATCCTGAATATCAGATGTTTACATTAAGATTTGTAACAAGTAGAAAAAATTACAGTTATGGAGTAGCAACAAAATAATTTTATGTTGGGGGGGTCACCACAGCATGAGGGACTGTATTAAAGAATCACAGAATTAGGAAGGTTGAGAAGCACTGTCTTAGAGTATCTTTCTACTTCCCAATTATGAGGAATTTAAGAGCAGGAACTATGTTGATATGACTATCAAATAGTTCAGCTCATAGAATTTGGTGAATACTTAATGCAAGCATGTTGAGCACATGGTTTGTGAAGTTTGTGAAGTCAGGGGACCTTTGCATTCTATATAGCAGTGTAATCCTTGAAACAAATAGAGATAATAAGTACCTCCCACAGTTTTGGTGAAAATTCAACAAGATACATCTTTGGCAAACTGCCTAGCACATAAACAGAGCTACATAAATGTTAATTGAATCTGAGGTTGTATCTTCTCCCATGATGCCCATAAAAACTAATTAATAATACTGGTTGCAAATGCTTCTAATTAAATTGCTTTATAAAAACAATACAAATGAGACTCCTAACCTAGTCCACACAGGAGCAAGAAAGCTTTGCCACCAACAACAAAATTCTGTAACTTTTATCACATAGGTTGAAGTCAATTTCAACTCTAGGTAATTGAAAGCCTCTTGGCCAAAGATTGAATTTCTTTTTGGCATACTGTGGAGAACACCATGTAACTTCTTTTAGGGAAAGTGATGAACAGCACACATACCTGTGACCTCTAAGGACTGGAATGCAGGATCTGTCGTATTTTCTCAGGACACTTCTGACTTTGGCACTGCAATTAACAAAGAACAGTGACAAACTTTGATGTTATTTCAGGAAAAGCTTCTTCTCTAGGTTTGATCAGAGTCAACACATCTGATCTGAAAGATATCAATCTCAGGTCATAGTCAAGATCTCTGAAGGCTAGGAGTCTACCTATTTCATATATTAGGTCTATCTGGTCTACCTCCCTACTAGCGCTGCATGACAACACACTGTATGTAGTTCAGGTTTATTGGTTGGTGACTAATGGCTCACGTTGATGCCCTTCTAGATCCATCCCAGAGTTCACAGTGGGGCTCCACTCCCTTTAGGCTGCTCCCAGCCCATGACTGAGCATATAGAGATTACTAGTTACAGACCCACTTCTGTGAAGCACAGGGCTCCTTTCCAGAAGTCTCAGTTCAAGAAATACCCATCAGACTGGCTAGAACTTTCATAAAACCACGATGTAGTGTGAGGCATTTTGCTCAACACCCTCTTTGTTATTTCATGGAAATCCAATCCATATCTCACTCTGAAGGTTGTTCCTATCTCTATTTTCTTCCATTACTGGAGTTTTATGTAATCAGTCTCTTGTTTATCTAACTCAGTGTTTCATATTCTGTCCAGAAGACATGAATTAACACAAACTCTGAAGTTCAATCACTACAATTGATAAGCATTTCCTCTTGTTCATATGTGCTCATGAGTTGTCTAAGACAAACTCCCAACTCAGCCTCTGATAAGAGTAAGGCTAAGTTAGTATTGGCTAGGATTGTTTATGGATCACAGTCAGATGGTGGCTTATCTTCCCACAGAATCACCTAGGATAAGCTCAGCTACGAAGCTCCAGTTCGGAGACATTCAACTCTCCATTCTCAGATTTGTGCATGCAGTATTCTCTGAAGAAGAAGAGTCCATGTTCACCGTAGTCTCATGTTGTTGGCTTGGAACTAACATAAAATCATATATAGTATTTTCTACTAGTCCATACAAGTCAAAAGACCAACCTATCCTTGGTTGAGGAAAGTAATCCCACCCCAATGGGAAAATCTGCAAAGCCACATTGCAAAAAGCAGAGCGATAGTGGCGCATAAGGAAGTTCAGCCATTCCTGCATCAATATCTCACATTCTGTTTCTCAGCATTCTCTCAGATACATAGGCCGTGTGCATCTCACAATTCACCTTGGCCTTTGGTCAGACCTCTAATCAGCATGTCTTGACTCTTGGTTGCCCATCACAGAGGCCTGCCATCTCTTGGGTACAGCTCCTGGCTGGTGTGAGACAGGGCAAGTGTTAAATCCCACCCTCTGGAGCTGCTTCTAGTTCTAAGCTTGCTCGGGGAACTTGAAAAGCTTTGCTGAGTGCCATGAGTCTTTTTCCCGTCTGCTTGCTGTCACCTTGCATCAGTTTCAGCTCAGAATACTAAGAGAAAACAGGCTACACACGCATTTGAACTCAACCATACTTTTCCAAGGAGCAAACTGACAATTAGGGCTAGGACCAGCATCAAAAAAGAGCAACACAGCATGAAGCCTGTCTAATTAGTCATATGAACAGAGAGCTTCCCCTCCACTTCCTCAACAGCCCACGCTTGTCAGATCTCATAGGGAACCCTTGCTCCCTGACACACTATTGAAGGGGAACTGAGAGCAGGTAGGTACATGTTAATACCATGAGTGTCCTTTGCTTACTCATGAAATATTCCTCTAAGAGTTACACTTGGATTCCTGTTTGGCCACTTGAGCTGGGAAGTGAGAATTTTACTTATGCTACAGAAATGTACCAAGAAGAAACCCCTGCTTTCTGACTCGGGGGCTTTTATACTTTGTCTCATGTTAATGAGAAACTGGGAAAGATGAAGAATTCAATATGAAGGCTAGACACGGGCTGCTAATCCTGGGGACTTGGTTGTTTAGCTTCTGTGCTTGGTCATTCTTTTTGTCCCCTTAAAAAATCCAAGTGCTACCAAAGGTCACCAGGCCTGTCATCAGAAGAGATTAGGTGGGACATTGGCACAGCACCTTGATGAGGCAGCTCTGGGTGCTGAAGAAACAATTCCTCTGCTTCTGAGGGCTCATTAAGAACCAGGTTCAGAGGAAGACAGGCCTTGGACCAGTATGAAACTTGCTATTGCCTGGATTCTCACAGCAGGTGGCTCGACCTTCCACTGTATGTCTGCATTTTCAGATTTGGCTTTTAGACAAGTCATATCTCTCTCTGCAGGTGACTCTCCACCCAAAGGCCATCGTGACTACATGACTATTAGTATAATTTTAGTCACTTATTTTCCAATTTGGAGTTCAGGCCAACCTTGCAGAAAATATCTGTCTTTATTGAAACCACAAGCAGACTTTAATTTTCTCATTTAATTATTAAGCAAAGACATATACCTCGTCCTGCGGCTTAGCAAATAAAAGGCAGAACACAAGCTTCTTCCTCTGGCCTCCCTTCACTTGCCAGCTGGACAAAGTCTTCTGATAAACTCACTTCATCAGGTTTTGCTCTCTGTTAGTTAACTGTGTTACAAGCTGTTAACCATTTTTTGAGATCTTTAGGAAGTTATCTCAGACAACAAGCCTCTCCCCATGCCTCTAATATGTAAGGTCTTGCTGTGACCATTTCCTCTCATGCCCATCTCACCTGTGGGCTCCCAAAGACAAACATCTATGTTGTGCATTTGTGTTAGGAAGAAAGAGAAATAGGGGGAAAGATAATGAAATCTAGTTATGCTATAAAAGACTAGAATTGTGCATCAGCAAGTTTGTTAATGATACTACCCATTATTTAGTGAAAGATGCCAGAGAGATTGATAGCTAAAGTGACAGTCTGTCATCAAGTTGTGTGGCACCAGGGGCTTTCAAATGAACATTTGAATGAAGCTCTGAGGTATCCACCTGGCCTTCTATATTTCCACCCTGATCCCTTCTTCTGTCCCCTGAGGGTGACCAATACTCTGGATGGAACTTCTCAGAGATAAGCTTCACACTGGACACACCCATTTGATTGTCAGCCACTGGTCCTCACATGTTCTCTTGCAGTCTGGTGTCAGCCCTGGAGACTCTAATCAAATGTTCTCTGGAAAATCACTAATTAGCTCCCTAATCTCCAAATCAAATGACTCCTTGATCGGTTGTCACCCTGTAAGGGTTTGAAATGCTCTCTTCCCTTAGAAAGCTGTCTCATGTGGTTTCTAGCTTTTGTCCCTTGAGGATTGCCTTTCTGTGGAATGATATACTTGAAAATGTCTTTGTATGTGGGGTATATCAGCAGTTGAAGAACTGATTAGGAAGTCACATCTGGGTAGGAGGGATGGGATATATATATAGCTCTTCTATATTGTCATTTAAGCCTATATTGAATGAGTTGTTATTTTGTATAATAGCTGTTAAAAATCATTCTTAAATCTTTGAAAAATATGGAGTACAAGATAGCTAAAGAGATTTTTGTGGTCTCTACTGCCTGAGAAAGATTGAGGTACAACATATTCTCTTCTATTTAGTGACTGATCATAAGTCTACCTCTTTGCTCTCCCAGAATCTACCTACACATATCATTACATCCATCTCAAATAGAATGTTATAGACAAGATACTTGTACAAGTATGGAAGATCAGAATAGGGTCCTCCCAAGTGTCAGAGGGAGGCAGTAGAATGGTTTGGTGTTGGTTGGTTGTTTTTTTCAAACGTATTTGATATAAACATTTAATAGGAGTCTGCCAGACCCTTTGCTTTTTTACTGTCCCTACAATAGCACATTAAGCTCCGAGCACTCGATGGCTTCTCCAGTCCAAACTTCCAAACACTTCCATAATCTTCCCCCAAACAATGAGGTCAGGTACGTCACAGCCATGTTCTGCAAGCCTGGTACCATGTCTTAGATAGGGGTTTATTTGTCTTAGTCACTATTCTATTGCTGTGCAGAGACACCATGACCATGGCAAAAAGAAAGCACTTAATTGAGGAGCCTACTTACAGTTTCAGAGGGTTAGTCCATGATCATCACTGCAGGAAGCACAGCAGGAATAGCGCTGGAGAAGCAGCTGAGAGCCACAACCTGATCTACAAGCAGGAGAGAGGGAGCAGGGAAGGAGGGAAAGAGGAAGGGAGAGGGAGAGAAACATTATACCTGGTATGGGCTTTTGAAACTTCAAAGCCCACCCCTACGATACATTTCCTCCAACAAGGCCATACTTTCTAAACCTTCCCTAACAGTTCATCAACTGGGAATTAACCATGCAAATATATGAGCCTATGGGGGCCAATATCATTCAAAGCACCACGTCATAGATAAAACATTATGACCAAAAGTAATTTTGGGGCCGGGGAGTGTTTGTTTCTGCTTCGAGCTTATAGTCCACCGTGAGGGGTAGTCAGGGTAGGAGCTCCAGATAGAAACCTAGAGACCTGCACTGAGGCAGAGGCCATGAAGAATGCTACTTACTGGATTGTTCTTTATGGCTTACTTAGCCTTTCTTGTTGTTTGCTTGTGTTTTTTTTTAAATCCAGGGGGGGGGCATTACCCACAATAAGCCCACCGCTTTCACAACAGCCATTAGTCAAGAAGATGCCCTATAGACTCACCTACGGGCCAATCTGCTGGAGGCATTTTCTCAAGGGGGGTTTCATCTCCCTAGAGGATTCCAGCTCACGTGGAGTTGACAAAGAGTTCAAGCAGCATAGCACGAATAATACCATGCCACCTCTTCAGCCCTCACCAGAGTGCATCTGAGATCCACATTAGCATTTTTTCTGTAAATCTGAGAACGATTCTATTTCAAAACAGGAGAGACTTTTCGGTCAAAGCTGAGAAAATTGTTTCTCATCAGGTGTGAAATGAAGCTCTTGAAATGAAAGATTAGAACCTCGGGGCCACAGGTAAGAACACTGAAAAGGCCTGTCTAAAGAGTACATATTTTTATGGCATTAGTATCTTTTGGGGGTCTCTGTCCTACATAAAGTAAAACAGATGCTAGTAAAAAAAACAAAGGGTAGGAATCAAGTAAGTGGAGTCTAATAATTACAAGTTTTTGTAATGTTTGGGAAGAACTCATCACCAATAGGATATGGAATCTCATTTATGTATTTATGTATGTATGCATGTATGTACACTTTTAAAGCTAGGTTTTCCATGGGAGGAAACATACAACATATGTTTTTCTGAGATTTGCTTATCCTGATGAGGATATGCAGCACTTAATAGCAGCAAGATGATTTTAATTACAGAAACCTTGTGGCTATGGCTGGAGCAAATCACTAGTTAAAAGATGCTACATCCAATCTCTACAAGAGGGATAAAGAATTCAGATACTGTGGAATGGGTCAGTAACTTGTAATGGTGCTGAAAAGCTAACAAACTGAAATTCTGAGATCAGTTGTAAGTATGTGTGTGTGTGTGTGTGTGTGTGTGTGTGTGTGAAACCCAAAGGTCAACATATGGATTTTTCTTTGTTTGTTCTGGCTTCATTCTTTTGAGACAAGGTCAGCCACTGAAGCAAGAGCTCATGACCTCAGTCAGCCTGGCTTGCCAGGAAGGCCCAGGGCTCCTCAGGTCTCCACATGCTCTGGGCTGAGACTGCAGGAACACCACAACTCACTGTTTGAGCCCTGGAGAACCAAATTTAGGTTCTCATGCTCAAGACCCATCGGCCCTCAGATAATCTAGACCATCTCAACAGCAGCCTTAAGATTTTTCGGGTTTTTTTTTTCCAGATCAATCAGAGAAATTTTATTTTTCTGAAACACTGGGGTTTTTTTTTTTTGTTGTTGTTCTTGTTTTTCTTGTTCGTTAGTTTTTTAAAATTAATTAATTAATTAAGTAATTAATTTATTTATTTATTACTTGCAGCAAAGGACAGACATAGCTACATGGCTGTCAACCTGACAAACCCAGACTCCTTGAACTGACAGGAAAGCAGGTTTTATTGCTACAAATAATTATTAAAAATTGCTAATCAGACTTAAATATAATTCTTCTGGGTTGATAAAAGTTGAACATACAGGGGGGCTGGAGAGATGGCTGAGCAGTTAAGGGCACTGACTGTTCTTCCAGAGGACTCGGGTTCAAATCCTAGCACCCACCTGGCAGCTCACAGCCATTTCTAACTCCAATATTTGACATTCTCTCATAGACATACATGTAGGCAAAATGCCAATGTGCGTAAAATAAAGGTAAGGTTTTTAAAAAGTTGAATATACGGCCTCAGCAAATCTCTTACATTAATACCATCCTCCCCTGTTTAAACCTTTTCACAGCGAGATCTCTATTTTCATCAAGACTATCTCAATTCCCTTATTTCCTCCGAATTTACAGCTAGTGAGATCTCAACACACCTCAGAAGAGTTGTAAAGGCTCCTCTGTGGAAGTACAGCTCATTCACTCCCCAGTTTTGAAGTAACCATTCATTTTTATTTATTTTAAACCTTTTAGCCACCTAACAAAATAATGTTTCATTTTAGCATTTTCATACCATATGCTGTTGTACATTCCCCATATCCGAATCCACTGTTCTCTTTTACTCTTTCCCCACTTCTGGTGGTCTTCCAACTTCCCCAAAGAGTCCCCTTTCTGCTGCATACATATGTGTTATGCATATGTATGTATGTATGTACACTTTTAAAGCTACATTTTCCATGGGAGGAAGCATAAAACATTTGTTTTTCTGAGATTTTCTTATTGTTTAATGTGATTGTTTCCAATTACATCCATTACCTTGATAATGACACAATTTCATTCTTCTTTATGGTTATATCAAACGATGTAATATGTGTGTACATAAATATGCGTATTTCACAATTTATTTACTGATCATTTATATTGGCAAGAATCTGGGGACCAGGTATACAAATGAGTACACATTTGGCACAACATAGTATAAGCTAATTTATTAATAGGACTCTACTCATTATTTCCTGAATTTAATGCGCCTGTTTTCCTAGTTGAAATAACTCTGACATTTTGTTTGCTTGGAAGACTGAATTTATCAGTGGTCTATATTAGGAGATCAAGATGCCAGAACTTCTCTGCTATGGCATGGAACAAGGACTCTAGAAACCCAGGGGGATGTAAATAACAGCATATTTCTTATAAGCAGCCTATGCCTGTGGCCCCTGAGAGATGTCAGTCTGTTGTGGAATGTGCAAATGCACAGGGGAGAGAAGAGCCAGCTCCCCGTTTGTGGTAGACATCCCCGATAACTCGGGTGGTGTTCCAGCAAAAGAAGAATGATGAGCTCTGTGAGATGATGGGGTCTTACAGAAGCAGTGGCCAAATAGGAGCGTGGTATGTGGCTACCGCAATGAAGGCCAGTTCTGAATGGCAGCCAGGGTGTTCAGACACATCAGGGTAGGTGGTGGTAGGCAACTGACCACGGTGCCCCTAGGAAAGAAAATGACTTCCTAACGAAATATTACTTGGTTTGTATTAGCTGGGAAACAGTGGGGTTGTTGAGCAAAATCATGATCTGTGTTGTCACGGTCGGGGGTGGGGGGCCGTGCAGAGAAAGATCTTTCATTTATTCCCAAACCTAAACAACACCGCAGACCTAGACTCCTTGACTTAGAAGGAAGGCAGGTGCCATTACCATAAAGGACAGTGTAAATCTCATTAGATATGTTTCCAGAGGAAACTGTGCCCACGTAACTGAGTGCCAGTGAACCAGGGAGAAGGGAAAACAGTCCCCAAAGCCAGTGGAGTTTATTAGACACGGTTTTTATGGTTACTTCAATTTCTGGTAGCTCCAAATTTCTCCGTGGTCCCTGGATCATTTTTAAGCTTTTGCAAAAGTGTCAGTAGTAAGTGGAGTTTGGGTCCTAGTCAGTCCTATACCAGACCTTGATGGATTGCTGTCTTGGCCTTGTGGTGTGCCCACCCACAATGGTGCAGTTGTGGAAGACTGAGGAATCAGAACACCCTTGCTGGCTGCCTGGCAGGTGTGAGCATGGTAGGAAGGAACAGGCTGAAGCTTCTAGAATGTCCTCTTCTGGCAGAACCGGAAACCAAAACTAATGCCCTAAACCTGGAGGACGTGCAGAGATTAAGGGCGGTATTAAAGATTGGAAACATGTCAGGTGTGGTGATACGCGCCTGCAATCCCAGCACACAGGGAGGCAGAGGCAGGCAGATCCCTATGGGTTCGAGGCCAGTCTGGTCTACAAATCGAGTCCAGGACAGCCAAGGCTACACAGAGAAACCCTGTCTCGAAAAAACAAAAAAGCAAAACATTTGAAACATAAACAGTCATCTCGATACACCCTCATTTTAACCTGTATTTTTTTTCACCTCAACAAAAATTATATAGAAAATGGCTCCCTCTGGAGAGGGGCTGGATTATTATTAAATTAACAAAGTCTGTCAAACACAATAGAATTCTAGAGGGAACTGGAGACATTTAATAAACCCTTGGCACTTTTATGTAACTAGTAATTTGAAAAATGATTTTCCTTCTATGTCAATTCCCAAACCTGTCTCACTTGGGAATAGCAGCAGCATGCCTTCAGTGTCTTGTATGGGGCTGTCAGCTCCCCTGTTTGCCATCGTGATTTTGTGCATTAAGGTCTCTGACCATTTTGACATTGCAGGAGCTTTGGTGAGTTTTAATTCTCATCTCTGTGTTTCATTAAGGGCAACATCAGCATCAAAACATGCCTTTAGATTCAATAACTGTACCTCTCATATGTTTACCAAAGCTAGGTTGGTGTGAGGGGGTGTGTGCCCAACAGATCAAGTTCTTTCTAGCTAACAGAATTTATCATGTGTGATAACTTTCTCTCCCTGTGAGAAACTGTATAAGTTATCTATTGCTCCGTGGCGAATTATGACATTTTGGCAATTTACAATGCTAAACATTTACTGTTTCACACTGTGTCTATTTTCCTAGGTGGCTCTCATTTCAGATCTCTCACAAAGTTGGAACTGAATTGACTGACAGACTTCAACTATCTAAAACCTTGACTTCTCTAGAGAATTCAGTTGAAAGCTTAGCCATATAGTTTCAAAACAAAAAGGGACACTCTTAGTTACTGGCAGAAAATTCCAAGCGGTAGCTAGATAACCCTCTCTGCACAGGGCTACTCATAACATGGCACAGTACGTCTCCCAGAGAGAGATGAAAGAGAACAGAGAGGAACAGAGATGAATGGAAAGAGACAGAAGGGAAAGAGCAGGGGTGGACAGACAGAAAGAGAAGGAAAGGGGCTGGGAGGGAGGGGGGAGTTGAAACTGCCATATTTGGTACCTAAATCTTTAAAGTGACACATTTCCTCTGCTGCATTCTTTTGGTCATCCTGGCACAATATAAGGAGGCATATAGTTACACTAGGATGTCATACCAGGAAGTGGGTTCAACAGGGACCAGGGAGGCTGGTGACCGCAAAGCCTAATTAGTTATCATCAGGAAAGGACAGCCTCAAAATCTTTTTTACATTATACAAAACATAATATAATACAGCACACCTAACACAAATACACGCACACACCATAATTATGTCAAGAAATCTGGATCTAGAAAAATGACTTATTGCTAAAATTCTCATGTCAATGCAGTTAATTAAAATTTCTTGAAGCGCATTTGAAACTTTTAAATCCTCCAAATACCTTTTGTGAGGATTTTTCTTTTTTTAAAGGGGAATTTCACTTCCATGATTTTCTTTGGGCCTCACAAAAGAACTGTACTATGACAGATTTTTAAGCATATCCCGAGGAAGCTGGACAGATGTTTTTCTTTTCCTCTTCTGGTTGGGAAGGACCAGGCCTGAGATTGTGCTGAGTGGTCTGATCTCCGGTCCCACAGTTTCCCAACACTTTGCTTATTATCTTTGAAATGTAAACAGATCCGAAACTCATCTGGCTTTTGTTTCAGAACAACCGTCCTTGGAGGATCTAAGGTGGTTATTGGCACTGGTGTAATGAAAAATAGAACTGGTCATTGACCTCGCTGAAGGCCATAGTTAAAGTGAGTGCTCTCCCTTTTAAGAGGACTGGCCTCTTAGGCCAGCCACATGATTTATTCTAAGAGGTCTAGTGGGGTTTCCTTTTCAGGTTTCTCTCACTCTACATCCTTTTAAGTGAAGAGACTACTTGCTCTGCATTACAGTAAGCAGCAAGTCAAAAAGAGAGAAAAAACCCTGTGCTCATAGAACACACCAGCTGTGTGTGTATGCATGTGCCTTTTATGTATCACTATGTCTTGGTTAAACAAGAGTTTAATAATTTAAAAACACTCAAGATAGTTTCCTTTTCAATACAGCAAGATCCCCACTTAACGTCAACAACTTGATATTCTCTTTCTCTAAGAAAATTTGCCAATTTAAATAAAAATTACAGTGGCCGTCAGTGTCTAACCTAAAACAAATTGAACTTGAATTAATCAGAAATTAGTAGTTCCTTATGTGCAGCCTATAAGTGGGTAGTTTGTGGCCAGCAGGGCCCATCCCTCTCAGGATAAGGGGTGAACAGTACCTACAGTCCTGGCTCATGTGACCAAGAGTAAAGGTGGAATTGGTGAGCAGCTTTGAGTCTTTGGCACGTAGGAAAAAGAATAAGGCTCAGTAGACCTTCCACTCATGTTTGTTGAACATCATAAATATGTGGCTGGAACAGCACTTCCCCCATGCTATGGTTCAGTCCTACTCACTGGAGGACAAGGTTATTCTGTTTCCTCAGCTGGTTGCTCTCCACTTTCCCTGGCTTCCAAGTTGTCTGTTTCTGGTTGGAAAGTGGACAGCGTTAGCTTCCATTCGTTCCAGTCTTCATGTCGGGCCTAGCAAAGGCTCCCATTCCTCTCTTTCTTGGCTGCAACATCAAAGTTTCATGTGATTGGAGAGTTAATTCCTCAAAAGTTTAAGTGATGTTGGAAAACAAACTAAAACCCAGAGAGTAGAGATCAATAGCCATCAAGGTGTGTGTCAGGAGAGCAGAAATGAATCGATGTAAGAGTTTAATGAAGTTTTACAGAAAGAAAATTGGAGCTAGATGGAGAGCATAAAATCCTATCCCTTTTCTTCAAGTCATTTCTATATTAATAGATCTGGCAGGTTATAAATGTACTGAGTGGCTTGTGAAAGATGGAGGGAGGGCTACTGTGAGATAAGCCGACATGCCTAAATGACTGCCTTCATGTAAAATGAAGAGGTTATGAGTAATATTTGTTCCCGGGAAAGTCAATATCAAATAAGACTCAAATGATCTATCATTCTAAAATATGCTACTAATATTTTGTTGAACAGAAGACCACCAAAGCCCCATTGGGACAAAGTCAACTGTCTGGCCACTACAAAATTCTCAGTGAACTTGTTATTGATTCTACTTTCAAAGCCTATAGATCAATGGTCTCCAAAAGTACATGTTGAGAAGGCCTGGGCTTGATACTCTCCTGAAGGCAAAAGCCAGAGGTCAACATGAGATGTCTTTTTCTCTTGCTCTCCACCTTGGTTTTTGAGATAGATTTGCTCACTGAAGCCATAATTTGCTTTGGATAGCTTAGCTGGTTGTCCACTGAGCCCCTAACATTGGAGCTACAGAGGGGTCTCTCTATG
Organism: Pachyuromys duprasi; assembly: GCA_028658305.1. NCBI lineage: Eukaryota > Metazoa > Chordata > Mammalia > Rodentia > Muridae > Pachyuromys > Pachyuromys duprasi. The sequence goes on along the minus strand of CM053747.1, from coordinate 18,500,537 downwards.
TAGCCCGGGCTGCTGTGGAACTCAACAGACAAGATTGGCCTTGTACTCAAAAACACCTCATTTCTCCTTATTGAATTCACTTCCACCGTAGTATCATTCACATGGATTTGGAAGCTTTCCTCCAGAGATGTGTGTGTGTGTGTGTGTGTGTTGTGTGGGTGTGGATGCTTTGACTTGATCCTAAACCAGACTCAGTGAGCCATAAGGAGAAATTCTCTGGACTCTTTTTTCTGCATATCTAATGAAGAAATAAAAATACTTTCCTTATAGATATTGAAAGATAAAAAGGAGTAGGGGGAGAAGAAAGAAGAGAAGGAGGAGGTCCTAAAATCTACTGAAACCACCATATGATCCTGGAGGGAAATTTTCCTGGAAATAGCACCAATACCAAGAATCCAGCAATGGGAGGATCTCCTTTGACCCCTGAATCACAGCGTACCTGAAGATGTGCCACCTGTAGGAGGGAAGGGAAGGTCATGTTTGTGGCTTTTCCAACCATCTGAACTGTCCTGAACGCCTCTCTTTAGTAATCTAAGCTAAACAAAGTCACCTTTAACAGTCCTCCAGGTAATAGTGAGCAAGTGGGTGAGTATGTGTGTGTGTGTGTAGGGGCAATATGATAACTTTTCTTTTGCTCAAGTTTCATAATGGCAGTTATGCAGTTTCAATAACCTCCTCCTCCAAACATATCTCAAAACCTACCTTTTAGTACCATAGAGGCCATGTGCCCAGCATCTCTGGGTAAATCCAAAAAAATGCACAAGAGATCTGAAAGTCTCACATACTTGAAGACCTACAACTGCATATAGAAAAGCTACCGTCTTTAAAATGTGGCTTTTTCCCCCCAGAATGCTTAAAATAAATAATTAAAAACTTCTATCAAATTCTTTAAAAATGTTTCTGAATAATTTGGTTTGTTAAAACATAGCCCTGTGGATTGTTCACTATAAAATAAAATTTACTAAAAATGTATTTTAAAGTGAAATTATATGTGTGTGGGGGGGCACACATACACACACGCCTCTATATGGGCTTTAACATACCTAATTAGATGACATTAACAAGTGAACAATACCAGAAACATACAGTCACATTACCAGAGTTGATGGCGCCTCAGAGGAGAGCGGTGGAGGTGAGGTGGTCACACACTAATAAAGCCTTCAGAACCAACTCTTGGCAGCAGCTGAAGACCCTAGAAGCAGCAGCAGAACACCTACCTCCCTTTCCCCCCTCCCGCACCACCACCATTGTTCCCCTCCTGTCTCTGTTCATCGCCAGCACTGCAAAGCCTCCTTAGAATCCAGGAGACGTGGGTTAACAGCACTGTAGGCATGAGCTGACGCAGCACTGAGTTCAAGCCAGTACACCACCACCCAGTAGTCCAGCAGCTGCATGGAATGTAGCGAGTTTCACATCGGAGCCTTCCTTCTCTCAGCAGTTAAGTGGGGGAAATCAAATTAGTTAGCACAGGCAAGGTGCTTGCTTATATTGCTTCTTGGTACATTTAGCCACTTGAAATCCATTAGTACAGATGGCTGTTTTACATGGCAAAGGGACATCTAACTCTAAACCGTGGCTAGAATTAGCCTTTGGGGGAGATTGAAGAGCTGGGGCCGCTAAAACTGAAGCTCTCAGCTCAGGGGGAAGGAATCCCATGCAGGCTATGGGACTGGGCTGAGCGCCCGGCACACCCGCACATCCCGCTTTGAGAACCATTCACAAACATTCACTACTTAGAAGGTCACTTTACTAATTAGCCCTGCTTTGCTAATCACACTTAACTGATTAGAAGCCATGCTGATAATTCCAGACTTTGCTGTGAGCGCTAAGGGTTGTTTTTTGTTTGTTTCTTTTTTTTTTCTTTTTTTTTTAGCTATGCTCTGATAATAATGGTGAGTGATCTGTAACGCTGGGCTGTTGATTTTAGGACCATCCATAAGAGGTCATGCAAGAAATGTAAAGAAGCTGAAGATCACAGCCTCTCTCTCTAAGCCAGTACTGATCTCCTTTTCCTGTAGACATGCTTCCCAATCAGGAGAAAACTAGCTGGTAAAGGTGTAGGAGGGTCTTTTAAAGCCTGAAATCTGTGGCTCGGCTCGTCAGTAAATGCCCTGAATATATATACTGTTCAGCCTTCCGTAGTTTTGGCTCATTTAACGTGCCCACAGTCTGATCATGTGACATGAGGACAACACCTCCATCTTCCTTACAGCGATGACCAAGGAGGCACTGAGAGATGAAGGGATCTACCCAAGGGCCCAGTGAGGCCTGAAGTAACTTGAACCCAGTTATTGGTGGAAACTGGCAACCCCCCCCCCCCACCATTTGGGTCAGGAGAGAGAGGGAGATAGAAAAGGGAGGGGGAGGAAGAGGGAGACTTTAAAAGACAATTTCTGCACCCCCTAGACCAACATTTGTGAGGCTGAAACAGAAGGAGTTGCAGGCTGTTCAGGAATACCTCAAAACAATTTTTTGAAGGAGCCAAATTCTAATATTATAATCGTAGCGATGCTCCCTGGTCTTCCACGTAACTCTTAAACACTTCTCGTGCTTCATCTTATTTCATCTTGACAAGCTGGAGCGGAACATCCCTTCGGGACCCATTTTTCAGATGAGAAAACTGAGGTTCAGAATAGTTTGTGAGTGGCCTTTACCGTGTAGAACTGGGAAGCCAGACGAAGAGCTTGGGAGTCAAATTCTGACAAAACGGTGGACCTGTGGAAAGCTGAGTAGGGGCGGTCCACCCTCCAGACCTGCCCGCGCCTCCTTCTCACAATACCCTAGGAGCGCTGCAGCTGCGGCAGGGGCCCAACCCCCACCCCGCCCTGTGCTAATGGGGGTAAAGCTGGCCGGCGCCATCCTGCAAGCCCAGTCTGATAATAGCCCTGATTAAATGGCGGGGCAGCCTGTGGAAGGCCCCGCTGCCGCCAGCTCCGGGTCCCCGCGCCGGCCGAGCAGGGACCAGCGGTGGCAGGGGCTCCGCCTCGCCGTCTGCTTCCTAGCCCCAGGGCCACCGCAGCGGCAGCCCTAGGCACAGTCCGGGACCTCTGGTCTTGGAGGAAGGGCGGTGTGGCAGAGGTGACCCAGGTGCCCCCAAAGAAGGCCGTAGGGACCCGGCTGCAATGGTTTGGGGCAAGACTTGGGGAGCCTTGCCACTTAGAGCTCCGCCATCCGGCCATCAGCACACCTAGGCTGGACCGGCCTCTTTGCAGTCTAGGTTTGGGACCCCGGAGCAGATGCTAGGGATGGAGAGGGGTCTAGAGATGACTCTCAGGGTGTCGGCACTGGGCAGAGAAAAAAAGCAGGTGTGTGTGGCCTGTCGATCAGGACGCCAACTAGCCAAGCCTCCCGCCGAGCTCAGGCGCTGCCCCGCGGGTGCCCAGCACTGCGCAAGCCCTGTCCACCCCGACCACTCAACAAGCACTGCTTTTCCGCAAGGTCGGGGCTCCAGAACGCCCCAGCCCTTTCAAGGGAAGGGAAACTGAGGCCCAGAGCAATACAATGACTAAGGTCACACGACCAAAACGGACGAAGCTGACTTAATCTTGGTAATGTGCCTCTCAAATTTAGGGGTAGAGGAGACTCCGTGGAACTGAGGAATGGCTGTCCAGAGCTACTGGGTAGTAACTCTCAGAGAATTACAAAAGCTGTAACACACACATTTCTGGGCTGAAACTATTTAGTTCCCCCAGGAATGCTTTCTTCCTCGAACCCCGGAAACTAGTCGTCGAAATATATATTGGCTGGAGGTGACCACTGAGGAGCCAACAGACCGGGGTGGGGTGGGGTGGGGTGGAGTGAGTTGGGGGATGGGAGGGCGCGCGCGCGTGTGTGTGTGTGTGTGTGTGTGTGTGTGTGTGTGTGTGTGTGTGTGTGTTGGGGAGGGGGAGGCTACCACATCCTGGAACTCTTTTTGTGCCTTGGGCAAATGGCTTGCATAGCCATTGCAAAGCCTGGCAATACTAAGGGTACAATAAATAGATGCTTTTCAGCATTCATGGAAAACGGAAAGTACAAACACCCCCCAAAGAGCTAATTAATGGGTGACTCTCCAGCCACGAGGCTGTGGGGCTGCAGCCATTCTAACGGTGTTCAATCTAACAGCTTCTTTCTTGGCTTCTGCAGGAAGCTGCTCTCCTCCACACGGTACCCACTCATTTCTCTCCACCTCACAGTTCCTGAGACCTATCACACGGATGCCAGAAAGTGGGCTGATTCTCAGACTCCTTGAGTGTAGGGTTGGAACGGTGGCTCTTAAACACATCTTTTTAATAAGATATAATTACGTACTTTCTAAATTAAAAAAAAAAGGCACGATGTCTAGCAGGGAAACCTATGAAGGACCCTTGCTCTTACACAGATAAACGTGGCTTCATTGACTAGCTGGTATTAAATGCTGGGTATCTCATCAGCTTCCTTATGAACAGAGGTGGAGACAAAGCCCAGTGACACAGCCCAGCTCCTTCCTCTGCAAGGGGTTGAAAGCTGTTTATTTGTCCTCTTGGGTATTCAAAGAGAAGCAGTTGCACCACTGTATCTCAGGAGTTCTCTTAGCAAAACTTTGCTAGAACTGCCATGCCTATTTTTTTTTAAAGTCTCCAAGTTTAAGGGCATCACATATATGCAAATTACTACACAAGCCTATATCTGGCCCTGAGTGAAAGAATGGCCAATAATGGGCTGCATTCTCTAATTCCTTTATTTTTTCCTATAATTTCTTTATTTCCTTCTTCCTTCTTTCCTTCCTTTTTGTTTGTTTTGTTTTGTTTGACAAGGTTTCTTCTTGTAGCCTTGGCTGTCTGGAACTTGCTGCATAGACCAGGCTGACCTGGGAAAACTACAGAGATCAGCCTGCTTCTGCCTCCTTAGTGCTGGGACTAAAGACATGCACCACCAGTGCCCGGCCAAACCTTCCCTACAATTTCTATATCTGTGTGTGCTTCTTATCTGTGTCCTGTACTGAGTTACAGTGGAGCAAGATCTTTTGGATTCTGACCACTGAGTTTGGCACAGCAACCAGACCAAAGTAAGCACTAGGTAATATCGGTGAATGAACAAATACTGTTCATTTTTTGTTGTTTCTTTGTTTACTAAATGCATAGGCATTTGCTACCTCCGGCTTGCTTCAAGCTGTCTGAAGCCAGTTGGCACTTGGGAGTTGGAACCCAAACCTTAATGGGTGAGTTTTACGACTTGCTGTCAGGGTAAGGGGGAGCTTCAAACGTTGGCTTCTTGCTAAGGTTTGTGGAAGAGATCTTGGAGGCTAATCCCTACTAGGTCCTTAAGATCTCTAAACTCCTGGTGAAGGTGTGGGTCTATTGGGGTTATACAGCTGGTTCAGGTTCCTGCCCAGTGCAAAGTGGCAAACTGAGGAGCCGCCCCTGCTGTCACCAGAAGGTGCAGTGCGGCAGCAAAAAAAAAAAAAAGGGGGGGGGCCCTCTGAATCGCGCGAAATTGCGTGGAGTTTAACGGGGTAGCATTTCCCAAACTAGCCCTACCTGACTGGGGCATGGCGCAATAAGGCAGCGGTGGCTGCTCTTCCATAAACTCTTTGAATCTGTCCAGTTTTAAACGCCTAAGAAACGGCAGCTCTGGAAGGGCCCTTTGGCTGACCGTGGAGACAGCCATCCGTGTAGGCCTTAGGCTCCCCTCCCCCACGCCCTGCACTGCGAGAAAATTTGTTCAACGCAATCCTCACCACACGCCCTGGTGGACCCAGCCTGTGTCTGTTCCCTGCTGGGGGCGGGGGGGGGCGGCTGCTCTAACAGGGCACACGGTGGTTGCAGGTGCCGGGACTCTTCCAAAGATGCGCTCTTGCGCTCAGTCCTGGTCCTGTTGCTGTTTACCAACATCATTTCGATCAAATTCTTAACCTTCCCGACAAGCCTGAGACCAGGTGAGCCCCTCCCACCCCCAATTTAGAAGTGCACCAACGTCAGCAACCAAACAAATACTTTAGTGTGGTTAAAAACATCGAAATCTTTGAAATCCTTGACTTTTAAATAGCAGCCTTCATTGGCCTATAGTTTGGGGCTGAGGTGATGCACTTCTCTAGGGAGGAGAGTAAGATGTGAAGATGCAAGGGTGGAGTGGACAGGAGTCTGAGAGGCGAGAGGCCACAGGTTCGAAGATGCCCCAGAATGGGGCTAAGCATACATTTCTGGGCCAGCGGTGGACACTCATGACCGTGGGGGCTGCGTCCTTCTCAGCTGCTGGCTTCCTGAGAAAAGAGAGGTTGCCTCTCTGGTGCCGTATCCCCTGATCACGTGGACCGTACCGCCTAATGTCCCCACTCCTCCCAGCCTAGGCTGGACAGGAATGAAAGATCGCAGGTCAATTGTGCGCCATACACTCAGCTTCCCGCTTTAGATGGAGAAGTGGGCGAAGTCGCCAGCGGCTGGGACCTCTCTTCGCCAGCTGCGGTCTGACTTCGCGCAGAGCGTTGCCTAACCGGCCTCAGGCAACAATGCTCCTGCATCCCGGGGAACGCTGTCTGGAGGACTTTTAGGGCTGAGGCCGTCCCTCTCCTCTCACTGTTTGGGGCGTCTTTCCTCCTCTGTAAACGAAATTTATTGATCTAAAGGCGCGGTGGCTTCTTACTGTCTCTTTTAGAGTATCTACCCCGAAAAACTGGAAGGAGGGTTGGGGACAGGACGTCGGGCCATTTTCGGAAGTAGTTGCCCGTTTACTGAGAAGCTGGTGTCCCTATTGCCCTTGGCTTCTGCCTCCCAACACCAGCTGCGCGGTGGCGCCCGGTGCTTGGTACCTGGCCCGAAGCCCAGGCAAAGTTCTCACCCTAGGCGCCTGCAGACTGTCAGCTAGACCTTCTCGGGGTCTGTCCCTGCAGCTCCTGGCCAAGCGTTCAGAGAGCTTTCGTTAAGTCGGGAACCTTGGCAGAAAGCGGGTCAGAATCCTGGACATTTTCAGGGAGTTGTCTAAGCTCCTGAGTTCCGGGGGGGCTACAAAAGATAATTTCCTAACATGCATGTCTTGTTTTCTAACCTGCAGTCCAGTCCCTCCTTCCAGACAATATCAAAACCTTAGACGTCCCTGCTGGCTCTGAAGCTTAACTGTTTGTGGCAATGCAAGCTCCTCTAGGTGGTCCCAGTTTTCTGCGTGTTTTGCAGAACTATTTGATGCCTTTGCGATCTAGAGGATGAAGCTCAAATAATTAAATAGCTGCGTTGTTTTGCTTATGTGGGGCAATCATTGTTACTTGTCGTTGGATGCTCTACATGGACTGCATTTTTTTTTTATCACAAAGCTATCTAACACAAATCAGTAAAGTCCCATTTTACAGTAGATGATGAAACTGAAGCTTCAGAAGGTTTGGGAAACCCACAAAAACCACGGTGCTAAAACGTGTTAAAAGTGAAGACTCAAAGCTTTCTTCAAGTCCAATGCCTTTCCCAGTATCAGAAAGCAACCCGAACACACAGCCTGTCATCAGCCCGGGCAGGGTCGAGGGAAGTGTTAATGTGATTGCTTTGTTCTAGCTCCATGGGTGGCTTTACGTGTTAACCCTTGCTTCCAGAAGGGTTTTGAAGGGACCGCAGAGTTAGTTTTACTCTGAGCTTCCCAAAGTAGGAGGTTTGAAATACCCTGTGGCGTTGTCGCTGCATCGCCGGCCCTGGCTCCCAGCCTTAGAGTAAAACATTGACTTGCAAAGGCAGTGAATCTAAGAAGAGAGCAATTTACCAGGATAATAACCCCGCAGCAATGCGTCACTGTGGCTATGGTTTCAACACCAACTAGATGCATACCTTAGGGACCCCCCAGTGACTCACCCCTAGCCCCTGGTCCGGCTTAAGTCCTCACTTCAATGGCTCTAATTCGCTCCTCCCTCTTGTTCAGCCTCCTCTCCTGTTGAGTGGTTTTTCTGTCCACAGAACTCCCAAAATTGGGCTAAGGTGGCACTTGTAAGAATATGAAAGATGAGTCTGGCAATTCAGCTTTCCCGTGTTCCACCAGTTTCTCTGAAATGTATCTCTCAGGATGCCATTCCAACAGTACCTCCCCTTAGATAAGATGGAACAGCAAATCTTTTTAATTAAGGCGTAGCGCTACAGGGAGTTACTGACAACTAGATCCGGCAAACAAAATCTGCAGCATTAGTTGAAGCATTCTAGCAAGGTCCATCTTAACCTCTTCCCTCCTTCCCAAATAAAAATCTCACTTCTTGAGAAAAAAAAATTATCTTCCTTGACAAACTCTAGAAATTAAGACAAGAACCAAACCAGTGTGAAGATTACAATAAAAAGAAAACTATTGCCTTAATTAGGATATTGTATCTAAGGAGAGGTAGTTCAGCAGCTAGAAGCATTTGCTGCTCCCCCATTGTCCTGACAGACTCCACTTCCTAGCACCTATGTAGAAGGCTCAAAACAACCAGTAATCCCAGCTCCAGGGGATCTGGGACTCTCCTCTGGTTTACACTTGCAGAGCTTGGGGTGTGTGTGTGTGTGTGTGTGTGTGTGTCTTTAACTGAGGAGAGGCCTGGAGAAAAGAGACTGCCCACTTATCACCTTCGATCTTTCAAAAATAGGAGATGGCCCAGACAAGGGGTAAACAAACACCTTCTAATATGAAAAGTCCGCAGTTTTACTGATTTCGAAGTTTCCCCAACATTGACACTTTATATTTGGGCAGAGATGTTGAAAAGAGAAAACATTGACAGGATGGCCAGGCCAGCCTCCATCACAACTTTCTTGGATGCTGGATGCCAACATCCTGTTTACAAGGGATATTCTTAATAGTTATTTTGACTTTTGATTTCTCCCACAATTTTGTTTCAGGAGCTGTGAAGAAGAGGATGCAGTGGGAGACAGGAGATGCTTCTCTTTTTTCGTTCTTTATTTTTTCCCCCTCTTAAGACCTAGCAAGAGGTTCCTAATCGCCAGACCAACTGGCTGGAAAGGAGAGCAAATATTTACAAGTATAGCTTGAGTTGTGTGTCTGTGTGTCCTCTGGAGTTTACATGGCTGTGAGCGAAGCGGATTATCCTGCGAATTTGGAGAATTCGAGTTATTTTAGGCCAACGGAACTCCCTCCACAAGGCCATGAGAAGTCCGGGCCCTAGCCTGTGCTGCTAGGCAGATGGATGGTTCCATGTCCCCGAAAGCCAGAGCGCTGGGAAGGTCACGCTCTCCCACCGCGTGTCGCGTGGTCCCCTCGGTGCTCCCCGTGTGACCCTGGCCTTTGGTTCGGGCCACTGCTCTACTTTTCATAGTTCCTCGCCAGAAGAGAAAGAGACAGAGACAGAGACAGAGACAGAGACAGAGACAGAGACAGACAGAGAGAGAGAGAGAGAGAGAGAGAGAGAGAGAGAGAGAGAGAGAGAGAGAGAGAGAGAGAGAGAGAACTAGAATAGAAGCAACCAGTGCGCAACAGAAACCCTGACTCGCCAAAAAAAAAAGCATCTTTCTTACAGGCTCTCTGCAGCTCATCATTTCTTTCCTAGGATCGTGTCTCTCCAGCTCTGTGACACTTGGGGGACCGTCCAGGAGGGGACCTAGCACTGGGGACTGTGCAGCCTTATCAGGTTAATGCTGCTGCTCAACTAGGCGCTCCTCGGCTGTTTGGGAACTTTTGAGCTCCGGTAATAATAAAGGCTGGAAATAGCAGAACTCAGTAAGGCTCCGTCTGGTGGCGTTCAGTCCTGCGCCAAGCGCGCGCGTCTCCGGTTCTGGGTGGCAGCGAAAGTGCCTCTCTAGACAGCGCGTGCCACCCTCCCGCGGGATCTGAGACACCAAGCCTGGGTGGTAGAGGCAGCTGGGTCACGCTGTTGATGACAGCGTTGACCGTGTGGTGTGCCGGACACTCCACCCGGAGCGCAAAGGCAAGGGGGCGCCGCGCCCCTGGCGCTCCCTCCCGGCGCCGCTGGGCTCCGCCCCACACCGCACAGCCAGGAAGCGGTGACGTGAGACCACGCTGACTGGCTGCTGCCCGCAGGGACCGCCACGGCCAGCAAATTAAGGCTCCGGGCAGCGGGCGCCCAGGCACAGTGTTGGTCGCGCCTTGCTGCTCTCTGGACAGCAGCGATCCGCCTCCCAGGTTTCCGCGCCCTCGAGAGTCCGAGGCGGGTCGTCACCTCCCGGGGACCTTGGCCACTCCGCGGTCCCCAGGAGGGGAGGGAGGGCGAACTTGGCGTGGGTACCGGAGACCCCCTGTTTTGCTCAGTTGCTGTGTGGCGTGCCCCCCTAGCTTGCACACCATTTTGAGTACGTGGATGCTCCCCACCCTGCTTTCCTGCTGGTTTGAAACCTTTGCGGCTTCCGGGCTTTGCTCTAGTAGACCAGAGAGGCCATCCTAGAGCCCCGGAGACGCGGGGACGGACTGCTCGGGAGTCCCCAGTTCCCCTCTGACTGCTCTCGGGAACTTTGGGTCGCCTTTCGGGTCTTTGTTTCCCTCGGAGGAAGCTGGACTGCGTTTTGGCAAGCCCGGTCCCTGACCAGGACCGCGCGCTGGGGACCATGGAGTTCACGGCGTCGCCCAAGCCCCAGCTATCTTCCCGAGCCAATGCTTTCTCCATTGCCGCGCTCATGTCCAGCGGCGGCCCCAAGGAGAAGGAGGCAGCAGAGAACACCATCAAACCCCTTGGTAAGTCGGGGTGGTTGGCCGTCCGTAGAGGCGACATTTTTCTGTTTTCTGGCTACTGGGTGTGGGGCGGATTGCTCCGTGGAAAGTCAGGGTGGCCTTTTCTCCGGCCGAATCAGCTGCTAAGTCTCAGGCTATGGCCAGAAATCCTGGGAGGGAATTTTTTTTTTCCTCCTCCGCCCAAGTTTTCTTTTGGGGCTTCACCGTCAACTAAAGGTCGTGGGGATCCGGGTTGTGTTTGTAGCAGCTTTCTCCAATTTCCTAACGTCAAATAGATAGTATGCATGGTGTACAAATTTGTTTGAATGAAGACAATTTAAAAAAACAAGGTTTGTTTAAGACGCGAGATCCACGGTTCATAAGGTACCTGAGCATGCGCTTGGAAGCAGAGATGTTAAGCGACATCACAATGAACTAGCTTAATTTTTCAGTTACAACTAACAGCCATAATATAAAGGACGATAAAACGATCCCCCATGCAAGAGCCCTTTTCTCGACGGAAGCGTGAGCCTTGTAACCCCCATTTTATACTTGCCATTCTCAATCGAGATTGGCAAAAGCCTCCCCAAATTTCTCGACGTCTAGTTACACTGCCTTTGTAAAAAACTGTTTTCTTTACAGAAGACACTAGGCGCAGATTGGAGAGAGAAGAGTGATGAGGTTCTGAAAACAACTCCGGGAGAAAGAGTTGTCCTTCTCTCCATGGGCCCCAGAAAGAACTATCGCACATTCCTAACCACCGACTATTCTTAAAAACCAGAAATCAAATAGCTAAGCTAAGGCAATTGAAAAAAAAAACAACCAAAAACCAAAACAAAACACTAAAGAAATGTTGGAAAAATAAGGAGGTTGGGCAGGGACAGGAGAGAACTAAAGTCCAAGACAACTTGAAGCCAAGAAGAAAACGCAAGATCCCAGAAACTAGTGTCAAACACAGCTCTGAGCCCTGAGCTGACTTTGCTTTCTCACCTAACTTCCATCTAGGTCAAAATCTGTAAAAGCCATATGAGCTAGCCCAACAGCCCCCACTTTTAGAGACAGCATTGGCTGCTAATTTCAGCGTTGGACTTCTGAGGTTTCTTATCATTAACTTTCATATGTAGGGACATTCTTTTGGTGCCCAGGGGGAAAAGAAGATCTCAGGTCGAAGTTCCTGACAGGCACGTGAACAGCGATCTGTATCAGGTCTGCACTAGTCATTTCTCTAACTTTTTAAAAAACAAAACAAAACAACAACCTTCCCCTCCCCCCAAAAAAACTTCCTTCAATCAACATTCTGAATTCTAAATGCTAAGCCAATCCCAGCTCTGAACACGGCCCCCTCCCCACCAGCAGCTTCCAGTCTCTGAAAGGAGCAAAAGTATTCACCTGTTCGGAGAACTTTTGCTTATTGCATTCTTAGTCCTTACACTCGCCAGCTTGGCAGAGCATAATCACTTAATGTCTAAATCGAGACTCAGCAATAGAAACACTCAAAGGTTCTGTTAAGAGACAGTGGAGTGTTTTCACAGGGGGTTGGGGGGGGGAGACTGCAAGGGGTGGGTTTCCAATGTGCCTCATGCAGGACCACTCAAGTTTATTAATTCTACTCAAAATAACCTCTTGAGCGGTTCTATCTTGTTGGTGTCCTTCTCCTGCTCCCGGGCAGGCAGGCAGGCGAAACTTAGACAGCTTGCCTGCTCAGATTGCTCCCCAGTTCCCTATAAAGATGTGGTGTGACTATGCTTCTAAGAGAGTTTCAGGAAAATAAGATGCTGGTACTGTCTGGGCTCCTCTTATTTTGAAACGACCTGCCTGACAAATGGTTTGATAATCCTTAGTGGTCCCTTACAAGAAGAGCAAAACTCTGTTTTCTGTTAGCCTCACATTGAGAAGCCTGAGGAATAAGATACCATTTCACAGCTGTGTGCCCGGTACACGCACACAGCTGGAACTGGTTGACTTTCCTTCAGAGCAATTAGAACACACTAGTTTGGGCTAGCTTCACACTGCGGATTCAAGTAGTTTTTTTTTAAGAGAGTGAAGATAATTGGCAGGGAAATCAAACCAAACCAAACCAAACCAAACCAAAGAAACAAGCCCCTCCCCCGCCCCACACAACCCTTCCCTGTATTGCCCCAAAGTTACTATGGAGGTCCAATCTCTTATCAGCTGGGCAGGGCAATGTTTGATTCCTAGGCAGCAAGATTCCTACCCACCTACCCACTGATAGCTGGCAAAACACTGTCCTCTTTCTTTAATTTCCTGCTTGCAAGCCTAGGTTTGAAGTGGTTTTCCTCACCTCTTGGGTTATTTTGAGGAAAAACCTTTGCCTACGCGATCTCGCTGGTAATCTGTCCCTATCTTTAGAAAGTCTGTGTGAGCCTGCCCCTGTGATTTAGCAAGCTGGACGCTGGCATCTTTCTAGTGGCACCCACTGAAGCTGCGAAGACTGGAATTTGGGATGGTTGTAGTAATAGTCATACTTTAGCCTTCAAGAACACAACTTTCCCTTTCCTTCACTCATATTTTATTCCTAAGAGAGCTTCAGCCACATAGGTAATAGGCCCTGGTTCTAGACAGACACTGCTCATTTGATTTGTGGGTTAGTGTCCAGCACCGGGCATGTCCTAGGTACATTTTGCACAGTGATGGATTGTACTTTTCTGCCGGAGTTTCAGAGTTTAGCAGCATCAAATGTCAAATCCAAGTTCCTGTTTTGGGTACCCTGCCCAACTCCATCCAACAGCGTTCCCTTCTTAGCCAGTGTCAGCAGCCGATCTTCCTTCTCGTTGTCTCCAGAACAATTTGTGGAGAAGTCGTCCTGTGCCCAGCCCCTGGGTGAGCTGACTAGCCTAGATGCCCACGCGGAGTTCGGCGGCGGGGGCAGCAGCCCTTCCTCGTCTTCTCTGTGCACAGAACCACTGATCCCCACCACTCCCATCATCCCCAGCGAGGAGATGGCTAAAATCGCCTGCAGCCTGGAAACGAAGGAGCTCTGGGACAAATTCCACGAACTGGGCACGGAGATGATCATTACCAAGTCGGGAAGGTAGCTGGCATGGGCAAGCGGGGACTGAGCAAAGGGGACGTGCTGCCCTCTCGGGAGCCAGGAGTGGGAGCTGCCAGGCCAGGGGCAGAGCGGTGGCTGAGCCCACAGGTCGCCGCTTCCCACCAGCTCCCTTAGAAAAGGCTGCGGAACTGGCTGTGGAACAGGCTCTGGCTGCGAGACGCTGCACCCAGACCTGAGGACCTTGTCTGGGGACCTTGTCACCGGCGCAGCGCCTGTGTTTGGGTTCCACTCTAGGCCTGGGTGGAAGGCGGGCGGGGACTACAGACAGGAGGGGAAAGGAGGCGCTCCGCTGTTATAGCCAGTTTGCAGAAGCCTCCCGCTTCCAATACAAAGTCAGCTGAAAACGAAAACGTGAAGGATGAAATTCCGGGGAGGAAGGGGGCCAGGGCGGTGGCCCTGGACGCAGGAGCCGGGCTGTTCTGGAGAAGGGCTGACTAGCAGGTAGCTCTAGACCCTGGGCAATTCCTACGGGATCTCAGAAGCATAATCCTCTCCCCCAAGGAATGCCCAGGATTTTTGGTGTGTTAAGCAACTGAGCAATCTCTGGTTATTTGGGGAAAAAAAACAAAAACAAACGCAAAATTTTTATCTACCGGAAAGGGCCCCTGTAAAAAAGAGATACAAAACCATTTCTTTGCTGTGAAAGCCGTGTCACCATAGGCACTTCTCGGACGGTTCATAAAGTAAAAACAAAACAAAACAAACAAGAACCGAAGCTAAATTTGGGGACTGCTTAGCGGGTGGTTGCAACCTTCTTTTCCCCTTAATTCCGCTGGCTCTTGACAAAAGAGTGAACCCAGCCCCCTCTCTCTTTGTCAGGAGGATGTTCCCGACCATCCGGGTGTCATTTTCTGGAGTGGATCCTGAGGCCAAGTATATAGTCCTGATGGACATCGTCCCAGTGGACAACAAGAGGTACCGCTATGCCTACCACCGGTCGTCCTGGCTGGTGGCCGGCAAGGCTGATCCTCCCCTGCCTGCCAGGTTTGTGATTCTGGACTTCTTGCAGAGTAGAGCAGTATTAACGTTTCTGATTTATGTGAATTTTAAGCGACTTGTTTGTAAGCATTGGGCTCTGGCATGAGGGATTTCCAGGCCTGAGTGCATATGTCCTTTAGTCTTCAAGAAAAGTGAAGTTTGTGCATAGAGGAAAAAAAAATGTTACCTTTCATTTCATCTCTCATAGTTAATCCCAGGTATTTGTGAAATTTCACTTTGAGTATCTGTTAGAAATGTGACCTTTTTGAGATGCGTGTGTATGTGTAATATTTCTGATAGACTCCATGTGCATAATATATTTTAGGAAAATTTAAGCCATTTATTAACAGTGTGACTATGTCTGCATATAATAAGGGTCATTTGGGAAAAATTTGATTGGTTTTGACTCAGAGAAGACTCACAGGTTTTAGGTAAAGATGGAAATTTCTTCTTCTACTCTATAATTTTGATGGATAAACATAATTCAATGCTAATATTCTTTCACATTAAGCATAGCTAATACATTGGAGACAATCCAACTTGCTTTCTTGGTGATTTTGCTAATAATGTTTTTCTGGAAATACCTTTTCCTTAAAAGTCACTATAAACTTTTCTTTTGAGCATTTTATTCAACCAAGTATTTAGGGGGAATAGAGTAATCACTGAAGTTAAAAGATTCTGTCTGTAGATGTTAATATGAAGCAAATAGCATTGCTGATTTCTCTGTTTTGAAAAGAAACTGCAGGTTTCATGATTAATTTCTGGCAATTGATTGAAAGTTAGATCACAGCCAAGCATTAATTTCAATCTGTGAAGGTGTAGCAAAGGATCTGATGGTTCTTTGCAAGCATCTAATCTGCAGCTATGGGCACCACATCAGGAACAGTGGGCACAGTTTTGAAGGAGCATCAGCTTCACCAGCACTGGTCCAGAATCAGGCTTGCAGCCTGTTAAAGACACCAGGAAACAGAATAGCAATCTTTGGCTTTCTGTTTTTAAAAGAGACTAGGAAGGTGGCCTTCCGGAGCCTTCCAAGTCAGCATATTAAACAATTAGGATTAAGAAATACTTGTAAATGGCAATTTGTTCTTCTAAGAGAAAAAGTAATGCCTTGTAATAGATTAATAGATTTGGTGTTTTCTCTTATTTACTTTGGAAAAACCAAGTCAGTTTAGAAAATCGAATTTTTATCAGATGGGGTCTTATTATGTATGTAGCTCAGGCTGTCATCAAACTCACCGTCCTCCTGCTTTAGCGGCCAGACTGCTTTGATGATGGCTCACAAATGCTCAGTTTTCAATTTCTCTTTAACACTGATTTCAAGGAGGGGTGGGTATAAATTTGGTCAGATTCCTAATCATTTTCTCTAAGCATATATTTGTTTTTACTTTCTCTATCCTTTCTTTTTCTCTAGTCTTTCACTTTTATTTATTTTCCTTCCTCTCTGAAGGTATGGGCAATGCTGCAGGCCAGCAGGACTTCAGAAATATGACATGCTTGACTATGTTTCTAATCTGTTCTGGTTAGAGAAAGAAAAGTGCCTACCATGTTCTATCTTTCTGAAGCATGCTTAAATTATTGCCGGAATTTTAGGTCAGGAGGAGGGGTATGAAGGAGGATGGATTTCCTGTGTGTTGTCTCAAGTATCCTGGTTTTGATTATTTATATTAATACTAGATAAAAGCAAGAAATGGAAATATTTCAGATAATTTATGGAAATTCCTGGCTGTTATTCATATTACTGCAAATAGTTTGTTACATTTTCCACTTCCGTTAGAAGAGGGAACTTGGGAAATAAGGAGGCTTGAGCCAATGGTAGAAAGTGAGTTTCTATGGAACTTCTCAATCTAAGAAGCCTTTTTATTTTTCTCCCTCAGACTGCAGTTAGTGATTCCTGATTGGGAAACACAATCCTTGATGATATTATTTGGTAGTTGTAACAGGCATGGCATTATTCATAACCAAAAGTAAAAATTTACATTTCCAATACCACTAGCAATAATTTTTATTTAAATAAGTTAATATCTATGCTAATGTGATTGCATATACTGAATATGATAAAGAAGGAGCATATCATTAATTTCTAGCTAATTTAGTAAACTGGGATTTTTTAGGGGAGGACAATGTGATACTGATCTATAAAATAAAATGTATTCATAAGATCATAACTTTGGAGAGGTAAAACTTGAGATGCTTTTGTATTTGTGTTGTAATCAAAGGATACCCTTATTTACAAGGCGATGATGAGAATCCTGCTGAAAGCAGTGAAAGAAACAAGCTCCTGAGGCCTGTAAGGTTCTCCTGTGGGTGGGGTAGACTCCGTGGAACTGCCAGCCTCACCATGCTCCACTTCTTCATGCATTTCGGCATGGGTACAGGCTCTTAGCCTTTTTTTGTTTTTTATTTTTTATGGTAGACCGTGATGCAGATGTCTCATTTTTACCCAAATACTGCCAGGAATGTTTACTTTCCTTCTCCTCCTCTTCCTTCTTCTTTTTCTTCTTTTTTTAAACCAAACTACTTATAAATTCCAGCTGTCAGGATTCTACGTAAAACCCAGTATATGTTTAAAGGAGTTTGACTGGTGATATGGCTCCTTGATACATGAACTTAGCATGCATTAAACCCAGAGGTCAATTCCCAGTGCAATAACAAAAAAGAAACAGAAAGGGGAAAACGTAACTCATTTTATGAAAACGTAGACCTTGTCTTCCTTCTCATGTAGTCTGTCATCTCACTCTGATTTGGAAAGGTTTTGTGATGAAGCCAGCAGGATTAAGATTTGCAAAGTGCTGTGCTTAGAGTGAGGGCAGGAGTGAAGGAATGACTGGTCCTTATAGCAAGTCTCGATTCCTTCCGCACAGCCACCAATCAATAAACAATAGATTTTTCTTATCAAAGCTTTTTTGTTTGTTTGTTTAAGTATCTATAAGTGAAATGCTTTAATAACCAGAAGTTCATTTAACTTGATGAAACTTTCCTTTAGCAGGTACATATATAATGGCAACACAGCTTTGTGGTAGTGTTTAAAGTCGGCATGAGGGTGGGCTCTCAAATTTGTGCATTAGTAAACATTTGTTCTGTCCTGTATTGAAAATTAGCCTGCCTTTGTATTTGTAAATTAAACTAGGCTACTCTTAAGTTTAAATGAGTTGATTCTCTAAAATTATTTACTCATTTAAATTGTTTCTTTCATTGTGTTACAATAATACCTGTATTGGAAACTTAGACATTACTGTGACAGTTTTTCTTTTTAATATCTCTGAGAATAAGATCACACATTTGATAAATGCAGACCAGTAGTCTAGAAAGAAATAGAGAGATAGAAAAAGAGAGAGGGAAACAACTCATCTTTGAAAAAATGGCTTGCTCAACAGATTAGAGGAAATGTATTCACTATGCCTAAGATTTCTAGAACATGAAGAAGTATGTTAGCTACTTTGAAGTAAACACAGCATTGCTATTTGAATAAATTCAAGGTACATGGGACAAAAAATGTCCCCATATATGATGTTTATGTGTTCCTTTAGAATAAAAGCATTTACCATAAACATGGAATTTTGTCTGTGTTTTGGTCAAGGATCCCACTATATGGCCCAGACCGGTCTCAAACTCTAAATCCTTCTGTCTCAGCCTTCTGAGTGCTGACATGACAGATGTATGAGCCAATATGCTTAGTTGAAGACAGATTGTTAAAGAACGCCCCAATAAACTTCTCCCATATCTTTTTAGGCTCTATGTGCATCCAGATTCTCCCTTTACTGGGGAGCAGCTCCTCAAACAGATGGTGTCTTTTGAAAAGGTGAAGCTCACCAACAATGAACTGGATCAGCATGGCCATGTAAGTCCAGAGCCTTGGATTCTCAGGTTCACCTGGATGCAAGGAACATGTTACATGAAATATCCCTCCTCCTCTGCCCTCTACATTTCTCTCTCCCCCATCTTTCTTGCTTCCAGTTATCCGTGTCTGAGTCATTCTATGAAACCTTGACTGTTTTTGTTAAAGCCATTCATGGGGATGCCGTGTGGCACTTTTGTACCAGGGGTTGGGTCGGGGATCTTCTGTGCCAGAGACCTCACTCCCAACAGTTTTGCAAATGCTTTACCATATTTGCCAACAAAACAAAGGTGCATTTAGGGAGGGCAGAAAGCTTATTTTTGGGTTAAGCATTGTACTTCTGTTAGTATATTAATAATAAAGCATAAAGAAAGGGGGACTAAGACTTCCTGTTAGAGTCTCCTAAGTGTGTTCTGCAGGCACATCGTGTGAGGAGCCTCATTTCCAAATAAGCCTGCAAGTTGCAAGTTACAAGTTGCTATAAGGACTGGTGAAGCCTGTAAGGTGTTCAGAGAGCAGGGCTATCCGAAGGCCAGAAGGAAAATGCCTTCAGGTGCTTCTCATAGAGGAAGTATGTTTGGGAGGTAGCTCAGAGCCCTTAGGACCTCTAAAGCTCTAGATGAGGCCTGGTGTTCCCAGTGACTCTGTTCTGCATCAGATACCGCAAATTGTAAGATAAAGTGGTTCACTTTTCTCCCTAAAAGGAACCCAGAGAGTCTGTGTGTGTGTCTCTGGACAGGCTCGATCATTGTTCTTCTCTTCCAGGGCTCTGAATTTTAACTTTAGTAGCACTGGCCGCAGCAGTTATGTAAGTGTTACGACAGATAGTATTTGCAATTATAAACAAAGCAGAAGACCTGTAATCCCTGCAGGGCTGGCAGAGGCAGGAGGAGGTTAATCTAATCCAAATAACGCCCAACCAAGCCACAAGTATGGTTCTTGTGGCTTTGAGGCTTAGTTTTTATTGGATCTGTGAAACAGAGGGAAGTGAATTTATATATTGACAATAAAAAGAGGGTTCTAGAGATGGCTTCAGACAGTTGAATTGAACCTGGAACTAAACAAAGAGCTTGAGTTGGTGTCCCTATCCTCATGCATCCAGGAGAGATTCCTTGCCTTCTACAACCACATCAAGCTGGCAAGGCTACCTTCTGACTGTGGGGAGCATTGGAGAGACACCCAAAGTGGGTTGAACAGCTTTTGCTCTTTCACCTATTGGGAAGCTAATAGGCTTTTTTTATTCTTAATTTTTTAATTAATCTTAAATTTTTTATTAATTTTTTTAATCCATCCTTTACTTTCTACATGTGAAACTTTAAGAATTATTTGGCATTGTCCAGAAAGGCTTCAGGCTTCAATGGTAGATTATTGAGCCAGAATTTAAATGTTTTGTTTTAGCATCAGCTTCAGGGATAGCTGGATTTCAGTAGTTCTGAGTTCTAGCCCGACTGTGTGGCGATGAGACCTTGTCAAATTGTTCAGTTTTCAGCTGCTACTTATATTTACCTTAGCCTTAAAACTTGTTTTTTTGTTTTTTGTTTGTTTGTTTTCAAGACAGGGTTTCTCTGTGTAGCCTTGTTGCACCGTAGATCAGGGTGGCCTTGAACTCACAGTGATCTGCCTGCTTCTGCCTCCCTGAGTGTTGGGATTAAAGGCATGCACCACCATGCTGGACAAAACTTGTATGATTTTCTAGTACCCTTTGTCATCAGAATTAGTGTCCTCTGAAAATGAGAAAGAAGGTTTTAGGTACTATTTTATTTAACCAGCTTCTTGACTCAGTTTGATGGAGGTTCTCTTCTATCACAGGTGCACTTTTTGGTCTCTGACAGGAATATCCACTATTCCTAGGAAGGTATTTCCTTAGAAAAACACAGTTTGCATTTCTGTTGTTTGTTCGTAGTTCCAGGAGGGATAGACTGAGGAGGCCTTGGAGACTGGCTGGGAGGGTTAGAAGTGTGAGAGGTGTTATTTAAGATTTGAAGGATGTTTGTTTGCTTGTTTTGTTTTTCATTTGGTATCTGCACATGTAGGTGGGTAGAATGTTATTTGAAAGGTTTTCTTATCTTTTTAGTTGAACACATAGGGAATGCTGATAAACATTTACATTAAAAGACAAATATTTGCTTTGTTTGTTTGTTTTGTTTTTCAAGACAGGGTTTCACTGTGTAGCTTTGACTGTCCAGACTGGCCTTGAACTCACTGTCTCTGCCTCCCAAGTACTGGGATTAAAGGCATGCTCCTGGCTAAATATTTGGTTTTGTTTTTTAGAGGTGGCTTCAGATTTATGATCAATTCTCATTGTCTTGGACTTCTTGGAGTAAGTCATTATAAAGAAAAATGATGTTTTTTTTTTTCAAATATTTCAATATATTTGAAGATCTCATTTTTTCTTAGGTGTTTATATTCTTGTTTGAGACCAGAAAGTGAGGCAGGTACAAATTTCAATTCCATTCAATGACTCAAGGTCGATTTACAAGTTTGAAAGATTGACAGAAAGACATTGACAATATGGTGTGTTGTTCTCTCATTTCTATGGATATTGGTTCTAAGGTGTCTTGGAAATAGAGAAGCATTTTGTATAAAATGGGATATTATTGACACATAAACTTCCTCTATATTGTGAGAAGTATAAGTATGTATGCATTTTACCTAACACAATGCAAATGTTATATGAATAATTATTAGTCTGAATCATTTAAGGAATATAGGCAAGGAAAAGGGATACATATTCAACATAGGCATAATAGTTTTGATCTAAGGTTGACATCTATCTATCTATCTATCTATCTATCTATCTATCTATCTATCTATCTATCTATCTATCTATCTATCTATCTATCTATTTCAGACAGGGTTTCTCTATGTAGTTCTGGCTGTCTTGGAACTCACTATGTAGACCAGGGTGGTCTTGAACTCAAAGTCACAGATCTGCCTGCCTTTGCCTCCTGAGTGCTGGGATTAAAGGTGCATGCCACCATGTCTGGCCCAATTTAAGGTTGTTTAAATATACAGAGGCACCACGCAAAAATAACGATGTCCAACATGTATCAATTACCCTCCATCTCTAGTGGCTTGTTTGTAAATACCTTCAGCAGAAACTCTCCCTCCTGCACCATATCTATCCACATTAGCCACGAAAGCAAGAGGCCCTTCACCTGTAAGGTCAGCATAGCAAGCATCACCTAGTGGCCCATGCACTCTTACAGGGTGCTTCCCAAATTCCCAAAGGGGATTTGCAAGGTGTTTGAGGAGAGGATATCGCCGAATCTCCAATTCCAAAGAGCAGACGGTCTCTGTACATTTAAGTGGCTATCTGTTTGTCAGTGGAGACAGGTGGGAAACATTTTGTACTTAAAAATGAATTACGTTCAGCCAAATGTCGTGTTGTAGCTCATGCCTGTAATCCTAGCGCTCAAGAGATGGAGGATTGCCAGGATTTTAAGACCAGCCTGGGGAACAAAGTGAAACCCTGCCTAGAAACAAACAAGTGAGCAAACAAGAACAAAAAGAGGTTTTTGTTTTGCTCATTTTGAACAGTGGCAAACATTTATAGTTTAATAAATAAAAATACTGTTTATGTTTATCATTGCTAAGAACTTGCAGCTTTTGGTGGCTACAGAATGTAAGATGGCCATGACAATGATTAAAATTTAATTTTAAAAATGAAAGTTACCGCTCAAAGAAATTGTCATAGCACAGTTCCTAGTTTTGAGCATGTCTTCCTTCCTGTGTGCTTTATGAGGGTTATAGTCTCTAGGAGCTGTCCAGATGGCTCTGCAGCTAAAGAGCATTTGAGGATCTGAGATTAGACCCCAGCACCTGTGCCAGGCAGCTTTCAAAAAGCCTGCCATTCCAGCTCAAAGGAATCCAGTGCCCTCTCCTGGCCTCCATGGCTATCTGTACCAATGTGTGCACACACAAAGTTACAGCCTTTCTTCTCACCAAGGCCCTGAGAAGTTAGTACCCGTTTTGCATTTGAGACTGCCTAGGTTGGAGAGGTTCACACACTTGGCTAAGATAAGAGAGCTATACAGTAGCAGATTTGGGATTTTTAACCCACGTCTGTTTAATACAATAGTGTATTTCTAAATCGTTTTATTTTTTCCTCTGTGAATAATCATATGACCTCCTAGAGAATATTATTATTTTTTATTTAGAAAATTTAAATATGCATTTGATGGTCTAACTATACCTAAAAATTTTTTTTTGAAGACTTGTTGTTTTGAATTCATTTATTTTATCTGTTTGAGTGTTTTGCCTGCGTGTATGTGTACGATGTGCATACCTGATGGCCAAGTGGAAATCAGAAATGAAAGATGGTGTCAGGTCCCTGGAACTGGAGTTATGGATGGCTGTGAGCCACCATGAGGGTGTTGGGAACAGAACTTGGGTCTACTGCAAGAGCAACATCTGCTCTTCACCATGGAGCCATATCTCCAGCCCCCTTTTTTATTAATTTTTATCATCCATCTATCTGTCTGTCTGTCTATCATCTATCTATTTGTGTGTGTGTGTGTGCGTGCATTCATGCCACAGAGCATGTGTGGAGCTCAGAGGAAAACTTATAGAAGGCTGTTTTCTTCCTCCATCATATAGCTTCCAGGAATCATACCCATTTCATCAGACTTGGAGGCAAGAACTTTTACTTATTGAGACATCTTAGTGGTTGGTCCAAGGCATGATTTCAGAAAAATTAATAAAACTTGTCTGTGGGGTTGGTTCAGTTGATATGTGATAACACATAAACAGGAGGACCTCAGTTTGGATCCCTGCACCAACATAAAAGCCAAGGGGGACTGTGGGGTGGAGACAGATAGATCCTGGAGCTCATTGACCAGTCTATTTAGTCAGTGAGCTACAGGTTCAGTGAGAGACTCTCCAGCAGAAAGACACTGAGGAAAACACCCAACATTCTCCTCTCTCCTACACATGCATAGGTATCTGCAGAAACATGTGTGTGCATAATCAGTCACACACACAAATAGGCTAACACGTAGAGCATACTCTCCAAATGGCTTCTCTTCTGCCTCCATCATTTCATCGGATGGCTCATGTGATTTGCAGTTGTTAATTCACAGTGATGACTCTGCTATTGAATGAAAGCGACTTTACAGGAGAAGGGAAAAGGTTGTTTCTAATCCTAGAATTGAACTTGAAGTTGTACATTAGATAGGTGGGTTAAGGATGCAAAACTCAGGACTTCCCGTCTCTTCGCTGCAGATCATTTTGAATTCAATGCATAAGTACCAGCCTCGAGTGCACATCATAAAGAAGAAAGACCACACGGCCTCCCTGCTCAATCTGAAGTCAGAAGAATTCAGAACCTTCATCTTCCCAGAGACAGTTTTTACGGCAGTCACGGCCTACCAGAACCAGCTGGTGAGTGGGCCCTTTGCAGTTCAATTCCCGCTCCGGGGTTTGCCCCGTACTCAGAAGAGAGCTATTGAGCGTGGGCATCACATCCACTACGAGTGTACTGAGTGGTCACGTATTGCATCAACTTATCTCCTAGGACCTTTATTCTGTAGTGCAGGCTACATGGTGGCTGATGCCTAACTGCATACACCCCACTGTGCCTTCTGAAAGAAACTCCCTGCCACCTTTCCCTCCTCTTGCAGAAGCATGCTCCCCTTTTCTATAAACACAAACCCCGTAGAGAACTGCTAAAATTATTGACACTTGCGATGCTTAATGAGACTAGCTTAGCCACAACTTAGGATAAGGAAATAGTGTGAACCTCAAATAATAAGCTGCAGCTGTGTCTTTAATTGACATCAAAATAAAAAGTTAAAACATTAGGTTATATTTTCTACTACTTTCCAACTTGAGAATTATCTTCTTGCAGAAGATTTAGTCTTAATAAATATTGCTCAGTGTCCCACTAAGGCCAAATGCTGTTAGGTGCTTTTTTTTAAATTCTTTTATATTTTATTCTTTCCTGGTCAGCAGAAGGTTGACAGGTTTGTAGCAACAAACCTGAGAGGAAGCTGAGGGGAAGAAAGATTGAGTATTTTTTCTGCAGTCCAAAAAGCAGGATGTAGAATTCTTTTGAGTGTACTCAGTAAAAGGTGTTTACACCTTTAGCTTGATCAGCAGGCTGTTCAGAGTTCTTCATCTTGCTTTCGTTTGATTGGCTGTAAGTAGCTAGGATGCTTGCTTTCCTCTTGTCATGCTGTTGGTGTGTTGTAGGTTCTGAGTGTGAGAATCCAACATGGGTGGGTCGGGCAGAGGATATGCAGAGGCTCTGGGGAAAAAGGGAGGAAGTGGAAGGCACAGGTAGTCCAGTTCAAAGAAGAATGGGATAAGAACAGCCAGAGTGAGATGCTAAAGGCTCACGTGCCTGTAACGTCTGTTTGGCTTTGACATTTATCTCACAGCTGTCACTGCCATTTCCCTTGTAAGCTCGGGCTAAGAACCAACTAAGCCGTTTGGGGGTGGGTGGGTATTGAAGTGATCAGAGGTGATGATGTATACAGACATGCCTTGGAAAGCGTGAGGTTGGACTGTTCAGGACTGCCAAGAGCGCTTTATCTACATGTGGACTTTAAAATGTCAGTGATTGTGCCATGAAGATGGCTCAGCAGGTTAGAGGCACTTGTGACCTGATGACCTGAGGAGATCCCTAGAAAATACACACACACACACACACACACACACACACACACACACACACACACAGAGAGAGAGAGAGAGAGAGAGAGAGAGAGAGAGAGAGAGAGAGAGAGAGAGAGAAATAAAATTAAAAATCCATTGGCATGTTTGCTAAGATAAATCAATGCATAGTTGTTATATAAATCACCTTATTGTATAAACAAAATGTTATCCCTCTTGTGATCTCTTAAATGATAATGGAAAAAAAGAGACTTTCAGAGAATATACAAGTAAAACTTTTTGACTAGGCCAGGGTCTGCAACACCCTCCAGTCCTGAAGATCTGGATGTTTGACTCCACAGTCTCTTGTATTTGGAAGCATGTGGAAAGTGGGTCTTACAGATTCAGAGAAGAGTCCTGAAATATTCAGCTCATACACTAAGTGAATGTGTAATTTTCTGATACAATGCTAGATGTATAACCCTTTGAGAAACCTTGTTAATGCTTTGGGATGAAAAAGCAACTTGTCATACAGAAACTTTCAAAGCTGCCTTCAGGAATCCCTTTAAAAGGGTCCAAAGCTGGAAAAAGCAAAGGACAAGTTTGTTTTTAAAAACTGAAATGTAATGCGTTTGAACAAATATGGAAGTTTCTACATGTGTCACCTTAGATAATATGAAAAGGAGAAATCCTAAGTAAATGCCAACAGGCCTTCTTTCATAGTGCACAGATTACATAAGGAAGGGTAGCATTTGGGTGCTTGCTATTACATGAAAGAAGGATGTTTTCTTATCTAATCTTTGCAGGAATATTATTCAAGCAGGGAAGCAATATTATTATTATGTAATATAAAGCTGGAAAATTGAGGCATGAGCTAAATGAGTCACTCAGTGTGGCTTCCTGTGCCCATCATGGATTTGAAGGAAGGTCAAGAAAGAACCCTTGACCTCTGAGCTGAGCACCCCTTCTCAGGGGCAGGGCTCTTTTCCTATCAGCTTCTGGCCTTGATGGACCTTTAGACATCCTTCCCAGAGGGTTTCAAGGCGTTATCCCCATCGCCCCCAAAGTACTCCCCGTGTATCTGCTGGGTGGGGTTGTGATCACACAGTGTATTGGTGAGTGTGACATAAGTTGCCATCCTCAACTGGAGGGCTGAGTGTCAATGAGGCTCCCCCCAGCCCCTAGATACCGTGTGCATTCATGTGATTACTTCATCGAGCTGTTCCTTTCACTAAACTACCCAAACACTTCAATGGATAAAGTCTTATAAACGAACGGTCAGATGAACCGCATGCACCCTCCGCTCGGCTCGGACTTCACAATGAACTTTCACCAAATGGACTCACTCTTTCCACCTCTCTCCCTCCCTCTCCGCGCTGTTTTGCTATCCCAATCTAAGATGCTAGTCTCATCTACTCTCTAGCAAGCATGTTCCCACAGAGAGGATGTTTTAAATGTTTGACCATACTGCCTTTATCAAAGCCTAGAAGATCAATTAGAAACATTCTTTAATATTATGCAATAGTCAGTCCATTTGAATTTTGATATTATCCGTTAGTATCCATGGTGATCTTGTCTTCCCCCACCCCCTTTGCAGCAAGCTCCAACTAAAATTGATGGTCTAGACTAGTTATTTTAATTTAGAAAAATTCTTCCACATTTTTCTCAATAATGTTACTTGATTTTGACTTTGATCCCCAATGGAAACCCTGAGAGGGTCATTGTGTAGGTAATGAAACCGAGGCTCAGAAAGGTTAGGACACTCTCTCAGGACTGTGTATTTGACAAAAGGCAGACATGCCAAGAAGATTCAACGTTCTGGATCTTAAGTCCTCCTTTTTGGTGGCATTACAAGGCCAACAAAGTAATCACTTCCGAGGTCAACAGTTTGAAAGCTTAATTTGGCAATATTACTATTTCAAAGTAAGTCAAAATGCTAACTAATACAGAGTCTAACACTACCCCTCTCGCCAAAGTTTATTTTTATAACTGATATTACAAGTGGGTTTGAAATTCAATTACAAGAACCCATCAATCTTTGACTGCACCATAAAGTATAAAAGGATAAATGGGCTGTTTCAGTGCTGGGGAGCCCACAAATGGAAGCATCTTCCTCAATAGATCCCTGAGCTCGTTTCTGCAGTCCATCTTTAAAACCGTCCTTAGTATCAAACCATCCATCCATAAGTGTGGTTTGGTAGAGCGGGGCAGCTGTGTAAATGGCTGACAGATTTCCTTTCATGAATAAAACTGATACAGGTTTCCTTTAAAATCTGTTTAGGAACTGTCATTTTTAGTATGTCATCTTCTTGACACACTTACCTCTAGGCCTCCTGGAGTCAACTGCATTTTCACTACTTCATGGTGTGTATTTCCTACAATAAACACAATAAGATAAATATAATGCAGAGAAAAGACATCGTACGTCTATATAGTGTCGACACGAAAAGTTTTCCATGCATGAGGAACTGAGAGGGGGAGGAGGAATGATTTAAAAGTTCCCATTTGGACCAATTTCTCTCTGTCTTAAACTTTTGATGTGACTATTATTTTTATGTCTGCTAAATTCAAATCAGAGTTCCCCCCAAATTGTGTGTGTGTGTATGTATGTATGTGTAAAGCCTAACTTATTGAAACTGGTAGTTTTATTTAGAATTAATGAAAATGGGACCTTTTGCCCATTTCTCCTTCTGCTTTTTGCAAGGGATGATTGCATTTCTTTACATTATTAGATAAATGCTAAATACATTACACTTTCAACAAACTATTTTATAATTTAAGATTTAAAGGTCATGCATTGTTTTTGAGCCGGCAGATCATTGCTGTGGAGTTGAAGTGTAGGTCAGGTTTCATTTCTAAATGCCTTTGGTCAGATCTTTTCCTGATAATTGGAGAAATGGTCTCCAAGGGCCAATTTCACCTTATGGCTGGGACCCCAGCTGGATTCAGAGTCATGTTGTGACAGAGAATAACAATCACTGTAAAGTCACCTTTCTCTGGCACAGCTAGTATTAAAAAATCTGTTCTCTAACTGTGCATGCATTTACCTACAGATGATAGTAATGGAAAGAAATGAATTTTCTGGTTAGCACATGCAATATGCTCTGCATCATTGCACTTACAGTAAAAACACAAGTCTTTGCATGTCTGGGAACATGCATACTGCAGGGTTTCTTAGGTATATAGTGCAATTCTCTCTTTATATTATATACATAGTATTGTCAATACTTTCCCTTCACCAAGGGCAGAAGATTGGTGCTTTAAAAAACTGATTTGTGGGTGGGGTAGAGAGATGGCTCATTGATCAAGAGCATTTACTGCTCTTACAACAAGACTGGGGTTTAGTTCCCAGCATTCACATCTGGGAATTTTTAACCATCTCAAACCCCAACTCCAATGGTTTGGATACCCTCTTCTGGCCCTACAGGCACCCATATACATGTGGCAAATGTCAACTCACAGAGATACACATACATATAAAATTTTAAAAAATCTTAAAAATTTTTGAGTGATATAAGAACCGTGGCTTTGGCTTAGAAGAAAGTGATGTTCAGTGGCTGACTCTTTTTTGAGTCTCCCTTTAATACAGCCTTTGGCAAGGGTAGCACAGGCCAGCAGCATTGTAGGCTACGGGCTTCCTATGCCAGAGTTTGATGGAATAGTCGTTGCACTTAGCCACTTGCTCTCACCCATTTTCATAGCCACTCTTTCCATTATGCCTGATTTTGCAAAGGGCTGGAAGACTAAACCCTCAGAAGCAAAACTATCTGAACTTTTATGACCTATTGTTACCCAGAATGTGAACGTTTTATCATTTAAAATAATTTTATGGCCAGGTGTGGAAGTGCAAACTTTTAGTTCCAGCACTCAGGAGGCAGAAGCATGCTGATCTCTGTGAGTCTGAGGCTAGCCTGGTCTACATAGTGAGTTATAGAACAGCCCGTAGTATGTAGAGAGTACTTGCCTAAAAGAGCCAACACCCACACATGTATGTATGTATGTATGTATGTATGTATGTATGTATGTATGTATATATGTATGTATGTCCGTATGTATGTGAGTGTGTGTTATCTTGAAATAAGAAAACAAAATAGAATGCTTATAAGCAACACACAGTTGAACCTAGTCTGTAAAATCATTATATTATAATTTGGTTGTTATTTTTATTTATTTATTTTTTGTTTGGTTATTTGGTTTTTTGAGACAGGGGATTTCTCTGTGTAGCCTTGGCTGTCCTGGACTTGCTTTGTAGACCAGGCTGGCCTCGAACTCACAGATATTCTGACCTCTGCCTCCCAGAGTGCTGGGATTACTGGCGTGCACCTCTTCCCTGCTGGTGGTTTGTTCTTAATATAAAGTTTAACAAACCTGTCTGGAATCTCTGCTGTGGTTGTCTGCTGGGTCTGGAGCTGAGCTTAGCCAACCGTAAAGTGGATCCTCAAATTCAGCCACAGTCTGTGCTGCTGTATTCACTGGAGATGAAACAATCACAAACCCAGATTCACCTTTCTTCTCTACTGCCCAAAACCAGTGATTCTCACCCCCCATGGATTTTAGTAAAACTCATCCACAGACCCAATAAACAGCAGGTAACTATCTTGCATTTTTCTTCCAATTAATGCTCTAAATTAAACTGTCACTGTACTTTATTACTAAGTCTGGATATACAGAGGGGCCATGCCATAATGGAGGTTTTTGTTTTGTTTTGTTTTGGTTTTTGAAGCTTAAAATTATATTATACCAAGGTATGGAGAAACAAAGCTGACATGGACACTAGTAAAGATTATAAAAAGTAACGTTTAAAAAAATGTTAGTGGTGGATAATTTTAATAATGAAAGATAACTCAAAGAAATAAAGAAATGTGAAACTCATGCTGTATTTGATTCATTTCCAGGCACAAAGTTATGGGTAATAATATAAGATCAGGCACACATTAATAGACATACATTTCTCTACTTGTATCAGGGCGCTGAAAGATTTTAGTCACAATCACTTCACTCAAAGTCCTTGAACTTCAACCATCAGAAGCAGTAAAAACACATACAGTTTTTCAAATCCTTTCCAGGACAAAGCAACCATCATAACATAGACACTTCTTCCAGTTGCATAGCTTATTTGAAACCAAATATAGATTGTTATAGTTCATCAAAGAGAAAAGGCTTCAAGCACTTATGATGTTAGCATCTCTATTAGGCACATCATCTTCCACTATCTCCAGACAACTTTAACTACTGACAAATCCAATCCCTTTCCAATTTTAAAATGAACTACTTCGAGCAAGATTTGCCTTTGTTGTTCTGTCCTACAGTTAAAAGTTTTCATTTGGGTTTGAGTTACCTTTAATGTTGTTACCTTGCCAAGGATACATCTCATTGTCTGGGTCCCTTCACAGTGTTTCTCCATACTCGCTCCATAGAGTTTCAGACTCTGTCAAGGCAGAGAGCAGGCGTCCTTTGCCCAGTGTTACCTTGCACCAAAGCAACCAAATCTTTATTACATAGGTGCTGGCTAATGGTTGCCCAAACATTTCACGAGCCATAAGACACTTCAGCATTGTATTTAAATTACAGTTGCTGAGTATAAAGGAACGCATCTTTTCCCCTTCAGGACTTGGAAATCTTCCTGGGACTTGGGATATTAGAGCCTATTGGTTGTCTCCGCTTTAAAAGATGTTTCAATTTGTATAGAATAAACAGTGGTATTCTTCCTTTCTGAAAGTTACACTCAAATACAAGCTCAAGTCTGAATAAATGGCTGAACAATAAGGTCATCAGGAGGGCCAGCCATGCAGGAGAAGAGATTCTCCTGAAGCCCTGAATGTGCACACTGTAGAGGCCACCACAGACTGGGCAGAGTTTAGCTGTTGCTTTTCACAGTGAACAAGTCCTGTTTGTCTAGCATAGTTCCCTCCCTTTTTACCAATATCCACAATTTTTGGATTAATGCAAGGAACTTCATTCTTCTTTATCTGCTCTCCAGTGCATGTTCAGAGCTACTTTTAAGGACCCCTCATGGCTAATGACAGGCGTAGGCTCCTTCTGTGGCCTATCAGTGTTGAAGAGAGAGGAGAGTGTTAATCTGCTTCATCCGTGTATTAGAGGGCTTTTTACAGGGGCAAAAGCCTCTTTGCTGCTTTGCAAATGTAGTTCATGCCAAAAAAAAAAAACTTTAAAAAGAACATGGCATCATTCTTTATGGTGAAAAGAGAAAGTGGTTTAGAATGAACTTTGGATACAGCCTTTTTAAAGCAGTACTTTAAACTTGTTTTTAATTATTTTCTCTCCTTAGTGTAAAAAAGGAGGACATCCCACATTCCGTAACTCCTTTTTCTTTTTCTTCCTTGCTCAGAATATTTAGTGTGGGTCTCCCTCCAAAGATGAACTTGTATTCCAGCTGTGATCTTACAAGCAGAGACTGTCTTGAAGGCTTTCTTGTTAGTAATTCAGTTAGGAGCAGGCCGTCCTGGGCCCTTGCACTCTCTGTGCCTCACTGTGTAGGTGACAGCTTGGTTTTCTGGGAGGTTCCTTTTAGTGCTAAGAGGAGTTTTCCATTCGGAGTCTCTCTCCACCAGCGCTTCGTTTGGTTTTTGCTTGAAAGCTTGATGTATTTTGCCTCAGAGGTGTGGTGCACAGGGTCCATTGGGTCTTCGTGTGTTAACAGTAATACTGTAAGTGTTATAAATTCTCTTCTGCGCATGCTTATCATTAGAGATTGATTCTTACTAGAAAGTAATTATTTCCACAAAAGCAGAGTTATATAAGAAACGCTGAACAGAAGGCTGACAAAAATAACTGGTTTGATTCTAATTTAGTGAAGGGTAAAGGATAATGGCAGTAAATTTATATGCAGAAGGCTTCAGATCCTGTATTTATGTAAAAGATGTCAAGATTAGTGCAGTATAGGACATGGGCTATTATTGGCCATTTAATCTTCTTTTCTGTTACAGCATATGGTCACCTGCTTGAAAAGTTAACTAGGTGATGATTCCAAGTCAGAAAGAGACAGCATCTTTGCTTTCTTTCTACACTCCCCCAAAACAGACATATTCTCTACAGTTATTCTACAGTTGAGTTCTAGCCTTTCCTTAGCATTTTCAATAATTTCACAATCTAGTTTCTTGTCTACCCTTGCCTGAAAGGCCATCAAACTTTCACTGTTTCAGCCATGACCCAGTATTCCTGTGAGCTTTTCTCTCACGCAAATTGTTTCTCACAATGCATATAGACAGCACTGTATTATTGGGGTCTTTGGGGAATGGACAGACTATTTCTAATTGTTCCTTTGACCTTGGAAATGATATCGTTTTGTACCCATTCTTTCCTTTCCAGATAACCAAGCTGAAAATAGACAGCAATCCGTTTGCCAAAGGATTCCGGGACTCGTCCAGGCTCACAGACATTGAAAGGTAATGAGGATTTTTTTCTTTTTTCTTTTTTTTTTGTCCAGATAAGATAAAGAGTGGGTTGTAAAAACATGTGCCTCTTAAAGCCAATGAAGCACCACCTTACAGTATATAATCTCCACCATCTCTGCAGCTTCCCTTCCAACCATGAATTCCATTGCGTAGCTCAAAACTCTTCAGAGCAGCTGCTCCTGGATCTCTCAAATGCTTCGTGTCCCAGCAAAGAGGTTTATTTGATATGAACATGTATTCCACTGTAAAGCGTTGGGTTTTGCTGTGATCAGAGGCTGGGACACGAGTTATATTTGATCCTTATGCCTTATTGAGCAGCACTCTGCGGGAAAGTGGACACATAACCGTTTGCCTTCAGAAGGGACAAATCTAATAACACAGAGAACATGGGGGTGATTTGGAATTTTGAAACAAGGAGATGTAATTTAATTCAGGGCCACACAATCTTACCTGCAAAGTAGACTCATATCTTTAATAGGAGAAGTATCAAGCCTGAGGACCTGTAAGAAGAAATCGTCATGCATGTGAAACTTACCCCTCCCCCACACAATGACAGTTATTCATCATCTTTTGAGAGCATTGAATGACTGAGATCCATAGCTGTTAGCTCAATATGAATATTGAAATTTATTTTCAAGGAGATTTTGACCCGATTGTTTATTTATATTCTTCTGTCTTTTCAGTTGCCACATGTTTCTGCTATTTTTTTTTTAATGTGCCTACCACACGGGCACATCCGATCTTGGCACTTCTGTCCATTCTGTCTTGGCAACTCAAATGAAAGGCTAATTATGTTTTAGCATCTTCTGTCTGATTCTTCTTAACCTCTGCCTAAGTGGCAGATCAAAGAGTGGTGGCAGAATTGGAGGGAATGGTTGTAGAGGGACTCAGAGAGTGTGAGTGTAAAAAAAAAAAAAGAAAGAAAAAGCTAATTGCTGAAGGGTCTGACGAGTGGTGGAAGATGGTGACACCAGGGAGAATCTTAGGCCAGTGGATGGACATCTATTTCCAAAGTTTCAGCGAACAGCTTTGTTGTAATATTGTGGATAGTATACCCGTAGCTCTAAAGTACAAACGTATTTCTGGGTCTCTCATCTTAGGTGAGCCTTGCATCTAACCCTTTAGACTCTATCTGAGTAACTTTGAATAGTCTCTGTGGACTGATCTTAGAGTAAAAATAGCCCTGTAGTTGCACACATGCTCATGAGATAGGAGTACCCAGCCTGGCTGCCCTTTAGAACAGCAGATTTGATAATGCATGTGGCCACATTTTCCACTTATTGAATAAGTGTTCTGATGTGGGAGCACTCACTTTTACGTGAAGCTAAGTGGCTTGCGATGGTCGTAAGGCCAAGAGAGCACTCTGACGTGACTAGCTGAAAGTTTGCAAGATGACCTAAGTGGTGTGAAACTGGCCAAGGTTTTGGATTTCATTTCCAGGTATTTAAGTCCGAATTTTTCCTAAATAGCCTTTGGGGATGGGACAAATCAGATCAATTGATCTTTAGAGACCTAAAGAAATTAGATTAGTCTGGAGTCAGTTACTGCACTAAACCACATAGTAATTGGATTGTTCCTTGTAACTGATTGAAAACAGCCCTATCTGTAACAATCCTGGAAGCTTTTCTTCAGAAGAGACCTGAGAGGAAAACACATTTTTTTATGACATGATGACAGATACTGCATTTTTCTAACCTAACTGAATATGATGTAATAAATCTGTGACCTTAATGATTTCAAGTTTCCTGTTCTAGATTTATACCTTACAGTGTGGGACAACCAAACCAAAATGCCTTCAAGATGGGACCTGTGTCCTTAGACCTCAGCATGGCCTTTTCATAGCTGTCAGCACAGGGTGCTTTGTGAAGCATCGTGGTTGTTCTGGGTCTAGGCTGAGCAGGCTCTACCTAGCTGGACTTGTCCTCTCTGCCCTTCATGCTCAGCCTCATTTTTCAGGGTCAGAGTTCTGATTTGTAAAAGAAAACTCATGTCCTTATCAAGCACACGTCTGGCGGCCAGCTAAGAAGCACACTAGAGAGCCCTAAGCAACGACTTAATAGAGATGGATTTCTAGCCATTTAGACAAGGAAGAATAATTGTTGCTGGTTCCACGGAGTGAGTAGCATAAAGAGCTTCTGGCAGTTGGTGTTCTCCCCGCTCCTCCGTTTGGGCTGGTTTCATGTAAACACAAAAGCTCAGTGCTGCTTCTGAGGAGAGAAAGATATAACTGGGGAATGTTTAGGATATTTTCTTCAAAATATCCTACGTGCTTTTGTTAGCGCCTCACTCTTGACAGAAAGTTTCTGCTCAACTGTAGGGAAAAAAAAACATTAAAAATGTTGACAAGGAAGAAAAGAATACAAAGGAAGCAGCAGACTTCTGTACCTTTGCACTTTCCTGGTTACTTTCCTGTATGGACATCAGCCACGGGACACTGTTTAACTGTTTCTCTGGTAGATATGGTTACCTTATAATTTTTAATGACTGTCTTATTTTTCATTTTCTACCACAATTTTATTCACATAGGGTCCATATTTTTCCATTATTAATAATGCCAGGAAGAAAATGTATTTCTTTAAATTTATTTTTTATTAAGATCATAGGATAAATAACCCCAGATAAAAATGCTAGGCCAAAAAAAAATTTACTTTTATTTGTTTTTCTGCCATTTTTAATGTCAAAGCTTTTTGGGAAAGAATCTAAGTGTTTAACAAGAAGAAATGATTTAATAAACGTTATAGTCGTCTGATTTAGAAGAGAGTATTCAAATTGATATAATTCAAAATACCATTTTAATAATTTTAAGCCTGCTATTCTGTGACATTAAGTAGACTCATAATGTCATGCAGCCATTCTTTTCCAGAATGTTCTCATTATCATAAATATATGGTATGCTCAACTCCACCCTGTTTCTTTCCCCTCCCAACCCAAGCCCTTGGTAGCCTCCATTTTACTTTCTGTCTGTGTGAGTCCGCCGAGTAAAGCATCTCTTGTAAGTGGACAGGTACATATTCTCAAATGTGTAACACACAGCCAAGTTTTCTTTTTTCAGGAAAGCTCATCCGGGCATTAAAAAATGGAGGAGAGAAAGATTGGCTGCCCACCTATTTGCACCCTGTAAAATACGGTGGCCATCATTTCATTTTTTTGTTAATATGGTAGGATAAATACATTTTTTCTTTCAGGAATTGGCCTATTTATTTCCTGAGCTTATATAATATATAAGCTTATATAATATATAAGCTTATAATATATAAGCTCAGGAAATAAATAGGCCAATTTATATATATATATATATTTGCATGATAGGTCTCTTCCTACTGATCTATGAAAATCATTTCTGTATCATGAATACCCTGACAAAGGCCTTTAAGAGAGGCTTTATTTTTTGCTCACCAGTCAAGGTACAGTCTATTACAGTGGGAAGATCAATGCAGCAGGGGCTTGAGGCAGCTGGTCACACAACATTCGGTACCAGGGCACAGAGAGGGATGGATGCTTGCTTGAGCTCAGTTTCCTTCCCTGTCCAAGGCCCCAGCCACGGAGGGTGCCACCCACAGGGCATGGCTCTCCTTAAGGCAGTACAATCAACTCCTCCCCCACATGCCTGTCCAGATCAAGTCTCCCAAGTGATTCTCAGTTCTTCAAGTTGACAGTTCACATGAACCATCACATTTCATTCTAGCTTACGATTTAAATTTTTGACTCATCAAAGGATTTGTTTTTGATAAGATACAAAAAGGACATATCACCTTATACTTATATTACTTATGCATTAAATGTTTAGTCTATTATGAATCTCTCAGATTACACACCAAATTCCTTTTTTAATTAAATTTTTATTTTTTTATATTAATTACAGTTTATTTACTTTGTATCCCAGCTGTAGCCCCTCCCTCATTCCCTCCCAATCCCACCCTCTCTCTTTCATCTCCTCCCTGCCCCTCTCTAAGTCCACTGGTAGGGGATATCCTCCTCCTCTTCCATCTGACCCTAGTTTATCAGGTCTCATCAGGACTGGCTGCAATGTCCTTCTCTGTGGCCTAGCAAGGCTGCTCCTCCCTCGGGGTGGGGGAGGGGAGGTCAAAGTGCCAGCTACTAAGTTCATGTCAGAGGACAGTCCCTACTCCCCTTACTAGGGAACCCACTTGGATACTGAGCTGCCATGGGATATGTCTGAGCAAGGGTTCTAGGTTATATCCATGCATGGTCCTTGGTTGGAAAATCAGTCTCAGAAAAGACTCCTGTGCCCAGATATATTTGGTCCTTGTGGAGCTTCTGTCCTCTCCAGGTCTTACTAACTCCCCCTTCTTTCATATGATTCCCTGCACTCTGCTCAAGGTTTGGTTATGAGCCTCAGCATCTGCTTTGATATACTACTGCCAGGTAGAGTCTTTCAGAGGCCCTCTGTGGTAGGCTCCTGCCCTGTATCTTGTTTTCTCCTACTTCCAATGTGCATCCCATTTGTCTTGACTTTAACTTCAACTAACCATGCATACCCTAAGACTGATCCTCTTACCCTGGGTCCTCCTCCTTGTTTTGTATACCAAATTCTCATCTACACTAGGTCTCCCAGCCTTCAAAGCTGCTGCTTTTGTAGTTTCATGAATTGGTAATATATGTAAATAACAGAATGACTGAGGTGTCAAAGCTCCATTTTATTGTTGTTTTTAAACATTCTCTGTGTGCATCCATACAGACTCCAGAAGTCTTCTCCCAAAATGTCATAGGGATTTTGACTGTTTTTCTGTTGCATTTGTATATAAGTTTTCAGGAGGAAATAGATCGTTTATAGTAAAAGAAGTCCCTTTTAAGACTGCTTATGTTTACCTTTTTCACCTTTGTTTTACCTTTGTCCTCTATATAATTGAAGATATTTTTGGCATCTTCAGGTTTTTAAATCTTACGTTCCTTTTCTCAGGTACACACCTGGCTCTATGATGCTGCAGCATTCATTGCAATGGCTACTGCATCAAGGTAGCTAGTGAAAATTTAAAGAAAGGCTATTCCAATCTTGAATTTAGAAAGCGTCAAAGGACACCCCCCCCAACCCATCTGAACTGTACTTGAAAGCCTTAGAAAACAAACTGAAAATATCTCATTAATAGTTTAAAATATTCACTAGATATTAACATATTTTGGGTTATTTGGTTAAGTAAAATATATTTCATTTCTTATTCATGCAGCCACTAGATTATTATAGAATTACATATGTGGCTAGTATTGCATTTTACTAGAGGATTCTACACTTAGAGTTTTTATGAGATACAGTTTGCTGTGGTAAGTAGAATCTTGAATTAGAAATCTGATCAGTTTTGTTTATTTAGAAAAAAAAAGATCAAGGTCCCCATGTCTTTGGCATTCTACCATCACTGCAGTAAACACAAAGGTTAGTTAAATTTTAACGTTTGTCAGTTTTCCAATTAGATTGCTGTATAGTGTGTAAAAGATAATGATTTTTATCCTTGATGGTTACATTTTTTAAACAACCTTTCTTTAGGACAATGACTAACACATATTGTTGGAAAATAAAATCTCTGGCATCCTTTTTTCTTCCTTCCTTTGTGTGTAGTACCTCTTGGATCTTACTATGTGTAGTTTCTGCAGGATGTGTTTAGAGGAGTGTTCTTTATAAATCAAATCAGAAATTCCTGTTAGGCCAATACTAAGTTTGTATTCTATTTTAACAACTGTTGAGCTAATTTAAAAATTATTTTCTACTTTTATATAATGTTTATTATACTCATATTGCCGTTGAACCATCATCTTATTTCTGGAATAATTCTGTCTGAATTTTATGTTGCTTTAGAAATATATTGTTAGGCTTTAGTTATTTATACTTTAGTTAAAACTTTTTATAATGATATTTTTAACAGATCGGATTTTGTTTTCTTTCTTTCTTTGGCCCTTTCAGATTTCCTTCATCACTATCAGACTCAGTTTGCTCATCAGAAATATATTTCCTTTTTTTTTCTCTTTTACTTTTGGATTTAGCTTAAATAGAAAATAAATAATCGTTTACCTGAAGAGCCTGGCACAAGGGTGCAATGCACTGTGTTTTGAGAGGACCATGTCTTTATCAAATTCTTCATCTGTCCCAGAAGTTGTAGCTAACTATAGATGTCTCACTTAGGGCATTTGCCTTGACTTTAACTTTAACTAACCATGCACACACTCTCTTTTAATCTTTTCTTTTGATTGCCCTTTGATTTTTAGAAAAAGTCACCCTAGCAATACACTCTGCTCTCTTTCTTCAATGTACAAACATCCCGACATCCCTTTATTTAAGACAAAAAATAAACATCTCCTAATTCTATCGCCTAGTTGTTTTTTTGTTGTTGTTGTTCCTTTCTACGGCGTCTTAGAATTGTATGTATTATCTTCAATTCCTTCCTTCTGCCCTGCCTTGTAGATGTTCACTCCTAGTGATCCACAGTCCACCTTTGCCTGGTTGCCTGTGACCCAACAACTGCCAACAACTGCCATGCCGGCTCCCAGTCCTCAGCAAATTAGCTCATCTGTCTATTTCCTTCCTTGGCCTCCACAATTCCTTTTTCTCATTTCCAGCGAAGCCTGCGGGCTTTCTTTCACCAGCTTCCTGTTGTTCCCGCCTCACTTTCTCTTCTGCAATGGTGATGGGGTACAAAGGTAATGAAGGTATCTTTCCTTCTGAGGCTGCAGGTACTTCCTGGTTGGTCCATCCCAGTTTAAGGCCAACTCTGCAGGCCTTATTCGGTGCCCCCAGATTCAAATATTGATTTTACTCTTTCTTCCTTGCTGAAAGCACCCCACAGTTTACAGACCTAAAATGGAATGTGCTGCTGCTCTCCACACTGTTCTTCTTTCATTGCTCCTGATTCAGTGATGACTGAATCTTTCTCATGCTCCCACCGAACAACCGGGATGTCACTCTTGACTCCTTTTTTTCTTGTCTTCAAACAGTTGATAACTCTTATTAGCTAATCACTCAAAATACGCCCATAGCACCCCAAACAGTTGCCATGTAGCTTACCGCCCTTGATTATTACATTAATTTTGTACTTGACCTGTTTGCCTCCACCCTTTCTGTCTTTCTGTCTATTTTCAATAGAGTAATCGGGAATGACTTTATTCCTGAATGATTTAATTCACTCCCCGAAAGGCCAGTGAATTCTATCTGGTCTCCCAGCCCATCTGCCCTTCTCACTTTTGCTCATTTGCTCCAGACACTCTGGTCTTCTTCTTCCAGCATGCCGAGGCTAAACGGGAGCACTCAGGCCCTCCATCCTTCCCTTTGACCAGCATTGCACTTACTGCCCTCATGTCTGAACGCTGTCAGCCTTTGTATTGTATTTCTAATGTCTTCAGAACATAGTGTCTGGTATTATTGATACTCAGGTATTATTGCTGGTGAGTTGTGATGTTGATGCTGTGTCTTTAGAAATATTGTCCAGTGTATCTGGACAATGTGTGAGTGTCTTTGCTTTTCCTAATACAAAACTCGGTAAGTCTGTTGCAAGCTAATTTGTATGGTGCTTCTGTGAGCTGCGGCTGCATCCTGAGACAGCTGCTACCTTGTCTGCATCCTGTGTGGGACAGCTATTTGCTTCGCTTCTAGTTCTGTCAGGATCACTCCACGTGTGCGGATCAGTGACTTACATTCTTAGCATGTTACATTTCTGTTACTCCTCAAAACAATCACTTGCTAGGCCATTTATCTCTATGTTATAGATAAATAAAGCTGAGAGAAATTTATACTCTATTGCAGTCACATGACTTCTGGCAGGCTGAGCACCAAAGCCAGTTCAGTTTGTCAGAAACCAAAGTTGCCTGAGCGAGCTATGTCAGTGATGTAGTTAGGCTGTTTGTCCTTTCATAGTCAGGATGAACCAACAATTATTCACAAGCTCCATCATTTCCTTAGGCTTTAACCCACCAAACAGTCTTGAGTTAACTTATTGGGCGAACATACATTCTTTATTCTATTTTAACTTTAATGAACCATATCACGAACATTCAGGATACACATTGCACTTCACACAACGATATACGAGTGAGAGTGTGGATAAAGAAGGGTTAATGTGGCCTCAGGACTCAACAGAACCTTGCTGAAAGTGAAGGCAGAGTTGGTAGAGTTGTAAGAGTCACTAAATACTGTCATATAAGGGTTGTTAAACCCAGCTGCAAGATGTTCAGGGGCAGAGCTGTCAGGTGAGGGACTGTCATGTGACAAACTGCCAGGTGAAGGACCATCAGGGGAGGTATTGTCAGGTAAGGGACTGTCAGTGAGGGACTGTCAGATGAGGGGTTGTCAGGAGAAGACTGTCAGGTGAGGAGCTGACAAGTGAGGGGTTGTCAGAAGGGGAGATGTCAGGTGAGGGACTGTCAACTGAGGTGCCCTCAGATGAGAGCTATTATGTACATCTCTCAGACACAGGTTTAGAAACATCAGTTTCCAGTGGGAAGCATCAAGCAGGTATATACCACTGAGCTGGAGCCTGGGGACACACTCAGAGAGTTCAAATACGGTGTGTGTGTGTGTGTGTGTGTGTGTGTGTGTGTGTGTGTGTGTTTGTATGCCTGAGTGGTTCAAGCACAGCCAGAAGAGGGTGTCAGACTCCCAGGAACTGGAGCGGCAGGTGATTGTGAACCTCCTGATGCAGATGCTGGGAACTGAAACTTGGTTCTATGAAAGACTAGGACATGCTCTCAACTGCCGAGCCCTCTCTCTAGACCTGCACTTGGAAGTTAATGCCTGGATGTCTCGTAATACATATACTAGGTCATCTGATGACTGACTGGTGCTGCCTTGCCATTGTTCTATGCTCCAGTTTAAATATGTTTCCGGTGAGCTGTGTCACTCTTTGGCCTCATGTACATGGCAATCTCACAGACTTGCTTTCTTTGATATGGTCTGATACGGTGTATGATCCTAAGTTAATCCAGTAAAATTGTAAGTCACACACACACACACACACACACACACACGCTTGCTTCTGTAACTATTTATTCTATCTATGCCACATGGTTGTGCTAGAGCAGTGGTAGCATAAAGGTCATGGTATTTTTCTCAGAACCCTTTCATCTTCCTTTTAAGTTTGTGTTGTGTGACACTGTTTCTGGAGAGACAGGAATTAATGTCTGCTCATCTCAGAAAAAGAACTGATGGCAAAAATGTGTGGACCCAGGGGCCCTGCAGAGACTGATGCATCAACCAAGGACTATACATGGAGAGGACCTACACCCCCTCTGCAGATGTAGTCCATAGGCAGCTCAGCCTCCAAGTGGATTTCCTAATAAGGAGAGCAGGGGCAGTCTCTGACATGAACTCAGTTGCCTGCTCTTTGATCACTTTCCCCCTAGTGGGGTGGCCTTACCAGGCCACAGACGGAGAGGATCCAGGCAATCCTGATGAGACCTGATAGTCTAGGGTCAGATAGTAGAGGAGAAGGACTCCCCCTTTTCAGTGGACTAGGGGAGAGGTGCAGGGGTGGGGAGGCAAGAGAGGGTGCAACAGGGAGGAGATGAGGGAGGGGGCTACAATCAGAACATAGAGTGAATAAATTGTTTAAAAACATATAATAAAAATTTGAAAACCTGAAAGCAAAGTAAATCATATAAACAAAGTCTAGCTTGGTGAACCAATGAATTTTATTGGGGTCACTTACAGGGGTATAGGAGAGAAGTTGCTTACAGCAGAAGGAATGATTCAATGACAGCTGCAGCATGAAAAGCTCACCTTGGCACGGGTGACAGCTCATAGATGCTAGAAGCGCATAGTACACTGCTCAACTTGCATGCAGTGCTACCGGTTGAACAGTGTCCCTTTTAGGCAGCTGTGCTGGACTCTTCCTCTTTTAAAGAGTTTTGCTTGTCTGAGGGTATCTCTCAGCAGTCCTTACAGTTTATATAAGATTGGGGAGGGAGG
Source organism: Pachyuromys duprasi (assembly GCA_028658305.1). Taxonomy (NCBI): domain Eukaryota; kingdom Metazoa; phylum Chordata; class Mammalia; order Rodentia; family Muridae; genus Pachyuromys; species Pachyuromys duprasi. The sequence goes on along the minus strand of CM053747.1, from coordinate 18,458,157 downwards.
AACCTAGTGCAGCTGATCAGTTTCAGGAACTTCCTGAAGTATGTGAATTGTTTCCTTCCTGGATTTTATGGACCCTCCCTGTAGGATAGAACGATGCATCCCCTTTAGAGCATTCCGTGACTTACTGAGCTTCCCTCCCCCGAGGATGAAATGTTTTCTCTCAGAGGAAATTGCTGCACAATACTCTGTCACTTAGCTTTTATAGATAATGGGATAAAAGTTAATGCCAAACTTTTTTTTTTTAGTTATAGAGAGCTTACCTGTTTCTTTTTGTATACCTTCCTGAGTCTGTCTTTCTTTATTTCTTTTTCTTTTCTCCTCCATGCTGCTGCTTTTTGTTCTTCTCCACTAATGGCTCCTCTCAGACCTTCTAATACTACTTCTACACACGCACAGCTTTCTCACGTGCTTTCCTCTATTCCTCTGTCTCTTCAACTGTTTGCTCTGACTCTTGAGGGAATTTACCAGTCTTCTAATTTGTTGATTCTGCTTTCTGGAGCACTTAATATTCTGTTGACAATTTCTATAAAATGTGATGATTGCTATCTTATTATTTCCAAACATTTAACATGTTCAAAATGTTCTCAAAATTTGGACCCTAGCCCCTGTTTAATTCATCTAATTTAATTAAATGTCAAAATTCAGAAGTACAAGCTAGAGATTTTATACTGTGTCTTCCTATAATATGCAGCAATACTTTAAAATATTCTTATGTTTTATTAGTACATATTCTTCTTTTGATTGTTGAGCATTTTATAATGTCCCCTTTCAATCTCATCTATAGGATGCAATGTTTGCTTAATATTGGAAATCAATATGGATTCTGATTAAAAACATGTGGTAGCTGGTTAGCTCTTCAAGCTGATTACTGAAGAAGGGCGATGAATTCTTTTCCATTACAGCCACGTGGAAACTTTAACTCTGTGTGGTGTAGGGAGTTGGATCCTACAGATGCAGTCTTTGCATGTAGCTCTCCTGTCCACCTTGGCAGCAGAGCTCATTTGGACCAGTCTCCAACCATTCCCAGCATGCACCCTTACCTGGAGATATTCGTGATCTGAGTCATGGATAGTACTCTTCAGGGCACCAAATACACTGTGACCCAAGAATTCCTTTCTGGCCTCTTTTCCTTTAGACTACAGAAATGTGGAACCTGCTTCCCGTCAATTAATCCAAGCTGGGGATTAGATGATCTGGACCACAGATTTCTGGTTTGTTGTTCTCAGATAGCATTCCTCTTTATACATTGGTGAATGGCACATGGATGACTACCTCTCCCACTCCTTTCTATTTGTGACTGAAATATGCAAGTATTGAGTCACCACTCTCCTCCATTTTCTAGGTTTCTCTTGACATGTAAGTGGGGCAGGAAATTAAATACATAAGCTTATATTACCATGTTGCATTAGAAGCCACACTGAGAATCTCAGAAAAACCATTAAAAACCTCCTGTACATTGAATAAAATTTTCAAATGTCCGGCTTGGACACAAGCCCAGTGAGATGTAATTTTTGTTGGAACAAAGTCATGTTTTTGGTGCATATATAGAATGTGGCTTCTTCTGTGCTACAGCCACAGAGTTAAGTACATATGATAGAGACCATGAGACGCACAGAAAAAAACATGTTAGCTGTGTGGCATGGTTTGAAGGGGCTGGAGTACTGACAGCAACGTGACTGCCCAGTCTCCTTAAGGTGACTTTCTCTTTTCTCCTTTATTTTCTCTCCTCTCTTTTCATGACAGTATCTCATGACAGTAGCTTTGAACCCATCCTCCTGCCCCAGCCTTCTGAATGCTGGCAATACAGGCATGTGATGACCCTCCTGGCTTGCCTTTCCCTTCGTCTGGGTTGAATTATAAAACTCTTGCTTTATTCTGAAGTCCAGGCTGTGATGGTAGCAGATCTCTGTCAGTGTCTCTTCTGTTCTCACATTGGCAGTGGGGATGGTATTAGGGTCATTTTAGCGCTTGCGGCGCTGGCCAGAAGATGACGGCAAGAAAGGGATGAAGATGGTGGGATGAGAAAGTGACAATGTGAAGATGTGCGGCTGCAAGACCTCTTGAGCATTTGAAAGATCTCTCTTATTTTGCCTCTCTTCTAATCTTGTACCTCAGTCATTACGAATAACTGGAAAATAGCCTTGCCGTGGTTATATATGGTTTGCTATGTGACTTTATCTCCAATGTGACTGTGTTGGGAGGTGGTGTCTGTGAGAGGTCATGGAGTTATTAGGTCACCAAGAGGAATTCCAGCTCCCCCTCCCCCACTAGGGATTACATTCTTGTTCTGGAAAGATTAGATTACCTACCTCAAGAGTGAGTGGTTACAAACTAAACCTGTCTTCCTCGGCATATTTTCTTGCTTTCTTTACTACTTTGTGGTCTCTTTCTTTTTCTTCTGTATGTGCCCTTGCCACTAACACAAGATACTGTCACTTGACGTCACCTATCAAGTTAAGAAACAACATGAGGCTCTGGCCAGATGGATCTGATTTGGCCCTAGAAAAGTGAGCACGAATCTTGGATGCTTAACTTCTAAAACTGTGAGACAGATGACCATTTTTTTTTATAACAGAGAACTCAGTCTCAAGTACTTTGTTATATCGAAGGAGACATGTGCAATTTTTCTGCCTTTCAGAGTACTGGAGACTCGGAGGGTCGTTGAACTGTATGAAAGAAAGCCCTAAAACAGGTGTCAAGAATGATTAGAAAAATCCTTCTTTTTCCTTAGCTCCAATTTCTCTCTGGTCTGTGGGCAGAGTTTTTAGACAGGGACTCTCTGCACCTGTTACCTCTCTGTATATTTTACCCACAGATGTGACACAGTCAAGGGGAGGGTGGCATCAATTCTAAAACCGCTCTTGCTCACTCTCTCATACATCAAGTTTCCTTAGGACAGGTTGCCCTTTGAAGACAGTCCAAGGCTTCGCGCCCCGCCCCCCACATTCTCCTGTATTTCCCAGTTCACTTCTTTGTATCATTGAAAGCAAGGCTGATAAGTTTAGAGATGGGAGGGCAGTCATAAGGGAAATGCAGTTTGAAGAGTACAAAGGTTTCTTCTCTCTGTGGAGCTTATCCAGTTTTCTAGCACGTGAGCCATTTAGGGAGCTCAGTGAGGGAGAGCTGAATAGATGCTACACTCGGAAGTCTCTCTGGATGTCCCACACTAGAGGCATTTCCTTTAAAAGAATCCCCTTCTGCCCTGCTCTTTCAGACATGTTGGTTTCCCTGCAGCTGAGACTTTCTGCAGTACAGTCGTGTACCTTTAGTTCACTTCTGCCTTCATCCTCCTTGGCTGGGCTTGTGTGCTGTCTGTGCCTTCTCCCTAGTACTGTCTAGCTCCAAGAAAGAAAGGACTCTACCTCTCAGGACAACTGAAGAAGTCATGTATGTTGTAAGCTGACTAATTCAACCTAACAGTTCTTAGCCAAGAAGCCAACAGAATTACTATTCTTCTCTTCCTTAGCTCATGAAAGAAAGCCAGTAGACTAGTTTGAGCCAAAGGGAACATTGTTTATGGCATTTTTTAAAGGAGGGAACCTATCATGGCTGGAAGAAAGCAAAAGTAGCCTTAGCCTGGCAAATAACTACGTTTTTGTAGTTTGTAACTTAGTTTGCTAATTCCCTTTATCTTTCATTTGTATTTCACTTGTATTTGCAACTATATTTTTCAAAACATATGATGAAATGCTTGCAATGTCTGCACTAGAGTATGCCTCACAGTTTACCTGGCTTTATTTATAGATTAAGTTCTTTGAACTTCTAGTCGTAACCAGGGATCTTAGGAGATGAAACAACATAGCTCATGTGTTTTTCCAGTGGTTCCTTTACTCATTTAAGTTGTTAATGACAACACAGAGATAGAAATATACATTACTAAAGAGAGTAAAACCCAATAGGGTTTAGTTAAATAAATAAAAATCAAGTCTAAAAGCTTTTAAAAAGATGAATTTAGAGTTATTTGCTTTCCAGAATGGATTATAAAGTATATTTCAGTTCTCAAATTAAAATTAATGGTTTATAATAAGTCTCAAATTGTATTATCCCAAAGTTTTCATTTATTAAATACTTTATGGAAACTACAGATATTGATGCATTATTATAATTTACAACATATGTACATAAATCTTTAGTAAAATATTGTGACAAGAAGTTATTTGTAAAGACTTAATGAGACATGAGATAAAGGACACATTAATGAGCAAGAAAATTTTAAATATTTTGTTTCCTATAAGTTAAATTGATTTTAATGTATTTGACATTTTCTCTCTGAACACATTTGTTTTTGAGGGGAGACAATTTAAAAGAGGAAGTTAGAATTAAATTGAAAAAACATTTACTTTTTACTTAATTTTCTTTCTGACTTACAAATTATAGAAAAATAAATTTCACCAAGGCATGGAAAGCTGTAGGGACTGGAAATGTCAGTTTTATCTAAAATAAGTTTGCTTACATTTAGCTTTTAGAACACAGTCTTAAAATCAAATTTAGTTTTAAAATTTGTACGTATTAATTGAGCACCCTTGTGTTGGGTACTGATGAAGATGTGTATTATTTTGCACGTGTGCAAATTCTAATAATCTCATCAAGAATGAAATCACATGAAAGTCCTCATTTCAGAGGCGTTAAGATGGAGAGCTGGAATAGTGAAATAAAAGGTCAAGCAAATGGGGACAAGCTACCAGGCTGGGCTTCAGGTTAAGCACCGGGACAAATATGCTCCTGTGGACTGCACAGGGCAGCATTTCCTCATGTGGTTCCAGCCCTGTACCACATGGAAATATACCATATGTTCACACCCCTCTCTACTGAGTCCAAAGTCCTTGGGGAGAGTGGGCTCTCTGTCTATATTTTGAGGTGTTCAGGTGACTTGCAGGCATTTCACACTGAATCTTCCAGAAGGAGGCATTGTGCTCACCATTGTTTTTTCCCAGGAAGCTAAGTGAGGAGAGGTCAGGCAAATATGCTTGCCCTTAACCTGGAAGGTGCTGGCAGAGTGTGTTTGAGGGGGCGCTAATGTAAGAAGAATATGAGGGGAGGGGAAAGTTTTGGGTTTTGAGCATTGAGAAACAAACATTTTAATCCCAAGGAAGGAATCATTGCCACCTCCAGCAGAGAGTGCTGGTTTTGCTTGCTGAAACTTTGAAGCAATCTTTGGAATGACCTGAATACTTAGGAGAGTATAGTGTGGAGCACCAAATCATTGCCTTCATTCTCTGTGTTTTGCCATCATCTTTTTGCTTGTGTCTCTAACAAGTGTTTCCAGATTTGACAGTCACAGAGCAGTCAGAAGAAATCCACTGAAGGCCAATTAAAGCAATGATGCCATCCCTTTGCTTAGATGAGTTTAGCATTAGATGCTAGAACCACCACTTATCCACAGTGGTACCCAGGTAAATCCAAGGCAAGACTAACAGAAACTACATTGATACAACAGAACCAAACATTATGAAACAAGTGTGTAATACTGTATCATTTATCCCACTAGTTGAGCTCCTCATTCTTGGTGGGACACTGTCTTACAAAGCCTTCTGATAGTTCCTCAGGCAGAACAGAGTCTTTGTTCTTGTCTTTCTGCTGCAAATAGGGATTCACTATAAAGTAAACAGCACAGACTGTCTACTCTTCGTAGCATCTCTGAGGAGATGGCTCTGATATGCACCACTGTGTTCAATCACTTAAAAGGCAGTAATACAATTAGGCCGTCCTTTATATAAGAACCGCTATTGCTTTCAGTTCACTTTCAGGCCTGACACAAGTAAATCACTTCGATAAAATCCTTTTCCCTTCTACTCCCAGGGAATAGCATAAGTAATGATAACAGTGATCTAGCAAGGACGAAATAAATATAATGTACTTTTTATAGAAAAGCAAAATGTTTCACAAGGCAGTGATTCATTGTGTCATTTGGAAAATGAGTTCTCTTTTGTTGAATGTGAAAGATGTTTAAATGATGTTCTATAAAGGCACTTTTGGACAGGCAAACACCGCACACCTCTTTGGAACTTAAATGCTCACACACAGCATCATACATATAAGAATATTCTTTAGAAATATACCACTATATTCCCTTATGAGTGTTCCAAAAGGAAGTGTTTTTCTATGCCATCTGAACAAGTTCATTTCCTTATGCACAAATAATGACCCAGTTCTTTAAGACTTTTATTTTAAATATTAACACCATGACTCATGTCTCAGACTTAAAGGACATCAATTTTTGATGTATTAAATTGATTGTCATTTTATGATGGGTTGTTCAGTTAGCTTGACTTTCTACTTTATGATCTAAGTTATCCTAAGAACTGTCCCTTTCTGACATTACAGTGGGCTGAGTCCTTGAGTAAGTACTATTAGTGTTTGAGGCTGCTAGCTTCAACAGTACCAGAGTGTGGTCTGTAATAGTTAAAACCTTCCTTTATGTTTATCCTTTATGATCAACATGTACTAGTATCTATATTAAGCTGGCTTTAAATGTTCTGATTCAATACATGCATCACACACACACAAGCACACAGATTATCCAGTTCTTTGTTATTTACCATCCAATGCTCCCACTTCCCAGCCTCCAATTGTTACTGCACTTCTGTTTACTGCCACACATGAAAGAGCCCATAGAACCTGTGTTTCCATAGTTAAGATTTCACTTAACGTCTTGTCCTCTAAATCTATTCATTTTGCTGAAAAAGACGGGAGGTTATTTCCCCTTATGACTGCATAGTAAACCATCATGAATATATACCACATTTCTCTCTCTTTACCTCTCCTCCCTCCTCTTGACCTTTTATTGTCCTCCTTCAAGAGACAGATATTTTCTATATTTTATTTATGACTAACTTTGCAATTTCTAAAATATATTGTTCATGATAACAATTTTACATATATGCACATATATGTTTATGGGTGCATTATTTTGTTTATATACTTGAACATATGACTGAAGCTGTGCAGCAAATGTTTTGTTTCCCAATTTAAAAAAAAGTTAGGAAAGACAAAGCAAGGACTGAAAATATTGTAGGTAGTTCACCACCTCATGGATTCATTCATCCAGTCAACGAATGGCATTAAAGTTCATGGTATTTCTAATATAACATGCAGCCTCTTGTGTCTTTTATGTTGATGTAAATGCTAATATGATGATTATTATTTTTATTAATTCATTATGATAAGTCTTAAATATGTTAGTGTTGGACATCAGTTCTGTTCTGCCTTTGGTTAAGCTGTGAGAGTCACATGATATTTTTATACTTTACAGTTATTTTTGAATATGTAATACATTAAAAATTCAAAACTTAGAGCAGAATGCTTGGTGGAATGTTTCTACCACATTATCTCCCCTCCATTCCCAATGTTGCCTTGCCTTTGAGGTTACCAGTTACTAAAGCCTCTGCTCTACCCTTAGAACCTGTGATTTAGTTGACCTAGGAGTCATGCTGAACTCTGGGATTCTTAGAATGGCCTCGTGAGGAACGCTGCTCCAGATGAATGTGCTGCAGCAAGGGCCACAAACAAAAAAACACAGAAAATATCCTTACATGGTACTGAGCATGAGGCAAAAAAAAAAAAAAAGAAGTGAAGTGTAGTTCTTGAAGATAAAGCAAATGGAGAAAGCCAAGTGATGCCCCAGTCCATTGCTTTCAAGAGTGTTTAGACCAACGCTTCTCAACTTTCCTAATGCTGCCACCCTTTAATATAGTTCCTCATGTTGTGGTGACCCCCAACCATAAAATTATTTTTGTTGTTACCTCATAACTATAATTTTGTAATTTATAATTTTGTTACTATCATGGACTGTAATGTAACTATCCGTGTTTGCCAGTGGTCTTAGATGACCCCTGTGAAAGGATAACTCAGTCCCCATCATGACCCACAGGTTGAGAACTACAGGTTTATACCATGCCGTGGGGGTGGAGGAAGGGAGGGAGCTGGTTTACTCCTTGAGAAATCAGAGCTGAAGAGCCCTTGGATAGAAGGATTCAGAGGACATCTGCAGGACAGGGAAAGGTGATGGCCTAAAGAAAGAAAGACAGAGGTCTATAAAGATGCTTGGGTGTTCTGAAAGTTGCTAAGCACGAACATGTGAAGGAATTTCCAGCAGGCAAAAGCAAAAAGTGCCTAAAGGGACGACAAGATGCAGACAGCGGTATTTGCAAGGGATGAGTACTGTTCCGCAGGATATTGCGACATTTCAGAACACTTGTTTTATGATGAAGGGAAAAAATAGCCTTTGATTAGGTACAGTCCTACATATCTTGGAAGAAAAACGACAAACCTTTTTCAATTAATGTAACCAAATCCCACAGCAACATCTTGGAATATGTATGGGAAGATGAGAATATGCAAGATTGGGACCAGACATGCAAATATATTAAAGAATATGCCCAATCATGAGGGTAAATTAGCTAAAAATAATGCAGAAGTAATGTAGATATTATAATAAAAAGATAATCAGGTAGTTGTCATTACTGCATTTCTTATATGCAGAAAGCAAGACACATTAAGATGATGAAAAAAAAGATCTCCATCAAATTTTGAAAGTGAAAGCTCCTGCTCATAAAGTGAAATACAGACTGTGGAATTAAGGGCAGATTAGACACCTCAGATGAAAAGATTTGTGAAACTGAAGATAAAGTAGCAGAAATTATCCAAAATGAAAGAGAGCAAAGAGACGACTTAGAAAACAAAAAGAGCTTCAACAGGCATCCTATTATATATGTAACTAGAGGCCCTGGAAGGTGACTGGAGGATGGGAAAAGAAATACAGTATTTCCACATCTAACAGCAGTTAAACACAGTCCAAAAGGCCCAAGGCTGAGCTCAGGAAGCATGAAGAAAGCGTAAGAGTTACGTCATACTCAAATGGCTGAGAGTCAATGACAAAAGGAAATACTGAAGGCACTGTGCGTACTAAAGACATTACATCAGAGGAGCAACACTAAGGACAGTGACAGACATCTTGTGAGTAAATCGCCATCTTTGAGAACTGAGGAGAAAAGTCTGTCAGCTGGAGCTATAACAGCCCCCAAAATTACTTCTTAAAAACAGAAGCAAAAAAAAAAGGCAAAAGAAAAACGAAGGTTGTTTTCCAGACACACGAAAGCTGATGAATGAATTCATCATCATCAAGTCACTCTATAGATGAATAAAGAAAGTTTCTCAGGCTAAGGGACTGTCCTGGTTCCCTCTCTGGATATCCATGAGGAAAGGAAGGCTGGCAGAAGTGCAGAGGACGCAGACAGATGAACAGTTTACATAATGTGGCTGGAGAGATGGCTCAACAGTTCAGAACACTGGCTGATCTTCCAAAAAAACATGGGTCCAATTCCCAGCACCCACACTACAGCCTACAAATGTCTGTAACTTCAGTTTCAGGGAATCTGGCACCCTCCCGAACAGATACATGTGGTAAAACACCAATGCACATAAGATAAAAATAAATTATTACAAAATAAAATTGTTACTTAGAAAAATCACTATTAAAAGTTTACAAATGATTTAACTCTTTAAAAACTATAATAGCATGCAAAGTACCTAACCTGTGATTGATAACAAAAAAATAAAAAAACTATAATAGCAAAGAATGGAATTTATAAAGCAAACAATGTTTTAAAAGATGGGCACAAAGTTAGAAGGGGTAAATTAAGTATGTAACTACATGTTTTGTTTTTTGTTTTTTTGTTTTGTTTTTGTTTTTGTTTTTAAGTGCTAGGGACTGATAAGATTCTGCTGTCCTTGAAAGGTATAATGTCACTTCAGGGTAGATTGTGACATATTGTATATTTACTATAATTGTGGAGATAGTCAGTAAAATAACAGAAGGAAATTGTAACTGTTAAACTAGGAGAGGAGATAAAGGAACTATGAAGATGTAACCTTAAAGGAAAGAGGAAAAGGATAAAGAACAGCAGATGAAAAACAGGAAACAAGAGATTGGCTGACAAAACAACAACAAACAAGCCAAACCATCCAACCAACCAACAAAAGCCCAAACCAAGCAAACAAAACTAAGCAGCAGACAAGAGAAGCTACCAACAGCCAACCAGGAGCACCACTTACACATGTGCTAAACACTCTCATCAAAAGGCAGTGGCTTTTGGTTTGTATATCCATAAAGAATACATTCAATTATAAAGAGATAATTTGAAAGTAAAGTAATAGAAAACAAGTGTAACCAGTTACCATTAAAAGAAGACCAAACTGAATGGGCATGATGGTACAAGCCTCCAGTCCCAGAATATCGGAAGTGTGAGAAGGTAGTTTGGGAGTTCTAAGACATTCTGGGCTACATGAAATCCTCTCTCTAAAAGAAAAAAAAAAGAAAGAAAGGAAAAGAAAAAAATTAGAGTAAGTTTGACTGGGATAAAATGTCACTTTAAGGGTGCTTTCTAGTACCTGCTTATACAACCAATATTAGAACTCCAGCTCTGGCAGGATTAAAAGGGAAACAAACAGATAACCAGAGTTGGAAATTTCAATGTCCCACTCTCAATAGTTGACAGAGTATGTAGGCAAAAATGAGAAAGAAGTTAGAATATTTGACAACTCTTAAGCAGCCTGATCCAGTTTACTTTTAGAGAGTACCCCCTTCAACAGTCATAGAACTGTGTGACAGAACAGTTACTTTGAAGACCAAAAGCTGTTCTATAAAATGCCCAATAAAGAACAAACAAACAAACAAACCTGTGAGTCTTATGAAACCTATTTCTGACCCCAAAGGAACTGTAAGATGTCTTGGGAGAAAAATACCTAAACATTGTAAACTGTGTAAACTCAGTAGCAGGTATAAGTAAGGTATAAATAAGGACAGTATCAAGAGGGACAGAAGGAAAAGGAAAATATGTGAGATGCTGTGAAGACTACTAAGTAGTATAGCCTTCCTTTAGAAATGAAGAAATATCTAAGGCCAATGACCCCCATCTTCAATCTCAAAGAGACAAGGAAAAGAACAAATTAGTTTCAAAGTAGTAGGGGAAAAAAGTGGAAAACAAGGGGAGAAAAACAGTGAAACACTGATTCAGAGATTAATAAAATTGACAGCCCTCCAGTCAAATTGATCAGGAAAAAAAAAACACCATCCCTCTCATTAAGCATGAGGGAACACTGGGCCTCAGAGTCTGAGTAATCTCTGATCTGGGGAGGGTCTCTGAATGAAAGATTGTCCAAATCAGGTTGTCTTGATTACATTAATTGAATGAAAAGACTCTTTCCTCTTAAGCTGCTTTTGTCAGAGTGGTTCATTACAGCAAAAAGATAAGAAAAAAAGACAAGTAGTAATAAAGAGTATCGTACAGTATATGATAATCAGCACACTAATAATTTCAACAATTTGAATGAGTTTGTAAGTTTTTGAGGAAAAACATCAATGTCGTTCAAGACAGAAGAGGTAATTTGATAGCTGTGAATTTGTAATTAACATTTCCATAAAGGCTAAAATGCTGCCCTGGTGACTTACATGGAATATTTAAAGAATGTACAATAGCAAAAATATCCACGCTATTCTAGAAAACTGAAGGTATATTGAGGGTTAGTTTTAACTATCAGTTTGACAGGAAGCGACCATCACTTGGAAAATAGGCCTCTGAGCATGCCTGTGGGGGATTGTCTTGATTGCATTAATTGCAAACCCGTCTACTGTGGGTGACAGCATTCCCTAACTGCGATCCCTGGACTATGTTGGTGGAGCAGCCTGAATGCATCTCTTTCTCATTTCTGATTGTGACTACAATATGACCTGCTGCCCCAGGCTCAGCCTGTCTTTACTTTCCTCTGTGGTGGACTGTACCCTTGAATTATGAGCTAAGATGAACCCTTTCTCCTTAGGATGCTTTGGTAATGGCATTTTTTCACTGCTACAGGAAAAACAAAACAAGACAAAACAAACAAATAACAAAAAACAACAGTTCTTTTAAAAGGAAACTATGAGGACATTGTTACCTTAACACAAAGACTAAGGAAAGATATTGCAAAATAGAAAATTAGATCCTAATACTTCTTTTTGAATATACATAGGAAAATTCTTAAAATAACTCTCAGAGAGTGAGTCTTTTAAAAAAGGACGATAATATGACTAACTAGAGTTTTTCATTGCACAAAGTTAGTTTGACATTAGAAGTTCAGCCAACAAAACTGACCAGATTAACACACTAAAAAAATTATTTGATAATCCTATTAGTCACAGAAACAACAAAAATCAAAATATGAAATCTGTTCCTGATTTAAAAAGAAAAAATCCTTTCAGCAACATGGGATGTGTCAGGCCCTGGGGCTCGTGTTGTTCACAGGATGAGAGAGCTCCCAAAGTGGATCTGACCACTACTATTCAGAGCTGCCCGGGGAATTATGAACATGCAGTAAACTGTGGGAAAGTAAAATAAAATTCACTATTATCAGGAGCAAAGAATTGAAGTTACTTCTGGTCATCGATACCATGACTACATACAAAATACAAATCTTCTAAAAGAACTATTGGACAAACAGGCATGTTAGCAAAGCTACCAGATACAAGATCAGCATGTGAAAGAAAATTACATTTATCTATAATATAAACAAAAAATTGGAAATCTCAATTAAAAAATATTTAGTAGAGCGTGGGATGTTTTGGGATAAATGTGGCTCAGGTATGTTAGGCTTATGTATTTAAATCTATATAACCTTAGTGCTAAAAAAATAGAAGGACATACTGTTCATGGGTTGAAAAGACTCAATATTATAAATGTCAATTCTTCATACATTGATGTACACCTCAGGCACAATCCTGATTAAAATTTCAGTGAGCTTAAAAAAGAAATCAATACATTTATAGGGAAATAAAGGAAGTAGAATAGCCAGTACAATCTTGAAAACGAAAAATAAAGTTGGGTTATTGGCAAAAACTAATTTCAAGATTTTAATTCAGGGATAGCGCTGAGGGCATGTGGCTTTCATGTCTAGATCCACAAATAGAGTTAAGAGAACAGTGGAAAGTGCAGAAGTGGACATGTCTCCAATATCAGTTAAGACTAAGGGCACCCACACTGTCATAGGTACATAACCTTTTAGGACCCAAACACACTGCTAATTAGATACTATATTTTCACAAGTATGGATACATCTATGAGAAATGTCAAATGCTACACTTTGAAAAGTTACTGCGACATTTGATGTATTTATTTTTATTGCTTCAGTATGCAATTTGGTGTTTGGCTTCTCCTTCCTCATTCTACACAATTAAGAAATATTCATTTTTTGCTCTTTGATGTTTGTCTTTAGGTCATACTATTTTTTTTCAAAAGAGTTATTTGCACTCTTGGAAGACCATGTATTTGTGTTTCCAGATGGCCTAGATTTCTTAACGGCTGCTCATGTTCACTTTAGAGCTTTTCTGTAATTTTCAGTTTTAGCCAAAAGATTTACTACATCTATTATGCATATTGCCATGTGCCCTGCACATTTGTATTGTTAGTGAATACTGAGTCATTTTACGAACTGTTCCCAATATTTTATCATACCCTGATCCAGTGTATTTGAATCAATTCATATCTGTTTTGAATCATTATCTGCTGAAGTTATCAATAAGATTCATTGCCACACAATGGCAAATTCATTCATTATTTTTTCTTAATTAAATATATTCCCATAACCGTATTTTATAGCTCTGTGTCCTTATTTTTCTCTTTAGTTCTACCTATTTGTATTTAGGCATCTGAACCCATGCCCTAGATGTCTCTATACAGTAGATGAACATACAGGCTTTGAATGTTGCCTTTCCCTTTGGCTGGGAAAGGAGGTGAGTGAAGTGCCCTTAAGCCCCTCTCTGGAGCTGACCTGTGACGTGTCGTTGCGCTCCACAGGGAAAGTGTGGAGAGCCTGATCCAGAAGCACTCCTACGCCCGGTCGCCCATCCGCACCTACGGGGAAGAGGATGTACTGGGAGAGGAGAGTGAGAGAACTCCAAATCGAGGTAAGGCCATGCACCATCTGGAGACGTGGGACTGCTGGAGGACAGAGCACTTGATTGGGAGGGCAGGCAAGCTGGTCCTCTGGGAACACATGTCAATAAGTGCCTTCGAGCCTTTGCAGAAGATGCGGTCGGCAATGCTGATCCTCATATGCTTTGTTATTTTGCTTGGGCTTGTCTGCGACTTACTACCAAAGAGCCACCAACCACACTTTGGAACAGTTTCATACTATTTTTGAATCTCAGCTTTGTTATTTGAAAATTAGGGATATTTTATTAGGATTAGTTCAAAATGAAAAACACTTTAAAAAGAGGGTTGTCATGACAAAGGGCCCTCACTGGCCCTAATAGTTGAAGCAAAAACTTAAGAAAGGGTTGGGGAGGTGTCTCAGTCACTTGCCATTCCCTATGTATTGGGAAGCAAAGACAGACACATCCCTGGGCTCTCTGGCTTCCCAGACTGTCCTGCTGCCTGAGCTCCAGAATAGTGAGACACTATCTCAAAAATCGGGACAGTGGTATCTGAGGTTATCCAGTACACGGTACACTGTGAGTGAGCACACACAACACAGAAAAGAATTGAGCAGTTCTCCTGAGCAGAAAGCTCACAGGGTTACATAGCACAGGAGAAACAAGAGAAGAAAGAAGGCCAAGACAGAGGAGAGAGGCCAGCGGTGGCCCACCAAGGGGCTCAAGATGTTCCCCGGGGGGAGGGGGGCGAGGATCTCTACCCTTCTTTCTTGTGTCTAAAATAACAAATAACATTAGTGGGAACACAGGCTATTTCTTATAACTCAGTGAAAGAAATCCGTGAGCTTACTCCATTGGAAAACTCCACATTCCCTCCTGTTTCAACTTCTGAACACTGATGAAGAACTTACTCTTCTGGTTCTCATGGTGGCTTTGGGAAGAGGTGGCTTTGCTGAGACAGTCCCAGCTCTCTTTAGAGACCTTTAAGAAAATGCGATCATATCTGCAGGCAAAGTGTCACTGTTCAGCCAATCTGGCTGCATTGTCTTCCTCTGAGCACAGGGGTCTTTCCTGAGACAGATACTCCAACCAAGTACCGTGCATGGAGATAACCTAGAACCCCTGCACAGATGTAGCCCATGGCAGCTCAGTGTCCAAGTGGGTTCCATAGTAATGGGAACAGGGATTGTCTCTGACATGAACTGATTGGCCTGCTAAAGAGCAGGCCTTCTAATCACCACCGCCTTCTAATCTCTTGCCAGAGTCACCCTCACTTCTTTAACCATCCAAGTTTAAGTTCTATTTCTTTTTTTTTTTACAGTTATCTTTATGTCTGTAAGTGTTTTGCCTGCATGTTTGTATATGTACCATGTACATGCCTAGTGCCTGCAGAAGTCAGAAGCAGATATCAGATCCACATGAGGCTGGAGTTACAGACTGTTGTGATCTACTGTTGTGGGTGCTGGGATTGAACCTGGGTCCCCTGGAAGAGCAGCCAGTGTCCTCAGCTGCTGAGTCAACTCTGCAACCCCTTTAAAAACAAACAAACAAAACAACAACAAAAAAAGCAAGTTCAGGGGCTGGAGAGATGGATCAGAGGTTAAGAGCACTGACTGCTCTTCCAGAGATCCTGGGTTTTCATTCCCAGCAACCACACCGTGGCTCCCATCTGTAATGAGATCTGGTGCCCTCTTCCGGTATGCAGGCACACATGCAGGCAGAACATTATATGCATAATACAAAATTCTTAAAAAAAAAAAAAACCCAAGTTCAGTTTGTGTTGCCAACTACTCTTGGGTATGAAACATTAGCGATTAAAAAAAAATAAACAGATCTTAAGCTGGGTATAGTGGCACGTTCCTTTAATGCCAGCACTTGGGAGGCAAAGGCAGGCATATTTCTATGAGTTTGGGGACAGCCTGATCTACATAATGAGTTACATAGTGAGATCCTGTCTCAAGACAGCCGCAGCAGCAACAACAAAAGAAAATAAACGGATCTTTAGCTCTTTATCAGTAATATTAAAGTAGCAACTTGAGTCTAATGAGTGCTTTTCTTACAGGATCAGCCTTTACAACATCTGACAATTTGTCTCTCAGTTCCTGGGTATCATCATCTTCCAGTTTTCCTGGATTTCAGCATCCACAGCCCCTGACTGCTCTTGGCACCAGCACAGCGTCCATAGCAACACCCATTCCTCACCCTATCCAGGGTTCTCTGCCGCCATATAGCCGCCTGGGAATGCCTCTGACCCCATCTGCAATTGCCAGCTCCATGCAGGGAAGTGGTCCCACGTTCCCTTCATTCCACATGCCTAGATACCATCACTACTTCCAGCAGGGGCCCTATGCTGCAATCCAAGGACTACGCCACTCCTCCGCTGTGATGACACCATTTGTATAACTCTTCTGAGAGTGGGGGAAGCTATGTCCCTGATGTGCAAATGGGTATGAAAATATAAGAGGGGGTTGGGTGGGTGGGAGGTGGGGTACTGCACTCTCCATGGAACACAGGACTTATTAAAGAGGACAGCCGGACTCACAGAAAAACCTACTTGTAGGGGAGTGCACCATGGGCCAGGATTCATCTGTACTTGGATCCAGGAGAGAATCAGTGTGAAGCTTAGTCAGCCTACCCCTACAACTCATAGGATATCATTTTACCCAGAAAGCTTAACAATCGAAAGCAAAGGAATCTGAAGGTGCATTATTCCTAATGCTTAGAAGTTCTGTTGTTTCGGTACTGTATAAAATCCGTGTGTATAGGTTTCTTTCTGCTTTTAACAGGTTCAAAGCATCGTCCAGAAGGCAATACTTTGTAGCGTATCAACATGACTAACTCAAGTCCATTTCTCCCAATAGAAAATGGGAGCCAGTAGTGAAATGTTTGTAGTGCTATAGCCTACGCATGTTTAGTTTCCTTTATGTCAGTTTGCCGTGGAAGGGGCAGAGTTGGTGCTAATATATCCTGTGGTGTGAATGAATATGTGGTAATGCCTTTATCAAGTTCCTGCCATATCCACAGGCCATAATGCCATAAACTCTGTCTTCAGTCCTTTTTTTTCCCCCAATAATTTTTCCCAAGAAAAATTGCAACAATTTTTAGTTATGTAATGAAAACCCTCTGTATGCTATTTTAAAGCAAAAAGCTCTGTTACTATTAGAGAGATTGGCTTTTGCGGGGCTGCATTCTCAACAGGCTGCTGGCGTAGCCATTGACACGCATCCAGAGCCATCGATGGATGGGTTAGGCTCTCTTTGGCCAATCAAAATCTGATGATTCTCTTCTGAGGAGAATTTCTCTTCCAATGGGAGCCACAGTCCCCTTCTTTTCCCTCCAGTGTCATCGGGAGCTCTTTTGCATATGAAAACACTCTGATTTTTTTTTAATAGATATAAATGTGGCTTATTGAGGCTGCCATCCTGGTCAGGGACTTGCCAGTTACCATTCTCCGTGCGGCTCACCATGCTCCTCATGTATGCTTATAGGACTGGGTGTGCCCTGGAGTTCCCATCTCCCTGTGTTACGTTCACACACTTCTTTCCATTTTCCTTGGTTCCTAATGTAAGATTGCATGCTAACTCAGCGACTCCCTGACAGAAACACGAACAGCTTTTATCAGCTAACCAGAGCCTCCTCCAGTTCTTGCTATCTTTTTAAGCTTTTCCTCTCTGTATAAACTAGAGATTATGTTTTACGCCTCTATAGCCAGTGTTAGTTTTGAGCACCGTTTACCTTAGCATTTACAGTCAGGGTAGCAAATCCGGTATTTTTGCAATAGTACACTTCCCTAATAATACAGATTTATTAACATCATTAGACTTTAAGCTTTGAAGACAGTGTGTTCCACCTGTAGGATGTGAACAGTTTGCTTCACATAGTTCCCCTGAGCTTTATTTTAGTTTCAATTTTGTATGTAGCTTTTATTCTACTTTGTTCTTACTTTAAAAGTATTGAATATGCTCGAATCCATGGGAAATAACACTACTGACAGTTTAGAAGGGTATTTAGGCATAAATGCAATAGCCTTACCACATCACTCTGCAGTTTCATTTGGTAGTTTTAATGTTAGGGGTTTCCATGTGGAACGACTTCCTAGGCCAAGTTCAACCTATGAAACAAGGCGCCACACACAGCCTAAGTGTGGGATGCTGGCTTTAGATTTTGCACTTGATAGTCTCCACCAAAGTCTATAGTTTACTCATAAAGAAGCATGAACTGTAAAGAAGACCTTTTTAAACTCCCACATCAGACATTGCAGGTGAAGCTATCTTCTTGTGTGTCTTGTAGTAGTATCCACAGGTAGTTGGCTTCCATATGAAGTACCAATGTGCATTTCTTTAAAAAAAAAAACCCGTTGTGAGTGATGTTTAAAATAAATGCCCATAGAGCTAGGGTAGGTGATTGATATTTAATAATTGGCCCATTGCAAACCTGCCTTGGGATAAAGTGCTGCTGTTTACAGCAGGAAAAACAAAGGGGCTATTTGACAGGGTACTCCTCACCTCTCCCTGGTGTATGAGATTCTAAAGTGAGTCTGAGCCTCCATTTTCTTTTCCACGAGAATGAAAGTATGGCTTTGATTCTGTTTTTATAGTTTTCCCAATCCTTGTGCCTCACAGCGGGGTTGTGCCTTTTTTTTAAAAACTGCTGTTAAATATGATCTTTTGCCAGTATTTCCTGACCTTATAATTTGCTTGTAATTAGGGAATAGGTGGACGAAACTGAGTGGATTACATGTTGCACAGCAAAGCAGGCTCTCGAAAAAGATCTCCCTAAAATTCTTAACTGGGTGTCCGCTTTCCTTGTTGGTATTAGGTGAACCAGACAGAAGCCTCCCAAGAAAAATGGGATCATGTGAGTGCCTGGCACTCGAGCCTGGGGGCCACCTGTGCTTTTATGGTTTGCTCTGGTTGTCACTTCTTGTTAATCCTTAGGGAGTTTGCTATTTAAAATCACCAGGTCTGTTCCACCAAAATTTATGGCAAGACTTTTATATTAACTGATAAATTCAATTGAATAATTATGACCAAAACTTAAAATACATTTAGAATACAATCAGGGCTTCCTCTTAACGGACATTACATAATTAACAAGCATGGCCAAACACTGAGCTGCTGAAGACGCCCGGACAGGCTTGCTTCCTGAGTTCTAGTGGAGTTGCTCTTAATTCAGTGGGTTCTGACATATGCTCTGGTTTCAAAATATACCTCGATTATTCTAAGTTGAGTTGTGTCCACCCCTTATTTAGTGAAATCATCCCGCCCACTTCCTGTCCTTAACAATTCCTGTGGAAATATCCAGTTGTGTCTGACGTAGCAACAATTGTTAGGTAACATGGTCTGTCTTAGTGGCTTTCTGCTCCACTGCTGGAATTGTCAGCTTAAGTGACAGGGTCTTGTCCAGAAGGGCTATCAGCCATTCATAGTGACTGGGTGCAGAGAAGCCACTCCACAGAGATTCATCATATAGCGGAAACCTGTGTAAGAGCTGCACCGACTTCTCAGGCATTCTAAGATCTTATCTCCCCAGCCACTGGCCAAATGCCTGCCCTTTCACTTCTCCAGGTAAAACAGCGCCCTTCACAAACAAAGTAACAAAAGGAAAAGGAACTCTTTACAAACTCAAGAAATATTGTCGGCAGTGGAACCTCATGGTTCACAACTGCCTGTGAGCATTTCAGGAAGATGTTAAGATAGTTATCTTATTTCTCTGTTTCAAATGGACTTTTAAAGCTACATTGCTTATGTAAAGGCCAGTTATATTAAGAAAAATCACTTACAAATAAAATGGAAGGAGGGGCATGCCACCTCCTCAGAGAGGCAGGTAAACTCAGTGGTGGTGTAGTCACTAATGAGCAGGCTAACATACTGCTTTAAAATGCATGTTTTTATTCATATTCTACTGAGGAAGAAAAACTACTTCCATAGTTAACTGGGCAGGGAACTGATAATCATGACAAACAAAACAATACTGACTCTAGTATAGCAGTAGACAAAAGATAAAACATTTAGCTTGTTCCTGTAGAGAGTTACTGTGGGAAGGATGGGTTTTATATACATTTTGTATTGTTTTAGAATGAAAGACATTGCTGTAAATAAGCAAAGGTTGGCTACAAATTAAAACTTCAAGGAAGTGTAAAAACCCTTTCGCCATGGCTTACTATTCTATACCAGCTAAATAACTCCAAAAACACTTATCTTTTTTTCTGCAAGCTTAAATATAGAAAGGCTACCTTATAAGTATTTGATGGGTTAATACTCCATAAGCATTTTCTAGTTTTCTTTCTCTGCCTCTCTTGTCCTCTCATGTAATTTCAACCTCTTACCCTTTTAAAGAAAGCATCCTGTAAGGAAAATAATTTGCAGTGAGTGCGTGTGTATGTGTGTGTGTGTGCACGCTCAGGTGTGAGTGTCTGTAGTGAATCTGGACAAAAGATACAATTTGTTGTATTTTACTTCACTTCTGGCACAAAGATATCATATTTAGTCGCTTTAAAAATTTTTCGGAAATCTGGAAAAGTTCTTCATTTGCTAACGTATGAAGTTCTGCAACACCTGTCACAGTCTCCTCGTTTGCTGTGTCTTCATTTGCTTAATGAATTGCGTGGAAAAGTCACTGTGATGCAGTGTGTGGGGTGGGGAAAGGGTGTGGGAAATGTTCTATGGGGAAAAAATTATAAGCCTAATACTATGAAGCAACAACACTAACGAAATTCTGTTTAAGTGCAATATATTTATTTCTGCCAGAAATGTATTATCAACCCTATGTAATATTTGAAGCATAACATGTTATTTGTAAACAGCTAAAATTATATATTATCCCAAATTGTACAGAAACATGACTGTGTGGATACTAGTTTCTTTTGCTAAGAGTGGTGTGGTCTCTCTCTCTCCCTATATATATGCACACATTTACACTTTTTGTTACCTACACACTGTGACTTTGGTGTCTGTTATTCTCACCTCATAAAAAGAGGAGGATTAGATGACATTGGAGTTCAACCTGCCGTTGCCAGGTACGACTCTGGGTTATGATGCAATGTTCTGGCGTTGTTGTTTAAGGAAGACTGTCCTCATAGCCCTGCCTTTCTGTCTTTCTGATATTCAGTTCTCTTCGCTCACTTATTCCACCTAATGAACCTCCAGGGACATATGACTTTATATTTCTTATACCAAGTGACCCTGAAATTGAGTCTTTGTAGCTTAAAAATTCCTGCCTTATCTAAGCCATGATATTCGTCACTACGAATATCACCACTTGTTAGAGCCAGAGGGGCTGACGTAACTAGGACTAGCCAAATTCAAATTCTTAGTCATCTTCCACATGGTAGCTCTTCAGAATACATGGTGTTGTTTTACATTCTGCTTGCAAACATCTGCTCATTTAGTGTGTGCTGAACTCATGCTTTAAAAAAAATCTATTTGGAAGAATTTCACACTTAAGAGAAATGTCGAAAGTAAAAGAAATCCTGTACGTTCTTTATTCAGACGCACCAATTCTTAGCCTTAGGCACCGCCTGCTCTACCACATGTGCAATGAATAGCACACACCGTGGTGCATGTGAACAGATAGGCACAATGCAGAAACTGCCTTCTGAACGGACGGAGAGAGAGTATGTTGAATCTATGAGTCACTTCCCAAAGTAATTAAAAGCATATTTAAAAAATAACAACAACAAAAATTCATAGCAGTTTTGGCAACTGCAAGAAATCTAACAATGATCTGTCATCTATATTATAATTCTGTTAATTGCCTGAGTATGTTTTCTTTCAATACCAATTTACTTCAGGATAATGTGTTGCATTATACAGCTCTTCAACTTGTTTTGCTGCTTCACTACAGGAGTATTCCAACTTGTCGGTGGTTTATAGCATGTCTATCCTTAACTACTTTGATGCTCCATTGTTCTAGATTTGATTGTTAAGATATTTTCTTCTGCTGATATCATTTATTGATTTATTTTTAGGTGTTCTTCAATTTCTGCAACACTGAGCTATTTTAGATTAATCTTATACCTTCCTTGCCAGCCTTTTCTACAAGGATTCCATGCTCCTTTTAGCAGGGAAGGGTAATAAAAATTAAATTTGGGTGGCAGATATGCTCATGAGAAAAGATTTATATTGTCAAGATATCAGTTCACAACTCTGAGCAATAGATTTAGCACAATTCCACACGAAACGCCAGCAAGTACTTTGTTTCTATAAACAAATTTATTCTAAAGTATATTTGCATAGAGAGGGGAAAAGATACATAAAGCCAACCCAATAGCGTGAAATGAGTCAATTGACTAGCCATGCCTCACTTTAAAACTCACTAAAAAGCTATAGTAAAGTAGTCAATGTGACATTAGTTTAAAAAATGACTCGATAAAAGCAACAGGATAGAGGGTCTTGCAGCACACCCATACAACGTAAATGTAAGTAACTTTCCTACATAATTAGTCAAGAAGCAAAGAACATTCAATGGAGAGTAATCCTTCAACATTTGTCGTGGAATAGTGTAATATCCATAAGCAAAACAGTTTAGACACACCTTATGCCTATAAAAATTCAATCGAAGTGCTGTATATAAACATAACATACACTATAAAACTTTTACAAGATAATGTAAGAGAGAAATCCAGGTGTTTTAATTAGGTTTCTGTTGTGGTGGTAAAACAGCATGAAGAAAAGCAACTTGGGTTTGTATCATGTCGCGGTTTGTAGTCCACCATCTAGGGAACTCAGGGGAGGGTTCTGGAGGCAAGAACTGAAGAAGAATCCATAGAGGGGTGAGGTTCACTGGCTTGCTAGTAGGTAACCTTGTAGTTTTGCTTTTGTTTGTTTTAATGTTTTATAATACAACATGGAGCGTGATTCATTAGCCCAATAAGGTATCCCAATGGACTATGCTAAAATGAAAACTCCTTGGGCTCAGGAGGCACTCAGTGCCGAAAGCACTTGCTGCAGGAAGTTTGAGGACTGGAGTTTGCATCTCCTGCCCCACTGAAAATGCTGTGTAGGCATGAGGTCGCCCGCCGTCCAACCATCAGGAGACAGAGGCGAGATCCGGTGAGTGAGCTGACAGCAAACCTCACCAAACCAGAGAGCTCTGAGTTCAAGCGAGAGACCCCACCTCAGTACATGAGACGGAGAGCAGTCGGAAAAGAGACCTTACATCATCCTCTGCTTCCAGACGCATGTACCCCACGGACTTCCACCTTACACCTGCCTCTGCATGCATACATGTGCTCACATACATCTGAACACACACATGTGTATCAGACACATGTACAAGCAAAAATCAAAACCTTTCTAAAGATGAAAAACAATATCAAAAGAATGAAAATGGCGGGGACTAAAAATTTCAAAGTACAAAAAGTAATAAATACAAATGATACAGAATACAAAAGACAGTTTTAAATGCAACAGATATAGGCAAGCGGCCTAATAAAATAAAGGCAAACATCTGAATAAATACACATGCATTTTCTAGAAAGATATTGGAATGGAAAACAAACATGCAAAGTTATGCAACATTGCATGTGGTTGGTGAATCATACATTAAAAACATCTTAAGTAGCACCGGACATCAGTCACAACACCAATTGCTAGTAATGCTTATTCAACACGAACACTGAGAGAAAGGACTCTCAGTTTCCGGGGAAAATAAAAAGAAAAATGGTCCAGACATAACAATAGTTGCTATCATATGATCATTATGCTTTTTTTAAAGCTACCATCCAAATGATCTGCTCCTATGTCATACAAAGGTTTTCACTATAAACCTTGTGAATTTATAGCAGACTTTTCCATAATCGATTTTTTTTTCAAAACTTGGAAACAACCAAGATGTCCCTTGTCAGGTAAATAGATGAGAAGATCATGGCACATCCATCATCCACACAACAGGCTACTACTCAGTGATAAAAAGCAGTGTGCAGGGCCGGGGTGTAGATTAACTGTGGAGCACTGGCCCATTGTGTACAGGATTGTGGGTGGATCCTCGGCAACGCGACAAGAAAGGAGGCACCAAGTTAAAGAGGGGAAGAGAAAAAGGAAGAGATGAGGAAGAGGAGAAGGAAAAGGAAGGAAGAGGAGAAGAATTAGAGGAGAGGAACTGTCAAGCTGTGAGAAGATACAGAGGAATCAGAAATGTTCTTTTGCTAAGTGAAAAGGATATAGAGAAAGGGCTACATCCTGCGTGGTTCTAACCATGTAACCACAAGACATTCTGGATAAAGCGTATTACCCACACTGTAGGCACATAAATGCCTTCCAGTTTCGGGGAGGAGAGGAATAAACAAATCCAAATAATTCTGCTAGGACAGTCTAATGGTGAGTCTGAGAAATTATGCAGTTGTCAAAATGTGTGGGACTGGACAACTCTTCAGAATGAACTATACTGCTAGCTAGAGACGAGTTACTAAGACTGCATCTATGTTGACTCATTAGTCATAACACAAGAACAACTCTAATCCAAGATGTTAATAACAGGGATATCTATGTAGGAGGTTGGCAGAAAGGAGCTATGGGAAGTCTACTTCTGCAAATTTTTCCTGTGAACTTGAAACTTGTCTAAAAGGTAAAATCTTTCAGCAGGACAATAGCACAAACTCACTACATATCACTAGGAGAGCTGCACTCACAAGGGTGGATAATAAGAGGCCTTAGCAGAGTTGCAAGAAAACACCACCACTTCCTCGTGTATTGATTGTGTGTGTGGAAAATGGTGTGAACACTTTATAAACTATCTGTTCATGTAAAGGCTAGACATGAAGTCATCAGAAGACCCAGCATTCCCATTCCTGGGAGCATAAGTCATAACAGGCAAAACAGGGTTTATTTTGAGTAGATAAATAAAATGATATGCACCCACACAATGGAATAATAATAATAAAAATATCACAACATGGAGAGACTTTGAAAACACAACTCTTAGTAAAACAAGCCAGCCAGAAATGACTACACATTGCATAATCCCTTTTATATTAAATGTCCAGCGTGAGAGTGTCTGAAGAGAAAGAAAGCAGAGAGGAGAGAGAAATGGAAAGAATTGTTAATGAGTGTGGGACTTATGTCAGTCACAGTAAAGTGTGGACTGAGAGAATGGTGCTGGACATACAGCCGTGACTTTACTAACAGTATTGGACTACATACTTGAAGCATGTACATGTATGCTAAAATTATTTGTCATGAAAAGCCCGTACTACAGATACACATGCACACATTCACATAAAAAAGTGCATGCCGCCCACAAGTAATACACCTTCAGTTTAATTCTGTACATTTAATTTGTTCACTTTCAATACTTTTGAGTGTCAGGAAAGTCTTATGTACTTGGAATTAAGGAGGGGAAACTCCCTAGAATATTCTTCCTACCTCTTTTTAAATTTAAATAGAATATATTTCCAATGTTTCAAAGCTTTGAAATCTAGATTATGAATTTATATTACTTCATTTTCATATCTTCTTTCCTCCCTAAGAAAAATCATAGCTAGTTCTTGGGCTTCGCAGAAGAAAGTTGTTACACACCTCGGGACGGTAACAATTCTTGCTACACTTTACAAGATCTCTATGGTATCTATGGCTTTATGTGCCTTATCTTAACTTTTGGGGTAACTCTGTGAGGTAGATGCATCATTACTGCATGAGGCATGAAATCTTGAAGAGTCTTAGAGGGATTAATGACTCTAGTATGGAGATGCCAATCCCATCTGTACTCAAAACCAGGATACCCTATAACCCTCTAAACAAACATTCCAACTTTATCAGAATTTTTAAAAGGTCTTCTCTCTTGGTTCATTTTCTGTTGTTAAAGCAAAGTATCTGAGTCTGGGCAACTTTTACACAAAATGACACAATTTTGGTGACTGCCAACAGCATGGGATGGGCATTTGGATAAGCTCTACCAGGCTGTCAAAACATAACCAGAGAAGTGAAAAAAGAAATAGCCATGTGCAGAAGGGATTGATGAAGTAACATTTGTCTTAGTTTGTCTGAACCAGACTCACAGACTGCATTCAGAATATAAAATCTGAACCAGGCATGGTGGTGCACACCTGTGATCCCAGCACTAAGGGAGACAGAGACAGGCAGACCTCTGTGAGTTCAAGGCCGGTCTGGTTTACCAAGCAGGAGAGCCAGTCCAGGACAGCCAAAGCTATGCAGAGAAACCCTGTCTCAAACGAACAAACAAACACAGTATAAAATTTGGGGTTGGGAAGATGGTTCAGTTGTTTAAGCTCTTTAAAGTTATGCATTTGTCTTGGGGAATGAGGCAATATCTATCTGGGGGATGGACGCCGCTGTCTCAAACAAGGGTCCTGAGGTCTTATCCTGTAGTGGTTAATGTGGATTGCCAACTTGACCATCAAGAGCACTATTGAGGCCACTGCCACATGAGTCTGTGAGGGCATTTTCGGAAAAGATTAACTGGAGGAGGAAAGCAACACCAGGTCAAGAGGGGGTCCAAATGCACCCCTTTTTCTGTGTGTTGGTACTGATGTGAGCAAGCACCCAGCATTTGCTCTGGGACCCACAGAGACACTTGTCATCAGGCCTTCCCTGAACATCTCAAACTGAGAGCCAAAATGAGCCTCAGGCTCCCTTATGTTCAGAGAGGCATCTAGAAAGACATGTCAGTAACTTCTCAGAGACACACAGAGGTGTTCTAGCAAATACATGACTTCAAAGACAGATTTTAGTTTGTAGTTTTAGAGATCATGTGTGGATGAAAATCTTCTATATAAAAGATTTTATATAAACTAATTTGAAATTACCTAGAAATAGTGGCTTCCCAGAAGTACACACACACACAGAAGCATCAAAGTGCACAGCTGAGTTCAGAGGTTTTCTGGTTATAACCAGGCTAAGCTGCACCTGAGACTTTTGGATGCATAAATTGTAACTCATGACTAAACAGAGAGATTTCATCTTTGAACTTAAAGGCAGTCTTTTATGGGGAGATAACTGAATGAGATAACTAAGTGATGCTGCTCTGCAATTTTGGAATGATTCAACTATAGCTCACACAATTGTGAGGAACCAACAACTTTGTTATCATCTTTGTGGATACCTACTATATCGTGAATTTTGGAGAAGGTTCTGTGAGGTGCTGAGAGGAAGGTTAATTCTTTTGTATTTGGGTGAAAAGTTCTGTAGATGTCTGTTAGGTTCACTTGATTCATGACATCTGTTAGTGTCATTATTTCTCTGTTTACTCTGCTTTGTTGTCCTGTCCTTTGGTGAGAATGGGGTGTTGAAGTCTCCCACTATTAATGTGTGTGAATCTATGTGTGGTTTATGCTTTATTAATATTTCTTTTACAAATTTGGGTGCTCTTGTACTTGGGGCATAGGTGTTGAGATTTGACTTGTTTTTTTGGTGGAACTTTTTTTTTTAATGAGTATGAAGTTTCCTTCCTCATCTCTCTTAATTAATTTTGGTTGAAAATCTCTTTTATTAGATATTTGAATGGCAACTCCAGCTTGCTTCTTGGGTCCATTTGCTTGGAAAAACTTTTCCCAGTAGGTAATGTCTATTTTTGTGGTAATGTATACTCAGGTAATATCTCTCTTTGTGGCTGAGCTTTGTTTCTTGTATGCAACAGAATGATGGGTCCTGTTTACACATCCACTATGTTAGTCCATTGGAGAGTTGAGTCCATTGATGTTGAGAGATATTAATGACCTGCGACTGTTAGTTCCTTTTTATTTTGATGTTGGTTGAGGCTGGTCTACTTTTGGTTTTTGCTGTAGTGATTTTTATCCTGTGTTTTTTGGGGATGTGGTTAACTTCCTCAGGTGGGAGTTTTCCTTCTAGTATCTTCTGTAGGGCTGGACTTGCCCATTGTTTAAATTTGGGTCTGTTGTGGAATATCTTGTTTTCTCCATCTATGGTGATTGAAAGTTGTGCTGGGTATAATAGCCTGGACTGGCATCTGTGGCCTCTTAGGGTTTTCAAGACATCTGCCCATGCCTTTCGGGATTTTATGGTCTCTGCTGGGAAGTCAGGTGTAATTCTGATAGGTTTGCCATTATATGTTACTTGGTTTTTTTTCCTTACAACTTTTAATATTTTTCTTTATTCTGTACATTTAGTGTTTTGATTATTATATGTTGAGAGAATTTTCTTTTGTGGTCTGATCTATTTGGTGTTCTGTGGGCCTCTTGGATGTTTATAGGCATCTCTTTCTTAGGATTGGGATTTTTTCTTCTATGATTTTGCTGAAAATATTTTCTGGTCCTTGGAGTCAGGAAAATCCTCTTTTTTCTATTTCTGTTAGGTTTTGCCTTTTTATCCTGTCATTGATTAGTTTGATGTTTGGTGTCAGGATAATTTTAATATTTTCTTTGACAGATGTATCAATTTCTTCAATTGTGTCTTCTATACCTGAGATTCTTTCCTCCATCTCCTGTATTCCATTGGCGATGCTTACCTCTGTAGTTCTTGTTTTCTTCCCTGAATTCTTCCTCTCCAGGATTTCTTCAGTTTGTGATTTCTTTAATGTTTCTATTCCAATCTTCAGATCTTGAACTGTTTTGTTGATTTCTTTTACCTGTTTGTATTTTCCTGTCTTTCATTATATGATTTGTCCAATTCCTTCACCTGTTTGTTTGAACTTTCCTGTATTTCCTTTGTTTGACTGTATCTTCCTGTATTTCTTTATGGATTTTATTTATTTACTTTGTTATCATCTTCATAAACATAGATTTAAGGGTATTTTCTTGTGTTTCGAGTGTGTTAGGCCATCCAGGGCTCTTTGCCTTTGGATAACTAGGTTCTGGGGATGCCAGATTACTTTGACTTTTGTTGGTTGTTTTGTTGGTTGTCTCTGGCATTGGATGCTAGATTCTGTTGCTACAGGAGTTCTTTGCGATGAGGGAAGAGGCCTGGATAGGAAGCTGGATGTTGCAGCAAAAGCCCTTTTCAGATTGGTAGGAGTGATCTTGGACTGACTCGTGGGTCTCCTCAGATGTTTGATTCTGGGGACCATGTGGATTCCTCAGGAGTGCAGGGATCCTCCTTTCACAGAGGGAAGAGCTGGAGTCAGCTGCCAGGCTGACGGAGCCTTGTCTGAGGTTAGTGAGCCCATCTACTTTGCTTAGACACTGTGTTTTCTGGGTACAGACTTTTAAGAGAACCTGTGAGCTCAGAGGTCCTGTTGGTCTCTTTAGGGAGATGGGTTGGCCTTGGAGCAGTGCCTGGGATTGGTTCCTTGGGTCTGAATGTCAGGAGGCCTGTGGTTGGAGCCGCTAGCCTGCCCGGGATGGTGAGAGTAGACCTCGAGTTTGGAACTTGGAGCTGCCAGTACTGGAAGGTGTCCACAGGACGGTGAGAGTAGGTTCTGGGGTTTGGAACCAGGAGCTCAGTTACCCAGAAGTTCTCCACTAGGTGGTGAAAGTAGACACCCATGTTTGGAGCCTCGCACCCTGGTACCAGAAGGTATCCACTCCATGGACAGTGAGAATGAGAGACCCACAGACAGTGGGCTTGGGTGGGTTAGCCTAGAGTTGAGGCAATGCCAGGTTGGAACCCAGGATTTTTCCCAGTATTAGCCGGGTGGCCTGAAGATGGACCCTCAGGTTTCTCCATGAGTTCTCTCACCTGAGAACCACAGATGTCAGGGTTTTGGGGTTCGCAGAATGACCTGCCAGTGACTCTGCTCTCACTGCTGAACTGCTGATCAGATTCTCTGTGTGGTCGGCGCTGCCGTCTTAGATCTCTCTGTTGCTATTTTAAAGGATAATATGAGGAGTATTGGCATTAGCTCTTTGATTAAGGTCTGCTAAAATTCTATGTTGACTCTATCTGGCCTTTGGCTTTTTTGGTTGGGAGCTTTCTTAAAAAATTAAATTAAAATTTATGTATATAGATGCTTGCCTCTATGTATATTTGTACACCAAGTATGTGCTTTGTGCCCACAGAGGTCAGAAGAGAGTATTGGATCTCTGGAAACTGGAATTATAACAGTTTTGAGCTGCCATGTGGGTGTTGGAAATCAAACCCTGATCCTCTCGTAGAATAGCCAGTACCCTAAACCACTGAGTGACCTACCTCTCCCGCCCCTGATTGGGAGACTTTTCATTCTTGTTTCTAGTTTACTCCGAGTTATGAGTTAGTTTTGTCTAATTCATCTTGATTTAACTTCAGTAGGTCAGATTTACTAAGAAATTTATTCACTTCTTTTAGATTTTCCAGTTTGTGGAATACCACGAAACCATCTGTAATTGATGCCTGCTAGGAACACCATTCCAGGGCAGCCTTCGTGCACAGGAGTTGTTGACTACTACAGAATGGAATTTTTGTGGCCCTTTGCTTCTTTTTGTTTTGTTTGGGTAATTTTGTCTTTTTTGCTGTTGTTCTGTTTCCCTTTAGTTGTTTTTTTTTTTTTTGAGGGGGGTGGTGAAGAACATAAAGTCGGGTGGGTGGAGATGGAGAGACAGTGGGAAGATCTAGGAAGAAAAATATGATCAAAATATGTTATATGAGAAATTAAAAATCCAACTAAGAATGAAGAAGCACCTTAACACATAAAATATTGTGAAACAGCATGAACAAAATCCTGCCCTTTTCTCTTTACATAAGAATATTGCTTTATGTGAAACCAGTTGCTTATAATAGTGAGTGGAAAGTTTATCAACTTTTCAGAATTGTGGTGACTGAACTGTCCATATACCTTCCTTCGTATAACCAAGATAGATGTGGTAGATGGAACTTAACTGCTTAAATTTGTGCTTATGTTCTTGTTCAAAGCTTAAATAAATAATATATTGAACTTAGCAGAAAAAGGAGGGCTCCCAATGAAACAAAATGAAGTCACTCTTATTTAGGAAACTAAACACTGGGCACAAAAACACCTTTATTAGTTTGCTAGATGCAGTGAAATTGTCTTTATTTGGTATTATACTTGGAGTTTTCCTAAAAAGCATGTTTGGTGCATTGATCTATCACAAGGCTGTGATTTTTTTTTTTTCACTTTTAAGTGAAGGATAGCATGTGCTTCTAATCCTAGGACCTGAAAGGCAGAGGCAGGAGTGTCACCGACAGGTCTAAGCTGATCTGGAAGTGTGGTCTAGACAAAGACGACAGCAAGGGCTTGATTGGAAAAAAAAAATTTTTTTTAAATATTAATTTATAGGCCATTATTGCCATCTGCTGGTTACATGGCTTAGTTGCATTTTTCATAAAAAGCACAAACCTTGCTGAACACTTTATTCAGAATACCTAGGAAATGAAAACAACCTGAATATCCTTCAATTGAAGACTAGGCTGTGAAAATGTAGTACATATACACTACTCATATATATAAACAAACATTTACTCATATATAAACAAAAAAAGAAATATTGAAATTTTCACATACACAGATGGAAGTAGAAGAGATCTGAGGTTCCCAATCCCCAGATATGAGTATATATCCCAGAGTAAAAAAACAAGAAAGTAAAAGTATGTATTGTTTGGGAGAGCAATAGTAAGGGAAATAGCAGGGTACAAGTGGTCTGATGGGGGAAACTGGAAAATAGAGAAAGCTTTGATTAGAGGGGGAAATAAATATAGAAGGAGAGAGGAGGGTAAAACAACAACAAGGTATCAAAAATGTCATAAGGAATCATACTATAACTATCTACCTAAAATGCCTATAATGTAAGTAAGTTGGCATATAAATAAACATATATAGTTAAATTGAAAACAATTCATGTGGGCTGACAATGCTCTCTTCATAGGCCATCCACCATCTAACAAGAATCCAAACAGCAAGCATGAGCAAGCCCTCTTTTGAGTTGTGGGCAGGGATGTCCAAGAGAGTCCTAAGAGAAATAGGTTATTATGGTTATTGCCCTTGGTTGTCTCCCAGAGATGGAAGGCTTAAGTCCCTGTTGCTGAAGGCACCATGCATTTCAGAGACCCCAGACCTGGAAATGACTGGAATGGCTCCTGAAGACTAGACTTCACAATAACAAAAGGTGCCATGCAAGCTTCTGAAGGAGAGAAATGACTTACAGTCCTACCCAGCTATGGTGCCTATGAACCACAATGACCAGCATGGCATGATAGACTTACAGTAGTAGCACACACGTCTTAATGGTAACCACCTTGTCTTTGATCAGATTTAAGACCTTCGGTACTGGAAACCTAACCGACTACCCAGGACTAGAACTCAGGGATGTTGGAGGACCTTACAACCACGACTTTACTAAATCAGCAAAATTCCTAACTACATTCTAAATACTTGTCCTTAAACCCACAGAGACGTGTAATCCTCACCCTCATCAAGGAAACTTCTCTTTGCAACAGAGACCATTACAGAAAACCACAAGCAATCAAAATGAAGACTTGTGGAGCTTAATCCCAAAGGATACCTCTAAAGAAAACAAAACAAAACAAAAAACCCACAAAAAACAAACAAACAAAAAACCAAAACAACAATAAAAAACCACTCCCTGACCTAAGGATCAGGAATCACTGGGGAAGAAGGAACAGAAAGATTATAAGAGCCGGAGGAACAGGAAATTTGCCATGAGAAGCTACATGCATAAACTATCACCAATATAACTGCCTTAATATGAGCTGAACAAGAACAATGACAATAGACATGGCAAACCGGACAGGAGAAAGTCCAACAGGCCTCAGTCCAACACGAAGAACTGTGGCCAACTAAGGAATACAGAAAGCAGGAGAAACAGCCCTCCACGGCAAAGAGCACAACAGTGCCAAACTGTCAGCCCTGAAAACATATATACAATAACATTACATAAACTGGGCAGGTTGTACCTATATATTTAAGAATATATACATAAGTACATATATGTATATATATAAGTAACTCAAATTAATGAAGAGGTCATGATTTTCTTTTATTGTTTATTTTTGTGCCCTGTCTTCTGGGACCGGAGTTAGAGATGGATGCCAGCTGTCATGTGGTTCCTGGGAATTGGACCCAGGTCTTCTGCAAGAACAGCAGAGGCTCTTAAATTTCTGAGCCATATTTTCAGCTCCTTGGTCTCCACACAGTGAGGCCATGCATTTCAAAGAGAGCAAAGATGAGGTATAGGGAGGGTTTGGAGGGAGGAAAGAGAAAGGGAAATATGATTATAATTTTACAAAACACTTGAAATTGATTTAACCAAATAAGGAAGGGTACAGACAAGTTTAGGTCTATAACTAGACAAGGCATATTTATGTATGGTATTATCTTCCAAAACATGGGTGTGGTGTTTGAATGATAATGGCCCTATAGGCTCACATGTTTCATTGTTTGTTTCCTAGTTGGTAGCATTGTTTGGAAAGGCTTAGGAAGTGTGGGTTGTTGGAGGAGGTGTGGCCTTGTTGGAGGCGGTGTGTTCCTGGGGTCTGGGCTTTGAGATTTCAAAAGCCTAGGCCATTCCAGTTGGCCTTATCTCTGTCTTGTAGTTATTTTCTCAATGTGTGAGTTCTCAGCTACAGACCCACTGGATGCCTGCCAGTCTGCTGCCATGCTCTCTGCACCACAACGGTCCCAGACTCCACTCTGTGAACCATACTCTCCCGAACCATGAACCCCAAATTAAATGCATTCTTCTATAAGTTGCCTTCTTTATAGAGTTTTGTTAAGGCATAGAAAAGCAGGTAAGACAGAAGTTGGTACCAAGCAGTGCTGTGTTGCTCTCACAGGCAGAGCATGCTGGCGTTTGGAGATAGGTGGGCTATTTGGGGCTTTGGACTAGGAAGCAGTTGAATTCTGGGAGTTGGGCTAAGCAGGTGGTCCTAGTAGGAACTTGAAAGACAGTGGTGCTTCGAACAGTGTGAACTGTGCAGGCCCAGTTCCAGAGGCTTCAGAGATGAACAATATTAGCAGCTTGGTTGCTAAGTTTATTCATGTGATATTTTGGCAAAGAATGTAGCCGATTTTCTCCCTTGTTCTAAAAATTTGCCTAGGCTAAACTGAAGAGTTTTGGACTAATTTCAGGACAGTTTTTTTTTTTTTCTGCGAGGCTCACTGCTCAGGTGACAAGTTGACATTAAGGCACAAGATAACACTGAATATCGAACTGGGTTCACATCATGCTTATTTTTCTTTTAACAAAAAATAGGAAATAGCATCCTAATTCTTATTAGAAGTAATATTCACTCTAAATGAATTAATGACCCCAATACTGCATGACATGAGCAATCCTATAACTTAGTGCTTGATGTTGAAGCTATTTCTAAATTTTCATTGACAATAAACAATAGCACAATGAATATCCATATGCTGTCTCCAACAGCCAACGACCATCTAACAAGAATCCAAACACCAGGGATGAGCAAGCCCTCTTTTGAGTTGTGGGCAGGGATGTCCAAGAGCACAAAAGCAATAGG
The DNA here is from genome assembly GCA_028658305.1 of Pachyuromys duprasi. Lineage (NCBI taxonomy): Eukaryota > Metazoa > Chordata > Mammalia > Rodentia > Muridae > Pachyuromys > Pachyuromys duprasi. The sequence continues at coordinate 18,423,930 of CM053747.1, read as the reverse complement.
TTATTACTGTTACTGTTCTCGGCTGTCTCCCAGAGATGGAAGGTTTAAGTCCCTGTTGCTGATGGAACCATGCATTCTATGGTGTGAAACGAGCTAAATTTTATTTTCAAGAGATGGGCCATAGATAAGAACATTCTACAGGCAGTAGGAAAGACACTACAGAGGAAAGTAAGGAGAATGGAAGAGGTAATTCCCACACTCCCCTTACTGCTGCAACGCACAGAATTAAAATCTCACACTAAAAATAAGATCTTATTGGCTTTGTGTATTCTTTTAAGAATAGATTTTTGCTAGCTAAATACGGTGACAAAACTTCTAATCCCAGGACTAGGGAGGCTGAAAAAGGAAATTCAAGACCGATCTAGGCTACACAGTAAAGATGTTGTCTCAAATATACATATTGTGTGTGTGTTTGCCAAACACCAATACCTTATATTTTTAGACTAGAAGTTGGGCAGACAAAATCTACAACTTTTTGTGAGCAAAGTATTATATTCCTGTTATTCTATTTTTTGTACACTGAGTAACAAACCATCTTAAGCAACAAATAGTACCAGGAATGCTGAAATGCCTCTTGAGAAAAAAAATCTTACAAAACAACAAATTAATAGCCACAGCAGTGAATTGTTTCGAATGTGTTGGATTTAGATTAGGGAATAGATGAATAGAACCACCAATGAGCACTCTAGATCTTAAGTGGTGGCATAATTAATGTGGACTAGAGAAAGGGCTAAGATTAGAAGACAGAATTCAAATGGGCAGAAGAAAAGACTGGAAAAAACATAGGACAGGAAGAGAGAGAGGGGGGGGGAGAGAGAGCGAGAGCGAGAGCGAGAGCGAGAGCGAGAGCGAGAGAGAGAGAGAGAGAGAGAGAGAGAGAGAGAGAGAGAGAGAGAGAGAAGAGAGAGAGAGAGAGAGAGAGCGCTATGGGTGTGGACCTCACTTGCAACCACTGGAAGAGCTGTGTCCAGAGAAATGGAAATTAGAGTCGAAAAGGTAGAGTGGGAAATATTACTGAAGGTACTG
>CM053747.1:18410645-18422804 GCA_028658305.1 Pachyuromys duprasi | reverse complement strand
CCAACCCTTCTCCCGGTCAGGAGCTGAGCAACTTTGTTGGAACAGACAGCATTACTTAAAGAATGAGCTAATGCGCTCTGTCCTGCAGCAGAAAACCGGGTGAACCCCAACGCCCAGGCCCTGGGGTCGGCGACACAGCTCCCAAGTCCTGCTCGCGGGCGCGCGGGTTGCACGTGAATAGCGCAAGGCTGCCTGGACCCATCCTTGCTCACGGTCGCCATGACGACGAGGCTGCAACGGCGGCGGGGGCTGGTCGTTGAGGCTGCTAGGTGAATCCGGCCCCCGGACCTCGCCCTGCGGTGAGCCAGCAACATCCCTCCATCCACCTGAACGCGGACTATGAGAAGATGGTGGGACCGACGAGGAGTAAGCTCAGGGAAGCGAGCCCCAGCCCGCCGCAGTCCTCCCGCTCCATGCAGACGAGGAGGAGGCAGAGCGCAGGGACCCCGGAGCCCCCGCCCGAGCGCGGGGCGCCGCAGGAGAGGCCCAAGAGGTCGCTGTTGCCGCCTTTCTTCCTTAGCAACAGGAGGAACCTGCCCGGGGGCGCCCGTAACAACCCGCCGCGGAGGATCCGAAATCTGAACGCGCAAAATTACTTTCATCTGGAAGAGGCCACCAAGCTCCTCCTGTTGGGCCGCTTCCAATTCCTCCAAACTCTCCTGGACCACTTCCGCGAAAAGGTGCAGGCCCTACAGATGCACCGCTTCTCCCACAGGACCCTCTTTGGCGTAGGTGAGCAGAGCCTGCTCGGAGCACTCCAGCCCGGGCCGGGCAGGATGTTCCTCTCAGCCCAAGGGGTAGCTTGGGTGTTGGAAATCTGGTCCACCAGTGCTTCGGCAAGAGTTGATGCAGAGATCTGAGAATCGCGTGCCAGGAATTCTCAGCCATGCAGTTCCTGTTTTCAACTACCTTTGTGGGATTTTTTTTTTTTTCCTTTTCTTTTCCGACTTTAGCGGTCATCTGCAAGTCAACAAAAAGTTATCCGAATCAGAGCAGCCAGTTAACACAGTGTGTAGAAGTGTCTTCCGGGCAAAGTTATGTTTCTTAGCTGAGATGACTGATAGTGGAGGAAGCAGGAGAGTAGATAGTGTGTGACCCCCGCTGACGCGCACCTGCTTCCATCCTGCTGAGCTTTAGTGCCCAGGATGTTTCCGTGCAAGCACTTCCCCCATTTATACCTCTAATTTTCGGTGGCTTTGAGGCCACTTAAATGTCGCTGCTGTGTGCTGTTTGAGCAGAGAGCACGGGCAGGCTGGCTGCTGACATAAACTGAGACGTAAACACCTCAGTGCGTTACTACCACCTCCTCCCACCACAGGCTACTTGGCTGCTGATGTAAAAGTAAGAAGAGTTGCTCCACTGAAGTGTTAATTACAGTAATTAAGGAGCAATTGAAATTCATATTTGGATTTCCGTCCGATGTTTATGCCAAACAGATCCATGCCACATCCACAACCAACAAGGGGTGCTTCCTTAAGTCCAAGCTCCACTGTACTGATGTGGGGCACATGGGAGTTACCTCTGAGTGGCTAGTGAAAGAATGGCTGGCTTTAATGGCTGTAGGAGAGTTCGCGCGAGACAGTTAATACTTTAGAGGGGAAGCAGGGTGCTATGTCAGAGAGGACTTTTAGAAAATGACGGAACCCAAGTTCCAGCAAAAAGCTAATATTTGGGTGTGTGGAGCTGAGAAATGTGTGTGATGCTGACAGAATGGCAGGATCCAAGTCCTAACAATAAGACAGCATGGTATGAAAACAAAATCAAGATGAAAGAAGGAGGCTTTTGGGAGCAGCCTCATAGAGTCCAACTCAGTTTTTACTGTGAGCATTTGAATTCTTTCTGTGCGAAGGCATGGATTCTTTTCTTTCTTTTTAAATCACTAGAACACTTTTTTGGATTTTAATAAAATTACACCATTTCTCCCCTCCCTTTTTATCTCCACTAAGACTCTCATGCTCTCCTCCAAATTCATTTCTTTCTCTGTAGATGTTGTTAAACACACACGCACACTCCTAAGTACATACATACAGCCTTCTCAGTTCATATGTTACTTGTATGTGTATGTTTTCAGAGATGACCATTTGATACTAAATAACCAGTTGGTGTGCTGTTCCCTGGAAAGGCTTCTTCTTTGAAACTTCATTATGAAATATTATAACAGAGTGCTGACTTTACATACAAATAATGTTATATATATTTGAAACATGAATTGTTCATGTTAAAGAGAACAATCCATGGCATTTGGTCATTGTGTGATGTTGTTAATGAGTAGTTGTTTTTTTTTTAACCTTGGAAAGTTGCTTGATCAGAATGTGCTTTTGAGATTATGTAAGTTGCAGTGTATACTGTGGACTGGAAATGGACTGAGAAAGAATAGTTGGAAAATTCTTACTAGGACCAGGCTACAATGGTCTAAATGATAGCAGCAGCAGCAGGAATGGAGAAAAAAGGCTGATAGAGAAGGCAGCTTATGAGATTGAAGAGGATGAAGAAGAGGCAGAGGGGAATGAAGAAAATGATTTGGGCATTATCCACATTTAGGTGAAAATTGAAGCATTAGATCATAAGGCGATAGCCAAGGCGAACACTAATGTACAGAAAGAAAAAGGGAAGACTAAAGATATTTGAGGAAAGCTTTTAAGATTAATTTTAATAGACAAGTGGGAAAGAAACACTGAGACGTATAGAGATACATATCTTTTGTGGGATGTGTCGCAGGAGGAGGATGAGGGATGGGAACAATTTTTGCGGACCTTTGTTTGGAAAGATAGGTGGATCGCTCCCATATTTGAGCTTTTATATTTGTGTGTGGGGGAGGTGTGTGTACACCCTACTGCTCACACATACAAAAGCCAGAGCAGGATGTTTGCCTGTGTTTTTCTGTCACTCTCTACCGTGCTTGCCTGAAATAGGTTCTCTTGTTGAAATGTAAACTCAACATTTAGTCTAGGTTGGCTGGCCAGTGAGCTCTCAGAATCTGCTTGTCATCACCTCCTAATCTTGGTTTATATAGTATGTAGCTATGCCTGGCTTTATCACTTGGGTCTTGGGGATTTGAACTTAGGTCCTCATGCTTGCAGAGAAAGCTTTCTTACTCCCCTGAAGCAATCTCCTTCACCTTTTCATTTAAAAAAATGTAATTTTAAATATTTTCAGTATATATCATTAACAGGAGACTGGGAAAGAAGAAATAAATGCAGTTGAATAGAAGTCTTTGTCATTGTTAAGCAAACTATCTCAGGCCATGTCTTTTTTTTTTTTCAGTTGAAGGTTATAAATTTTCATTTCGGAGTGGTACAGAGAACATTTGTATTTTTGTGCCATGAGGGACTGTACAGTTTCTATTGAATCATTATAAAGAACATTTTTAGTTTGAGGATAATACAAAAGCAGGCCATGGATTATAGTTTGGCCATTCTGATATAATGTAAGCAAGTGTGAGAAGGATCTAAGATTAGCCCAGCATCGCCTTGTTATATAGGCAAAGAAGAGCAGGGTTGGGGATTTCAACATGACAATTTTATGTTTCTTCATTGAATTACTTTGCATTTATTCTGTTAGCCAAGATGAGTAGTTTTAAAATTATTTTTAGGAAGCTAATGTTGGTGGCTTATTGAGGTATCTTGCCAAGCGTATGTGGGAGAGCCCTGGGAAGTGCTACCACAAAGTCTCTGTGGGGCTTCTGCAGTAGTTGGGGGAGCTGGGAAATTATCAAAGTCAGCTTTTTCAAAACTTTGGAAATTAATGAAAGCTTTTGTGATGAAAGAGCATTCATTCAGGAAGAGCAGATGGGTCTCTTTAAGAAGCAGGACTTTGTAGCATCTAACTTGTACTGCTCCCAGCCACCATTGCCATCCTTGTTCTCAGCTGTGGGGTGTCCTTGAGAACAAACAACTTCCTGCTCACTATGTTTATAGTTCTACAGGAAGCTGCATACCCAGAGCAGCGCAGAACTGGGCCTGTTCCTCATTCATGGTGAGCCTCATGCAAGGGACTCATCCTGGCCCTAGTGGGGTGCCTAGATCCAGGTGCTCATCAGGACCTGGCAATTCTTTGGGGCCTGAATAACACAACTCAGCTTGCAAGCACATGGCTGACCAAGTGCTTTCCTGCACTTGACTGTATTCTGATGAGTGCAAGGGACAGTGTTCTAGGCTGGCTTCTGTGGACAAGAGTCCTTTCTGAAAGAATCTTACCTGGATATACTGCATGTGCTTTAAAGCACTTTATATAAAGGTAAGAGAGAAGGAGAAACAATAGAGAATCATGCTGAAAAATTACAGCAAGTGGGTCAAGTCACCCACTTCTTCACTCGCACAAATGGTCTAAGAGGGATATGGAAGGCTTCCGGGTCCTTTCTACCTGCAGGGGTGCATGGCTCAGTTTGCTCTGCGTCCTTCTGGGCTGTTTTCCAGGCCCACACAGACAGAAGCAGTTGACCATCCCACTCAGTGAGCTCTTACTCTAGGCTTGCGGTGCATTTGAAGTGCTTATTTTAAAGGCATTTAATCACAAAGCAGTTTTTAATTATTTCTTTTTCTTTTCTTTTTTTTCCAGCTGCCTTTGTGGGGATTTTGCACTGGTAAGATTTTTTTTCTTTTTTGTCTCGGCTTGAATTACATAGAAATATGTGGGTTAACTTTTGCCACTACCATATGTAAGTAGCGAAACAACGCTTCCTGGCTGAGTTGTTAAAACATGGCCACCTGCACCACCTTGCGCCTATGCATTGTTTTTGTAAGAAGTATAGGTGCACAGCAGCTTAGAGTGCAGATGCCCCTGCGGGATAGTAATGTACGAATTAAGCTATTTTTTAAAGTTAAAAATATTTTACGTATACAGGTGTTGTGTCTGCATCTATGTTTATGTGTCATGTGTATGCTCATGGAGGTCATCTGAGGGCATCAGAGTCCCCTGGAGCTAGAGTTTGAAGCAGTAGTGAGCTGCCATGTGGATGTTGGGTCATCATAACTGCCGACCCCTCTCCTGAGCCCCACAAATGAAAATGTTTTTGCTTTACCGAAGACCGACTACTGTGTTTCTTTAAGTATCTTCTATTCCCACAGGATTTTCAGTTTATCTCACCCAAAGCCTTCATTATCCGTACGTTATTGTTGACCTAAGTTTAGAGGTAAAAATCTTAGGAACGCCCACACACTAAAAACACAGAAAACAAGACAAAGTTTACCTTTTCTCTGAACTGGAAATAGTGCTGCACATCTGTAATTCCAGCACGTGGAGGCGGAGGCGGAAGGATTGTGAGTTTGAGGCCAGCCAGGGCTGCATAATGAGACCCGGCACCCAGATAAGCACAAGCATTTCTGCGTCAATTTTGACGTGGACACTGAGCTTGGACCAGGAAGAGGCATTTCTTCACACTGTTGGTTCTCTGGCAAAGGACCTACATCTGAATCCAGGAGAGAAAAGATGTTGACATATGGACTCGTGGTTTTAATATTGTTGGAAAGTGTTTATAAAGTGAGGGTAGCACATTTCCTGACCACGATTAATTTTACCACGTGTGCCCATTTGTCACCAGCAACAGCTGGTGCGTTTCACTGCTAATATATCTTCAAGTACAGTCCTGTGGGAGACTTAAAAAGACATTTTTTAAAATATGGACTTATACTTCATTTAAAATTACCTTATTCAAAAGTGATTTTATATAAATTATGTTTGAAATGCTTTTTAGTAATTTCAAAAGTACTTCCCAAACCTGGTTTACCAGAACTACTCCTGCAACACGACAAAAGCACACAGCCCTTCTTGTGTTCTTAAGGAAGATGGAGTGGAAGAACAGAGGGTGCCATAGGAACTTCAGACATGCAACTACATGTAAAAATGGAGTTAAACAATTTGGAGGGTGTGCTATGCTGAACAATAAATGTTAAAAATATACAAGTTCATAAGTAAATTGTAAAATCATCTCAACATTTATTATGAAACTTGTTTTCATTTTTATGGCTTTCTGAACTCTGAAACTGTTTTAGTGTTGGTCTTTGAAGCCTATTCTTATAATACCTTTATTTTCCCCTTAGGATACACTTAGTAACACTTTTTGAAAATGACCGTCATTTTTCTCATCTTTCATCTTTAGAACGGGAGATGACGTTTCGCACGGAAATGGTTAAGTTCTTTCTTCTAATTAATTTGTGCTTTAAGAATAGTGGAACAGCACAGTAGAGATTTAACAGGAACTGAAATGAATTTTGGGTGAATTTCATTGTTTTTATGCCCTTCCTGTGTGAGTTTGTCAGTACACTATAAACTTTGGCCACTGTTTTTGCATTTTCTCCCAATAATCCTCTTGAAGTATTATTTAAGTTCAGGGGTTGAATATTTTATCAGTGTTTGCATAACCCTTGAATACTTCAAAGGTATTATTTCCAAGGATGGCACATAAACTACTATAAAATAAAAAGCATAGCTGTGGCAGCATGGGCTTTGGTGACAGGCACTGGATGCAAACAGCAGTTGTGTGCTTTATTTCTGGCCATGTGTCTCTAATTCTCAGTCACCTACCTCTACCCAGAAATCCTGTCAGACTTATGGGGCTGTGGTTAGAATAAAGAGAGAAGTTACTGGAAGCACTCATTGCAGTGTCTGGTATAACAATAGCTTATTATCAACAAAAAAATATTTTTCTATTGTTTTCCCTAAATGTAGAGATTAGTGTGTTAGGTATCTTTTAGTTGTCATATTGCTGTGTTGTCTTTGTGAGCTGAAAGAAAAACTAAAGTTCATGGGAAAACTAATGGCTCACTGGAAAGAAGCCTGAACTTAGAAGCGTGTTGTTTAGCATACCAACACTAAAGCAGTCACAGGAAGCAGGAAGAAGTGTAGAATTTCTAGTCTCATTGTTATTTCTAGTCTCTACGCCATCTTTGTTTGATAATCTCTGTGAGGTCTGCTCTTTTCTCAAGGGAACCAGAGCACTGGATCTGGGGAATGGGAGAGGGGGCTAGAAGGAATGGTGGGAAGGGAGGATGTAGCTGGGAGGTACTGTATGAGAGAAGGATAAATAAATCAAAGAAAGAAAGATTATTTTGAATTTTTTTTAAGGATTGAACATTTGCTTTGCTTTGAGAAAATAAAAAAAAATTGAAAACAGCAAATCTATGATGAAAATAAAATAACATAGTATATAGTCCTTATAACCCTTGAGTTTTAAGTTGAAAGGCTCCTAGTGGTTTAAGGAGCCTATTGTTCCCTGTGCTGGAATTACCATGCCAGGGTGATCTCTTTACAACACAGCGTTTGTGAGCATCAGAACTCAGTTCAGACACCAGGTACAGATATGAAGTAGGCTGGACCAGTTGCTGGATGCTGATATGCCTGTGCGTTGCATGTTAATAAAGCAGGTATTCCTTTCCTAATGCATGCCTGCAGTGCCGCATGAAGACAGCCCTATTTCTGGTAAAATTTATTATATGCCAACCTCTAAGCATGTGGGAGAAAAATTAGATTTGGTCAAGTTAAAAATGCATGACTTAATACACGATTTAAAGCACTGTCAGTGCTAACTAAGACCATCCATCTAATCTGAATATCTCAGACCTTCAGGAAACTGGAAAGAATAGTAGAGAGGAGCCTCAAGACACACTTTTTAGTCTGAGAATGTTAGTGAAGAGTCATTAGAAAGTCTTCTTAGTGACCTTTGTTTGTTTGTTTTAACAGAAGAAAGATGTTCTTAAAAAAAGAACAGAAATAATTTAAGATTTTATTGACATTGACAGTGTGTATCTTTCTTAAAAGGGACTTTATTATTCGTACTTCAAGACCATCATCGAAGCCCCTTCATTTTTGGAAGGACTATGGATGATCATGAATGACAGGCTAACTGAATATCCCCTGGTAATCAATACAGTGAAACGCTTCCATCTTTATCCAGAGGTGAGGAATCTTTAGAAACAAATACCAGCAGATGACTATCAAATAAAAGTGGTAAACAGAAGGACATCAGAGGGGGAATATAAGCAAGAATGTTTTAGGCTTGTTAATTGTAGAGGTTTAAAAACCTAATCACACCATATAACATTCCTCTTTTAAAATTCAGTCTATAGGATCTCCTCACAGGATCTCAAAGAGTAAACCTTAGTGTGGAAGCGGTAACTGTGGCAGCAGATGGGATAGCTAGGACGAGGTCTCTGCGTGAGGCCATGTGGGTAGGTGTGGAGACCATTTGAAGGGTCAGGGAGAGTGGGAGCAGGTCAGTGATCGGGAGCAAGATTTATTTGATCACATGGCCAGAAATCCATAATATGTTTTTTAAGGTTTAGTCTTATAAAGTACGGCTTTTAATGGGAGTCTAGAAATTTGGTAAACAACAAAAAAATACTAGTGAGCTTCATTTGTGAATTCTTTTTTTATTGAAAATAAATTTTTGATACAATATATTCTGATCACTATTTCCCTTTTCCCAAATCCTCCTAGACCCTCCCAACTTACCCAACTCCATTCCTTCTTTCTCTCTGAAAAACAGAGAAAAAAAGCAAGTAAACCAGAATGAAAAATAACAAAAAAGCACCCAAACCACAAACAAACAAAACCTATAAAGATGTAAGATTGGAAGTCATAAAATACAAGCAAAAGATCAATAAGGCAAACAAACAAAAAACTGCCCAAGCAAAGTAAAATGAGTCAGAAAGTCTACCAAAAACCCCACTATGTTTATTTTGTATTGGCTATCTTCTTGGGTATGGGAAATACCCTTAAGTATGGTCAATATTCTTAGTAAGGCTCAAAGAAAACTAATTCTTTCCTTTGCAAATGGATGCCAATTGGAGATAACTTCTTGATTAAGAATAAGAGCTGGTATCCAATTCTCATTCACAGCACAGGATCCCTGTCTAACTTAAACCTGCGCAGGGTTTGTTCAATTAAAGAATTGTTGGTTAATGGCAAGCTACAGACAACACTGCTGTACCCTTAGGGATATTGTGCCATGCAAGTCTTGATGTCGTTAATAGCGTCACAGGTGGGTAGGACTGTTGGCTGCTTTTCTTCTTTGTAAGCTTGCATTGCTACTTCTGGTACCACGAAAGTAAGTCCTCAGAGAGAAGAAATTCAGGTCAGTTCCAGTTCGGAGGCCCAGGATCCTGCATGAAAGGCAAGGTGTCTTGAGAAATAGGGCAACCAAGGACAGTAGCGATAGCCTGTATGGTTTGGGAGTCTCTTGGATAACACTGACCAGCAACTTAAAATGTTAGAGTTGACTGTCCTCATAGAGGGTATTTGGAGTGTTACTTTCCCTTTCCTTTTGTAAAAATGGTTTAGGGAAGCTGGCCATGGTAGCACACACCTTTAATCACATCACTCAAGGAAGCAGAGGCAGGCTGGCTGCTGTGAGTTTGAGGCCAGCCTAATCTTCAAAGAGAGTCCAGGACAGCCAAGGCTACACACAGAAACCCTGTCTTTAGATAGATAGATAGATAGATAGATAGATAGATAGATAGATAGATAGATAGATAGATAGATAGATAGATAGATAGATAGATTGATAGATAGATGATAGATAGATGATAGATAGATAAATGGAAGGAAGGATTAGCTTTGAATCTGAAGAGTTTAAGTTAGCCTGGGTGACTCCATTTTGAAATAAGGAGCCATCTTAACCGGGAACTGAACTCAGGTACCAGGAAATATCACAGAATGCACACCTGGCAGAAAACAAAGTTAGCTCTCCAAGCAACGGCCTCCAGTAAATACCACAGAATTAATGTTTAGTAAAAAACAGAGACAATCTCCCTGGCAATTGTGATTATGTAAACGGTCACCTCTCCCCTATAGTTTTTACACAATTCTGTAACATCAAGGCATGAACCCCCCTGCTTTCTCTCATGGAAACATGTACCCCGCTGTTTACAGTCTTTCCCTTTAAAAACTCTGCTCACTCAGGGCTCAGGGTCCCACTTCTCTCCTGCTGTGTCAGTGAGACTTGGGTCTGAGTTCGATTGCTCCCGTAATAAAGCTCTCTTGCTCTTGCATTGAGTCGTCTCCTGGTGGTCTCTGAGGGTCCCATGATCCTGGTATTACAGATCTTCTCTGAAAATCTGGTAGAATTCTGATTATTCTGGCCTTGGAATATTTTCTTCTTTAAGCTAGAAGGCTTTTTATTAGTATTTCTATTCCTCATTTTTTTATGGGTCTGTTTTATGTTGTTGACTTCTTAGTTTAATTTTAGTTGTTTGGTTGAATCCAGAAATTCAAGCTTCATGAAGTACTTGTTTTAAAATATTCCCTTGTAATATTCTGAGTTTTTTGTTGTTTTGTAATGCTTTCCTGTTCATTTTAGATTGTGTTAATTTGGGTGCTCCCTTTTTCTTTGTTGGGCTAAGGCCAAGGTTCTGCCCGTCTTTCTTTATTGCTTTTTTTGTTTGTTTGTTTCCTGTTTTTTGTTTGTGTGTTTGTTTTTGAGAGAGAGTTGTCCTGGAACTCACTTTGTAGACCATACTGGCCTTGAATTACGGAGATCCCTCCACCTTTGACTTCTGAGTGCTGGGATTAAAGAGGTGTGCCACACCCTGTCTCACATTCTTTCTTATCTTCTCAGCCACCTCTTAGATTAACTGATTCTTGATAGATATTGATTTCTTTGTTTCTATTTTATTGATTTCTACTTGAACAGTTATTATTCTTGCCACTGACTGGGTTTAGATTTCATTTGTTCTTGTTTTTCAACTTTTTAAATTACATCATTAAATCATTTATTTTATTTTGTTTTTGTCTCTGTGTGTGATTTGTTTTCACATAGCCACGTAAAACTTTTAATTTCCCTTGTAGACATTCTTTCAGTGTGTCCCTAAGACATTTTTTTGTTTTCATTTAGTTCCAGAAAATTTTTAATTTCTTTCCTCTTTGACCTATTCATCACTCAGTAATGAGTTGTTTAATCTCCATGAGTTTGTGTATTCACTAAAAATTAGTTTGGAGATACTTTTACATTTATTGCATTGTAATTAGATAGGACAGTTATTTTAATCTTGAAATTTTTAAAGATTTGTTTTGTATCCCTGGATGTGGTCCCTTTTAAAGAAGCTTCTGTCTGTCCTAAGTAGAATGTGTGTTCTTTGATATTTGGGTGAGATATTCCGTAGGTATCTGTTAAATCCATTTGATGTATGGAGTCAATGAATTATGATGTTTTTCAGTTTAGTTTTTGTCCAGATGACCTGTCTATTGGAGAAAGTGGGATATTGAATCATCTACTATTAACGGATTGATGTTCATTTGTGTCTTTACATCCAGTAGTGCATTTTTAAAATGAAATTGGCTGCACTAGAGTCTGGTGCTAATAAGTTTAGGATGGTAATGTCTTATTGGTTAACTCTTCCATAGGTTAGCATGAAGTGTCACTCTTTCTGTCTTCTTCTGATTAGTTTTAGTTTGATGTCTGATTTGTCAGATACAAGAATAACAAAAGCTGCTTGCTTCTTGGTTTCATTTGATTGGAGTACTTTTACTCATTCTTTTACTTTAAGTTTGTGCCTATCTTTAACATTTCTTGTAGAAACAGAAAGCTGGATTTTATTTCTTGATATATTCAGTTAGCCTATATCTTTTGACTGGAAAGTTGAGGACTTTGATATTCAAAGTTATTGAAATGTGTGTTAATTGTTGTCGTCATGCTGTGGACTTTGATGGCTTTGTTGTCTCGGTGGTACTTTGTGTTAATTGTGCCTTTGTTTTCTGTCTACAGTCTTTCTGTTACGCTCATTTCTCTCTTCAGCCCACAACTCTACAAGTCGGTACTTTTTTAGGTTTGGTTTGGTGACTATAATTTCTTTTTTTTTAAATTTAATTTAATTTAATTTAATTTATTTTTATTTATTTTTTGTTATCAATCACAGGTTAGGTACTTTGCATCCCAAGCGTAGCCCCCTCCCTCATTCTCTCCCACCCTTCCCAACCCTCCCTCATCTCCTCCCCACCCCTTCCAAGTCCACCAACAGGGGAGGACCTCCTCCCCTTCCATCCAACCCCAGCTCATCCTGTCTCCTCAGGACTGGCTGCAATGTCCTCCATTGGGATCTAGCCAGTCTGTCACTCCCCGGCATGTATGGGGGAGGGTCAAAGAGTCAGCCATCAAGTTCAAGACTGAAACAGTCCCTGTTTCCCTCATTAGGGTCTTTAGTCCTACACCAAGCTATCCTGGGTCCC
>CM053747.1:18373440-18410545 GCA_028658305.1 Pachyuromys duprasi | reverse complement strand
ATATCTGTCTAGGTTGGTCATCATAATCTTTTAGGAATTGGAGTTCATTGTCCTAGACTCCTCCGGCTTTTATAGTTTCCATTGAGAAATCAGATATTATTCTGATAGGTTTTTCTTTATTTGTGACTTTTTTTCCCCTTGCAACTTTCAATACACTTCCTTTTTTATGTATACTTAGTGTTTTAATTTGATATGCCATAAATATTTTCTTCTCTGGTATTATTTATTTGTTGTTCTCTGTACTTCTTTTACCTGTGTGAATATGTTCTTTCTTAGTTTGTGGGGAAGTTTTCTTCTATAGTATCACTGAAGATTGGATCTATACTATTGACTCGGTAGGCTTTTTTCTTATTTATGCCTATAATTCCCTGGTTGTCAATTCAGCTTCTGTGAGCCCCTATGACCCCTGGTCAGTTGATATTGTGAGCCATGTTTTTGTGGTGTCCTTGAGCCCTCTGGCTCCTATAATCCTTACTGCCACTCTTCTACAGAAATTCCCCAATCTCCACCCAATGTTTAGCCATGGGTCTCTGTATCTGCTCCCATCAGTTGCTGCATGAAACCTCTCTGATGACAATTATACTATAGTCTATGAACACAGCAGAATATCATTAGGAATCATTTCATTAAGCTTTTTTTTTCCAAGTTGTGGTTTTTTTGTTTGTTTGTTTGTTTGTTTTTTAATCTATCCAGCCTCTCGTTCTTGGCCTTCCAAGCAGTTATCAGGTGTCAGCTTCCTCTCACGGCATGGGTTTCAAGTTGGAACAGTCTTTGGTTGGCCAATTTCACAGATTCTGTGCCATCTTTACCACAGCATATGATGCAGGCAGGACAAATTTGTATGTCGAAGGTTGATGTTTCAGTCCCTCCATTGGAAGCCTTGCCTAGTTGCAAATTTCATGATATCATTTTCCTAACAGCTGTATAATATTACATTGTGTGAATATATCGCATTTTCTTTATCCACTTATTGGCTGAGGCTCATCTACGTTGTTTCTAGTTTCTAGCTATTATAAATAAAGCTGTTGTAAACATTGTTGAGCAAGTGTCCTTGTGATAGGATGGAGTATCCTTTGGGGGTATGCCTAGGGATGCCATATATGGATCTTGAGGTAGATTTCTGATTTTCTATGAAACCAACATATCGATTTCCAAAGTGGCTGTACAAGTTTGTGCTCCCACCAACAATAGAGGACTGTTTTCCTTGCCTTACATCCTTGCTAGCGTGAGTTGTCACTTGTAGTTTTGATCTTAACCATTTTGACTGGTGTAAGATGTAATCTCAGGGTCATTTTTATTTTTATTTCACTGATGGCTAAGGGTGTTGAACATTTCTTTAAGAGTTTCTTGGCCATTTGAGATTCCTCTGTTGAGACTTCTCTGTTTAGATTTGTACCCCATCATTTTTCATTTTTACAATTTTATTTAATCACTTTACAGCACGATCTCAGCCCCTTTTCTTCTCTCCTCCCATTCCCATTTGCTCTCACCCCTCCCCCATTTCCCCTTTCCTTCTTCTCAGAGAAGGGGAGGCCCCAAAGGGCCACCAACCCACCTTGGCACCTCAATGGCAGTAGGACTAAGTGTATCCTCCCCCACTGAGGCTTGATAAGGCAGTACAGCTAGGGGAAAAGGATCCAGAGGCAGGCAACAAAGTAGAGACAGCCCGTACTTCCATTGTTAGGGGACCCATATGTTGTCTAAGCTGCACACCTGCTACATATGTGTAGGGAGTCTAGGTCTAGTCCAAGAATAGCCTCTGGTTGGTGATTCAGGCTCTGTGAGCCCCTGTGGGCCCAGGTTAGTTGACTCTGTATGCCTTCTTATGGTGTCCTTAACCCCTCCAGCTCCCTCTTTCCTTCCTCCCACTCTTCCACAGAACTCCCTGAGCTTCACCTATTGTTTAGATGTGGGTCTCTCTGCACCTGTTTCTGTCAGCTGCTGGATGAAGCCTCTCAGGAGACCCTTATGCTAGGCTCCTGTCTATAAGCATAACAAAATATCAGTAGTAGTGACAGGGGTCGGCTCTCTCCTGTGGTGTACTCCATTTTTAAAATTGGATTATTTGGATTGTTAATGGCTAGATTCTTGAGTTCTTTATATATTTTGGATATTGAGCCCTCTTTGTCAGATTCAGAGTTGATGAAGATCTTTTCCTGTTCTGTAGGCTGCTGCTTTGTCTTATCAACAGTTTCCTTTGCCTTACAGAAGCTTTTCAGTTTCATAGGGTCCCATTTATTAATTGTTGATCTCACTGCACTATTGCTATTCTGTTCAGAAAGTTGTCTTCTGTGCCAATCTGCACTCAAGACTATCCCCCACTTTGTCTTCTATGAGGTCAGTGGATATGGTTTTGTACTTAAGTATTTGATCCACTTGGATTTGAGTTTTCTAAAGAGTGATAGATATGCATCTATTTGAATTCTTCTACATGCCAACATATAGTAAGATCATTTGTTGAAGATACTTTCTTTTTTCCATTGAAAATTCTGTATATTTCTGGCATCTTTATATAAAATCAGGCTTCCACAGGTGTGTGGATCTACTTCTAGATCTTCAACTCAATTGAATACACTTGACAAACCTGTCTGTTTTTATTCCAATACCATGGTTTTTGTTTGTTTGTTTGTTTTTATTACCATAGCTTTGTACTACAGCTTGAAATCAGGGATGGTGATAGGTATGGAAGTTCTTCTATTGTACAGGACTGTTTTAGCTATTCTAAGATTTCTGTTTTCCCATATGAAATTGAGTATTGTTCTTTCAAGGTCTGTAAAGAATTGTTGAAATTTTGATGGGAATTGCATTGATTCTGTAGATTACTTTTGGTAAGATGGCCATTTGCACTATGTTAATACTACTGATCCATGAGTGTAGGATATTTTTCCATCTGCTGATATCTCCTCTAATTTTTTCAAAGACTTTAAGTTATTGTCATACAAGTCTTTCATTTGCTTGGTTAAAGTTATACCAAGATATATTATTTGTGGCTATTATGAAGGGTGTAGTTTCCCTACTTTCTTCCTCACCTCTGTTGTCATTTGTGTATAGGAAAGCTACTGATTTCTTTTGAGTTACTTTTGTATTCACCAACTTTGCTGAAGGTGTTTATCAGTTGTAGAAATTCCCTTGTAGAACCTTTGTGGTTGTTTATGTATACTATCATATAATCTGTAAATAGCAGTACTCTGACTTCATCCTTTCTAATTTGTATCTCCTTAATGTCTTTCAGTTATCTTATTGCTCTAGCTAGAACTTTAAGAACTATATTTAATAAGTTCAAAGAGAGTGGACAGCATTGTCTTGTTCCTGATTTTAGTAGAATTACTTTGAGTTTTTCTCCATTTAAATTGATGTTGGCTAAAGGCTTGCTGTAAATCACCTTTATTTTGCTTAAGTAAGTTCCTTGTATCCCTGATCTCTCCAAATTTTTTTATCATAAAAAGGTGTTGGATTTTGTCAAAGGCTTTTTCAGCATCTAATGGAATGACCATGTGGTTTTTTTTTCTCAGTTTGCTTATTTAGTGGATTACATTGACATATTTTCATATGTTGAACCATTCCTGAATCGCTGGAATGAAGCCTTCTTGATCATGGTGAATGATATTTTTGATGTGGTCTTGGATTAGATTTGCAAGTATTTGTTGAATATTTTTGTATCAGTGTTCATGAGAGAAACTGGCCTGAAATTCTCTTTCTTAGTTGCTATTCTTTTCTTCCTTGGTCATAGGACACTATAGTGATCTTGTATGAGTTCGCTTTTTCTAAGAAAAGGAGGTCTTATTGTTTTATTCTTTTATTATGTATCCATACCATTTTTTTGTCCACCTGAGGAGGCTTTTCATTTGATCTGCTGCCAACTTCTCTAGCCCACCAAATATTGTTTACCTTTTTAAGTTTACTTTATTTTGATTATTTTGCTTCTGAGTAAGTGCAGGGGCAGATGTGCCGAGAGTGTCTTTGAGTCAGAGACTCAAATAAAGGGTTCTGGCATAATTATTTGGGTTACAACCTCCGGGACAAAAGGATGACCTTTAAGTAGGGCCAGGTAAGGATATCTCCCTAAAGAAAAGAGAGGGGTAAAATAGTCAGGACATTCTTGGGAAAGCTTAGGAGGTGTAAATGATTCACAAGAAAATTTTCATTGATCCAATATCCCCAAGTCGTACAAATAACAAAAGACCCCCAAGCATGCAACACATAGAGATCAAGGCCAAAAGAGTGGGAGACTGCACCACAGTGCTTGCTAGCCTCAGCTTTGCTGGATCTTGATCAAGCAGCTGTACTAGCTTTATGACTTTTTTTGCTGTTGCCATTAGATATAGCTGTGCCATATATTGATTCTTGATGCTGTTCTCTTTGTTTCTATCTTATTGATTTCAGTTCTGCATGATTATTTCCTGCAGTCTACTCCTCTTGGATGTGTTTGCTTCCTTTTGTTTTAGAGATTTCATGTGTACTGTTAATTTGATAGTATGAAATTTCCAATTTCTTTGTATAGGCACTTAGTGCTATAAAAGGTCTTAATACCACGTTCATTGTATCCCTCAAGTTTGGGTGTGTTTTGCTTCATTTTCATTGAATTCTAGGAAGTTTAAACTTTTTTTTATAGTCATTCAGTCGAGAGCTATTCAGTTTTAGTGAGTTTGTAAGCTTTTTTCATTGTTTCTATTGTAAAAGTCCAGCTTTAATCCATGGTGGTCTGATAGGCCGCAGGGGGTCATTTCAATATTCTTGTGTCTATTGAGATTTTCTTTGTGACTTAGTATGTGGTCAATATTAGAGAAAGTTCCATGAGGAGCTAAGAAGAAGGTATATTCTTTTGTGGTTGGGTGAAGATATCTGATATCTGTTAGGCCCATTTGGTTTAGCTCCAGCAGTTCTGTTTAATTTTTGTCTGGATGACATCTCCACTGATGAGAGTGGAGGACTGGAGTAGCATCCACTATTTATGTGCAAGGTTCAGTATTTTCGTGTGGGTGCCCTTGTGTTAAGGGCATAGACAGTCAGAATTATAGTAACTAAATTGGTTGGTGGTGCATGCCAGGAGGCAAATGGATCTCTGATTTCAAGGCTAGACTAGTATACATAATGAACTTTAGGACCACCATGCTACACAGGGAGTCTCAAAAAACAAAAAACAAAACAAAAAGATTGTCATATCATTTGGTAGATTTTTCTCCCTTTAATGTATATGTCGGATTCTCTGTCTGTTTTAATTGGTTTTAGTTTGAAGTCTATTTTGTTATATTAAAATGGCTATACTGGCTTCCTTTATAGTTCTGTTTTTATAATATTTTTCCATCTTTTTTACCTTGAGGTGGTTGCTGTTCTTGATGTTAAGCTGTGTTTCTTGGATGCCACAGAATAATGTTTTCCAATCCATTTGTTAGTTGGTGTCTCTTTATTGGCAAATCAAGATGTTGAAAGTTATCAGTGAGCAATGATTCTTGACTCCTGTTATTTTGTGTTTGTTTTGTAGGAGTTCAACTCCCCAACTCTTCTTTTGATTGAATGGTCCTAGGTATTTACTCCATATGTTTTCTTAGGTATGGTTAACCTCTTCAGGTTAAAGTTTTCCTTCTGGTGCCTACAGTTGAGCTGTATTTATAGATACTGCTTACTTTTTTTTAATCATAGAATGTCTTTTTTTCTATATCTATTGTGACTGAATGCTTTGGTGTGTATAGTTGTCTTAGCTGGTATCTGATATCCTTGAACTGGCGTTGTAGCCCAAACTAGCTTTAAACTCACAGAAATCAGCCTGCCTCTGCCTTCCTTGTGCTGAGTTTAAGGGCGTTCACCACAATGCCCTGATCCCTAACATATTGTTAAAGGGTCTTTTTATTATTTTGTCTTGTACTTCACCTGTGTTGCATTGCTCAGGACCTACTGTAATAGGATGGCTGGGCTTAAGTGAAGATGTATTGTCTCAGCAGCGACTGACTGTATTTTCACACTGGTACCGAGGCTTCTAGCTTTGGGATGTCTGTGATTCTAGGTGCTGATATCTGGTGTTGTCTTTGATTGGAGAGTGTTCACTCCTTGGTTTCTGTTGCCATCTCTGGTTTTTAGGAGAGTGTGGTGGCTGTGGGTTGCTTGGTAGGAAATGCTGCTGAGATCCTGTTTTATGTGGCCACTGGGGGTTTGGATAGAGTGTGTTTCTAGGTATTAGAAGCTAATACTTAAGGATGTGATGGTCTGGGGCAGGGGTTCCACAGGAGGGAGAAGAGCAGAGTATGCCACCAGGATCTGCTTAGTCCCCTAAGAATAGGGACAGAGAAGGAGGAGAGGCTACAGCATATAGTTTTCTATAGAGCTGTGGAGAGACTTGGGGGAGGGTGGATTTGGAGAAGATGAGAGAGAGTAAAGGTTTGAAGGCTTTCTACCTGCTTTGATAGCCAGGGTCACCAGTGGGTTGCCAGGGAGTGCCCAGAACTGGTAGGTTTTGAAAAGAAGATACCCTTTTTTGATCTTTTGTATTATTTCTATTTTTTTTTTTTATGATGAGATCTTGGCCTGAGGACTTCTTTTGTTAGTTCTGTAAGCCATATGAACAGAGAAGATTCGGAGGAAGAGAAGATACGTGGGTTGGAAATGTCTTGGGTGGAATGAAGTCAGGTGGACAGGAATAGTGTGTAGAATGTGTCTCATGGTTCAAACCTGGAGTATGCAGGACGATCTGGATCAATGGCATGATAAGGGCCTGCAATTTGGGTATAGGTAGGGAGGGTCTTGGCAGAAGCTGAGAGATTGGTTTGGCACAACAAGGGAGGCTGGACTAGGCTAGGGCATTGGATGTTGGACCCAGGCTAGATCTGATGGGTTGATGAGGGTTTGTAAAGGAGGACAGACAGAAAGACTCATGGAACTAGAGATTGGAGAAGGATGTGAGAGATCTAGGTAGCTGGAAAGGTTGGTTGTAGTACAAAAGGGACCCGTGGGTAGTGACAAGATATGTGGATCCTGAAAAATACATAGAAGTAGGTTGTTGTGCAGAAAACAGGTGGATTTTGCTGGTGTTCTTGATGCAGGATCCAGCTGGGGAGAAGGCCTGGATAAGTAGTATCAGTTTGACTTACAAGGCTGGAAGTTGGAGAATGATATGGGACTTCTGGCTGGATATAATGATAGGACATTGTCAAGAATAGGCCTGGGAGTGGTCATAGGTAAGAGGTTTTTTTTTTTTTTTTTTTTTTTTTTTTACCAGAAGTCTAAAGGTTGGTTACAGAACAGATAGTGATAGACAGACAAAGCAGGACACCGGGTATGGGATCCCAGCTAGATTTGGTGGGTTGGGGAGAAGGCACATTTTGGGAGAAGACTCACAGGGTTAGACCACAGAGAAGAAAATGAGTAATTTGGCTTGGTATATATGTTTAATACAAAGCCTTATTATTATTGTTTCATACTTGATACATCTGTAGTACAACCCGCTCACTTAAAGACCAGCATGTCTACTATGAGGTAGTGCCTTCTGTGTAAGCCACAGTTGTGGCTCTCTGTTCCTCCCCGTTCCAGAGATAGCTGCATCCTTTTGTGCAATGCCAGCCTTGTCCCTGAAACACAATGGTGAAGGTCACAGTGAATGGATTTGGCCATAGTGGGAACCTGGTTACCTTCCTTCAACTATGGCAAAGTAGATGTTGTTGCCATCATTGATGCCTTTATTGACCTCAACTACACTGTCTACATGTTCCAGCATTACTCTACTCATGGCAAATTCCACAGCACAGTCAAGGCTGAAAATGGAAAAATTGTCATCACTGAGAAGGCCATCACCAGCTTCCAGGAGTGAGATCCCACCATCAAACGGGATAATGCTGGTGCCAAGAATGTTGTGGACACTACTGGTGTCTTCACCACCACGGAGAAAGATGAGGTCCACTTGCAGGGTGGGGCTGGATCGGTCAACCTCTCTGCCTCTTCTACCAATGCCCCCATGTTTGTGATGGATGTGAACTTGAGGAGAAGTATGAAAACTCACGCAAGATTGTCAGCAGTGTTTCCTGTATCACTAACTGCTTAGGCCCCCTAGCCATGGTCATCTATGGCAACTTTGGCGTTGTGGAAGGGCTCATGACCACAGTTCATGCCATCGCTGTCACCCAGAAGACTGTGGATGACCTCTCTGGGAAGCTGTGGGGTGATGGATGTGGGGCTGCCCAGAATATCATATTTGCATCCACCGGTGCTGCCAAGACTGTGGGCTAGGTCATCCCAGAGCTGAATGGGAAGCTTACTGGCATGTCCTTTTGTGTTCCCACCGCCAGTGTGTCCATTGTGGATTTGGAAGCAGAAAGCTTCCGAGCAGGATGCCATCAAGATGGTAGTGAAGCAGGTATCTAAGGGCCCACTAAAGGGTATCCTCAGCTTAACTGAGGACCACATGGTCTTTTGCAAGTTTTATAGTGACACCTACTATTCTGCCTTTGATGCTAGGGCTGGCATCTCAGTGTCAACTTTGTAAAGCTAATTTCTTAGCAGAGAATATTGCTACAGCAACAAGGTGGTGAACCTCATGGGCTACACGGCCTCCGAGGAGTAAGAAGCTCTGAACCATCCGCCCCAGCAAGAACATGAGAGCAAAAGAGAGGCTCTAAGCTGCCGAGGAGTCCCTGTCCCAACTCAGGCCCCAACATTAAGCATCTCCCCTCACAGTTTCTGTCCCAGACCACCAAAAGAAGGGGAGGAGCTTGGGAAGCCTTATTCTCTTGAATACCATAAATAAAAGTCCACTTAACTCACCCTAAAGAGAGAGAGAGAGAGAGAGAGAGAGAGAGAGAGAGAGAGAGAGAGAGAGAGAGAATTTTATTCATTAGATCTTATAAAGGATGGCCTAAACAAGACCTGCACAATGACAACACCAATTGATATTATTGTCCATGGGTTGGGTCTTGTGAAATTTCTTCCATCCACAGCAGCATGTAAGCTAGTGGTGTAACTAGCATTTTTTCCCTCTCTTAAACATCCATGTTATTGAGAGCTCATGGTATACTTTTCCTGCCAGGTTTTGAAGAAATTATCTATCAACAGGATCCTGGTCTTCTAACAGTTACAATCTCCCTACATCTGTTTTGTGAATTTTTTTTCCTTTTCTTTTCTTTTCTTTTCTTTTTTTTTTCTGAGCCTTGGGATTTAATGTAGCATTGGAGGCTTATAAACTCAAGCTGGTCACCCAAAGGCATCTTATTCTCTGAATTTTAACCAGCTGTGCATTGCTATAATAGTCTCCATCTGTGTGAGTTTTCTTTCTATTGCTGTGATAAAGACACTATAACCAGAAGCACTTTGGGTGAGGAAAGTGTTTATTTCACATTACAGCTTAAAGTCTATCATGAAGAGAGTCCATGGCAGGAACTGGAAGCAGAGCAGAAACCTGGAGGGAGGAACTGATGAAGAGACCATAGAGGAAAGTTGCTTATTGATTTTCTTTTGTGGCTTTTTCAGCCTGCTTCTTATACAATACAGGACCACCTGTCAAGGAGTGACTCAATCCCTGGTGCACTGGGCCCTCTCATATCAATAATTAATCAAGAAAATGTTCCACAGACTGGCCTATAGGCCAATTAAAATGTTTCTTTATTATTATTATGTATTACAATTTATTCACTTTGTATTCTGGCTGTAGCCCCCTCCCTCATCTCCTCCTGGTCCCACCCTCCCTCTTCACCACTTATGTCCCTCTCCTAGTCCACTGATACGAGAGGTCCTCCTCCCCTACTCTCTGACCCTAGCCTATCAGGTCTCATTAGGACTGTTTGGATCCTCTTTCTCTGTGGCCTAGTTAGGCCACCTCACCAGAGGGAGGTGATCAAAGGAGCCAGCCACTGAGTTCATGTCAGAGACAGCCCCTGTTCCCCTTATTAGGGAACCCACATGGAGACTGAACTGCCCATGGGCTACATCTGAGCAGAGATCTTGGTCCTGCCCTTGCATGGTCCTTGGTTGATTTATCAGCCTCTGCAGGACCCCCTCAGCCCAGATTTTTGGCTCTGTTGGTCTCCTCGTGGAGCTTCTGTCCCTTCCAGGTCTTTCTCTCTTCCCCGATTTTATGAAGACATTTTCTCAGTTGAAGCTCCATCTTCCCAGATAACACTAGTTGTGGTGACAATAAACTAATCAGCATAATGGACACTTAGTCAACTTGACACACAAATACATCTTTCCATTCTGGTTCACACACACACACACACACACACACACACACAACACCCCACAACAGTCCTACAGTCTAAGAAACTCAAACACTTTAAAAGTGTAATTTCTATAAGCCTTAGTTTTTCTGCACAACCTTGTCAAGCCCAGGTTACTCAGTGCCCCCGCCCGATGCTGCACCTTCATCAGTGGTCTTTCCTGGCCTCTCTCAGTGCCAAGCCTCCACTGCTTTCCACCATCCCCTCCATCTTGCAGTTCAAATACCACCAAATCCAGTAACACATGGGAGATGTTTACACATTATTATGCTCAGCTGACAGTATGAGATTCAGGCCTGGCCATGTCCGGAGTACAGATACTGTGCACTGACCCAAAGGAAGTATTTTCAGAAGGTTTCATCTCAACGATGCTGCTGTCCTCTTACTCAAAGGTGATTTCTCAGTTCCAGTTAACAACCATTAACTGTTCCGGTAGTGTGAATGTTTTACTTCAGTGCATAAACATTGCATGGTAGAGTCTTTACTTTCCTCTGAGACATCACAAGCTAGGCCTCCAAAATCAATGTTGTTCTCATCATTCTTGTCTTCCACTCTCCAGTAAGAGCTCATTAAGCAATGGACACTCAATGATGTTGCCAGATCAAAGTTTCAAACACATCCACAGTTACCCCTAAAACAACGTGATCATGACTGTCACAGCAATATCACACCATCCTGGCACTAATTTCTGTGTTAGCTCTCCACCACTGTGACAAAGACACCTTGGGGGAAGAAGATGGTTATTTCACCATGCAGCTCACAGTCCATTATAAAGAAGAGCTATAGTAGGAAGTCAAGCAAGCCAGGAACCTGGAGGTGTGAAGCAAAGCAGAGACCACTGCTTGTTTGTTTTGTTCAGCCTGCTTTCCTACACAACCCAGAGCCACCTTCCAGGTATGACACCACCCACAGTGAGCTGGGCACTCCCACATCAATCATTCATCAAGAAAATGGTTTACTAACTCCAAATGGACCAAAGACGCAATGTGAAGACAGAAATGTTGAAATTGCGAGAAGAAAACAATGCCCTACACCACATAGGTGAAAGAAAGGATTATGTGAATAGGACTCAGTTAACTCAGGAACTCAGGCCAACAACTGACAAGTGGGACCCCTCCAAAATCTAAAAAGCTTCAGTAAAGTAAAGAAAACAATCAAGTAAAGAGACGTGTACAGAGTGGAAAAGAGCCTTTTCAGCTTCTCATCTAACTGGTGGAGGTGTTTTCTAGTTGAGGTCTCTTCTTCCCAGAAAACGCTAGCTTGTGTCCAGATGACAACAAGCAACAAACAAACAAACAACCCTCCAAAACCCAAACCGTAATCAGGATACCATGTGTTGCAGAGAAAGCTTCTTGATAAAGAGTGGGAGCTCCCTTTATCTGTGGATATATGAAAAGTGATACTGGCACAAACTCAGACACATTGACCAAATAAAATAGAATTGCAGGTCCAGATATAACCTGATGCTCCTCCAGACACTTGATTTTTGACAAAGAAGACATTTTACATTGGTAAAAGACACCATCCTCAACAAATAGTTCTGGACAAACTGGAAAGGTATATGTAGAAGAATACAACTGGATCCTAATCTCTCACCTTGAACAATACTCAACTCCAAATGGACCAAGGACACTAATGTAAAACCTGATTCAAGCCTTTGGTTCCTGGCCTTCCATTGCAAAGAGGCATTTCCTTGATGAGGGTGAAGACTACTTTCATCTGTGGGTATAGAGACAAATTGTCTTTAGGATTATTCTGGTTTAGTAAAGTAGTGGTTTTAGGTTCTCATCCAATATCCATGACTTCACTATCACTGAGCAATTATCTAGGTTTCCAGTTTCAGGCATGACTTCCCCTCTGTTGAGTTGAGCTTAGTCCAGACAGAGACCTGTTGACTACCACCAAGGTCTTAGTGACACCACTGTCCTCTAAGGGTTATAATGCCATTCTAGTCATTGATGTGGTTCATAGGCAGGAAAGTTGGTTGCCTCCCTGGAAGCCCAAATGGTGCTCTCAAAAAGAGATTTTGCATTTTGTCAATAGATCTTTTGTATTTAATGAGATGCTCATGTGATTTCTGATCTCAAGTCCATTTGTTTGAAGTACTGTAGTTATTCGTAATTGGTATCACCACTGAGTTAACTGAGTGAATGTTAAAAAAGAACACCTGAAGTTTGTGGGGTGGCAGTAGTGGTGAGGAAAATAGAGGAAGTGGACAAGAGAGAATGGGAGATGGGCTTTCTCATACATTATATACATGAATGGAATTCTAAAACAGTAAATTTTCACATCCCAAATTGCCTTATTTTATTCAACTGCTTGTGTTGCATTGATCTTGGTTCAGGTGTTTATTCATACTCCCTTTGATTTATAATTGTTACTTTGTGTTTATTATACTGTGGCTCTTCTAAATTGCTTTTTTGAGAAAGCTACCGTAGGAATAATGTATTGATTTTTTGTGTTGTTTTCATACTGGGACTTGGGCATCTGGGGTTAGGCCATTGGCTGGGTCTTTTGGCATGGACATCTACACTATCAATGTTGAGTGTGCATTTGGGTTTCTCCTTACTGTTGAGCAGCTTGTCAGGTTTTGAATCTTCTGGATTTGTATTTGTGGTTCCGTCTTGGGGACACTCAGTGGTGATGCTCTATTGGGGTATCAGAAGTCATCTTTGTTCAGCTAAGTCAAAATGAGGCTATGATCACAAGAAGGAACGTTTTGTGGATCTAGAAGGTTCTCCTGAAGTTCCTCAGAAACTGAGGTTGGTATGGCAGAGAGAGACAGAGGCAAGAATTGTCATGGTGTACAGACATGGTGTACATAGATCTTCAGCTGGCCGCCTTAGAGTCCTCATGGGTAGAGGAAGAACAGGGCTCCCCTTGGAGTGCAACAGGGCCTCAGAGTTTCAAATCATGGGGACTTGAGGTCACAACCGAGGGTCTAGCAGGGCCAGCTGTGGACCCATGCATGGCTCAGTCTACAGATGCTCAGATAGTGGGAACTGAGGTCACATAAGGGAGATGCTACATGTTAGGTAGATGTAAGTCTTAGTTCATAGGTCCTTAGATAACAGCTTACGATTGTATGGGGTGGGGTGACTCTTCCTGTGAAACACACGCACATGAGCTTTGTGCAAGCATCCTCAAAGTTTCCTCCTTAGTATTTTAAAAATCTTTGTGAAAATATGGTAATTTTTAAAAAATGTGATAGCATTGCAAAGACATGCAGCTTGGGTTTTGTTCTGAGTTGTATTTCCAGCTTCAGATGATTAAAAATGGAGTAGGCACCAACCAACTGATTATTACACAGCATCACAGTGTTATATGTTTTTATGCTTACATTGTCAATATCTAATCTATAGGTTAAAATATAAAATAGAGCAATATTTTTGAGAAAGTTAAGTATATTTTATACTCTCTGACATGGACTCAATGGCCGGCTCTTTGATTATCTCCCCTTGGTGAGATAGCCTCACTAGGCCACATAGAAAGAGGATCCAGAAAGTCCTGATGAGACCCCATAGGCTAGGGTCAGATAGTAGGGGAGGTGGACCTCCCCTATCAGTGCACTAGGGGAGGGGCAGAAGGGGGGAGAAGAAAGGAGGGTGGGACCGACCAGGAGGAGATGAGGGAGGGAGCTATAGCCGGGATACAAAGTGAATAAATTGTAATAAATAATAATAATAGTAAAGAAAAAATTTAAAATAAAAACTAGCCTAATGAGGCAGCAGCCTTACCAGGTCACAGAGGAAGACAATGCAGCCAGTCCTGATGAGACCTGATAGGGTCAGAGGGAAGGGGAGGAGGACCTCCCCTATCAGTGGGCTTGGGGAGGGGCATGGGAGAAGAAGAGGGTCTCCTTGTGGGACTCCTGTCACCTCTCTGTCCTTCTATCCCACCCCTATGTCCTTCCATCCCCTCTTCTTCCATGCCAGCATTTTATATAGAAGATCTCTCACTCCTTTCATAAAAAAAATGATTATTATTAAGTTCACTTGAAAAATGAGCTGACATTCTGAGGTGAAAAGGTCACTGGAGAACATGGATATTATAATTAATAAGTATAATATTATAATTAATATGTAGATTGAGGATGATTTTTTCTAACGTTGATTTACTTAGTTAAATATTTTTCTGAATTTATTTAATTATGTGTAAGAGTCTGTGTGTTGGTTTATGCATGTGAGAGTGCAAGCGCTCATCGACTTTAGGAGGAGGAATCAGATTCTCCCTGGCTGAAATTAGTATTGTATGATAATAATTATTAAAAATTATATTTTTAGTAACTATTAAAGTGTTAAATTATTATTATTATTATTGTTATTGGTGATTGTTAGCAGCATGGGTGCTAGGAACAGAACTGTAGTTCTCTGTAAAGGCAGTGTGTCTTTTTAACCACTGAACTATCTCTCCAGCCCCAGAGTCAGAATGGAGTTGAATTTGTACTCCAAAGCTATACTTTCCTCACTCTGTAAAAAGTTCACGCCAAGAGAAATATGATTCTAGATTTGTCACATACATATAGTATGATTTTTTTGTACAGGCACCAAGTCATAAAAAAGGACGACATTTTAATGGCATGTCAAATGTATTATTATTATATTTTAAATTAAGTTAAATTTATTTATTTAATACAACTTATTCACTTTGTATCCCCACTGCAGCCCCTCTCTAGTCTCCTCCCAGTCTCACCCGTCCTCCCTCTTCTCCCCCTATCTCCTTTTCATAGTCCCCTAATAGGGGAAGACCTCCTCTGCTTCTACGTGACCCTAGCTTATCAGTTCAAATCAAGGCTGGCTGCATCATTTTTTTCTGTGGCCTGGCAAGGCTGCCTCCCCCAGGGTGAGGTGATCAAAGAGCCGGCCATTGATGACAGCATGTCAATTTTTAAAAGACAAAATTATAAAATAGATAGTTTGGACCAAGAAAGATTTTTATGGGGCTTTTCAGTGATGCCTGTGTTATCACTGAGTAAGTGCAGCTACCTGCTGTCAGTGTCAGAGAGATGGAGAGGGTGATTGATGCCAAATATTAAGTGTCAGTTCTATGTGTTTCTTTCTCTTTGCAATTCTTCCTTTTCTACTTTCTGCAAAGGAATCGCATACTATTTATCCAAAATCCACCAAATTTTTAAAAATTCCAGATATGTGCATTTTCTTTCTTTCTTTCTTTCTTTCTTTCTTTCTTTCTTTCTTTCTTTCTTTCTTTCTTTCGTTCTTTCTTTCTGTTTTTGTTTTTCTGTCTTGCCTCTGAACTCTCAAAAATAGGCTTCAGGTTGAGAAGAACCAATTACTTCCATATTCTCATTGGTCAAATTTTTAATGTGCCTTTGGGCTGTTAGTCCATTGTATTGCAATTTTTTAAATGACGTATTTTAATAATAACAAAAAGTCTAGAGTGAAAGGAGATGCTATGAAATGTGTCTGTGAACTTTTCGTAATATACTCTTATGTTTGGTTGTATGGCTATATCACTATAATTAAGTTGACTGCTATATATAAATATTACCAATATATAATTTCAAAATAGCCTTTTTCAAATAAATTTACTTAGGTTTTTAATGTTAAACAACCATCATAGAGTGGTACTTTGGAAAAGCTATCGTTATGGTCAGAATGTTTTCCTGCATCTTCTCTTTTGTAGGTACTCATAGCCTACTGTTATCGCACAGTCATGGGAATACTGAATTTGTTTGGGATAGAAGCAAAGACCTGCTGGAATGTCACCAGAATAGAGCCTCTTAACGAAGTTCAGAGCTGTGAAGGCATGTGCCTCCTTTGATACTATTGTGTGCTCACTGGTGTTTTCATAGACATCTGATCTTGTGACTCATTTTAAGATTATTACAAACTGGGCATTGTGCTGTATGGATTTCGTCCTAGTAGTCAGACAGGCAGAGTCAGGTAGATGGCTGTGAGTATGAGGCCAGCTTGGTCTACAAAGTGAGTCCAGGAGAGTCAGAGGTACACAGAAAAACCCTGTCTCAAAAAACAAAGAAAGAAAGAAACAAACAAAAAATTATAAGCGATGATCAATTTTATTTAAGACTTTATAGAACTTATTCATTTCAATAAGTATTTTACGCTTTAACATTTTCTGAGAAGGTTAGATACTTAACAATTTGAGTATAAATTAGAAATTTAACTCAGGTACCAATATGTCCCAATGTTAGGCACTCTTGAGTAAAAGTCCCTTTCAGAATGAGACCGTACAAAAATATTTAGGGTAACACTAGGACATACATTTGGGGGATAAGGAGCCAAATATATACTTGCAACACTTATGGATGAGTTGATGGTAATAATCAGCTATTAAAATATTGCTTTATCTTTGTTCACTGTACAAGAGGAATTTTTATGAAACTCTCTTTGTATGTCTCCTGTGTTGCTATCTTTGTCAACCAAAACCAAACCCAAACAAAAAAAAGCCCTTAGGTATTATGAAATAATTTTCCAGCTGCCACTTCAGACTCTGTTCATAGACACACAGAAATACGTATCAAAACCGCGTTTTTAATGTCTTCATGTATGACTATTTCTTCCACAAATTGATACTTACTAAATTTATTTAACTCTTAGAATATGAACAAAATTTGCATTTCCCACATGTTTATTTATTTATTTTCTCTACTGATACCCTTTAAAACCTAAAATGATACTGGTTGAGGATGCTTGAGGAGTGATTATATTTTGTGGTTTTTGCAACATACGTGAATAGAGACTATGACTTGTTAAACCTTAGACTGTGTAGTGTGTCCATCATCAAGAAGGTTTAACTTTTTCTGAGTGTTGAAAGGCATCCCCTTGAACATGTGTGGTATATATTAAGTTCCCAATTAGCAACAGGCCAGTGTGGTACTTGGAGTGCACAGAAGAGCTGGCAGACCTGAGTCTTAAACTCAGAGAGCTTACACGACCGGCAGTTATAATGGTTGTGCATATTACCAATGTCCAGATGCTGGGAATGCAATTGAGGGCAGATCACACTGGACCACATGCTGGCTGAGGATTTTTACATTATCTAGTGAAGAACCATAACAGGCACATGCTGAAGCATCACTGCCAGCTGCATGAAAAGCTCATTTGTAAGGGGCAGAGGTAGGTCCTGTGTGATTCCTGTTTCACATGTGTTAGCTCATGGAACCCAAGGGCCCTGAGCTGGAAACAGCAAGTGAGTACTGATACGTGGCTGCAGAAACTCAGGAATAAGAAAATGTTCCAGTCTCCATATAGACTTGCCACCAGCTGTGCATGGATAGCATCTGGAAGTAGAGAGAGCATATGACAGAGGCCATGT
The DNA here is from genome assembly GCA_028658305.1 of Pachyuromys duprasi. Taxonomy (NCBI): domain Eukaryota; kingdom Metazoa; phylum Chordata; class Mammalia; order Rodentia; family Muridae; genus Pachyuromys; species Pachyuromys duprasi. Next base: position 18,393,053 of record CM053747.1, on the reverse strand, counting down.
GGTCTTGGGATGAAAGGGTTAATGAATCAGAGCAAACAAAGTCAAAGCACCTGTCTCCCAGTAGGTAAGGCAGCATAACTTTGCAGATTACCTAGGTTTTAAATGTTGCTTTATCAAACATAAAAATCCTTCATACCAGTTAATCTCAAAACTTGCCTGAGAGTCGTGTGAAATGATGACTATAAAGTACACCAGAAGTGATGTACATACAAACATAGTCTATCTCTCTGTCTGTCTGTCAGACTGTCTGTCTATCTATATTAGATATGTTAATGTTCTGTCTACATCATAACGGAGAAAGTGACTAGATCATAGCACAGAGGCCAAGGCTCATCTTCGAGATTAGGGATGGTATTGCACTCATCTGAGAGTCTAGAAAAGACAAAAGCATGTGGTGGCTCAACGAATTCTTCACGTGCTTCTACGGAAAGTTTCAGACACTGAACAGCATCTAAATTAATGTGAACCACAACTTACCGTTACATTATAGAAATGTGCCATTATGGAAAAGTGTAAACGTAACTAAATAAGCATTGTGGGAGTTGTGGCTCTGTGAACACCTGGTTTTGGTCCCGGAATAGCAAAGGAAAATACTCTGCTGCGGAGGTAAAGATGATTGTAGCATTAAAGAGTGGGCTGGAAAGCAAATGCCTTCAGCAAATTTATAAGTTCTTGATCATACATCACTGAAATAATCTTGCTCACTAAAGACTGAATAATCTGTGTCTTTTTTAAAGGATTGGGAGACCCAGCTTGCTTTTACGTTGGTGTAATTTTTATTTTAAATGGACTAATGATGGGATTGTTCTTCATATATGGTACATACTTGAGGTAAGACTAGTAAAGAGAATCACCCTGTAAGGACTGGTTGGTACCCATGGACTAAATAAAAAGAAACCTTAATGAAACCAATTAATCAATTGGTTTAGAAAAATTTATAAAACTTTTTTTTTATAACCAGTGCTATGCAAATAGAAATGAACTTCCACTAAAGAACATCTTAGATGCCTCCCTTTTATCCTCTTGGAGATTTTTGAAAACTAAACTCTCGAAGATGCACCTATGTGTAAATTAGGACAGTATTACATAGAAGGGTGTTATTTCTAATTTTATTCTTTTTGAAGTAAAATTTTAAAAGCTATCAAAAATATACATATCACTTATGGAAGACACATTCGTTAGCCACTCTTTCTTGATAATAGCATCAAAATTTTGTTAGGGATATAAATGTTCCTGGTTTCCAGATCATGAACTTAGTAATGACATCACATGTTATGCACTAACTCTCCATTGCTCTTTAGAAGAGCAAAGTGGATTAGAAAGTCAGCCTTGGTTATATCCCGGAATTCTTTGTCACAAGCCACAGGCTCAGCTGCCCCTTCTCTATTTCTTCTTAGTTTTGCTTGTATGTCTTTTCTGGAGCCATCCTGGGACTTGAGGGAAAGACCATAAAAATGCAGATATATCTGGCTCTATCCAGCCTAGCAAACCTGCATTGCTGAAATACTGCCAACAGATAATTTATTTTTCATTTTTGTTGAGTGATATAACACACATCCATATTGCTTGACTACTTTGTCAGATTTTTGTTTGTTTCTTTCTTTCTTTCGAAGACATTAGATTTCTTTTCAATGTTAATTTTGAATCACATAAAATTAGAAATTAAAAATATCTTGATTTAGGGTCTGGGGACAATATCTCAGCAAGAGTCCTTCTCCATTCCTAATTGTCTTATATTTTTAGACAGAATCTCTCACTGAACCTGGAGATCTCTGACTGGGTAGACATTCTAGCCAGTAAGCCTTGTTCTTCTTATCTCTACCTGTTAGTGCTGGGATTATGAGCTTTTTATGTGGGTAATAGGGATCCAAATTCATGACCTTAACTGTTGCTTTGGGCATCTCTTGGATGTGCAACTATGAAACTAGATCTCTCAATATCTTCCTGAACAAAAATCAGCTTTAAATGCTCAAGGAAAAAAAAACTTACTATAACGCCAGAAATTCTGAGACTACTACAAGAAAATACTAAATGATACAGACATAAGAAAGGACTTGCTGAATAGGATTCTAATAGGTCAGGAATAATTGCGGGCCTATACAGTCATACCACCCTAATGCAAGATCTAGTGTGATCTTGGAAGCTAAGCAGTGCTGATCCTGGTTAATAACATAGTGGGAGAAATAATTACAACAACCAACAAATTAGATTGTATGAAACCAAAAAGCTTTTCTGTGAAAAAGACAATAACTTACAGAGTTAATACAGAACCACATGAGAGAAACATATAGGAAGACTCAAAGTCAACACTATATAGAATTTCTCTCAAATCCATCTTAATGCTACACTAGTCACACTATCCAGAAATAGGAAATAGCCTAATTACCAGTTAAGAAATAAACTGATAAGGAAAATATGGTACATATAAACAATATAATAGTTTCAGTTTAAGAGGAATGAAATCATGACATTTGCAACAAAATGAATGCAACTGAAAATCATCAGTTTAAGCTAAATAAACCAGACTCAGAAAAAAACACACCCACATTTCAAATGTACACGTGTATGTGTGTGCTTGCTTATAAGTCATGACACCGGAAAGGAAATCTTGGGATGTGAAGAAGGCTCTTAAGAGTGGTGTAAAATAGAAATAACATTAAAACACACACGATAAGAAATCGGAAGGGGGCTAGAGAGATGGATCAGCAGTTAAGACCACTGGCTGCTCTTACAGAGGATCCAGGATCAGTTAACAGCACCCACATTGGGCATCCTGGAACTCTAGTTTCCGGGGCTCCAATGCCCTTTTCTGGCCTCCACACAGAGACGAGCAGAAGTGGGAACTGACGGGGAAAGGAAAGAGAACCAGCGGAGGGCAAGAGCTTAAGAGTGGAGAGTAGGGAGAGCATAGCTTATCGACACGTTTGTAGGAAGATTCCAGGACAAAAGTAACCGCTTTGCATGCTAACCTCAATAAAAATTAAAAGTAGCAAAGATAGTGTGGTACAGACACACAGTGGATTCTATTCAGCTGTAAATAAAAATAACATTATTTCATCTGCAAGAAAATGTATGGAACTGCAAAGTATATTATGCTAAATAATAAATACAGATAGATGTATGTATCATGTTTTCCTTGATATGCAGATTTAATCTAGATTTTAAGAATATAGACTGAGTTAATCAATTAGAAGGAATGCTGTAATTGGAAGGCAGGGGACTAATGGGTATGGAAGTAGAAAAGAAGAGTAAAGTAATGGGGGATGGGTTGCTGTATTTGCAGATGACCAGGGGTCAGGTTTCAACACCCACATGGCAGGTCACAATCATCTGTAAGTCCAGCGCCAGAGGATATGACACCCTATTCTGGCCTTCTCAGCACCAGGCATGCACACATGTAGTGCACACATATACACATGTACAGGAAAACACTTAACTGCATAAAGTAAAAATGAATAAATCTTTTTTAAAGTTTAAAAAATGAATAAGTAATGGGAAAAAGGAAAAATACAGGAAGTATGATTTTCTGAATTTGGATTTGCATAGATATAGCTTATATAATATAGCTTATGTTAACAACATATATTTTATATATGATATATACATATGTATAAGAGGCATAAAAGCAGAAGGCAGACCAACAAGAATGCAAAAAGGGGAAGGAACAAAAGGATGAAATGGGCTGAATGTATGCAAAGTAAAATCATATATGTATGATTTGCCATATATATGAAATGCCATAATGAAATCATTATGTGAATGCTAACTGAAATACATTTCTAAATTAAAAACAAGGGTGAATTGACATGCTTTCCCTTCTGATAACTGTAAGGCAGCTCACAGAGCCTTCTGACAGCCTTTCCCACCTCACACACATCTTCCACAGTTTATTATCTTACTACCTCTACACAGTGCTCACGGTTATTACCGCCTCCTGCTGGTTTTAGTTTTATTTTTTCGATCTCATTTCTTTCTCTCCCTTTCATCCCACCAACGTTCACTCTAATCCAAGCTGAGCAAACAGTGGCTGGTAAGGACATACAGAATCTGCTGGCTCGGTGTTTACAGTGCAGCGGCCTGGCATGTGGGCCGCGAATGAACGTGCAACAAGACAGAAACAGTACACAGCACGGGCCTAGGCATCTGTGATGGTTATTAGCCACCCTGGGGCTGATGTGGGAAAGCTGCAGGGCGGCTCCCTTCAGAGTATTTTCAGTCAGTTGAACAGTTAAGCCTAATTTCAAATGACAAAACCCACTTCCATTACTGACAGAATGACATAAAGACCAAGGGGCTGGGCTGTGTGGCTAAAATCATTTTATGCTCATGGTTTACTGAGAAAATATTTTAACGTAATTGTAAACTTGAAATTGTAGTATCTGTACACTTTGTGTTCCTATACAGTCAGGGTTAAAACAACAACTTTGGGAAATATTTCTGGTTATTAGCTTTATTTATTCATGTTTTAAGTACAGAAAATTATGTTTCTGATTTTGAGATAGTTTTATGAGAGGACCCTGTGTATTGCATGTTATAACTGTGTGCTTCGTTCTTTTTACAGTGGGAGTCAGTTAGGAGGTCTAATTACAGTAGTGTGCTACTTTTTCAATCATGGAGAGGTTTGTTGTCTATTCAATTCCTTATTCTATATAGACTATTGATATTTGCAAATGCTCTATATTTAACATGGTTTAAGATATTTAAGATGTTATTTAAGATAACATGGTTTCCTGGCTATCTTAAGTACCTCAAAGCCTCAAATGCCAGGCTCATGCCTTCAGGGCTATGGTGTACCCCGGGCCAGTGGTCCTCAAAGCTTCTACTCCTGCATCTTTTTCTGTCCCTTGGCTGAATTGTGTGTGATTTGATATAGTTCTTGTTTCTGAGTGTGACAACTAATAGTGCTCCGCCTAATGGCCATGACAGAGAATATCAAAGGACCAGAAGCTACCAGACAGTGAGAAGTAGGATTTAATGAGCCTAGCATTAAAACTCTGAAAGTAAGCCAACCCCTGAGTTTTAGGCGAGCAATATTTACTATAAAATGGAAAATAATGCAAACTGAGTATTTTATGAATTTAGGCTACCCGTGTGATGTGGACACCGCCTCTCCGGGAAAGTTTCTCATATCCATTCCTTGTACTTCAGATGTATGTTTTAACTACTATTCTCAGGTAATTTCATTCATAAAACAAAGTTAAATAAACTATTATGTTGTCTTTCTGAAAATTTGCTTTAATCTACTGTCACAATTATTAAATTGAAGGTATGTTTTAAACTTTTTAAAATTGATTCAGTTATCATTCTGAATTCAGTAATTCTACATAAATTTATTACTCTCTATTGAAAACGTGAGCCTACAGGTTCTAGATAATAATATTATGGTTTCAAAATTGTTTTATTTTGTATAAATTAGTATTTTGCCTAGTATTGTGCACATTCACTGTATGTATACCTGGTGCCTACAGAGGCCAGAAATGTACTTGATTCCCTGGAAATGGAGCTATAAATGTTTGTGAGTCACCATGTGAGTGCTCGGAAGTGAAACTTAATCTTCAGCAAAAGCCATTTTTTCTAGCCCCACTCAAAGGTGTCTCAGAAACAAAGTTTTCTTTCTTAAAGCTAACATGTTCCAGCTCTCCCCCGCCAAAAAACAAAACAAAAAACAAAAACAAAACCGAAGCAAAAAACCCCTGTGTCTTTTTTGAAATAATATTAACATATGTGCCATGAAAACAGGTGCCATGTGCAAACAGATTTGGGAAGTTGTAAATTTTATAGTTCCAAAGTGTGTATATACACACAGAGATGTATTATTGAATAATATACACACATGTAATACATATATAATTCATTTCTGATGAAGTTCTAATAGTTCAGCCAGTTTCAAATCAGTTGTTTTAAACACACTCTTATGTGAATTAAGTTTTTGAGCATTTGAGAAACTTATGAAGTCTGAGAAATACAAAGAGCAGAATACTTTAAATAGCTTTTTTATATGAATAAATTTCATAGATCTTAGTGAAATCTGTCACTGAATGAAATCATGATCAGTATCTCCTCTAAACTCCCAGGGAATAACATAATTTTCTAATCTTTGGCATGTTCTAACTTAAATGAAAATCCTTAATTCCCTTCCCTTCTCTTTCCCTTTTCTTCTCTCTCTCTCTCTCTCTCTCTCTTTCTTTCTTTCCTTCTTTCCTCTGGCAAAAGGCAAATGGTTCCCGTGTAGTATTGTTGCAGATTACACAATGTGAATGCCAACTGCAGCAGCTGACCTTTCACTTTACTGTTTCAAGAGCTCCCCTGGCATCCTCCACAAGTGTTGACACCCTCCTGGCCAGCATGTGTGCTTCTTCTCACTCTTTTCTGAGTTGTGTGTGCTGATAGACACAGTGAGGAACACAGGAGCAGGGTCATGTCCTGTTTCCTGAGATTTGACTGGAGGATTAAAACTGAATGGCAAACAAAGGACATAGAGTAACTTAGTGTGATCCTAACCAAGCAAGTCAAAAACTAATATGAAAAAAACTTCCAATCTCTGAAGAAAGAAATAGAAGAAGACATCAGAAGACGGAAAGATCTCCCATGCTAAAGGCTGGGCAAGATTGAAATAGTACAAATGGCTATCTTACCAAAAGCAATCTTCAGATTCAACACAATTCCCATCAAATTACCAATACAATAATTTACAGACCTTGAAAGAGAAATTCTCAACTTACGGAATAACAAAAAACCCAGAATTGCTAAAACAATGAAAGCTCTTCTGGAGGTATCTCCATCCCTGTTCTCAAGTTGTACCATAGAGCAACAGTAATAAAAACTGCATGCTACTTGTATAGAAACAGAATGGTTGATCAATGGAATCAAATAGAAGACCCAGAAATAAACCCACACGCTTATGGACACCTGATTTTTGACAAAGATGCCAAAACCATACAAGAGAAAAAAAGATAGCATCTTCAACAAATGGTGCTGGTCTAACTGGATATCTGCATGTAGAAAAATGCAAATAGACCCGTACTTACCCTGCACAAAACTAAAGTCCAAGTGGATCAAAGACCTCAATATAAAAGCAGACACACTAAGTCTGTTAGAAAAAAGTCAGGAAGAGCCTTGAACTCATTGGCACAAGAAACAGCTTCCAGAACAGAACACCACCAGCATAGGCTCTAAGGTCAACAATCAATAAATGGGACCTCATGAAACAGTAAAGCTTTTGTAAAGCAAAAGACACTGTCTTCAGAACAAACTGACAGCCTACAGACTTGGAAAGGATCTTCATCAACCCTATATCTGACAGAGGGCCAATATCCAGTATATATAAAGAACTCAAGAAGTGAAACAGCAAAAATAAAGTAATTAAAAATGGGGTACAGAGCTAAACAGAGAATTCTCAATAGAGGAATATCAAATGGCAGAGAAACACCTAAAGAAATGTTCAACATGCTTATCTATCAGGGAAATGCAAATAAAAATGACCCTGAGATTTCACCTTACACCATCAGAATGACTAAAATAAAAAACTCAAGTGACAACACATGCTGAGTAGGATGTGGAGAAAGGGGAACCCTCCTCCATTGCTGGTGGGAATGTAAACTTGTACAAACTATTTGGAAATCAGTATGGTGCTTTCTCAGACAATTAGGAATAGTGCTACCTCAAGATCCAGCTATACTACTCCATATATCCAAAAGATGCTTAAGTATACAACAAGGACATTTCCTCAACAATGTTCATAGTAGCTTTATTTGTAATAACTAGAAGCTGGAAACAACCCAAATGACCCTCAATTGAGGAATCGATATAGAAATTGTGGTACAGTTACACAGTGGGATACTACTCAACAATTAAAAACACAGAAATCATGAAATTTGCATGCAAATGGTGGTAACTAGAAAAGATCATCCTGAATAAGGTATTCCAGAAGCAGAAATACACACATGGTATATACTCACTTAAAAGTGGATATTAGGTATATTAAGTAGGATAATCATACTAAAATCTGTACACCAAAAGAAGCTAATCAAGAAGGAAGACCCCGGGTAAGATGATCAGTCCTCATTCAGAAAGGCAAAGGGGATGGATATTGGAAGAGGGAGAAAACAGGGAACAGGTCAGGAGCCTACAACAGAGGGCCTCTGAAAGACTCTACCTTGCAGGATATCAAAGCAGAGGCTGAGACTGATAGACAAACTTTGGGCAAAGTACAAGGAATTTTATGAAAAAAGGAGGGACATTAAAGACCTTCAGGAGACAGGAGCTCCACAAGGAGAGAAAAAAATCTGGGCCCAGGGATCTTTTCTGAGACTGATACTCCAACCAAGAACCATTGATGGAGATAACCTAAAACCCCTGCCAAGATACAGCCCATGGCAGCTCAGTGTCCAAGTGGGTTCCCTAGTTATGGGAACAGGGACTGTCTGTGACATGAACTCAGTGGCCTGCTCTTTGATCACCTCCCCTGAGGGGGGGTGCAGCCTTACCAGGACACAGAGAAAGACAGTGCAGCCAGTCAGGATGAGACCTGATATGATAGGATCAGATGGAAGGGAAGGAGGACCTCCCTTATCAGTGGACTTGGGAAGGGACATGGGAGGAGATGAGGGAGAGAGGGTAGGATTGGGAGGGAATAAAGGAGGGGGCTACAGCTGCGATACAAAGTGAATAAACTGTAATCAATAAAAAGAAATTAATTAAACTGAATGGCGAACATTTTTTATGAGGAACTGAAGTTATATTTTAAACAATTTAGTTTACTGAAAAATTGTACAATATTGTTTCCAGTTGTCTAATTTTGTTTTATTTAAGCATTTTTTAGTTTTCAAGTATTTTAAATAATTTTAGTAAATTAATTTTCAAAATTATAGTTTGTATGTTATATAAGAGTTAAGGAGATTAGTTAGGTTTTTCTAAACATTTAACAAAGACTCCTTTGTTCTTGAGTTACTAGCTATCTTTACATCAAAACTTATTGATGTTGTACTTTTTTATCTAGGACCCCCACCATTCAAAAAAAACAGTACATGGCGCTCTGTTTTTCCAATGTCGCTTTTATGCTTCCTTGGCAGTTTGCTCAGTTCATACTTTTCACACAGGTAAGATGGTTTAAAATAATTTAAGCTGAATGCATATGGGCATGGTTATTCTAGAAGACGGCTGTAGAACGCTAGTCTTCTTTTATTTTTTGAGGCTAACCTCATATTCACACTGCAGCCCAAGATGACCATGAACTTGTGCTATTCCTGCCTTCCCCTCACAGGTGCAGGGGTAAGACAAGCAACCACCACACCCAGCTGATTTCATTCATGCTGTTAAGTAGTATGAAGTTAAGGACTGATCATAAAGCCTTTATAATTGTCTGCAGTCTGTTCGGTATGAGGAGCAAAATTCTACTAGGAACCACTTCTGTTTTTAAAATTTTTTATTAATTACACTTTATTCACCTGTAGCTCCCTCCCTCCTCCTCTTCCAATCCCTCCCTTCCTCCCACTTCTGCACACATGTCCCTTCCCAAGTCCACTGATAGGGAAGGTCTTCTTTTCCTTCCTTCTGCTCCTAGTCTATTAGGTCTCATCAGGAGTGGCCACATTGCCTTCCTCTGTGGCCTCGTTAGGCTGCTCCCTCCTCAGGGGGAGGTGAACAAAGAGCAGGCCCATCAGTTCATGTCAGAGACAGTCCTTGTTCCCATTACTAGGGAACCCACTTGGAGACTGAACTGCCATGGGCTACCTCTGTGCAGGGGTTCTAGGTTATCTCCATGCATGGTCCATGGTTGGAGTATCAGTCTCAGGAAAGACCCCTGTGCTCAGATTTTTTGGTTCTGTTGCTCTCCTTGTGGAGTTCCTGTCCTCTCCAGATCTTACTAATTCCCACTTCTTTCATAAGATTCCCTGCACCCTGCCCAAAGGTTGGCCATAAGTCTCAGCATCTGCTTTGATAGTCTGCAGGGCAGAGCCTTTCAGAGACCCTCAGTGGCAAGCTCCTGACTTGTTCCCTGTTTTCTCCTTCTTCTGATGTCCATCCTCTTTGCCTTTCTGGATGGGGACTGAGTACATTAGCCAGAGTCCTCCCTCTTGATTAGATTCTTTAGGTGTACAGATTTTAGTAGGTTTATCTTATATTATATGAGTGAGTATATATACCATGTGTGTTTTTCTGCTTCTGGGATAGCTCACTCAGGATGATCTTTTCCAGTTCCCACCATTTACCTGAAAATTTCATGGTATCCTTGTTTTTTATTGCTGAATAATATTCCATTGTGTAGATGTACCACAATTTCTGTATCCATTCCTCAGTTGAGGGGCATCTGGGTTGTTTCCAGCTTCTGGCTGTTACAAATAAAGCTGCTACAAACATGGTCGAACTAATATCCTTATTTTGTACTTGAGCCTCTTTTGGATATATACTTGGGAGTGGTATAGATGGATCATGAGGAAGCGCTATTCTTAGTTGTCTGAGGAAGCACCAGATTGATTTCCAGAATGGTTGTACAAGTTGATCTTAGAGCCTGTGCTGTTGGTGTTCTGTTCAAGAAGTTGTCTTCTCTGCCAATGAGTTCAAGGTTTAGTGTGTCTGGTTTTATATTGAGGACTTTGATCCACTTGGACTTTAATTTTGTGCAGGATGATAAGTATCTATCTATTTGCATTTTTATACATGTAGACATCCAGTTAGACCAGCACCATTTGTTGAAGATGCTGTCTTTTTTCCATTGAATGGTCAAAAATCAGGTGTCCATAAGTGTGTGGATTTATTTCAGGGTCTTATATTTTATTCCGTTGATCCACCAGTCTGTTTCTATGCTAGTACCATGCAATTTTTAGTATTGTTGCTCTATACTACAGCTTGAGATCAGGCATGGAGATACCTCCAGAAGATCTTTCACTGTAGAGGATTGTTTTAGCAATTCTGGGTTTCTTGTTGTTCCATATGAAGTTGAGAATTTTTCTTTCAAGGTCTGTAAAGAATTGTGTCAGCAATTTGATGGGACTTGCATTGAATCTGTAGATGGCTTTTGGTGAGATGGCCATTTTCACTATATTAATCCTGCCAAGGCATGAGCATGGGAGATCTTTCCATCTTCTGATATCTTCTTCTAATTCTTTCTTCAGAGTCTGGAAAATTTTTTTCATACAAGTCTTTGACTTACTTGGTTATAGTCACACCAAGGTACTTTATGTCCTTTGTGGCTATTATGAAGGGTGTTGTTTCCCTAATTTCTTTCTAACCCCATTTATCTTTTGTATACAGGAGGGCTATTGATTGTTTTGAGTTAATTTTTTTTATCCAGCCACTTTGCTGAAGGTGTTTATCAGCTGTAGAAGCTCTCTGGTAGAATTTTTGGGGTCACTCATGCATACTATCATGTCATCTGCAAATAGAGATACTTTGACTTCTTCCTTTCTGATTCCTATCCACTTTATCTCCTTTACTTGTCTTATTGCTCTAGCTAGGACTTCAAGACCTGTGTTGAATAGATATGGAGAGAGTGGGCAGCCTTTCTTTGTCCCTGATTTCAGTGGGATTGTTTTAAGTTTCTCTCCATTTAGTTTGAGGTTAGCTATAGGCTTGCTGTATATTGCCTTTACTATGTTCAAGTATGTGCCTTATATCCCTGATTTCTCCAATATTTTAAACATAAGTGGATGTTGGATTTTGTCAAATGCTTTTTCAGAATCTAAGGAGATTATGTAGTATTTTTCTTTCAGTTTTTTATTTGGTGGATCACATTGATGGATTTCTGTATGTTGAACCACCCCTGCATACCTGGGATGAAGCCTACTTGGTCATAGTGGATGATATCTTTGATGTGCTCTTGGATTCGGTTTGCAAGTATTTTGTTGAGTATTTTTGAGTCAATGTTCATAAGAGAGATAGGTCTGAAGTTCTCTTTTTTTGTTGGATCTTTGTGTGGTTTAGGTATCAAGGTGACTGTGTCTTCATAGAATGAGTTTGGTAGTGTTCCTTGTGTTTCTATTTTGTGGAACAGTTTGAAGAGTATTGGTATTTGCTCTTCTTTAAAGGTCTGGTAGAATTATGCGCTGAAACCATCTGGTCCTGAGCTTTTTTGGATGGGAGACTTTTGAATAACCACTTCTATTTCCTTAGGGGTTATAGCATTATTTATTTGTTTTACCTGGTCTTGATTGAGCTTTAGTAAGTGGAATCGATCAAGAAAATGTCCATTTCATTTAGATTTTCAAATTTTGTGGTGTTTAGGCTTTTGAAGTAAGACCTAATGATTGTTTGGATTTCCTCAGTGTCTGTCATTATCTTCCCTAACCCATTTCTGATTTTGCTGATTTGGACAGTTTCTCATTGCCGTTTAGTTAGTTTGGCTAAGGGTTTGTCTATCTTGTTGATTTTCTCAAAGAACCAGCTCTTGGTTTCATTGATTCTTTGAATTGTTTTATTTGTTTCTAATTTGTTGCTTTCAGCCCTGAGTTTGATTATTTCCAGCTGTCTACTCCTTTTTGGTGTGTCTGCTTCTTTTTTTTTCCCTAGGGCTTTCAGTTGGGCCATTAAGTTGCTTGTATGAGATGTTTCAGATTTCTTCTTGAAAGCATGAACTTAGTGCTATGAACTCTCCTTTTAGTACTGCTTTCATCTTGTCCCATAAGTTTGGGTATGTTTTGCTTTCATTTTCATTGAATTCTAGGAAGACTTTAATTTTTTTCTTTATTTCTTCCCTGACCCAGATGTCATTGAGTAGCAATATATGTGTAGGCTTTTTTTTTTCCTTTCTTTCTGTTGTTGTTGAAGTCCAGCGTTAGTTCATGGTGGTCAGATAGGATACATGGGATTATTTCAATCTTTTTGTATCTGTTGAGGCTTGTTTTGTGACCAACCATATGGTCTATTTTGGAGAAGGTTCCATGAGGTGCTCAGAAGAAGACAAATTCTTTTGTGTTTGGTGAAAGGTTCTGTAGATGTCTGTTACTTCCGTTTGATTCATGACCTCTGTTAAACAGAGTCATTGTTTCTTTTTTAATTTCTGTTTTGTTGACCTGGCCTTTGTTGAGAGTGGGGTGTTGAAGTCTCCCACTATTAATGTGTGGAAATCTATGTGTGGTTTCAGTTTTATTAATGTTTCTTTTACAAACGTGGGTGCTCTTGTATATGGGGCATAGATGTTCAGAATTGTGGTGTCTTCCTGGTGTAGTTTTCTTTTGATTAGTATGAAATGACCTTCCCTATCTCTTTTGATTAGTTTGGGTTAAAAATCTAATTTATTAGACATTAGAATAGCTACTACTCCTTCTTGATTCTTGGATCCATTTGCTTGGAAAACCGCCTTCCAGCCCTTTACTCTCAGATAATATCTATGTTTGTGACTTAGGTGTGTTTCTTGTATGCAGCAGATTGTTGGATCTTGTTTACGTATCCAATCTATTAATCTGTGTCTTTTTATTGGAGAGTTGAGTCCATTGATGTTAAGGGAGATTAATGGCCAGTGGCTGTTAGATGCTTTGATTTTGCTGTTGGCTATGGTAGTGTGTTATGTGCTTGGCTTCTTTTAGTTTTGCTGTAGTGAGGTTATTAGTTTCCTGTGTTTTCCTGAATGTAGTTAGTTTTCCTGGATTGTATTTTTCCTTTTAGTATCTTTTGTAACGCTGGATTTGTGGGTAGATATTCTGTAAATTTGTTTTTGTCATTGAATATCTTGCTTTCTTCATCTATGATGACTGAGAGTTTTGCTGGATGTATTAGCCTGGGCTGACATCTGTGTTCTCTTAGGGTCTGCATGATGTCCAGGCTCTTCTGGCTTTCATAGTTTCTGTTGAGATGTCAGGTGTGATTCTGATGGGTTTGCCATTATATGTTACTTGGCCTTTTTCCCTTACAACTTTTAGTATATTTTTTGTTGTTGTTGTTCTGTATACTTACTGTTTTGATTATTATGTGGCAGGAAGATTTTCTTTTCTGGTGTAATTTATTAGGTGTTCTGTAGGCCTCTTGTATTCTTATAGGCCTCTCCTTTAAGTTGGGGAAATTTTCTTCTATGTTTTTTTGAAGATATTTTCTGGGACTTGGAGGAGGGAATCTTCTTTTTCCTCTATTCCTATTATTCTTAGGTTTTGTCTTTTCATGTTGTCTTGGATTTCTTGGATGGTCTGTGTCAGGAATTTTTTGGATTTATCATTTTCTTTGACAGATAAATTGATTTCTTCCATTGTATCTTCTACACCTGAGAGCTTTCTTCTATCTCTTATAGTCTATTGGTAATGCTTACCTCTGTAACTCCTGTTTTCTTCCCTAAAATCTTCCTCTCCATGTTTTCCTCCATTTGTGTTTTCTTTAAATTTTCCAATTCTATCTTCAGATCTTGAGTTTGTTGATTTCCTTCACCTGTCTGATTGAATTTTCCTGTTTTTCTTTTAGTTCCTTCAGCTGTTTGTTTGAACATTACTCTATTTCTTTTATTTCTTTCAGTGATTTTATTTTCCTCTCTGAAGGCCACAAAGTATTTGGCTGCATCTTCCCGTATTTCTTCATGGATGGCCATAATCTATTTCTTTTTATCTTCCTGTATTTCTTTACTGATGGCCATAATCTGTCTTTAACTTCCTCCATTTCTTTACAGGTGGCCATAATCTGATGGATTTTATCTTCCTCTAATTCTTTATGTATTTTGTTTGCTCTATTATCCCCTTCATCAGCACAGACGTAAGGTCATAGCTGTGTAGGTTTATTCTGGGGTCTTCTATTATGTTTCATTGGTCTACATGTCTGTTTTTGTGCCAATAGAGAGCTGTCTTTGTCACTGTGGCTCTATAGTAGAATTTGAAGTCAGATAATGTGCTACTTCTGGCTCTGTTAGATTTCCTTAGAAGTCTTGTTCTAAGTCTGTTCTTTTGTACTTCAATATGAACTTTAGCAGTTTTTCTACTTCTGTGAAGAATGCCATTGGAACTTTAGAAGTGATTGCTTTAAATCTGTAGATTGCTGTTTTCCATTCTTTATCCTTCCCTCATTCAGTACATCCTGACCACAGTTTCCCTTCTCTCTTCTACTCCAAGTCCCTCCCCACCACCTTTCCTCTCTCCAGATCCAGTCCTCCAAATTACCCCTTGAGAAAAGAACAGGCCTCCCAAGGATATCAACCAACAATTTACAATATGTAACATAGTTATAATATTACAAATTTGTAACAAATATTGTAACAAATTACAATATGACTACACATACATTCTCATATCAAGACTGGACAAGGTAACCCAGTAGGAGGAAAAAGATCCCAAGAACAGGCAGAAGAATCAAAGCCTGCATTCCCACTGTTTGAAAGAACACCAAGTTAACATACAAGCAAATGTCCTAGCTCCATGATTATGGGTTAAGTGTCCCTTATGAGCTCTGGTTAGTTGATTCTGTGGTCTGTATTCTTGTGGTGTCCTTGACCCTTCTGGGTTCCTATAATCCTTCCTCCCCCTCTTCTCCAGGATTCCCACGAGCTTCACCTAATGTTTGGCTGTAGCTTTCTGCATCTGCTTCCAATAGTTCCTGGATGTAGCCTTTGTGATAACCATTATACTAGGCCCCAGTTTATGAGTTTAGCTGGATATAATTAGGAATCATTTAATTTACTTTTTTTCCAGTTTGTGTTTAGTTCTATCCTGAATCTCTGGGCTGTGGTGCCAGTACCTGGCAGTGTCAGGTACTGGTTCCATCTCTTGGAGGTCCCAGTCCCAGTGCTGGGAGCCTTGCCTGGATATAGAAGATGGCTGGTTGAGGCTTCCTATATCCCATTACTAAGAACTTTTGCTAAGGCCTTTTCCTAAATTCCATTGCCCTAGGTTTCTACCTTATCCCTGAAATGCGCTCCAGTTGAACTAATCTCACCAGGTACTCTCTCCTCCCATATCCCACCTTCTGTTCCCTTTCCCGCCCCTCCCCTGTCCACCCCCGGAATCCATTTTATCCCCTCCCTAGGGAAATCCATACTTCTTACCTTGAGTCTTCCTTGTTACTTAGTGTCTCTGGATCTCTGGATTATACGATTATCCTTTATTTCACATCTAATATCTACTTATAAGTGAGTACATAGTTTTGTTTGTTCTCTGGGTCTGGGCTACCTTACTCAGGATAATTTTTTTTTCTAGTTCCATCCATTTGTCTGCAAATTTAACAACTGCATAATGTTCCATTGTGTAAATGTAGCACATTTTCTTTACTCCTCCCTTTCTTGGTGGAGAGACGTCTAGGTTGTTTCCAGCTTCTGGCTATTATAAATAAAAGTGTTATGAAGATAGTTGAGCAAGTGTCCTTATGATAGGGTGGCACATCCTTTGGGTCTATGCCCAGGAATGTTATTGGTGAGTCTTGAGGTAGATAGATTTCTGACAAACCACCATATTGAGTTCTAAAGTGGCTATATAAGTTTTTAATCCTAATTGCAGTGGACGAATGTTCCCCTTAATCCACATCCTTGACATCATGAGAAATCACATGTGTTTTCAATCTTAGCATTTCTGAAGGGTGTAAGATGGAATCTTGGACATTTGAAGTTCCTCTGTTGAGAATTATCTTTGGATCTTTAACCCATTGTTTAATTGGATTTTTTTGATTGTTGATAACTACTTTCTTGAGTTCTTTATATATTTTGGATATGAGCTCTTTCTTTCAGATGTGGAGTTGGTGAAGATCTTTTCCCATTCTGTAGGTTGCCATTTGAATTTTTGATGGTGTCCTTTGCCTTACAGAAATTTTTCAGTTTCATGAGGTCCCATTTGTTAATTGTTGATCTAGTGCCTACACTACCGGTGTTCTGTTTAGAACGATGTTTCATGTACCAATGTGCACTCAAGGCTATTCCCCACTTTCTCTTTGATCAGGCTCAGTGTATATGTTTTTATGTTGAGATATTTGAGTAGAGGGTTGTTCAGGTTCCATGAGTTTTTAGGCTCTCTGCTGTTTCTCTTGTTGTGGAAATCCAGCTTTAATCCATGGTAGTCTTATAGGTTACAGGAAGATATTTCAGTGTTCTTGTATCTGCTGAGACTTGTTTTGTGGCCGGTTTTGGAGAAGGTTCCATGAAGCGTTGAGAAGAAGATATATTCTTTTGGGTTTGGGTGTAACATTCTGTAGTTTTATGTTAGATCCATTTGATCATAACATCTGTTTGCTCCATTATTTCTCTGTGTAGTTTTTGTCTGCATACCTGTCCATTGTTGAGACTTGGGTATTGAAGTCTCCCACTATTTGAATTTTGGGGTTCACCCTCAAGAAGACCAACAGTGTCAACTAACCTAGGCTCCCAGGGGCTTGTAGAGACTGGAGCAACAAGCAAAGAACACGCATAGACTGTACACTAGGCCCACAACACATATGTAACTGATGGACAGCTTGGTCCTCATGTGGGTACCCTAGCAACAAGGGGAGCATGGGCCATGTTTGACATGGACTCATTTGCCTGTTTTTGGATCACTTGGACCTAGCTGGGTTCCCTTGTCTGACCTTAATAGGAGAAGATGTACTAAGTCCTGATGTGACTTGATGGGCTGGGGTGGGTTGCTTTTTGGGGATCCAAACCAAGGGCATGGGAGGGTTCTAAGTGCAGGTGGGCCTCTTACTTGTTCTTCTGACTTGATTGCTTGTTTTGGGGGT
This sequence comes from Pachyuromys duprasi, assembly GCA_028658305.1. NCBI lineage: Eukaryota > Metazoa > Chordata > Mammalia > Rodentia > Muridae > Pachyuromys > Pachyuromys duprasi. The sequence goes on along the minus strand of CM053747.1, from coordinate 18,375,446 downwards.
GTCATACAGAATTAGCTTAAGGCTAAGTTGATGATAATTTTCCAGACAATAATGAATTTGTTTCCAACAGGCAAAAGCTGTAGCAATGTTACATTATTGGCTTAGAGTGAAATGATTCAAAAGTAGGTTTTGTTCTCTATGATAACTTCTTTCTTTCTGGTTCACTCTTATGACATAGACCTTTCAAGTCTCAAACCAAAGCCTGGAACTTTAGAAAGCATCTTTGTCTCTGTGTACCCTCCTGCGCAGTCTGCCTGCTTAGCATGTTGTTTTTCACCTGTCACATAACCAGCATGCTTCAGCCATTGCTGGAACTGCAAAACTATTCTGAAAGAGAAATTACCCAATTATCAATGTCAGAGGTAGAGATTCCCATTATTTCCTGGGACTTATCTTCTTAGTTTCTGATTGTTCTGCTAATAATAATAGTAATTAAAAACCTGTGTATACCATACATGTATATATGCCTATATGGTTATACTTTTTCCCAGCTGGTAAGTTAGATCAAATCTCTTTGCTTCTAGCATCAGAAATACAACTGGTCCCTTGTATTTCCTTTTTTTAAAAAGAATGAACTATGTGTTTTCTACATTTTTTTTCACATTTGGGTTTTTATATTTTTATTTCAGATAGCCTCATTATTTCCCATGTATGTTGTGGGTTACATTGAGCCAAGCAAATTTCAGAAGATCATTTATATCAACATGGTAACATTTTTAATATTTATGTCTAATATTAAAATGTATCAGCTTATAAAGCATAAGTAATTCTGTTTTATGAGATACTTCCTTTTCGATAGTATTTCAGGCATGTGATATCAATGGCATCATGTCAGGCTCTGGGTTGTATTGTCCCTTTCTGGAAAAAAGACAATACTACTATTTACTGTGGACAAACTGTCCTCTTTAAAGATGTGCTTAATTTTGCTTTATGTGTATGAGTGTTTGTCTGCATGAATATATATGCATTGCATGTGTCCAGTGCCCACCGAGTAAAGAATTGGGTCCCCTGGAACTGCAGGTTCAGGTGGTTGTGAGTTGCCATGTGGGAGCTGGGTATTGAACCTGATCCTTGGTCTTCTGCAAGACAGCCAGTACTCTAAACTGCTGAACCATCTCTGCAGCCCTTTAGTCTTTAATTTTACATTTTAATGTTGGCATTAATTTTGGATTTTTTTCTCCTTTACACCTGGAAATTTTTAAAACACTTTACAACTGTGAAATTCTGCAACTGAAATTTTATACTGCTGAACTTTCGAAAATCTTAATTCTCAAAAGCATCTTATTTAAAAACATTAAATGCTAACAAAATCTTTCATAAAATTATGCATCAAAACATTAGTGAAAATGTATTTATCACTGTCTTATATGTCACTCCATTATATAAACTATAGAAACCACTGTAGCACATGAACAATTTAAATTATGCTATAAGTAATTTACAAACTTGAATTTTAATACTTCAATCCTGGCAGTGGAATTCTATTTTTATTTGGCCAAAACCCATTATTAATTATATGAATGAAATTTATATAATCAATGGTTTATATGATATGATCAAAGTATATGATCTATTTATGAGAAAATGTCATAATAAAATGTGTTGTGTACAGCGAATATACACTAATACAAATGCATAAGATATAATTACTTACCTGTCTCCAAAGTATAAGTACATGTATTGACTATTAATCATTTTGTTTCCATTTTCCAGGGTTCTGTTGTCCTATGTTTCATTTTGATGTTTGGGAATCCAATGTACTTAAGTTCTTATTATTCCTCATGTTTGTTAGTGACATGGGTAAGTTTCAGAAAGTTAAGCATAGCTTTTTGAGGGAAAGGAGAATGTTAAGAGTTATGTTATACAAGTTTGCATTTCCACCAGCAACGGAGGAGGGTTCCTCTTTCTCCACAGCCTCTCCAACATGCGTTGTCACTAGAGTTTTTGATTTTAGCTATTCTGGAGGGTGTAAGGTGAAATCTCAGAGTCATTTTGATTTGCATCTC
>CM053747.1:18351624-18372940 GCA_028658305.1 Pachyuromys duprasi | reverse complement strand
ATCCAAAAGATGCGCAAGTACACAACAAGGACATTTGCTCAACCATGTTCATGGCTGCTTTATTTGTAATAGCCAGAACCTGGAAACAACCCAGATGTCCCTCAGTTGAGGAATGGATACAGAAATTGTGGTACTTTTACACAATGGAATACTATTCAGCAATTAAAAAGGAGGAAATCATGAAATTCGCAGGCAAATGGTGGGACCTGGAAAAGATCATACTGAGTGAGGTATCCCAAAAGCAGAAAGAAACATATGGTATATACTCACTTATATAAACCTATAGGATAGGAAGTTCAAGCTGAAATCTACACACCTAGAGAGGATATACAAGAAGGAGGACCCAGTTTGGTATGATCAATGCTTGTTTGAAAGAACAAATGGGATGGACAGTGAGTGGAAGAGAAAACAAGCAACAGAACAGGAGCATGCCAAAGAGGACCTCTGGGGGGGTGTCAATGTATGGATGTATCAGAGCGGATATTAAGACTCGAGATCAAGCCTCTGACAGAGGGCGAGAAGTAATGATAGATCTGGGGGAAGGTGTTGAGACTTGGGGAGAACAAGAGCTCCACAAAGACCAAACTGAGCAGGGGTCTTGCATGAGACGGTTTCTACAATCAAGGATGATGTGTGGATGTGGCCTGGAACCCCGCACAGATGGGGCCCATGATAGCTTGGTGTAGGACTGAAGACCCTACTCAGGGAAACAGGGACTGTTTCAGTCATGATCTTGATGGCTGACTCTTTGACCCTCCCCCATACAAGCCGGGGACTGACAGACTGGCTAGATCCCAGGGGAGGACATTGCAGCCAGCCCTGAGGAGACAGGATAAGCTGGGGTTGGATGGAAGGGAAGGAGGTCCTCCCCTGTTGGTGGACTTGGAGGGGGCAGGGAGGAGGGAGATGAGGGAGGGATTGGGAGGGGAGGAGGGACTGAGGGAGGGGGCTACGCCTAGGATTCAAAGTACCTAACCTGTGATTGAGATAAAAATAAATAAATTAAAAAAATTTAAAAAAGAGTTATGTTATTAAGAATCAGAAAGGATTTAGAAAGCAAAAATATTAAAACTCAAGAACAACCTCCAAGGATTGATTTAGTGCATTGCACCTGGGAAAGGCCATTTTTGTTTTACTATTGCTAGTATCTTGTCATATAAAAATAAAAATTGGAAGGAGCAGAGAATGTTCCCAATTCTGGTTTATGCATATCAGAAGTGTAACTAAAAGTAATAAAATGGATTTATTGAACCATCACTCTAAAAATAAAAAATAAAATATGATTTTCAAGAGTACCTTAAACAAGCTTAGATCCATCTATAAATTTTACAGCACTAGATTCTTGCTGATACTTACTAATCCATCTATTTTCTGCCCTAAACTCAGCGAGTCTATCACCTCCACCCACTCATACCGAAGCAGGAAAGTCCTTACATCGGATGTTGCCTGCAAAGACTTGTGCCTGATAATCATTAAAACAAATAGGATGTGCCTGTGGAGATGAACCCACTCAATTTTTGTTGAGAAAGACACAAGCGTAAACAATAGAGGCAAATATAAGGCCTAGACAATGTGTAAAATTGTACCTTGCTCATTAAGTAATCAAGTGATAATGAGGAAATAGAGGAAAGGTCGTGTTCAGCACTGTAAGAACTGACAGTGCAAAGCACAGTTGACTTTCTCAGTATTATCCACATCCCACTCACTTTCCACAGGACCTGCTTGCAGAGAATGGACCACATAACTCAGTGAGGTAGAAATGAAGCACACCAAGCAGTCTTCTCTGTCTTCAAGGAAGTTTATCTTGTCCACAATTTGAAAAGTCAATCATTAAGGCATTAATTACAGAAGTAGTTGAGATGGGAGGGAATAACTGTATAACATCAGTGTAAATTTTACTTATTTTTGGTCACATGTCTTTTAGGCAATAATGCAAAAGAAAAACAAAATCCAAAAATTGGGAGGCAATGAACTCCACTTTTGGGTAAGATTTGATGTTTCTAACATTTTTTCAATTCATCTTTTTATTTATCAAATGTAATAAAGTAAGTTTCATTAAATAAAAACACAAATATAATTGGCTTATAGGTTCTCTCTGAGGCATTCCTGTACCTTACAGTGAAAATGGAGATAGATGTGTCTACCTAGTAGTTGATAATGTGACACTGCTAATATACAGTAGTCTTAACTTTAGAAAAGTGTCATTTTGATAATTTAGTGGATATCAGTTATTCTACTTTTGAACTATAGAAAGTAGTCAGCAGAACTGTGTACAGAGACATTTAAAAAATGCTGCCAAACTGCACATGAAAATGTAGTCTTTTAACATTTCCTACAGACAGATATTGAGCAGGAAAGCCATCAGTAACTACACAAAGGTGTAGAGAGAAACCACGAAAGTTAAGCCAGGGACATGTTCCATCCTGAGATGCTGTTGTCGACTATCTCTTTCTAGCTTCCACTGGCAGCCACGGAAGCCATCAAGACAAGGGACGAGAAGACAGCTATGTTTGCCATCTTTCCGTAATTGTAACAAAAATACCCAAGAAAGTCACCCTGAAGGAGAAAAGTGTATCTGTGTCATAAGTCAGAGGTGGAGTCTCTTGCCACCTGGCTCTGTTGTTTCTGGGCCGCAGCGATGTAGAACACTGCTGCCTTATGTAGTTACTCAAAGCTGCCTCATAGCCTCCAGGAAGTAAAGAGAGAGGGAGAAAAGGAGGAGGAACCTTTTTCTAACAAGGTCCTGCCCTCAAACTCTGTTAGTCTGGGAACTGATAAGTGGATTAATATTTGTGAGGTCAGCGCGCTTATGATCCAATCACCTCCCCGAGGCTTTGTTTCTGAATCCTGCTGCACTGAGCTTTGCTGTACTGAGGACTCTCTGCCTTGAGCACACCTGCTTTGGAGAACATTTAAAATTCAAACTGAAATACTTGTCAAGAAGGAGCTCTCTGCTCCCTACAAGCCTCATGTCTGACAGCCTCCCCCTAAGGAGAAGAGGACTGGTGCTGTGTGTCCTCTTCCAATGGGCATGAGTGAGGGCTGAGTCAAAGCCACACAACACACCAGAGGAACTAAACTGAAAAAAAAAAAACCAGCTCTGCAGCGATTCTGAAAACCAAATTTAACAAGAGTATATAAAATGTCAGGGGTTATATAAGTTGAAGTGGAGTATTGTTGTAGGTTAAAATGGGGTGTTAAAATAGGTTCCACAATCTCTATTACATGATTCAGAATGCACCAGATGCAACAGCAACCACCACTCAACAGCAAGTATGAGAAAAATAACGAGTCAGAAAAGGTGATCAGCAAATGTCAGCACTGAGATGATTAGGGCGGTGGTATCTTTGGAAGTCTGTCTTTGTTTTCACTAATTACTTTAATTGTGCTGATTATAGGGTACAATGTAATCATTTGAGACGTGTATAGTGATGAGAGTAGTTAGGCTCTAACTCCTTAACTTTCACATGTTTGTAGTATAAAATATGATATTTTGGTTCCTATATCCCATTGCCCCAGTCATGAGGGTGCCTTGTGCCTCTACGTCATTACTTTGTGTTTAAAGCCTTTGCTTACTTGTCTTCTAGTTTTCATAAAATACACATGAACTTGGTGCTGTGAAAGACTAGAAACTATTCTATTTAGATTGGCACTCTGGGTTTACAGCCAAAGAAAATAACATCAACAAATAAAAGGGAAATCACCTGAAGCTTATGTCTTTGTTATTATATACACATAGAAGCTTTGTATTCATAGGAAACTGACATCATCTAAATGCCCTGTGACAGGAAGCAGGGTTGGTAGCAGACTCTTATGATTTCTTTGGGTTTTTTTTCAACAAATATAACTATTTTCTGCATTTTCTCTTTATTTCTCCCCTTCCTCACTTCCTCCCCTGTTTTATTTTTCCCTTTCTCCTCCTTTACTTTCTTTTTTTCCTGTTTTGATGACAACAGCAACAGATTATCCTTTTGTTGCTGTCCTTTGCTTTCATGAACACTGTTCTCCTGCATTTCTATTTACCTCGCCATCTCCAAACCTCATCTCCCGGTGTGTGTTCTTCTTTCCTAGAAGGTGGGAATAAGTTTCTGAGGCATTGTTCTCCTCCACACACTGCCCTGCCTGCGGTCTGTCCTCTGTCACTCATTTAGTTGGGTCCTTTCTACACTGGAAGTGCTGTTTTCTTTTTGTTGCCTCACTTGCCTGTTCTTCCTTCAGGAGAACTTTTGTTTTTTTTTTTTGTCTTTACCCATTCTCTCTATAGGATTAGATCAGGAACTTGAGGTTGGTTGAATAAAAATGGCCCTAGTATGTCCATAGGGAGCAGCATTATTAGGAGGTGTGACCTTGCAGAAGGTGTGAGCTTGTTGGAGGAAGCATGTTTCAGTTCTGTTCCTGCTGCCTGCCAATCCAGATGTAGGTAGAACTCTTAGCTCCTTCTCTAGCATCATGTCTGCCTGCATGATGTCATGCTTCCCACCATAAAGATAATGGACTAAACCTCTGAACTGTAAGCCAGCCCTAATTAAATGTTTTTCCTTTTTAAAAAGAGTTACCATGGTCATGGTTTCTCTTCATGATAATAGAAATGCTAGCCATGTGTTAGTTCTTTCCTTTACCATTTACAAGATATTTTAACTTTGTGCTGTTATTTGTTTTCATGTTTGGGAGATATTGTTCTACTTCATGGAATATATGTGAGGTTTGTATGTAGGCTGCTGCAATTTTCCTCAGAATACCCCAAAGCCAGTATTTACTATCACTTTAATCAAGGCTAGCTGAAATTTCAATGCAAAAATTAGATTCCTTGTCACTTCTGTCACTTCTCTCTTGATAAAAGGAATTCTTAAGTTCACAAATTATAGACTTTTGTTTCTGTTCTATTTATTTTTTGAAAATTTCATATATGTGTGCCATATTTATATGATTCCCATTTGTTCACTCTCTTCTCTTCCTCCAACTCCTCCCATGACTCTCCATTCCTTTACATATATATATATGTATATATATATATATATATATATATATATATATATAAATTCATAAGTACAAGTAGCTGAGTTCATTTAGTGCTGCTCACATGTACATGTGTTTCCGGGTGACCACTTGGAGTTGGATTATCTATTACAGGCTCGTCCCTTATCCCTCACTCAGCAGCCATTACTTGTCCATGGCTCTACTTATGGGGTGGTGTTTTGTGAGATTTCATCCATCCACATTGGCATGCCAGTTGGTGGTGTCATTGTTGAGGTCTTGTTCAGGCAACCGTATTGTTAAAATTTCATGGGCAGAGCTTTCCTGATATTCAGAGAAGATATCATCTCAAAGCAGACACCCTGATCACCCCGTCTTTCATGAAATTGTGTTCCCTGAACCTTCAATGTAGAGGTTGTGTTGTAGATGTATCAGTTGGGGCTGGGTACCCCATGGTCAATTGTTTTCTGCATTGTCATCAGTGTGTCTTTCTGTAATGATCTATGTCTGCTGCAAGAAGTCTGTTTGATGAGAGGCGAGAGCCACATTTATCTGTGAGTAAAAGAAATATTTAATAATTAGTACTAAATATTTAATATTTAGAATATAGTTAGAAATTACAATGATTTAGGAAACTGACAGTAATAAGCTCTCCTCTAGGGTCCTTTGCCTTGCCAATCAGAAGGAGTAGACTAGATTAACCATGTCCAGCATGAATTCCCTTCTATTAATCTGGGCTACTTCAGGATATAACTTTCACTGTTGCACCTTTTGGAATCTGGTTTCGGTCTTTGGGGTTCGTAGGCAGCATATCTGGGTAGGAACACTGATTGCTTTTCTTCCTTGGCAGCTTGCATAGCTTTACCCAGTACTATGAGAGGTAGTTCCAGTGAAGAGTCTTCCAGGTTGATTCTACCTCAATTCAACTCAAACAACAGAGTGAAGAAAACAAGCAATCCAACTAAAAACAAAAACAAAAACAAAAAGCAAAAACAAAAAAAAACAGAATATGGAACTGAAGAAAGGGTTCTCAAAAGAAGAAATAAAAGGCTAAGAATACTTCCCAGAGTGTTCATAATTCCTAAAATTATGGAAATACAAATTCAAATTCTTCTGAGATTTTCTCTTAACCTCAGTCAAAATGGCAAAGATCAAGAAAAGTATGACAACAAATGCTGGTGAGGATGTAAGAAAAGGAAAACTTTAATTCACTGTGAATTGAAAACTGGTCCAGTCACTAGGAAAATCAAGATGAAGAATCCCCCAAATGCTAAAAATACATCTTCTATATGACCCAAGTCTTCTACTCCTTGGCATAGGTCCAAAGGACTGGACATTGTACTCCACAGATACTGGCTCAACCATGTTCATTGTGGATCTACTCAGAATAGCTAGAAAATGGAACAAGCCTAAATATCCTTCAGTTGACACATAGGTAATGAAAGTGTGGTACTTATACACTACAGAATGCTATTCGGCTGTGAAGAAGAATGAAATGAAGTTTTTAGGCATATGGAAGGAAGTAGAATTTATACTGAGTGAGGTGCCCCAGAAAGACAAATAACACATGTTCTTTCTTATTTGTGGATCCTAGCTATGAACTTTAGATATGAACAATTTTTTTCTTAAAGAAAGACTCAATCTCAGAAAAGATTCCAAGAACCATGCATGGAGATAACCTAGAACCCTTGCACAGATGTAGCCCATGGCAGTTCAGTGTCCAAGTTGAGTTCTATAATAATGGGAACAGGGACTGTCTCTGACATGAACCGATTGGCCTGCTCTTTGATCACCTCCCCCTGAGTGGGGAGCAGCCTAACCAGGCCACAGAGGAAGACAATGCACCCAGTCCTGATGAGACCTAAAAGACTAGGATCCGAAGGAAGGAAAGGAACTTAGGGAGAGGCATGCGTGTACAAGGGGGAGGGAAGGAGGGAAGAACTAGGAGGGGAGGAGCTACAGTGGGGATACAAAGTGAATAAAGTATAATTAATAAAAATTTAAAAAATAAACATCTCTATAAAATCTGAAAAAAAGATGAAAAGTAAAAAAAAAAAAAGACTCAAGTCCCCACAAGAATAGGAAATTTGATGAAATGTTTTTCTAACCGTTTTGTGAATTGAGCACACTTTTACCACTGACTCCTCCCAGCTCCGTCCCTGTCCCTCTATTCCTCAACTTCAGGTTCTTTTTAAAGAGCAAACAAACGAACGCCTGTGGAGTCCAGTATTTTCTTCTCACACACCCCAGGGGGTGTGCTCCTCCCCTGGAGCGTGGTTGATGAGCCAGGGGCCACACCTTAAAGAAAATGGACTCACACTCTGGGAGACACTATCAGCCCTCTGTCCACACCTCCCCAGCTAGAGATGGGGATTGTGAACTCCATCCCCAATCATACTAAAATGTGGACTGGCTTGACTTATGCAGGTCTTATGCAGGTGAGTTCTTGATTGAACTCACTCGATTTCTCCTGTCCCTGTCATGTCTAGAAAATACACTTTAGCTACACTCCCCTCCAGCCTTGGGACTGTACAATATCTTACCCTGTTGTCCCTTTAGCCATTTCTCTTCAATGATCTTTGTTTGGGGCTGAGAATAATGTTTAGGAATAAAACTTAATCCTGTCTTCAACAAATTTTGAAGTATTTTTTTTGTTTGTTGTTTACAATGATCTTTAGATTTGGGGCATGTGGTGCCGTGGTGTTTTAGGTAATTTATAACAGAGTCACAGCATCATCACATTTTCAATAAGCAGAACTGGAAAGAAGCTTCCATTTTCTTGTCATCCAATCTGTGTAGCAGAGTGAACGTCACATGATTTAGTCTTGTTCTGCTACTTGTCTGCATCACCACATATTTTTAACTGAGTCATATGTTATTTTTAAAACTCAAATTCTATTTACTTTCTAGCTAATCCAAGGCTGTGCTTGGTGGAGCGGAACAATCATTTTGAAATTTCTGACATCTAAAATCTGTGGCGTTTCAGACCATGTAAGTACATTCTGCTTAAAACATTAAAGTTTCTAACAACACACAACTGTGTAAAAACTTGAAGGAGTCAATTCATATCTCTTCATTGTACGTAGACGTCTATATGTCCAGGTCACAAGCACATAATCTGCAGAGATGATCATAAAACCCTGAGATCAACAAGGAATAGTGAGTGCCCCCGGCAAATGTCTCAGTGAATGCCGGCTTAGTCTTCGAGAAAGAATACTAAGAATTTCTTTAGTAGTAACTTGTAATATTTCAGCTGAGGATAAATGTTTGCTTAATTATAATTTTCCCATTGTGGAAGAACTTAACACAAGGTCAGTGTGCACTTACATTTGGAATACAGAACTTTAAAGTGTTTCAATACAGTTTCACTAATTTAATATTAGATGCTAAAATTGTGTCAGCATTTTAAGATTACTTTCATTGTGTAAAACATTAACAGCTCTTTGTCTTTTAATTGTCTAGAAAATACAAGTGGATTCCTTATCTCTAATTTGGTGTTTATTTGCCTAAAGCAAATATTTTTAAGAAAATGCCCTTTAAAAATTTTTTAAATTTTAACATTTTTATTTTCTATTAATCACAGGTTATGTACTTTGTATCCCAGCCATAGCCCCCTCCCACATTCCTTCCCTATCCTCCCCTTCCCTTCCTCTTCTCTTCCCTGCCCCTTTCCAAGTCCACTGATAGGGGAGGACCTCCTCCCCTTCCATCTAACTCTAGCATATCAGGTCTCTTCAGGAATGGCTGCAATGTCCTCTTCTGTGGCCTAGCAAGGCTGCTCCTCCCTCAGGGGGTGGGGAGGTCGAAGAGCCAGCCATTGAGTTCATGTCCAAAATAGTCCCTGTTCTCCTTACTAGTATACCCACTTGGATATTGAGCTACCATTTGCTACATACAAGCAGGGGTTCTAGGTTATATCCATATTTGGTCCTTGGTTGGAGAAACAGTCTCATAAAAGACCCCTGTGCCCTGCTATATTTGGTCCTCGTGGAGCTCCTGTCCTCTCCAGGTCATACTAACTCCCCCTTCTTTCATATGATTCCCTGCACTCTGCCAAAGGGATGGTTACGTTTCTTAATATTTGCTTTGATACCCTGCTAGGTAGAGTCTTTCTGAGGCCCTCTGTGGTAGGCTCTTGTCCTGTTACTTGTTTTCTCCTACCTCCAATGTTTTAAGACCACACCCCTAACTTGCTAACTAGTTTAAGGAAAGGAAAATCATGCATGGGTGCACATTTGATTTCTAGCATTTCCTGTTAAGAAATAAGCATATATGCACAAAATAAAAGAAAATCTACAATGACATTGTCTAATCCTGTGCAGTATGGGCCTATCCAGCACGGAATCATATTACCTTTGGCAACTAATTGTAGTATTCCTTCTTAAAAGGCCAGAAGGTAGGAATGGGCAATGAAATGCTGCACACTCACATAAAAGAATTTCTACATGTAAAGCCCTGTTTTCTACTTACTGATACGGTAAACATGGCCTCTTATATTATTTTTGTTTCTGTTTGCTGGGCTGTGTGGCCCAAGTTTTTTTTTAATATTAATTTTTTATTTACTAAGGTGTGTGTGTGTGTGTATATATACCTTTTTTATTTACCTTAGTAAATAAAAAATTAATAATATATATATAAATATAATATATATAACTTAATTAGACTTTCTACATTGGTTATTCATTTAGCTGGCTGGTAATTTTATGTCTCACACTTTTTCATATTCTCTCTCAGCTACTGTAAATCTAAGAAGAAACATGCACATCATTATAGGATGAAATAAAAATACAGTCAAATAATTTTTATGATAAACTATCAGATTCTAAATTCATAATTAGTGATGTGATGGCAGTCCTAAATGACTTTCTCTAAGTGATGCCCACTAAATGTGAAATTTTAGTAGTTTTATTAAATTATTATTATTTGCCAGCACTATCTTAAATTAAAAAGCTTTAATAACTCTGAAAAGAATCCTTATATTAGTCAATAAGAGGACTCTGAATTAGCAGGAAACACTGATAGCCATCAAAGTTGTTAAAATGATTTTTGCTTCTCTTGGAGAATTTGACTTAAGGTTCCACATGTCAAATAGCTCACAGTAGGAAAATAATTGTCTCCTTAGTGGTAGTAAGCCTGAGTTCTCAACTGGTTTTGGTGTCAGGTCAAAATAGTAGATGTAAGCACAATTCCTCTAAGGATGAGTTCTCATGTTTAATGGATGAATGGATGTCTGAAAATGTTAGGAAGTACCAAAGATACACAGTATATGAGCCTTTGTGAAAACTGTAACACATAAAAAGGTTTATGATTTGTAGTGTATCCTGAAAAATGAACTGAAAGTGAGTTTTCCCTACAAATTATAGGATTAAAGATGCCATGAACTCCACGGCAGTTTATTTCAGGCAAATGCTGCTTTCAGCCTTGCTATCTCTTCTGCTCTTTTTTCCTCTGACTTCTTTCTACTACTTATCCTCTCTGTATTTTTATTAGTTCTTTGAGAATTTCAAATTTCAATAATATATTTTGATCATTCACATGACTATCTCAACTCTTCCCAGATCCACTCCCCTTCCCTACCCACCAATTTTTTGGTCGTTTATTTTTAAACCTCTCAAGAACAGTTTATGCTGCTCAGTTATTCTTGAGTTTGTGGACTTCCACTGGAGCTTGATCAGATTTCTAAGGGCTACTGTCTTAAAGATAACCACCTGTCTTCCAGCAGCTAACAGTTTCTAATGACTCCATGGCTAGAGGTGGAATTGTGTAACCGACTCCTCTGTGCATGCTGGGATTTGATCTGACTTGGACTTGCACGAGGTTTGTGCATGCTGTCATAGCTGCTGTATGCCCATATGTGCAGTGTCCAGCTGCTTCCTTGCAGTCATCACTACTTCTGACTATCACACTTTGCATCACCTTCCCCAATGATCCCTCAGCCTTTGGAGGGCTGGGTGTTCTGTCATCTCTTATTCTCTGCCCCTTGGCCAATTGTGGGTCTCTGTGTTAATCACTATTTACTGCAGATAGAAGTATCTCAGTTGAGGATTGAGAGATGTATTGATCTATGGGTACAACCACAAGCCATAAGGAGATGGTTGGATTGATACTAGTCTATGTGGCAGCCTAATAGCAATAGGATCACCCCTAGGGTCTATGACTTCTCTAGCCATGGGTTCTTGGCACAAAAATGGTGCCAAGTATGGGTTACATTTTGTGAGGTGGTAGATGTAGATTGTGTCTAGTGGAGTGAGTCTCAAATCCAATTAGAAAGCGGTTGTTAGTCAGACACAGTGGCGTACAGCTGTGATCCCACCACTCAGGGAGGCAGAGGCAGGCCAATCTCTGAGTTTGAGGCCAGCCTGGAACTACAAAGAAAGTCCATGACATCCAAGGCTACACAGAGAAACCCTGATTTGAAAAGCCAAAAAAAAATTTTTTTAAGAAGGTGATGTTTATACCATGGTCCTCTGTTGTTGTTATAAAGACTTAACCAAAACTACTTGAAGGAGGAAAGAATCTAGTTCACAGTTGTATGTCACAGTCTATCATTGAGGGAAATGATAGAAGCTCAACACAGAAACTGGAGGAAGAAACTGAAGCAGATATCCCAAGGAGGGATAACCCTTACTAAGCAGTGATTCATGGCTTGCTCGTCTTGCTTTCTTTTTTTTTCTTTTTATAAATGAATTTATTTTATATTGATTACAGTTTATTCACTTTGTATCCCAGCTATAGCCCTCTCCTTCATTCCCTCCCAATCCCATCCTCACTCCTCCATCTCCTTCCATGCCCCTCCTCAAGTCCACTGATAGGGGAGGTCCTCTCCCCTTCCCTCTGACCGTAGCATATCAGGTCTCATCAGGAATGGCTGCATTGTCTTCTAATACAAACCAATTTCCTGCTGCTTGTACTACCCACAGAAAGCTGGACCCTTCCATAGGTGTAATTGATTTTTAAAATGAGCCATAGACATGCCCACAGAACTATCTGATGGAGGCAATTCCTCAACTGTGGTTCTCTCTTCCCAAAAGGCTACCAGTTTATACCAACTTGACAAAAGATAACCAGCATCCCTGCTATTTCTAGTTATTTTCAGTAGTCTTGATAAGTCATCCCTTAATGCATGCAATTCTGCATTTGACTTTTGATTCCAAGACATGCCTATGGAATGCAATCATCTACTCTGTAGATAACTGGTACACTTGGTCAATGTCATTTCTCTATTGCTGGCTATAGCAGTTTTGTAATTTTCATTTATTTTGCTGTATTTTCTTCCAGATTCGCCTGAGTGACCTTATAGCAGCCAGAATCTTAAGGTACACAGATTTTGATACCTTAATATACACCTGTGCTCCTGAATTTGACTTCATGGAACAAGCGGTATGACTGTTTCTCAATTTTTCATTCTCTGCACACATAAAATGATTGTGTTGTATGCTAGTTTTTGGTTTAGTTTGAAATACCAAACAAAATTTGTACTTGGAAACATCCAACTTACTGTATTTTCCTGTAGAGTCTTCTAATCATATGGTATTTATCACAGTTTTTACCTATAAAATCAATGCTTTGTGGCCTGCATCTGAAAGAACTATAGATGATAGTTAAGTATGTTATCTGAAATAAAGTGGTTGATTGAAGTAATCACTCCTACTATAAACAAGTTACTTTGTGTAACCTAGGCTACTGAGAGACCAGTTAGGAAAAGGAAATTCAAATTCAATTCCTTTTATTTTTTTTTAAAGAAAGTCACTCGTATTGCCTTATTACCCTAAATATTATAAAATCTTGTAACAAGTTATTGCCTAGAAAGACAAACTACTGGTGAATCTTAGTGAACAAATATATCCTGGTTTAAGTTATCCAGTGGCATGCTATTCACCTTTTGAAAAGGCTAAAGCTAATGGACTTTTTTTTTTTTTTTTAAGAATTATTGATTTATTATGTATACAATGGTCTGTCTGCATGTAGACCTGCATGCCAGAAGAGGGCACCAGACCTCATTAGAGATGGTTGTGAGCCACCATGTGGTTGCTGGAAATTGAACTCATGACCTCTGAAAGAGCAGACAGTGCTCTTAGCCTCTGAGCCATCTCCCCAGTCCGCTAATGGACTTTAAATCATTGCTTTGCTGTAGGATCATGGACTAAGAGCACAGTAACCGTGGAACATAATTCTTTCATTTGTGGTTGAAAAAAACTGGGCACATTGACCCTGAAGACTCCTTGAACCCTCAGTGCAGTGTTCTTCCTCAACACTGAGGCTTAAATTTTCTTCTTAGACTATAAAAATGTTGTCTCTGGATCTGTCCTTACCTAATACCTCTGAATTCTAAGTTAACACAGTAACAAAATTTTATTATTATTTTGTCCATTATTCAGAGACTGTTATTGACAATGAACTATCTATTAGGAAGTTCATAGTAGGACTTCAGAGAAAAAAAAAGACTTCTTAAAAAAATTTAAAATAGGTCAATATAATTAGTAACATGGCAAGTGAGTTCAGATCAGAACTGGCGCCAAGAACTGTCTGCCTTACGACACTTCTGAATTCTCTCACTCTCTGCAGTTATTTTGGTGAACTTCCTTCTTAACTCAAGCAACAGAAATAAAAATAGTAGAATTTTTCAGTAGAGAAAATAAGACTGTAGGACCTGGAGTCATAAACACACATGTAAAACCTAGTGTTATTCATACATAGAAAACTATCACCTTAGAGACAGGAAAATGTAAGGCATAGCCAAATCTAGGTTTATAGTTTTATGGCTAATTTTTTGCCTATTAATTTTAGTTAATATTTAAACTAAGATAAAATAATTGATTTAATTATTTTAATTTTTATACATATAGGTCCTAATTTTTTTTCTTATTCTTCCTCACTGCTCTAATCCATGGTCCCTGGCTCACTGTTACTTGCCCTTTCCTCTAACCTCCTCCACTTTCATGCCACATATATTCCATTAATTCTTCCCTTTCCCCTACAAAATATGTTCCTCCCCTATCAAAGTCCCATTTCTTGTTGAATAATGGACACAAAGAAACACATACACCTTTATTTCATGAGAGAAATGATTCTCCACTTCATCCATTTTTCTTGCAAAAATCATGATTTCATTTTTCTTTACTACTGAGTAAAATTCCCCTTTGTATGTGCATAACTATTTTTATGCACTCAATTGTTGATGGAAATGTAGTTCTGTTCCCTTTCTTGGCTATTGTGAATAGTGGAAAAATAGACATGGATGTACTTGTATCTCTTTGGTAGCTTAGCCGAGTCTTTTGGGTATGTACACAGATGTGACATACTGGTCTTTTGGCAGTTTCATTTTTAACTATTTGGGGAACATCCATGTTAGTTTCTATAGCAACTGCTCTGATTTACATCCCACCAGTATATATAAGGGTTTTCTTTTCTCCACACCGTCGCCAGTATTTCTAATTGTTTTCTTGGTGATAGCCATTATGACTGGCGTGAGATGACTAAGACTACGAATTTGGAAGCACCTCCCCCCTCCCCGCTTTCCAAGTATCTATTGCCATTTCCACTTCTTCTTTTGGAGAAATATCTACTCAGTTCATCAGATCATTTATTGGTAGCATAATTTGATGTTTATATTTTTAAGTTCTTCACGTAATCTAGATATTATACTGCTGCCTGATCTGGCAATTGTTTCTTTTGTTATGTAGAAGCTTTTAAACTCTACACAACCCCATCTGTTAGTTCTTGAATTTATTTCCTTTGCTACTAGAATTCTTTTAAGAGAGTGCTTGCCTATGCCTATGTCTGAAGAGTTTATCTGCATTTCAACCTCTAGCAATTTCAAAGCTTTGGCACTAACATTTGGATCATGTCTGGGGGCTTGTATGAAGGGTAGGACAATTAGTCTATAGACAGCTGGCTTTCCTTTTCTCTGTCTTTCTTTCTTTCTTTCTTTCTTTCTTTCTTTCTTTCTTTCTTTCTTTCTTTCTTTCTTTCTTTCTTTCTTTCTTTCTTTGTCTCTCTCCTTTTCCCCCTCTTTTTCTCTCTTCTCTTCTCTCATATAGTACATCCCAACCACAGTTCCCCTCCCTCCCCTCCATTCCTTCCCACAACCTCCTTTCCCGAGATCCATCCCTCCTCTGTCTCCTCTCAGAAAAGAGCAGGCCTCCCAGAGACATCAACCAAACATAGCATAACAAGAAGAGGCACACACCATCTTATCTCGGCAGGACAACACAATCCAGTAGATAGTAAAGGGTCCTTCAAGTAGGCAAAAGAGTCAGAGACAGCCCCCACTCCCACTGCTAGGATTCCCACAAGAACAAGATACTCAGCCATAACATATGTGCAGAGGACCTAGGTTAGACCCCTATAGGCTCCCTGATCTCTGCAAACCCTCACGAGTCCTGGGCAGTTGATTCTGTGGCCTTCTTCTCATGGTATGTCCCTGACCCCTCCATTCTTCCAATCCTTTCTCCTTTTCCTCCACAGGAATCCCAAACGTTTGGCTGTGGTACTCTGCATCTGTTCCTATCAGTTTCTGGATGAAATCTCTCTGCTCTCTTTGATGAGGATTTTGCTAAGCTCTAGTCCTAGAATGCTCTGCAAGCAGACAAACTGTAGGTCAACTGTTTTGTGGCTGGGTTTGTGTCCCAATCCTTCTGCTTGAGGCTTGTCTGGTTATAAAAGATGACCTGTTCAGACTCAATGTCTCCCCATGAATAGGAGTCTTTGCTAGGGTTACTCATATAGATTCCATGGAATTTTCATCACATTAGGATTCTACCTCACCCCTAAATGCTCCCCAATTTCAGTACTTCCTCCTCCCCCCCACTCCACACTCCTGAAGGCTACTTGCGAAATCTATTCTATTTCCCCTTCCCAGGGAGATCTTGCATTCTCCCTTAAGCCTTCCTCATTACTTTGCCTCTCTGGGTCTGTGGGCTGTAGCATGATTGTCATTCACTATACAGCTAATATCCACTTAAAAGTGTGTACATACCATGTTTGTCTTTTTAGGTCTGGGTTACCTCACTCAGGATAGTTTTTCTAGTTCCTCCCAATAGCCTGTAAATTTCAGTTTGTCGTTGTCTTTAAGAGCTGAGTAATACTCCATTGTGCAAATGTACTACATTTTTTTAATTCATTCTTTAGTTGAGGGACATCTAGGTTGTTTCCAATTTCTAGTGATTATGAATAAACTAGGAACACAAGCTAGGAATATATTTTAACAAGTGTCCTTGTGTTAGGATGGATTATTCTTTGGGTATAGGCCCAAGAGTGGTATAGCTGAGTCTTGAGGTAAATCAAATTCCAATTTTCTGAGAAACCACCATAGTGACTTCCAAAATGGCTGTTCAAGTTAGCACTCTTACCAGCAGTGGAGGAATGTAACCCTTGCTCCAAGTGTTCTTGGTCATTCGAGATTCCTCTGTTGAGAATTATCTATTTAGATCTGTACCCCATTTTAAAATTGGATTATTCAGTTTCTTTCTAAGCCCATTCATCATTTGTATAGAGGAAGGTTGCTGCTTTTTTTCTTTTTAGTTAGTTAGTTAGTTAGTTAGTTATATTTAGCCACTTTGCTGAAGGTGTTTATCAGCTGTGGTAGTTCCCTGGTAGAATTTTTGGTGTCTTCTCAGGGCCTATACACAAATTCACAGACCCAAAGAAGTTATAACAAGGAAGGTCCAAAGGAGAATGCTTGAGTCTCACCCAGAAAGAGAAATAAGAGAGTCAGGGGAAGGGGTTGAAGAAAGGGAAGGGGATGACTGAGGGAACACTGAGGAAAATGAAGGTGGGAATTAGACATGGGAAGAGCCGTGGTGGGGGACAGAGAAGTTGCACAGAGAGGAGAGACCGCGGGCAGGGGCATCGCTCAGTCAGGCGCTTTAAGCATCTAATGAGATGATCATGTGGGTTTTTTTCTTTGTTTGTTTATATGGTGGATGTCATTGACAATTTTCGTATGTTGAACTATCCCTGAATGTCCAAAATGGAGCCTATTTTATCACGGTGGATGATCTTTTTGATGTGTTTCTAGATCCAGTTTGCAAGTATTTTATTGAGTATTTTTGCATCAATATTCTTGAGGGAAATTGGCCTAAATTTTTCTTTTTTGTAAATTTTTTGTATCAGGGTGACTGTGGCCCTCATAAGATGAGTTTGGTAATGATCTTTTTGTTTGTATTTTGTGGAATAGTTTGAGGAGTACTGGTTTTAGTTCTCTGAAATTCTGGTAAAATTATGCACTTAAATCCTCTGACCATGGGCTTTGTTTTGTTTCGAGACATTTTTAATTTTACACCCCAAGCACAGCTTCCTCTCCCTCCTACCACCCCTTCCCCATCCCTCTAACTACTCCTCCATTTCTCTTCAGAAAAGAGGAGGCCTGGTTGGGAGTCTTTTAATGAGTGCTTCTGTTTCCTTGGGGGTTATAGGTCTATTTAAATTGTTTATCTGATCTTGATTTAACTTTGGTAGGTGGTAGCTGTCGAGAAAATTGTTCATTTCTTTTCGATTTTACAATTTGTGGAGTACAAGTTAATGATTTTTAGATTCCCTTGGTTTCTGTTGTTATGGCCCTCTTTTTGTTCCTGATTTTGGGTATTCTCTGTGTCTGTTAGTTTGGGTAAGGGTTTGTCTATAGTGTTGATTTTCTCAAAGAACCAACTCTTTGTTTCATTGATTCTTTGTATTGATCTCTTTGTTTCTATTTTATTGTTTTTAGCTGAGTTTGATTATTTCCTGCTGTTTAATTCTTGTTGGGTGTGTGTTTGCTTCTTTGTGTTCTAGAACTTTCAGGTGTGCTGTTAAGTTGCTGTACGAGAGCTCTCCAATTTCATTATGAAAGCACTTATTGCTATTGACTTTTCTCTTAGCATGGCTTTCATTGTGTCTCATAAGTTTGTGTATGTTGTGCATTTATTTTCACTAAATTCTAGGAAGTCTTTAATTTTTGTATTTCTTCCTTGACCTCAAAGTTCTTTGGGGGGGGGTATTGTTCAGTTGCCATGAATTTCTAGGCTTTTTGTTGTTTCTGTTGTTGTTGATATCCAACTTTAATCCATGGTGATCTGATAGGACACAGGGAGTTATTTCTTGTGTCTGTTGAGACTTGCTTTGTGACTAAGTATGTGGTCAATTTTGGAGAATGTTCTGTAAGGTGCAAGAAGAAGGTATAATCTTTTGTGTTTGGGTGAAATGTTCTGTAGATAAATGTTAGATTCATTTGTTACATAATGTCTCTTAGCTCCATTATTTTTCGTTTTAGTTTTTGTCTGTATGACTTGGCCATTGGTGAGAGTAAGTATTGAAACCTCCCACTATTAATGGTTTGATATGTGATTTAAGCTTTAGTAATGTTTCTTATTCTGGATACCCTTCTATTTGGGGCATAGATGTTCAGAATTGAAATATCATCTCAGTAGATTTTTCCTTTGATGAATATGTCCTTCTCCACCTCTTGATTAATTTTGGTTTGAAACCTATTTTGTTAGATATTAGAATAACTACACCACCTTGCTTCTTGTATCCATTTCCTTGGAATACCTTTCTCCAACCCTGTACTCTGAGGTCATGTCTATATTTGATGTTGATATGTGTTTCTTATATGCAGCAAAAGTTTGCATCCGGTTTTTCACATCCATTTTGTTAATGTATATCTTTTTATTAGGGAATTGAGTCCATTGATATTGAGAGATATTAATGACCAATGATTGTTAATTCCTGTTATTTTGGTGGTGATGGTGATAGTGGTGGCTTGTGTGTGTGTGTGTGTGTGTCCCTTCTTTAGGTATTGCTGGTATGAGATTTATTGCCTATTTTCATGGGTGTAAGTTAACCTCCTTGGGTTAGAGATTTCTAGTATGTTTGTTTTTTGGTTTTGCTAGTACTTTTCAAGGGGCTAGATTCATGGATACATATTATTTAAATTTGACTTTGTCGTAGAATGTCTTTTTTTCTCCATCTATGGTGATTAAACATGTTATTGGGTATATTAGTCTGGGCTGACATCTGTGGTCTCGTAGAGTCTACAAGATATCTGTCCAGACCTGTCTGTCTTTTAGAGTCTTCATTGAGTATTTAGGTATAATTTTAATAGACTGACTTTACATGTTACTTGGCATTTACTTTGCAGCTTATATATTTTTTCTTTGTATTGTATGCTTAGTGTTTTGATTATGTGATGGTCCAATCTTTTCTGGTCCAATCTATTTAAGGTTCTTATACTTTTATAGGCATGTCTTTCTTTAGGTTAGGAAATTTTTCTTCTATTAAATTATTAAATATATTTTCTATTTTTGAGCTGGGATTCTTTTCCTTCTTCTGTTCTTACTATTTTAGGTTTGGATTTTCCCTAGTATCCCAGATTTTCTTGATGTTTTTGTGTCAGTAATTTTTTAGATTTAACCTTTTGACTGATGTATCTACTTCTTCTAACATATTCTTAATACCCAAGATTCCTTCTTCTATCTCTTGTGTTCTTTTGGTGATTCTAGTGTCTCTAGTTCCTGTTTGTTTACCTTGATTTTCCTTCCCTAGGATTTCTTCAGTGTATGTTGCCTTCACTTTTTTTTTTGCCATTTTTAAAGAGATTTATTGATTTCCTCCAATTTTTTGTCTATTTCTTGATTTATTTTCTTTCTTTGTTCTTTCTTTCTTCTTTTTCTTTCTTTCATATGATAGTGAGTGCTTTATCTGCATGTACACCTGCATTCCAGAATCGGGCATCAGATTCCAGTATAGACTGTTGTGAGCAACTCTGTGGTTGCTGGGAATTGAACTCAGGACCTCTAGGAAGAACAGACAGTGCTCTTAACCATTGAGCCATCTTTATTACTTTAAAAGACTTTTTCGTTTCTTCATTAAGGTCTTCTATCATCTTCGTAAAGGTGGTTGTAAGGTTTTTTGTTGTTGTTTGTTTTGCTTCAACTACATTGAAATAGTCAGATCTTACTGTCATGATAGCTGGGCTCTGGTAGTGGCATATTGTCATGACTGTCCTTAATTTCGTTCTTACACTGGAATTTAGGCATCTGGGTTATGGATGGTTATAGGTCTAGGTTCTGATTTCTGAGTTTGTCTTTGTTGAATGGGTGTTTTGTTCTTTGGTTTCTGTTTCCTCTTCTTCTGGCCTTTGTGGCCTGGATTTCTGGTGGATTGCATGATCTCTGATTCAATATAGTCAGGTTGGTGGCTAGACTTCTGGGGACTAGTTTGGCCTTTGGTTCATCAGTGTGTGTCTGTTCTTCAAACTGGTGTGGCCTTCACAAGAACAGCTGAAGTCTTCTGGAATTGGGGTTAGGGACCAGGCTGTGGGGTGGTAGGGTGAGGTTGGTTGGTGGAATGTGTTTTTGGGAACTGAGTGTAAGGAGTGGGGCTGTTCAGCTAGCAGGTGGGTCACCTGTTCTTCAAACTGGCGTGGCTTGCACCTAACCAGCAGGAGTTTGCTGGAATTGAGTGCAGGGGCCCTGCTGCTGTAGGACAGGCAGCGAGGTGGAGTTGGATGGGTATGGGTGGGTGGTGGAGTTTGTCTTTGGGAACCAAGTCCAGGGAGAGGGGCCTTTCAGCTGGAAAGCATCTGACTTTCCTTTTGGATGACACCTTTTCTTTCCCTCTCCCTACTAGGTAGATGCAAGTTTGGAGTTGAGTTTTGGTAATTATCTTAGTCAGTGTTCTATTGCTATGAAGAGATATCATGACCACGGCAACTCTCATATAAGAAAGCATTTAACTGGGGCTGGCTTAAAGTTTCAGGTGTTTAGTTCATTGCCAGAATGGTGAAAAACATGGCAGTGCACAAGCAGACATTGTGCTGGAGATGTAGCTGAGAGTTCTACATCTCAATCTGCAAGCAGCAGGAAGAGAGAGGTTGACACTGGGCCCAGCTTGGGCTTCTGAAACCTCAAAGCCCATCCAACTAACACACTTTCTCCAACAAACCTACACTTCCTAATTCTTTAAATTGCGGCACCCACTGTTGACTAAGCTTTCAAATATATGAGCAAGGGTTGGGGAAGCGGGAAGGATTCTTATTTAAACCACCATGTACATTGACAATCTTCTCCACATTTCTCAGTTGGTCTTCTACACCTTTCTGACTATCTGAGGTTTCCCTCTGCCTTTGGAGTAGAGCCTCCTATTTCTAAAACCCAACCCCTTTACTAGGTCTCTAGTCTGCTGTCTTTATTGGATGCTTTTTATAACCACTTTAATAATTTCATTCTTGCATTAGACTGTGGAAATTGATAAAGATGTATTTCTTTTTTTTTTCATTTTCTTTTTTTTTTTAATTTATTTATTTTTATCTCAATCACAGGTTGGGTACTTTGAATCCCAGGCGTAGCCCCCTCTCCCATTACCA
>CM053747.1:18299657-18332701 GCA_028658305.1 Pachyuromys duprasi | reverse complement strand
TCCCAGTTCCTCCTGAGACTGCCCGGGAGTCTGTGCGATCCAGTCTATAATGGCGGGTGTGGGCGCCCAGCACAGCTGCTCGTCCAGATCAGAGCTGTGCGCCGCTGGTCACAGGGAAATTTCTCCAGGTAATAACTGGGTGTCCCTAGGGTTTTCCCACTTGATTTTCTCACCGTAGGAGTTCCGCTCACCTGGCACTCACAATGCTGGCGTTTTAGGTCCCAGAGTTCAGTCTCCTGGTCGCTGCGTTGTTTCTGGTCTCCTACTCCTCAGACACAGTGTTCTCTCGTGGCAGCCATCTTGGATCTCCTTGAGGTGGTTGTTCTTAATCATGCCCCATTTAGTCAGTTTAGTCCCCTATCAAATGAAGTTTAAAATTTTTATTATATTTACTATATTTTATTTATTTATTTATTTATTTATTTATTTATTTATTTATTGTATAGTGTGTTTCATGGGCAGCTGTGTGTGTGTGCATGTGAGTGTGTGTTTGTGTGTACCATGACATGCTAGTGGAGGTTACGGGACAACTTAAAAGAATTGGTTCTTTACTCCTACCATATTTGTCTTAGAAATAAATCCCTCAAAGTCTCAGGATGTGGACAAAAACAATCAGGTTCTATGCCAAAATACGAACAGAATCCATTCTTTGTTCCTTTCTGAAAAGCAAAGTCTTTGTTCCTTTCTGAAACTTAATGAGCCAGGCTAGTGTTGGTATTTCTTTCAGTTTTCCTCTTTTCCAAATTCCCATCAGTGTCGGCTGATTAAGTTCTGTCTATAGCATTCAATGGCTTTTCCAGTGTGAAATTCCTATGTCCTCTACATTTCTCCTGTCTAGTTGCAAAAGCTTAAGTATCACATGGTAAGGCTTGATACATCAGGAGTGCGATTTTTTTGTTGTTTGTTGTTTTGTTTTGTTCTTTTTTGTTCTGTTTTTGTAGCAATTCTCCATTTTAGTTTTCTCATTGACAAAAAAAAAACATGGCGAAAATCAAATTAAGGGCATGTGTTCTATTTCAGCTTACATCTGAGTTCAGGCAGAGATAGGGGAGACAGGTGGCCACATTGCGCTGCAGTCAAGGACGATAGGATAGACAGGAAGAAGAGCTGGGTTAGGAACTCTCCCAGCCAACCCCCACTTCTTCCAGTGAATCCACACCCCTCCTATAACTGTTCCTCCCATTGAAGATTAAGTGATCCAACACTGTGAGCCCATAGGGGATATTTCCTATCCAAACCACAGCGCTCCCACCACCCTCTGCCTCTCACAGGTTCCAGAGCACTTAACACCACCCCACAGAAAGCACCATTATTCACTGATGCCGGGTAGATAATCACACCCAAACCTTGCAGCCACAGAGCTAGAGTACACTCCAGCTGAGAACAATGCCAGTGCTTTGGCTGTAGGAATCTGCTTGATTCACACCCCAAGTATTATAGGACGTCTTACCCTCACAAGCTCATCTCCCGTGTTATGCTAAGACGATCTGAAGGCTTTTTTCTGTTGAGACAGGGTTTCTTTGTGTAGCCTTGGCTGTCCTGGACTTGCTTTGTAGACTGACCTGGAACTCATAGCTATCTGCCTGCTTCTGCCTCCCTGAGTGCTGGGATTAAAGGCATACACCACTACACCTGGCTCTGAAAGCTTATTTTTTTTGAAAGTTCCAGAATCTATTCTGAATGAAGAAGTCTCAAAACATTTTAATTAAGTCACTAGACATTTTATATTTCATATTTCCTGGTTTATTTGCTCTCTATTGTTTCTTGTATTTACTTCTTCCTCTTGGAGTCATAGAATACATGTCACGTCCATTGGAACATGATGAATTGTTTATTGAAGAGTTTTATTCATTATTTTGTTTCGTTTCTGTTTTTTGTTGTTGTTTTTGTTTTTTGACAGAGTCTCACTATGTACCCCTGGCTGGCCTGGAACTCACAGATATCTTCCTCTTTTAGTCTCAGAAATGCTGTGATCAAAGGCATTTGCTGCTACTCCATTTTTATTTAATAATTAATATACCCTGCTTCTTTTCCATTATTGAATATTATAGTAAAAAACTATATAGCTTTTCTTTCAATAAGTTTACTGTGTAAGCTTTGTATGTGTGTAAATGTGCAGTGACTGTTGGTAGCTCATTGGCTCTTCTAGGATGAAAACCCTTGCGCTTCTCCAGCTCAGAAAAGTGATGCTCTTTTATTCTTTTGGATGAGTTTGCCTAACTGGAAGGCCTAGTGCTGTTTTAATCACATTGTCTCTCGCCCCACTCTTGTGTTCTTAGATGATTCTGTGTCTGAATTTCCCAACTTTCCAGTATCAGCTGCGTAAATTCTATTTTCAACCTGAGTTTGTTTTTTACATTGGATAAACATGTTTGTTCCGGAATTTTGAAAAGCTTTTTTCCATTGCAGCTCATTTCATTATGTAGAAGGTATACCCTCTCACAGGTTTCTGAGGAAAAATGTTAACAAGTGCTTTAACACTGGCTTACATTTACTGAATTATTGTTACCAAGGAGGTTGTTGATTTGGTTCATTTATCTCTGTAATTCCTTTTCACTTTACTTGTATTTTGTTTGCTCATATAATAAATTGGTTACTAGGTTTATGCACACCAGTTGGGTGGTCCCTGGTGAATATAAAATAATTCCATAGCTGTCAGGTCCTTTACTCCATGCAGGATCCCTTTGTGATTGGAAGAGCTCAGGCTACCAGAATGCCTTCATTCCCTGGCTACATACGTAGGAAAATGCATACAGGGGAATCAGAGAAACTTGCTACCTCTACTACCTACCCTCAGACCTTCTATGGCCACTTTTTAAAATCTGTATTTCCTCGAACCACAATCTAACTTCTCATTCCTAGAATGCTCCTTTTTGTAAAGCTATTTGTAAAGCACGGTCTTTTCTGCAGAAAAGTAGTATAGGCATTTTTATTCATGTATCAGATTACTATAAAATCTTTGAACATAAAAATTATTTATATACTATTCATAGTGTATTAACTATGTAGTATTTAGAACACTATAATTTACTGTAGGTATTCAGTAAATTGGAATTGCTTCTCAAGAAGTAAAATATTTATATGCCTTAGAGATATTTACCAAGTTATATATAAAATATTCATGTGGTTTATTACTGCAAAAAATTAAAACAAGTCAAATGTCAAATAATAGTCATTGAAATCACTTTATAGTACATAACTTACATATTTAAACAGAAGTATGCCACTCCAGAGGCACAGTCTCCAGGGATCAATAAAACATATTCTATCTTAATAAAAAAAAATCAGCTGTTTCATATACCATATGTAGAATGAAGGTGAATTATGCCTTTGAAACTCTGTAATCTTATTAGCATACATAGAGTTTTAAATTTTGTACTTCACAGTTTAGGAAGAATCAAGAATTTAAAATCCAAGAACAACATAAATGATTTTGTTCTTATGCAATGATATTGTGATGGACATTCAGTAAATAGATCATTTTTATTTTCTTCCAGAAAACAGCTCCTTGAAAACGGTGAGGTAAAAGCTCTCATTCTTGGTAGACTTGTGTGTTAAATCTACTTGAAGGATAATTCATGAAGGTGTAACCTTCCTGTAGCTTGACTTTGGGGCAGTGGTAATCATTTAGGCTGATCCTTCTTTCTTCAGTCTAAGCTCACAATTGAATGCTAATAAGAATTTGAAAGCCAACAGAAAATTCAGAAAAAAATACCAGAAGTAACCTATTTACTTTTTTGTTGTGTTTCTATAGCATCCTTCTCCCATCTCATATACCCTATGGTATAGATACATGGGGTTTTGTTTTAGTTAGTTAGTTTTCAGATTATTATTTCATGCATACACAAGTGTGTATCCTAAAACCCCCTTCATTCCATTAGAGAATCTTTAAATAATATGTTTTGATGGCCACATGTCTGTTATTGTTCTTTTATATTGGTCATCAAGTGTGTTTTCTATTCAGGGGGTTAAAATATCCTCCAGTGTGTTTTGACTATTCCCTCAGTAAAGTGCCAGAAGGGAAGTGTAAGTCAAGTGTAAGTAATTGGCTGTTCTCTAGGATCTTGGTAGTTCAGAATTACAGAAATTGATCATTTTAATTTCAGTTTTTTCTCATTTTATTCTAAAATACAAGCTGACTAATTACCTTTTGATAAATGAAAATACTATATATCTGTAATTTAGTTTAATAATCGGTGAATTCAGATATAAACACTTAGCTGTCATTTACTTTTGGGGGCACTGATTAAGGTTTGTTTCATAAATATCTCAATTAGGAAGATTTTATTTGAAATCTTTTCCCTGCAGGACTCTCAGCTTTTTAAGCTAGGGAGGGGTATGGCTTAGTAGAAATACTTAGACAATTACACTTGGAAAGCAGTCTGGCTTATTGCTGAGATGACTTCTCTTAACCAAAACACACATGCATACAGGATGCATTTTACATTTTGTTTCCCTTCCTTCCTTCCTTTTGTGCTCAAATCCTTTCTCAGATGTCGCTTTTTCAGTGAGGACGACTGTGTTGGCTCTCCTCATGACAGAGTCTCCACTGTAGCCTTTCACACCCTCTGTGCTGCCTGCCTCTTCCTCTTCCTCCTCCTCCTCCTCCTCCTGCCCTTCCTCCTCTTCCTCCTCTGTCTTCTAGCCCATTGTTCTTGTCACTGGGTAATATCTATTGCAGCTTATTTATGTACAGTGACTTACTAGTGTCTCTTTCTAACTAAATGCGCTCAGGTGTGAGCCTGAAGGGGACAAAATTACTTGGGGTTCTTAGCTGAAGTACTCAGTCTAATTCCAGGCATAGAGGATTATATTATTAAGCCTTAGCTGAATGGACAGAGGTATTCATTAACGGGTTTATGTTTGCTGGGAGATCTCTGTCCTCCTGTCTAAGACATTTTATTTTATTATCTAATAATTTAAAATGTATAAAGTGCAAAGGTCACTGTTTTGTGTTTTGCAGTTGATTTTTCACACCTTGCAGTTGCTGGCATTCACAGCTCTTGCCATTTTAATCATGCGGTTGAAGCTGTTTTTGACACCCCACATGTGTATTATGGCTTCCTTGATCTGCTCTCGACGGGTAAGCCACCTGAGAGTTACTGTGACAACTAAATCAACTACCTTGGAGCTGCTCTGGCTTTTGCTGTGTAATCCAAAATATGAAAGAATCGAGTGCTTTAAGTGAAATCTGTTCCAAGATGTTAAATGTCAGTTGATGATTCACTGTTGGCAGGAAAATGGCTCGGAATAATGGTGATAGACTCCCGGTGATGTTTCTGCAGTGAGCACTTGGGCATTCCTCCCTGCGCTCTTATCGTCTTGTCTACAAAAACAGTCCTTTAGCATTTAAGTCCCTGCACGTGTTTCAGGCCCATATGTCTCTCCTCCCCCCATCCCCTTAGCATCACATTTCCAGTGCTGAGGAGATCCAGAGTGGTTCTGCTTGGATAAGAGAATATCTCAAAAAAAAAAAAAACCACTCCATTCTGGAATTCCTTACTATAGTTAATAGATACATAAACTAGCTAGCTAGCTACATAAACTATACTGCTATAATAACTAGACAGACATTCAGTACAACTAGAAGCGCCTTGTTCAGTTTTGACAATTTAGCAGCCATTTTCCTGAGAGGAACATACATGTCAATGCTAGTGGGGTTTCCTCTGGTTATTCAAGTCATCATAAAAACCAGCCAAATGTTAACAGATATTTAACATTTTAGCATATTTAGATACTTAGCATATTTGAAGTTGCAGTTCACTAATCCTACTGTCTGGCTGCAAGTCAGTCCTGGAAAGACACCCAATTCTTTCAAAAACAGAAAATTTATTTATAACCAGGTCTAGTAACTCCAGCATGTTGGCTGTTTGCAAGCAGCAGATGAGCATTCCGTGTGTCTATGTACTGAGATCAAGGGTTTCAATTCAGTGGGAAGGTGAGAATGTACTTTTGATCCGATAGTACTCTTCATATAAGAAATATAAATAAATGGTTTTTGTATTTCAGCTCTTTGGCTGGCTTTTTTGCAGAGTTCATTTTGAGAATGTTGTCTTCGGTATTCTGACAATGATGTCAATACAAGGTTGGGCAAACCTCCATAACCAGTGGAGCATTATGGGAGAGTTTACTAACTTGCCTCAGGAAGAGCTCATACACTGGATCAGATACAACACCAGGCCAGGTGAGCTATTGTACATATATAACAATAAAGTACATTTATGTGTTTGTCACACAGAACTAAGCATTCCATCTGCATGTTTATATGTATATGTGTATGTGTATGTATAAATATATACACATACAGATGCATTTGTGTGTGAATGTGTTTCTGTATGCATGTGTATAAGGAGCAAGTGTTTTGAGTGTGTGCACAATCCTGACTTACAGTAGTTTGCCTTTCAATTGTTTCACTTTACAATGGTCTTAGAGTAATACACATTCAGTAGGAATTATACTTCAATACTGAGTTATGATCTTTTATCAGATCTAGCCATGCTACTCTCTTAGGATGCTGGAAATTCCAGCATGCCACTCCATCACGAAAGAATGAATTTGGCACTCTGCACTGTTCCATGTCTTTAGTATTCATTGACATGTTTTTGTGAAGTCATATTTAGAGTACTTAATTATATTTCGAAAAAATTAGTTATTTCAGTAAACCTAAATTAACTGACATATGTTTGTGACCAATTTTTATGAATAAAAATATTATATAACAATTATATAAACATTTATTATATTAAAATGTCAACAGTTAAGCTTTTGGTCTTTGATTTAAGAGAGAAGGCTGAAGCCATATAATTGACTTTGCTGTACTATTAACTATAGCCAAATTTATAGTTCCAAAAATGTATTCCAGCAAGCAATGAATGATTTCAAGAGCTGGAAAAACAATAAAGATGTAAATGGCAACTAACTAACTTAATCACTAAGATTCCAAAAACATTTGTTTTCTTAATGTGTATGTGTCTGTATGTATATGCACCATATGCATTCAGGAGCCTGCCTAGGTGAGAATACCCTGGACCTAGAGATATTCTGAGCATCCACATGAGTGCTAGGAACTAATCCAGAGTCCTCTGCCAGAGAAGTAGATGCTCTTAACCACTGAGCTGTCTCTCAGTCCACAAATTTGAAATACTGAAGGACAACATTTTCTTCTAACAAATCCGCATGATTACAAATCATAAAAAATCATTTGAAAAATATACTATGACATCAGCCTTTCACATGATTCATAGTAAGAGAGTCTAGTTTCTAGTTTCCTGCTTGCAGTACTGGTCTTTAGAGGGGACCAGGAAACTTTGGTAAAGTAGTTAAGGTGAGTTTGGAAATGTTTCAACTGTAGAGTCATGTCAGGTCTCTTAACTTTGCTATTTCTGAACCTGTTTATCTACACAATAAGAAAACCACAAAATTCAATGAGTTGTCCTACAAACCAAGTCACTGGATATTTAAAAAAAGTGCATGAAGTCAGTGAGATAGCTCAGTAGGTAAAGTCACTTGCTACCAAACCTGAGGACTTGATTTAGATTCCTACGTTTCATGTGATAGCATGAAATAAATTTGCAGCAGTTGTTTTTCTACCTTTACATGTGCTCCACAAAGCACATGGGTGTGTTCATGCATGCACAGCCCACAAACACATTCAAATGCATACACACTCCAAATAAATAACTAAATGTAAAAAAATATTTAAAGTAATATGCATAGCTTCTAGCACCAGTGAAGCAAAGCTTAAATATATCAGAAAATACACAATAAAATATTTATACCAGGAGCCATTATGTAAGGGCATACTGAACTTTTTATTTTCTTTGAAATGTTTTATTATTAAATGTTTTGATACCCTGCTGGGTAGAGTCTGTCAGAGGCCCTCTCTGATAAGCTCCTGTCCTGTTCCCTGTTTTCTCTGTCTTCCAATGTCCATCCCATTTGCCTTTCTGAATGAAGATTAGCATCTTACCCAGGGTCCTCCTTCATGATTAGCTTTCTTAGGTGTACAGATTTTAGTATCATTATCCTATATTACATGTCTAATAGCAATTTACAAGTGAATATATACCATGTGTGTCTTTCTGCTTCTGGGATACCTCACTCAGGATGATCTTTTCTAGCCCACAATTTGCCTGCAAATTTCATGATTTCCTGTCAAAATATATGCTGAAACTCAGAGCCAAACTTTGGGCAGAGTGCAGGGAATCTTATGAAAGAAGGAAAAGATAGAAAGACTGGAAGAGACAGGAGCTTCACAAGGAGAGCAACAGAACCAAAAAATCTGAGCACGGGGGTCTTTTCTGAGATTGATACTCCAACCAAGGACCATTCACAGAGAAAACCTAGAACCCTTGCACAGATGTAGCTCATGGCAGTTTGGTGTCCAAGTGGGTTCCCTAGTAATGGGAACAGGGACTGTCTCTGACATGAACTGATTGGCCTGCTCTTTGATCACCTCCTCTCTCAGGGGGGAGCAGCCTTGTACCGAGGAAGACAATGCAGCCAGTCCTGATGAGACTTGATAGGCTAGGGTCAGATGGAAAGGGAGGAAGACCTCCCCTATCATTGGATTGGGGGAAGGGCATAGGAGAAGAAGAGGGAGGGAGTGTGGGATTACGAGAGCATGGGAGAGTGGCTAAAGCTGAGATACAAAGTGAATAAACTGTAATTAATAAAACAAAAACTAAAAAAGAAATCCTATCTTGTTTCCCAGATGCTGTCTTTGCAGGTGCCATGCCTACAATGGCAAGCATCAAGCTGTCTACACTGCATCCAATTGTGAACCACCCACACTATGAGGATGCAGACCTGAGGTGAGCAGTCTCCTACAGTCACTGGGTAGAAGTTCTGCTGCTTGCCCCTGTCTCTCAGAAAGCGAAAAATGTGTTTGTTTACATACACATATACTTGTTCCTATGCACATAAACATGAATATATATTCACATAAGCATCTTCATATGTATTTCTGGTAGTTAAAAGGATGGATAATGAAGCTGTACATGGAAGGCACAACTATAATTTCAGCACTTAGGACACCAAAACATGAGGACTGCCATGAGTTCAAGGCTGACCTTGCCTACACAGTGAGTTCTAGGCCAACCTGAACTACGGAGTAAAACCTTGTCTCAAACAAACAAAAATGATAACAATGACTAAAGGTTCCATTTCTTCTGAAACAGATTCAATAGAAACTCAAATCTGAACCAAGCATGAGCAAAGTAATATTGTAGAGCTGGAGAGATGCTTTAATCAGTGGAGCCTGCCACACCGGGATGAAGATCTGAATTTAGGTCCTGTGCACACAAAGCCAACAACAATGGCTCGCGTCTGTGACCCTAGAGCAGGCAGAATGGGAAACTGGCAGATCCCAGAAACTCACCATTGACCTTTGGTTGACAGACATGCACCTACACATGCACACACCCATACAAGCACATACATGATGAGTCACACTCACATACATACAAAAAATTGTTCATGTGTATGGGATGTTATTTGTGTGTGAGTGTGACAGAGAGAGACAGACAGAGATAGATACCTACACAGGGTGTAGAGTGGGAGGGGGACATAAGACTCTAAAGTAGAAGTCAAAAAAGGTCAAATAGGTTTATTTGCCTCTCTCAACTTCATTAGTTTCTCTGCCTGATTTAAGAAATATTTCACATCTGTCTGATGGATAATGGCTGGTTTATTTCCACCAAAAAAGGTTAAAAATAATAAATTAATAATTGGCTTCTTTGTCAAAAATCAAGTGCTATAAAATGTTTTTAAAAATTAGGGAACGTCCAACCTGATTGTGAAAATTCTGTGTTCCTCTGATGACTAAAACTTCGGTTTACCTGTGTGTGTGTGTGTGTGTGTGTGTGTGTGTGTGTGTGTGTGTGTCACGCGCGCGCATGTCTGGGAACCAGAGGTCAATGGTGAAGAAAAGTCTACTTAATGTAGATAGAGTTGAGCTAGGCTGACCAGTGAGTTTCTGGGATCTGCCTGTTCTTGGGTCACAGATGTGAACTGATGTTGCTGGCTTTGGGTGTAGGGGACCTGAACTCAGGTCTTCAGCCCAGGACAGCAGGTATGGATTTGAAAGTTATTTTGATCAGTCTGTCTTTGGTAAAAGAAATCTTTTTATCTTAACATTTGGCATACTGTTAGAAGAAATAAATTTAATTTATTCAAAATTTTCTGTCTGGTTTTGGTGCCAAAGCATCCTAAAACAACATTTAGTTTGCTTAGGATTTCATAAGAGCTCCAACTTATGGCCCAAAGTTCTATTGTGCCACATTTGAATGACCGTCCTAGCAGTTCAAAATTTTATACGGTGTTTTTCCTGTCCATAGTAGTATTCTAGATGCCCACCATGAAATACTCCCTTGGCAGCAA
Organism: Pachyuromys duprasi; assembly: GCA_028658305.1. Lineage (NCBI taxonomy): Eukaryota > Metazoa > Chordata > Mammalia > Rodentia > Muridae > Pachyuromys > Pachyuromys duprasi. The sequence goes on along the minus strand of CM053747.1, from coordinate 18,322,321 downwards.
TCCACCTCAATTTATCTATTTATTAGTTTCTAGAGGGGAAATTATCTACTGAAATCCATATTGTCACAAGCCTCAGCTCTAGGCAACTATACTCTATCAATAGATTCTTTTGTAGATTATATGAAGTGAAGTTTACAGCCTGAATTATCATCCTGACCCCAAGTACAATTCTTAATAAGCTCAGATAAAACAAGTTTCAAACTGCTTTAAGATTCAGCACATTGAAAATATAAATAGATGTATGAAAACCATCTGTTTATAATTGTGGTCACATCCATTTTCTAACCATTGAGAATCAGGATATCAATTTGCTAGCAAATTTTCTTAAATTTATTTTAAAATCTGTAATTATTGTTGTTTAAATTTAAAGGGCTCGAACAAAAATAGTTTATTCTGCATATAGCCGAAAATCTGCAGTAGAAGTGAGAGATAAATTATTGGAATTACATGTGAATTATTATGTTCTAGAAGAGGCATGGTGTGTTGTGAGAACAAAGTGAGTATCAATAGTATTATGTTTAATACAATATAATGTGAATCAACAAATGCTTTTTTATTATGTAGTGAGAAAGTGCTGCTACACAGAAGTTCTGATTCCCTAAGGCTTTGTATTTTAGATCTATCCATTAAAACGTTACCATTGCATATGGGAAATAAGTTCAACTAGAGAAGTTAAATTATACTATTTTCTCATACTAGCTATTAATATTATATTTTAATATCTTATTTTTCATATGACCTTTTAAATTTACTTTTCACTGGTATGTAAAAACATTAAGTAAAGATTAAGGAAGCAAGATGTCATTTGGGCACAGGCATCCATCATGTAAGTTTAAGACAGGTTAAAATCTCTACTATTAGTATATTCCATAATTTTTTCAAATTTTACAATATTTTTATTTTATGTCTGAAGTATAAGTGAAGTATATCTTCTACTGTAGCTCAGCTATACTGGATACATAAGGCTTAAGTTTTTCTTTAACTAGAGAGGGCATAATAGGTAAAAACATTTTTTTGAGATTTGTATTTCCAAAATTAAAAAAATGTGTTCAGTGGATTTCTTTGGGATATTGTTTAGATTTCTGGGCAGAAATATCAACAGAGCTAGGCAAGTAAACTGTCTATAACAACAGTGTCAAGATATTTAATTACCTCATAGTGCATTATCTATAGTGTCCTATTTTCAAACCAAACTTATCAGTCATGCACCCAATGGAAAAATAGGACCAAAACTCTGAAAATAGAAATTTGCAGAAACTAATTTAAAGTATCCAGGTATTTGATTCAGCATTTAGAGCTGACTCAATCTGTGGGTTGTGACCACTTTGGGTATCAAATAACGCTTTCATGGAAGTCACTTACCTCCTCCGTATCAGCTATACTCCATATCAAATATCTACATTAAGGTTTATAACAGTAGCAAAATTACAGTTACAAAATAGCAACAAAAATAATGTTATGGTTGGGGGTCACCACAGCATTGAGGAACTGTGTTCAAGGGGTGCAGCATTAGGAAGGTTGAGGACCCCTGATGTAGAGAGTACATATTCATTATTCAAAGGATTAAGAACAAACAAGGCTAGGAATACAGTCCCAGGGTTTAGCACTTGCCTGGTATGGACAAGGCGCTGGCTTCTGTTCTAGAAACAACAAAATGGGCCAGGAAGTAACCTAGAACCTACCACCAGTCAGTGGAAAGATGCAGAATCTTAACAGACTCATTTGGAAACTCTAGAGGTGAACTCTCCAGTTCAAGCGAGACATTTAAAAGTTAACTTTTGATGACAGCTTCTATTTCCTTAGGGGATATAGGACTATTTAATTGATTTACCTGGTCTTGATTCAGCTTTGGCAAGTGGAATCAACCAAGAAAATTGTCCATTTCATTTAAATTTTCCAATTTTGTAGCATATAAGCTTTTGAAGTAAGCCTTAATGATTGTTTGGACTTCTTCAGTGTCTGTTGTTAATAACCCCTTTTTCATTTCTGATTTTGTTGATTTGGATAGTGTCTCTCTGCCTTTTAGTTAGTTTGGCTAAAGGTTTGTCTATCTTGTTGATTTTCTCAAAGATCCAGCTCTTGGTTTCATTGATTCTTTGAATTGTTTCCTTTGTTTCTAATTTATTGATTTCAGCCCTGAGTTTGATTATTTCCATTCTTCTACTCCTCTTTGGTGTGTCTGCTTCTTTTCTTTTCTAGGTCTTTTAGGTGAGCCATTAGTTGCTTGAATGAGATGTTTCGAATTTCTTCTTGAAGGCACTTAGAGCTATGAACTTTCCTCTTAACATGGCTTTCATTGTGTTCCATAAGTTTGGATATGTTGTGCCTTCGTTTTCATTGAATTCTAGGAAGACTTTAATTTCTTTCTTTATTTCTTTCCTGACCCAGCTGTCATTTAGTAGCAAATCATGGGTTTCCATTGTGTGTAGGCTTTTTGCTATTTCTGTTGTTGAGCTCCAATTTTAGTCCATGGTGATCAGAAAGGATACAAGAGAGTATTTTCAAGTCTTCCCTGCAAAAAAAGCCCAGGGCCAGATGGTTTCAGCACAGAATTCTACCAGACTTTCAAAGAAGAGCTAACTCCAGTTCTCTTCAAACTGTTCCACAAAATAAAAACAGAAGGAACACTACCAAACTCATTCTATGAAGCCACAATCACCTTGGTACCTAAACCTCACAAAGTCCCAACAAAGAAAGAGAATTTCAGGCCAATCTCCCTTATGAACATCGATGCAAAAAACTCGCAAATCAAATACAACTACACATCAAAGATATCATCCACTACGACCAAGTAGGCTTCATCCCAGACATGTAGGGGTGGTTCAATATACGGAAATCCATCAATGTAATCCACCAAATAAACAAATTGAAGGAGAAAAACCACATGATCATCTCCCTAGATGCTGAGAAAGCATTTGACAAAATCCAACACCCATTCATGTTTAAAGTCTTGGAGAGATCAAAGATATAAGGCACATACCTGAACATAGTAAAGGTAATAAACAGCAAGCCTATAGCCAACATCAAATTAAATAGAGAGAAGCTTAAATCAATCCCACTGAAATCAGGGACTAGGCAAGGCTGCCCACTCTCTAGATATCTCTATATCTCTTCAACATAGTTCTTGAAGTCCTTGCTAGAGCAATAAGACAATTAAAGGAGATCAAGGGGATACAAATTGGAAAGGAAGAAGTCAAAGTATCACTATTTGCAGATGATATGATAGTATACCTGAGTGACCCCAAAAATTCTACCAGGGAACTCCTACAGCTGATTAACACCTTCAGCAAAGTGGCTGGCTACAAAAAAAAAAACTCAAACAAAATCAGTAGCCTTCCTGTACACAAAAGACAAAAGGACTGAGAGAGAAATTGGCGAGACAACACCCTTCACAATAGCCACAGAGGCCATAAAGTACCTTGGTGTGAACCTAACCAAGCAAGTCAATGACTTGTATGAAAAAAATTTCCAGTCTCTAAAGAAAGAATTAGAAGAAGATATCAGAATATGGAAAGATCTCCCATGCTCATGCCTTGGCAGGATTTTGGCCATCTTATCGAAAGCAATCTTCAGATTCAATGCAATTCCCACCAAATTACCGACACAGTTCTTTACAGACCTTGAAGGAAAAATTCTCAATTTCATATGGAAAAACAAGAAACCCAGAATTGCTAAAACAATCCTCTACAGTAAAAGATCTTCTGAAGGTATCTCCATTCCTAATCTCAAGCTGTACTACAGAGCAACAATACTAAAAACTGCATGGTATTGGCATAGAAACAGACTGGTGGATCAATGGAATCTAATAGAAGACCCTGAAATAAATCCACACTCATGGACACCTGAGTTTTGATAAAGAAGCCAAATCCATTCAGTGGAAAAAAAGACAGCATCTTCAACAAATGGTGCCGGTCTAACTGGATGTCTACATGTAGAAAAATGCAAATAGACCATACTTATCACCCTGCACAAAACTAAAGTCCAAGTGGACTAAAGACCTCCATATAAATCCAGACACACTAAACTGCTTAGAAGAAAGAGTAGGGAAAAGCCTTGAACTCATTGGCAGAGGAGACAACTTCTTGAACAGAACACCAACTGCACAGGCTCTAAGAGCAACAATCAATAAATGGGACCTCATGAAACTGAAAAGCTTCTGTAAAGCAAAGGACACTGTCATCAAAACAAAATGACTGCCTACAGACTGGGAAAGGATCTTCACCAACCCTATATCTAAAAGAGGACTAATATCCAGTATATATAAAGAACTCAAAAAATTAAACAGCAACAAATCAAATAATCCAATTAAAAATGGGGTACAGAACTAAACAGAGAGTTCTCAATAAAGGAATATCAAATGACAGAGAAACACTTAAAGAAATGCTCAACATCCTTACTCATCAGGGAAATGCAAATCAAAACGACCCTGAGATTTCACCTTACACCCATCAGAATGACCAAGATCAAAAACTCAAGAGACAACACATGCTGGAGAGGATGTGGAGAAAGGGGATCCCTCCTCCACTGCCTGTGGAAATGTAAACTTGTACAACCACTCTGGAAATCAATCTGGTGCTTCCTGAGACGACCAGGAATAGCACTTCTTCAAGATCCAGCTATACCACAACTAGGCATATATCCAAAAGAGGCTAAAGTACACAATAAGGACATTTGCTCAACCATGTTTATAGCAGCTTTATTTGTAATAGCCAGAAGCTGGAAACAACCCAGATACTCCTCAACTGAGGAATGGATGCAGAAATTGTGGTACATCTATACAATGGAATATTACTCAGCAATAAAAAAACAAGGATACCATGAAATTTGCAGGTAAATGGTGGGAACTGGAAAGGATCATCCTTAGCGAGCTATCCCAGAAGCAGAAAGACCCACACGGAATATACTCACTTATATAAACATATACTATAGGATGAACCTACTAAAATCTGTACACCTAAAGAAACTAATCAAGAGGGAGGACTCTTGCTGAAATGCCCAATCCCTATCCAGAAGGACAAAGGGGATGGACATCGGAAAAAGGAGAGGGCAGGGAAAGGCTCAGGAGCCTGCCACAGAGGGCCTCAGAAGGGTTCTGCCTTGCAGACTATCGAAGCAGATGCTGAGACTTATGGCCAATATTTGGGCAGAGTGCAGGGAATCTTATGAGGGAAGTAAGAAATAGTGGAACTGGAGAGGACAGGAACTCCACAAAGAGAGCAACAGAACCAAGTGGTCTGAGCACAGGGGTCCTTCCTGAGACTGATGGTCCAACCAGGTACCATTCACGGAGGTAGCCTATGACCCCTGCACAGACGTGGCCCATGGCAGTTCAGTGTCCAAGTGGATTCCATAGTATGTATAGAATATAATAAATAATCTTAAATAATAAATAAATCTTAAAAATGGGTTCATCTCATGAATGTAATGGCTTAAACTCATAATATCAGTAAAATAAAAAAAAACAACTCAGAAAAAGCACTTGATAAAATTAAGTACCCACTTTCAGTAAAACTCTTGGGAAGTGGTGTGGTAGCATATATGCCTGCAATTCAAACAGATCATAAACTTAACTGTAAACCCAAAATATAAAAGTTCTAGAAAAGTAGAAGAAAATAATTGGGACCTTATGCTAGATTCCTTAAATCATATATGATAAGCATGGCATGAGAGTGCATCACTAGTGCAATCCCCTTAAAAATAACAAACCCTTTATAAGCAGAAATAACAGAAGATAAGTCAGAGTTGAGAGAAAATATTTCCAACTCCTGTGATTACTAAAGGACTTTATCTAGATATAAAAAGAACTCTTAAAAGGCAATAAGGAAACAACTCAACTAAAATGGCCAAAAAACTTGCACACTTCGATAAGAAATACATGAATGGTAAAGAAGCATATGGAAAGATGTTTTATGTTACCATCCATTATTAAATGTGCGTTAAACCCACAAGGAGATCGCCTTAAATCAGCAGATACAGTGGTTAGAGCTGAAAGAGAAGCTGACTATCCCAAGTGCTGCTGACTCGGTATGAAGGCATACCTACTACTCCCATATATCAGTTGTACGAATAAAATGTGTTACAACTACTTCATGAGAGTTTCCTAAGAGACCTGACACCTAGCTATGTATTTGCTTAATATTAAAAAAGGAATTTATTGGACCCAAAGAGAAGTCTCAGCAGTTAAGAGCATGTTCTGCTGTTGCAGAGTTCTGATCCCAGCATCCAGGTCAAGCAGCTCACGGTCACCTGTGACCCTGGAGATAAAATATCATCCTCAGGGCTCCACAGGCACAAAAACACACATGGCACACACACACACACACACACACACACACACACACACAAAGAAAAAATAAAGCATTCGTCTATACTTAAAATTGCTTGCAATTATTCATATCAGCTTTTCTAAAGTAGTCTTAACCTAGATATAATTCAAATATCTATTAACAGGTGAATTAATTACTAAACACACTATTAGACTAGTTAGAAAATGTAATATCACTCATCAATAGGAACAAATGAACTCTAGATACGTACAACATGGATAATAATTATATTTAGGAAAGTAATCCAGATAAAAATAGAAAGAAGGCAAAAATGCCAGAAAATGTACACAAATCACCAGTAACAGGAAGAAGTAATGTTTGAAAGGAATTGGTAGAACAGAAGAGTGAAATTGCAAAGATCATGACTAAGCTGTGGAAAAGAGATATGTTCCTCATTTTCAGTGTTGCATTTTCAGCGTATGAAAAAGATATCAGATTGTAGCCTATCTGTGCCATAGATTAAGTATTGACCAATTATATATTATTAAGTCTAGAGCATCTGATAGGATCTAAAAAAAACTTCACGTACCTTGGACCTAAAAAATGACACAAAATTCGACAAATTTGGTAAGATATTGTTCCAAAAAAGACATTTTGAGTGAACCATAGAAACACTAAAATGACTAACATTATGAAGACTAGTAATGCCATGTTTATGCATGCTTATGCAAATAAAGAGCAATTTGAACTCATATGAATTGCTTGTAGAAACAGAGAAAATATAGTCACATTGGAAGATAATTTTGAAGTTGCTTATCAAGTTATATATCACACTTACCACTACACCCTACAGTTCTACTGCTTGGTATCTGCCTAAAATTAGTTCTAATGAGTTCTCATATTAATGTTAGTCACTGTCACCAAGACTGCAAGTACCTCAAATTGTCAGCAATCTGAGAATCAACAAACAAACTGCGGTATTTCTATGCCATGAAATACTACTTAGGGATGGAATATGTAATAGGACTTAGAAGAAACCCAATGTTCGAATTTCAGCTCTTGTAATAAAATATCCAGACAATAAACAAACTGTGGAAAGAAAGGGTTGATTTGGCTTATAATTCCAGGTCACAGTTGGTCATGAGGAAAGTCAAGGCAGGATTCACAGACCTGAAGCCAGCCCTGCTTGTAGTGACACACAGAGTCTTAGACCAAGGAACTCACTTCACCACCAAAGAAGTGTGGCAGGAACCACAGAGGATGTTGCTTGCTGATTGGCTCTCAGGCTTATGCTCAGCTAGATTTGTATTTATAATTTTTAAAGATTTGTGTGTATGTGTGTGTGTGTGTGTATGTGTGACAGAGAGAGAGAGAGAGAGAGAGAGAGAGAGAGAGAGAGAGAGACTTTATTTTATTTCTGCATGTGTGTGTGCCACATGTTTGCCTAGTCCTTGGAGGTTAGAAAGGGGCATTATATTACCTACAACTGGAGTTGTGAGCCACCTGAACATGGGACCCCTGCAAGAGTAGCTTGTGCTCTTAGCTGCTGAGTCATCTGTCCAGCCCCTCAGCCAAAATTTCTTGTAGACTTTCATACCGCCTGCCATCAGATGATGCTGCCCACAGTGGGCTGGGCCCTCTTACATCAATTAACAATTAAGGCAATCCCCCACGGGGCCATATCGATCTATTCCTCAGTTCCTCAATTCCTCAATCGAGACTGTCTTTTCAAGTGTTTCTAGGTTGTGGTAACTTGACAGGTAAGTTCACCATGACAACCAATATCTAAGATATCAAAACCACAGTATTCTAAGATAAGGAAGCCTGAGTTGAGAAGCTTAGACAATGCATCTGCACGGAACTCTAAATGCTACAGTGCAGAAAGGGATCCATGGGTGCCTGGGCCATGTTTAGGGAAGAACACAAGAGGAGCATAGGGAACATGCTAGGCGAGAGGGGTGTCTCTGCATTGTTGTGATGGTCTTTACATATAGTTAAACGTTACACAGGAAAGTCAGGATTTTGTATGTTATGCTTCAAAACATACATTAAAATTTGATGTCAGTTTTGCCTGACTTATTCCCAATGTAGGGTATTCTCTAGCAAGACATGTTATACCACCTAGCTTACTTTTCTAGCCACCCCAAGAAAGAGAAGCTGAAGAAAACAACTTAGCCTAAGAACCGCCTGTCTCTGTCTTGGGTACATGTTTGTCTACCAAATCAGGGCACTTTCTGTTTAAAAAAAATATGAATCTCAAAAGGATTTTAATTAGCTCTCCATTAATTTATTTCATCCAACTACAAACTAGTCTTACATTGGATGAGAATAGTGATTGGCAGGAATAGCTATGTTTTAATTTGGAGGTAAACATTTTCTTTTTTTTCACTTTTTATTAAATTCTTTATTAATTTCACTTTATTCACCTTATATACCCCTGTAGTTCCCTCCCTCCTCCCGTCCCAACCTCTCCCTTCCTCCCCACTCTGCACCCGTGTCCTTCCCCAAGACCACCAATAGGGGAGGTCCTCCTTTCTTTTCCTCTGATCCCAGTCCATCAGGTCTCATCAGGAGTGGCTGCATTGTCTTCCTCTGTGGCCTGGCAAGGCTGCTCCCCCCTCAGGGGGGAGGTGACCAAAAAGCAGGCCAATCAGTTCATGTCAGAGACAGTCCCTGTTCCCATTACTATGGAACCCACTTGGACACTGAACTGCCTTGGGCCACCTCTGTGCAGGGGTCCTAGGTTACCTCCATGCATGGTACCTGGTTGGACCATCAGTCTCAGGAAAGACTCCTGTGCTCAGACCACTTGGTTCTGTTGCTCTCCTTGAAACATTTTCAAATACAGATTTCTACCATATTTTATGTTCATTGTCAGCACATGTTGACTGGGCCTAGGAATGTATCAGCTTCACTACATTTTGTTCTAGTTATTGAACTTAATGACTTCTGACGTTATGGTTTCAAATTTTAAGTAGTTAATTAGCCTCTGGAAATCTAGGAGTGATTTCTTAATTTGAATATGCCAACTTATTTAATATGAATATTTATCTATGCTCTTTACTTTTCAGACCTGGTTGTAGTATGCTTGAAATCTGGGATGTGGAAGACCCTTCCAATGCAGCTAATCCTCCGCTCTGTAGTATCCTGCTCAAGGATGCCAGGCCTTACTTCACCACAGTATTTCAGAATAGTATGTACAGAGTACTGAAGATTAACTGACAACAAGTATACCCATCATTCTGTAGTGCAAAGATATATGTCAAAAAAAGAACACTCCCAGCCTTATTTGCATCAATAAAAATCACAGGCTTTGATAAGAGACACTTTAAAAAAGATAAAATTATTTAAAGTTTTTGGTTGCTAATGACAAATTGCTGCATTTTTTTTTTACATTGAATGGCAGCCTGTCAAGCGACCTCATAAATGATTAAGTCATCTCATACTTCATCAACAATGCTCATTTTAGAGTCTTGAGGAAACAAGTATACAAAATAACAACATAATTTTAGAAACAAAGGATAAGTAATTCCTTTTAAATCCATCTTGGTGAGTCACTTCAGGTTTCCCTAGTACCTGTGAATCAGCCCAGACCCTCTGAGCCAGGTAGAAGAGTTGAGACTCTGAGGAACCTAATGGTGGTGGTGGCCTCATTCACTTTTAGTTTATGATGAAGATGGTATTACCTTATAAAATTTATCTCCTGATAAAAGCTATCTGTCCAAAAATGCTTTGAAAATTGGTAATTACCTTGACGATAAAGTGGGTCCATGAAAAGAGTAATTGTCTCTCTTTTTTTCATGCTAAACATTAAAAATGCTAGATGTTTGAATATGCATCTCCTCCGAGTTAAGCATCTTGGAGTTTTTATACTTATATCTTTCTTATATTTTTGGCCATAAAAGATGAGTCAATTTCATAGATTAGTTTACTTACGGTAGGTAAGCAATTATATATAAAATATTTTCCAACCTTTATAGTTGGAACACAACTATATGCTGAACACAAAATAGCTAAGAAAGAATGCTGTATTGTGTTGATTTCAACATTTTCAAGTAATTTCTTTTGCTGTGTGGAGCAAAGAAGGGAAAAGATATAACACTCATTAAAGTAACATGTTTTAGACAGTGGTGTCACCCAGGGATATTTTTAAGTAATTATCAGAATTCAACACAATGATACATACTGTGTTAACAAGAAAATGCTCCATGCACATGATGTTTTCCTATGAATTTTGTTATTTTCATGTAAAATGCTTATTAAATCATTTTAAATTAAAGGTCATCAAAGACTTTCTGTTTCTTTTTTTTTCATTCTTTATGAAACATATATTTGCAATCTAAGAGTCCTGAAATCACAGGTTTCTGGGTGTATTAGTTGGATTTATGTTGCCAGAGATCTTTAGCAATTGAAAACATTTTGCATGATTCCATGTGGCAGACAAAGTGGGGGATGAGAAATAATATAAGCCACGCCTAAACCTGATTCTTTCATACTTGGTCTATCACCTACCACCCATTCAAAAAACATCGGTACCAATTTTGTGGTAGGTCCTCTGCTAAGCTTGCTCACATTATCTTGTGAAGGTTTGTTTCTCCAGTCTGAGTCAGAGCTCTACCTAAGTGCAGTGAGCGTCAAACAGTGTAAAAGTGCTTAGCAGGTATGCAGTGGAACTGCTTCTTCCAACTTCCATCCCCTGGCCCACTAAATAATCATTGCAGTAATAGAAAACACAGTGCTACATGAATTCGGTGTAAACAAATAGAAATGTTGGGCTTCAGCTTACTTTCCAGGTTTAAATTAAAATTTAAACAAATCAAGCTATTTGTTCCTGATCTGCATGTTTTAGCATAAACTGTTTTGAAGTTTGGAGACTACATGTGCATGCTGTGAGATGCATGGTGGGCAGATTCTCTTCCTGTGCAAAGAAAATTTCTTTTTGACTTCCTACAGCCCTGGTTTGCAAGCTGATCTCAAATCTTGGCTGCAGTGAGCGTCACACAAATGTCCTTCATCATCCAGCCTCTGGAGTGATGTGTGGCCATGGCAAATGACATACATGCTTCATCCTTTTTCTGCTCATATACGAAAATGAGTCATTCTGGTTCTAACAAAGCTGGGCTATTATTTTACTTTATTGGTATGAGAAATATAAACTCTATTAGAGGTGGACTTTGAGAGCCATGGGAGTATTCAGAAGGCTCGCCTAGATAGTTGTACAGGTTTTGGCTTGTTGCCTCCCTTTACTATAGTTTAAAACTTTCTGGGTTTTGTGACACATGAAGACATAAGTGCATAAAAATGTACAACTACATAAAAGTGTTATATTTTTCCTACAACATTTTAAATTATGCTTTTAAAACGTTTTTGGTTAAAAATTAGGAGACAAACATAGAGCGTGTTAGTGAGCAGCACTCACTGCGTCACTGTCTCCATCCGCTACAGTGCAGCTTTCTTCTGGATCCCTCCGAAGATCTTCAGGCATTGCTAGGCTTGCCCCTTTTATCAGAAATGTGTCTGTGGAGGTTTGATTGGCTTGTTTTCTTCAGAGATTTTCCCTGTAAGGTCATAATGCATTACAAACATTCCCGAGGGACTGGGAAATCTGCTGGGAAACCATGTCTCATACAATGTGAGTGAATCCACACCTATGATACCACAACAATACAATTGCCTGAACAAGGACAGCACCAACAGACATGCAAACTTGGAAGGGGAAATTTATTTGGGACCCAACTGTAGACAAAGAACTACAGGCAAGTACTGAAAGAGGGAGAGTTAGTCTTTCCCAGGGATGGGCCCCTTGTATTGGTTATCTAATACCAAATGGTAGGTCCTGAAATCATGTCCATACAGACAACAAATCCAGTTCACATGTAATGTGTGCCTCTGTGTGTGTCTGTGCGTGTCAGAATAATAAATAGAGGCTATGAATTTAAGAGAATAATGGAGGCATGGGAAATATTTAAGATGGGAAAAAAGGGAGAAATTTTGTAATTACATAAAAAAACCTTTTGCATTTGTAAAAGCCTCTTTAAAACTATTCACTTTACATTTTCTTGAGTTTCTACTTCATCACTATTCTCATCTCTCACCTCTTCCTAAGCTATACATCCCAGTCCCTGTCTCAAAAGGTCTTCACTACCCAGGATCAAGCTGTTTGCATCTCAAACACAGCTTTCACAACTTCTGCAGCTCTCTCCATTTGGTGAGTCATCTAAGTTTGGAATGAAATTCTTGAATGTCTTCTTCTAGATGTCATAATATACTCATTGGTGACTCATTTTCAATGAAAGAAAGGCTCTAAATATAGTCCTAGACTGTGTCAACCTCCCAGAATCACCACGGCCCTGTCTTCAGTGTCTTCCTCGGTTGTAGCAGTGGCCTGAGCAGAGACTCACCTTATGTAGCAACATTAAAAGTTGTAATTTCTTGATTCATTGCCTGGCTCAAAGATGTGATGCTAATGTAAAGATCACCAAAAAGAAGGATTGCAAGACCATTTCTAACCGTTCACTGTATCTAGAAAAGCATCCTCTTTTCCGGAGTAGCACTCTTATTTCATTGGCCCTCAGTACATCCTGGGAATGGAGCTGGGTACTTTGCGTGCGTCCTTTGTTGTGTAAACATATTTTTGTTAAAATTCCAAGTTGGGGGTTTTAGTTTGTCTACACCTGTCAAGTGTCTCCTGCAGAGTGTGGTCTTAGCCAGGTACAATTAGTTGAATTCTGAGGACCTTGAGGGGAATAAATATGACAGCCCAGGGAAAGAAGGCATGACTGCTTGGAGGAGGACTGCTTGCTGCTGGTTCATCCTGCTCCTGCATTTTCTGTTTGCTGATTTGCTGTTTACCTGGACTTCTGAATTTCTGGACGACTGATATGGATATTGCTCCAAAAAAGAATCTTATGACCCTACCCAGCAAGAAGTAGCAGATAGAACTCCATCCTCTGTCCTCACTAATCTTCTTTCCCTCCTACCTGGTGTTGGGGGTAGGAAGGGAGGTAGAAGTGGTTAATAACACTAAATAAAGTAGGTTTGTTAAAAACATCAAAGTCAACACTCCTCAAGATGCCTGAAAGTCCTGGTCCTATCAATGCACCATAGAGTGAAAGCAACAAGCAAGAGGGACAGCATTCAAACTCCATCCAGATGATACACAGTGCTAAGTTAGCAGGCCAGCTCTATCCTGCAGACACACTTCTTATGCTCTCTTCGACTATCCTTCTCTTTCCCTCCCACCCTTCCTCCTCTTTTTCTCTTCTCTGTATTCTTCCCATTTCCATTTCCATTTGGACAGGTTTCCATAGAGAACACAGGCTGTCTTGGTTGGCAGGTGTCCACGTCTTGGGATCCTGTGGTTATCTGACTGAACCTCTTCCCTTCTCCGTTTTCATTCTACCTTTGGTCCAAATTATTTCATCTCCCTTGCAGACCCAACTCTCACCAATATGTCTGTGTTTACATCTTCTATTTTTTAATATGTCAACCCAGTACTAAGAACTAGTCTTATTCTGCTTTTTTTCCTTTCCACAGATCCCCACAGTAACTAATACACTAGTATACATAATACTACCAGTATTCCTTTACTTCTTACAAGCATTGACATTTAAGAAGTAATTTGTTAGCTGGGATACAAAGTAAATAAACTGTAATTAATATAAAATTAAAAATAATTAAAATAAAAAGCAATTTGTTTTTAATTTGATTATTACTGTATTTTCAGAATATGCTTATCACTAAATATTACAAACAATATTTTATTTACAATGGGATACTGGAAATTAAGCCTAGTACCAGCAGCACCAATCTAGAAGACGAAAATGGCACATCAATCTTATTAAAATGTAATATATTTTAAATACCCAAACACCTCCGCTGAAAGAATAAAGGTTACTTAAAATAATGAGATAATTACCTAAACCAAGATGCACATGTTCCAATATAAAAACCACAAGAAACATGTGAAATTATAGAAACATAACTCCTCTGAAAATTACTAATCCCACTCAGACAAATAATTCTAAAGAACAGCTATGTCCACAGAAATCCAAGTGGATACAAATGTCTAAGTGAATTCTAGTAGAATGGAAATATCGAAATGAAACAAGAGGCCAATATAGGATATTAATAAAATTCAATAAAGACACACTGAACTGGAATATGTTAAGATTCAATAGGAAAAGGTCTATAGAAAGCATTAATAATAGAGTGCAGAACAAGGGGACAGCAAAATATCAGGATTTAAAGACATGGCAAGGAATTTAAACATTCAGGCAATGAAAAAGATAAATAAGAAAGTGAAAACAGAATATTCAAGACCCATGGGACACTTTTTTAAAGATTAAATCTATGAATCATGGGCATAGAAGAAGAATTTCACGCTAACATCATAGAAAATGATAAAATTATAAAACTTTCTAAATCAAGGAAAAGAAATGTATATTCATGTAAAGAGGGCATTTAGAACACTAAACAGACAAGATCAGAAAAAAATATCCCATGTCATATTATTCTTTTTTAAATGTTATTTTATTTTATGTTTTTATCAAATTATTTATTAATTACACTTTATTCACCTTATATACCCCTGTAGTTCCCTCCCTCCTCCCATCCCAATCCCTCCCTTCCTCCCCCATCTGCACCTGTGTCCTTCTCCAAGACTGTTGATAAGGGAGGTCTTCTTTTCCTTCCTTCTGATCCTAGTCTATTAGGTCTCATCAGGAGTGGCTGCAATGTCTTCCTCTGTGGCCTGGTAAGGCTGCTCCCCCCTCAGGGGGAGGTGATCAAAGAGCAGGCCAATTAGTTCATGTCAGAGATAGCCCCTGTTCCCATTACTATGGAACTTAAAAATACAGAACAAAGAAAGTATATTGAAACTGCAAGAAAGAAACACCAAGTCACCAAGTCATTTTTGAACAGAGACTCTTCTAAAAAAATAACTGATTTCTCTACAGAAACTTTTAAAGTAAAGAGGGGTTGAAATGATATATTGCAAGTGTTAAAGAGAAACAATGCCAAGCCAGACTATCATACCTACCAAAACTGCCATAAAGGAGAATGGTTTTTTTTTTTTCCATGATCAAGCAGAAAATGGAATATCAGGACTTGAAGATAAAGTAGAGGATGTAGTCCAGTTAAAGAAGGGATATGAAAACAAATCAAAACACAGGGAAGGAACATAAAGGAAATGTGGGATACCATGAAAAGATCAAGCCTTCAAATCAAAGGGATATATAAGGGAGAATTCTAAGTCAATGGCAAAGATCAGATGTTCAACAAGATCAGAGAAAAAAACTTTCCCAAACTAAGAAAGACACACTCATACACATACAAGAAGGACGTAGACATACACAGGACAGCAAATAGATCAGACTTGAAAGAAAATGCCCATAACAAATCATAGTTAAAATACCAAGTATACACAGCAAAGTGTATTGAAAGATTCAATAAAAGACAAAATAACAGAAAACAACAAAAAAGTCACATATGAAGGAAAACACCACCAGAATGACAGCTGATTTTTCAATGGAAAATTCAAAGGCCAGAGGAGCCTGGAAAAATGCATTTTAAGTCCTAAAAGCCAATGACAGCCAGCTTAGACTAACATACCCAGCAAAACTATCTGCCAGAATTGAAGGAAAAAGTAAAACTTACCATGATATAAACAACCTAAAAAATTTTACATACAACAAACCAAACCTAAAGAGAATACAGGAAACAATATTAAACACTGAAGAGAGGAATGATCATAGACAAGATATTTGAAAAGAACTATTAAGCCATAATAAAGCACAAAATGCCACTAAAAAACAACAAACAAGCAACAACAAAACAAAAACAGTGCCAGAAATCAACAACACAATGACTACAGTTTACACAAACATATAAACAATAACTTTAATTATTAATGGCTCCAATTCTCCAATCAAAAGGCATAGGATCACTGGATCAAGAAACAATATCTGTTGCCTCCAAGAAACACATCTTAGTTTTAATGATAGACACCACCTTAAAGAACAGACAAAAGTGCTCTAATCAGTTGGGAGCAGGAAGAAATCAAGTGTCATTATCCTACTAGCTAACAAAATAGATATCACACTAAGATTAATTCCAAAAAACATTACTTTCCTAAAGATGTATATACTAAACTTTGTTGTATGAAATTCCATTTAAAAATATACTACTGTATTTAAAGACATAGATCAATATCAACCCATTAATAGTAGGTGATTCCCATATCCCACTTTCTCCAATAGACATGTCATCTGAACAAAAATAGAGATACATCAGAATTAGTTAATGCCATACATCAAATGGACTTAATAGATTACCTACAGAATATTCCACCAAAATATTAAAGAATGCACATTTTCAAATACACATTCTGTGTACTCAGGAGCACATAGAATCTTCTCTAAAATAGACCATATTCTGGGATAAAAAAAAACATTACAAATTCAAAGAGACTGAAACAACTCTTGTATTCTGATTCCAATGCAATCGAATCTAAAATTGACAGCAATTAGAGGAATAAAAATTTTAAAAAACTTTAATATTTCATCTTACCTCAATCAGGATGGCAACATATATATGAAACAACTGACAACAAATCCTGGAGGGGATGCAAGGAAACCTCGTTCAGTGTTGGTCGTATTGCAAACTGGTGTGGCCAGTTTGGAGAATTGGAAATCTATTTGCGGAATTCTCATAAAGCTAAAAATACAGGTGTATGCCCAAAGGACTTGATATCGTAGTTCCTGGATACTTGTTCAGAATAGCCATGTTCATTTCTACTCTATTCCCCAAAGCTAGGAAACGGAAACAACCTAAATGTCTTATGACAGAGGAATGGATAATTAAAGTGTGGTACAAATACACTGTAAAGAAAGATGAAATCATACAGGGAAACAAATGAAACTGTAAAAGATAATGTTGAGTGAGGTACCTACAGCCAGAAAGACAAGCTCTGTGTGTCCTTTTTCATCCTAGCTGTAAGTCTTCAGATGTGAGTCCACCATCCGCAGTAACTACAAAAACCAGGAAGGTAAAACAAGACTACTTCAAGAGTAGGAGTTTGGGAAGCAAAAGAGAGAGGAGTGAGTGGTTACAAATGTTGTGGTAAGGGAAATGGAGAGGAAGGGACTCTATAGGAAGGGGCTAGGAAGTAAACACAGAAGAAGAAAGGTAAAATTATACTCTTAAAAATTTTTAAATACATTGGAGAAAGATAGTCTCATCAACAAATGATGCAGGGGAAACTGGATATTTACATGTAGAAGAATGAAATTAGATTTTTATCTCACACCTTCCAAAGAGTCAAGTCTAGATGGATTGAAGACCATAATGTAACAGTGGAAACTAATGGAAGAAATAGGAAAAATTCTTTAAGATATAGCCACAATAATAGAAGGTTGTTTTTAATAAGATTTTGTTTGTTTGTTTGTTTTTGAGAAATCGTGCCAATGACAAATGAGACTTGGTGACAATGAAAAGTTTCCATACCATAAAGGTAGGAAACAATTGAACAGGAGGCCTAGGGAACAGCAGAATGTCCTTAGCAGATGTTCCTCTCTCTTAGAAGTAATATTTAGAATACATAAGGGATTAAAAAAACTGAAGAAGAAATCAGAAAATGATCTAATGAAATGAACCCAAGTTCTCAAAAAAAAATCAAGTGTCAAAGAGCAACAAGCATGAAAATATGCCCATTTTTACTAGCCACCAGGCAGATGCAAATTTATATTACACTGAGAGTCCATCCCACCGTAGTCAGAAAACACTGGGAAGAGTGTGGACTGAGAAGAACCCTCAAACACTCCTGATGAAATGTAACCTTGTGACTGTTTCAGTCATGAACTCCATGGCTGGCTCTTTGACCCTCCCCCATACACATCAGGGAGTAACAGCCTGGCTAGATCCCAGGGGAGGACATTGCAGCCAGCCCTGAGGAGACAAGATGAACTGGGGTCAGATGGAAGGGGAGGAAGGAGGTCCTCCCCCGTCGGTGGACTTGGAGGGGGCGGGGAGGAGACGAGAGAGGGGGCTACACCTGGGATGCAAAGTACCTAACCTGTGATTGATATAAAAATAAATTACATTAAAAAGCGGTAAATTACATGTATAATAAAAGACTTTTAAAAATTTAAAGAAAGAAATGTGACCTTGTGCAGCCACTATGCATTACTGTGGAGGGTCCTCCAAATGCTAAAACTGATATGTGACCCCACTATTTCATTCCTGGGTATTTTCAATAAGATGTTTAAATCAGCATGTCACAGGGATACTTGCACATCGAATGTTTATTGCATCACTATTCAAAATAGCTGTCATGGAAGAACTTTGGTGATTATCAACATAAGGATAGATAAGGAAAATGTGGGGGTGCTGTGTGTGTTTGGGTGTGTGTGTATGTGTGTGTGGGGGGGTGCACATGCACATATCATTTTGATTCACATTCTGAAGCCCATTCAACCTTTTCTCATCTTCAGTCTTAACAGCTGTCACCCCTTCCTAAGTTGATCTTCTCACCCACCCTAGTTTTCCATGAATCTCTCTGAGTACTCAGATATGATGCTACTCTGGCAGTTAGGCATTTATTACACCCTTGCTGGAGCGGTACCTTGCCTGAGGGAAACCTTCCTGAGGAACAGTATCCTTGTCAAGAGGAGATGCCTTACACTTAAGAAATGCCCATCCTAAGTGAAGAAAAGCTCCTGAGCAGAGCAGAGGCTGAACCGTTAAATACCTGAGGCGTAGCACACAACATAGTATGCACTTGCGTGGATACATTGAAATAAACACTGGCTGCACGCTCTTTGCATACTGTAAGAAAACAAAGAGAAGCCACAGTCCAAATGACAGCTGTAGTTTATCTTCTGTATTTAGTTAAATTATTTACCACATAACGAAACTAGCTTTATTTCTTTAAAAATAAGTAGAAAAGATAGTTCAAAAGAATTTGTAATGCATAAAAGAGTCCTTTATATCACATTAGTGCCATCTTCTGGCTGTGAGTCTTATAACATTTGTCATGGATTTACGAAAAAAAAAATACTAGAACAGCATTTCTACACATTTTAATGGAGCTCAAAACCACGGATCTGCTTTGTCCTTCTGTGTGACTGCAGTGGCTAGTAGCGCCCCTGGCTCTTCTCACCCTCACCTGCTCCTTTCCGCGGTTTCCTTGCTCAATCTCCCCGCTACTACCAGGAAAAATTTAAACTATTGTAGCCACGTAGAAAATCGATGCTACTACAAAGCAGCAAACAAAGGGGAGCTGCCGTGTTCCTGGCTGTACACTCCTGGGTATGTACTCTGGAAGCCCTACCCGAAAGACGGTGGCGGCCCGTGTCTCCTGCTTTATTGCTAAGGCTGAGAAACTGAACCTTCCTAGAAATTGATCAACAAAGAAAGTGCAGTTTGGATTACTACAGGATCTTGTTCAGCTGAGTGGGAAAGTGAAATCATGAAGTTTGCAGGAAAATTGATGAAACTGGAAATTACTGTGTTAACTTGGGATGATCCAGGCTCTGACAAGCAGGCTGCTTCTCTTGTTTGCAGAGCCTAAATTTTAATTAGTCTATGTGTTTAATGTATGTGTGGGACAGAGCAGTCATGAAATTAGAAAAAGGATGATGAGAAGGCAAAAAAATATGGCAGGGAAGTTGGAAAACAGAATACCTGAGACCATGAATGCAGAAAAGAGGAGGTGATTGAGTGGGGGAGGGGCTAGCAAGAGAGACATGGGACAGGTAAAGCGAAGGAGGAGAATCAATAAGAACGAAGTATATATGAAAACTTATAATAATATCCATCACTTTGTGTGGCTTTTAAAATTGTTTCTTGGTTCTGTACGAATTTCACACCATGCACCCCAATCCCAGTCACCTCTCTGTCCCTCCATCTCCTCCCTCTGCCCTTGCACAATCCCCACCCCCGAGGAGAAGACAAAGAAAACAACAACAACAACACAAATCTCGTTGTGGAAGCTGCGGTGTGTCACACAGTGTATCCTTTTGCCCAGTTTTACTTGCGAATGTTTGTTGCAGTGAGTCATTGGCCTGGTTTGAGGCCTATGGATTTGCTACACTATCAATCCTGGATCCTCACCGGGACTCCTCTCAGATAGCCTGTTGTCATGGAAATCCTGCTGCTTTGGAGCTGCAGGACCGGCCTCTACATAGCTCATAGATGGGGGTGTCTGTTGGGGTGGGCCAAGTCAAAGCCCTGGACCTAGGTGAGAGCTAAGCTGATCATGTCTTCCTCTTTGCCCAGGCAAGGAGCAGGGCCAGATGTCCTGCCTGCGGCAGCCGGCAAACAACAGGACAGGCTCTCCCACGCTCCCTCCATCAGGGCCATCTTACTTTGCATCCTTGCCACTAGGGCCAGCTCTACTGGGTTACCTCTCCAGAGTGCTACAGCCTGCAAGGAGCAGTGCCAGATCTCCCGAGGGCCATAGCAGGTGAGGGTCAGGGCCAGCTCTGCCGAGCTCTCAGACATCAACATGGCCCCAGATGGCAGCCCAGTCCAGAGGTGTACTCACGGCCTTTAGTGGTAACTTGGGCCACTGACATCAACACAGACCGCTGCTGCTGCAGGGTCATGGACGCAGACTTGGCCCTCCGTGGCAGCAAGGACCAGGACATTATCACGGCCTCACGCGGCAGGGCAGGCCACTCACATCCGGCTGTTCCTCACCGCCCCCTTGTCTCCAGTTCCGCTTCTCTTCATAGTGAATGAACTGTTGTGCTTCTCTTTCTCACCCAGATCTCCACCACGCTTGCTCCTCATTGAAGCAGCGCTGCATGGCGGCAGGCCTCTGGGTGTCTTGCTCACTTCCGCTTGTGTGGCTCAAAATTAGGCTTTAAAAAAAGAATAAATATTTATTTGTTTTCTTTTTATGTGTGAGTTTTTTGCCTGGATGTGCTACTGTGAGCCACGTGCACGCTTGCTGCTTACTGAGGTCAGATGAAGTTGTTGGAACAACCACATGCATGCTGGGAATGGAGCCTGGGTCCTCTGCAAGAGCAAGTGCTCCTGACTATAGAACTATCTCTTCAGACTCATATATGGCTTTCCTTAATTAATAATTTAAAAAAAACCAATCCAGTTACCTTTGAGAGTGTCTTACTGAGCTATGAATTGTTTATGTACACGACACGTGTCATTTATTTGTTTTCCCAACCAGGAAGTCATGTCTCAATAATGTTTGATGGGAGAAACAATCACCAATAATGTTTCATGGGGAAAACCATGTGGGAAATAAGCACTTAAAATGCAGGATCGTTTCAAAGTCAGCATGGTTGATAACTTTTGGGGGATTTTTTTTTTACTGTTTATGATTCCTACTGTATGGCTGAACTATCATCAAAAGAGAACAACATTTTCTCGATTCTGATGCCCTGCGCTGGGCTGGGGTCCCTGCGGACCAAGCCTTAATATTTGTATGGGGTTGAAACTGGATCTGAATTCCTGCTCTCACTAGGCAATTTCACATTTAAAAACTTCGTCATCTGCAAAGCTGAAATGCGAAAGGCGTTTACCTCCAATGGTGTTTGGAAAAAAACTTAGATAACCTATGTAAGGCAGAGAGGAAAAGGTAAGCGCCCAGTGAGCTGTTAGTAGTTGTGGGTGTCACTGAGTCCGACGAACTATGGGTTGGTGGTAACGTTACTGAGTCCTGGAACTGGGTGTGTGAAGAGCTGAATGGGTGGACTCCCATCTGTCACTCAGGAAGTCTCTATAACCTGTGGGGTTTTTTACCAATAACCATACATATTTAACCGTATGCCTCCTGGGGGAGCTTTGCTACCCTGTCACTCCTCCAATAATGGCTAGCTTATATATCTATTTTTTAAAAGTTACAATCTAACCAAGAAATGGACACCACATAAATTTTTTGTGTGGATGACTGACATTGTAAACTAGCAGGCTGCTCTAGTATGATTACATCACACAGCTTTTTTCCAAACACATTCATATTGACTAGGCTTTGCTTACCCACAGTTATCAGGCAGAAAACGCTATCACCCCAGGTCTCCATTGCTTTGCCTTCTGCCTACAGAAGAAAAGAAATGAAGAGGAGACAACTGTTCTGTACCAGAGATGAATCCAGATACCATAGGGAGCAGGTGCTCTGCGTACACCTTTACCTGCTGTCTGGGCTGAGCTGGGTGTGGACTGAGGAAGGATGCCTGACTGTTTACTCCACTGAGTTTGTAAATGCTTTGGGAAAGTCCCAGTTTTCTGGTATATTTGACCTTTGCAAAGAGTCAGAAGACAGATCAACACAGGCAAAGGTTTATGGAGTGACATTTTAAAATGGTTCTGACTGTTCGTTTCCCTGATCCTGCTATCTATGGCAAGGTTGGGCTGTACAGCCAAAGGGAAGGAATG
>CM053747.1:18273372-18299557 GCA_028658305.1 Pachyuromys duprasi | reverse complement strand
CTCGTTTAGATGAACAAATAGGATGGACATTGAATGGAGGAGAAAACAAGCAACATGACCAAAGAGGACCTCTGAAAGAATCAATATAGCAATGTATCAAAGTAGATATTAAGACTCACAATCAAGCCCTTGGCAGAGGGCGGGAAGTAATAATAAAAATAGGGGAAGTTAGAAAGACTTGTGGAGAACAAGAGCTCCACAAAGACCAAACTGAGCAGGGCACAGGGGTCTTATATGAGACAGTTTCTCCAACCAAGGACCATATATGGATATGGCCTAGAACCCCCTCTCAGATGTGGCCCATGATAGCTCAGTGTCGAACTGAAGACCCTAGTAAGGGAAACAGGGACTGTTTCAGTCATGAACTTGATGGCTGACTCTTTGACCCTCCCCCATACATGCCAGGGAGTAACAGCCTGGCTAGATCCCAGGGGAGGACATTGCAACAAGCCCTGAGGAGACAAGATGAGCTAGGGTTGGATGGAAGGAGAGGAGGTCCTCCTCTGTTGGTAGACCTGGAGGGGGCGGGGAGGAGATGAGGGAGGGATGGGGAGGGTGGGAGGGAATGAGGGAGGGCGCTACGCCTGGGATGCAAAGTACCTAACCTGTGATTGATATAAAAATAAATAAATTTAAAAAATAAAAAAATAAAAACCAGTCAAAATGCAAAAAAAATTCAATTTCAGAATATTTTATCCAGTATAATTTTCTTATTTTAGATGATTTATAATTATAGATTCATGTGTGTGAGAGATAATATTCTTTGTAAAAACACTCTCATGCATGTGTTTCCTGACACACATATAGACTTTACCCATATTTATTATGCCCAAGCAGCCTTCCTAAGCTGAAGTGAGGCCATTACTCTAGGTCACAGAAGGTAAAGAGACTCTTGCCATGAGACCATCCATTTTTATAAGAAAACAGGACAAACACACACACAAAACTTAAATATATATAAACACATATATAAACATATCCAATATATTCAGCTTTTCTATATACATATAAACATATATTATATATATATATATATATATATATATATTATGATGCTCAGAAAGAAATCTGGCAAGGCAATATTTTTCTCTTCTTAAAAATGTGAGGGTTTTTTTTTAAATTAATTTAATACACTCCTCAAGTTGTACATGCTGGAAATGTGAGCTTTTAATTTTTATCTTTAAAAATATTTACTATTATTATTTTATTGTTATTTGTTTGTTTGTTTGTTTGTTTGTTTTTTAGACAGGGTCTCACAGAGCTTAGGATGACCTTCAGCTCCAAATTCTCTCTTCTCCAACTCCCAACTGCAGGGATTTCAGGCATGCATGACCACACAGGGCTCCAATTTTTTTAAGTCTATGAAACTATGATAACATCAAGCCTTAGAAGGAAGTGCGGCTATATCACAAGAGTACATGAAGACTTTTTACAAAGTAAACTGCTTTGTTCCCCACATTAGAAAGAAAATATAATTTGGAATGAAATTTCTGTTTCCTTCTTTAGGTCTCCACTTTCTTCAGATATGTTCAGCAGCGTTTTAAAGTGCCATGCATTCTCCATGGTCTCCCTAGGGCTAGGCATGCATTCACAAACATGGCCTAATGGGAAACAATTTTTAAGCTGAAGACCTGACCCAATATCCATTGTTTTTCACAGTTACTTGGTTACAGAGTGAATTTCTATATAGAAATAGACACCCTCTTCTCAACGGTACGGTTTCCATGAAGAACCAGAACCGAGCAGAAAAGAGATCAATGGGCTTTAAAACACAAAGGAAATGCTGACCGTGCATCTTACACTACTGCACGGAGGGTTGTTGCATCCAGATCTTCCACGCCTAGCATCTCCTCTGCAGCCGCTTACGTTTGCTGTAGGCAACAGAGCACTGGCAACTCCAGGACATCTCGGAATGCCTGTGGCTCTGAAAAGCTTGTGACTACTGTGTCACTAGTTGACACTGGCATTATTGTTATTATTATTATTATTTCAAGAAAAAGTTTAAAAACAAAATTAAAGAAAAACAACTAACTAAAGCTATGCTGCACAGGTTAGGCCCTTAGCTCTCTATATTTCACAGTAACTATGTGGATGCTATTTTCTCATCAGAGGTAGCCAGAAAAGACTTCGGTACCCAGTGGAATCCTGTGCTACAATTTTTTCCTCTAGACACAAATTCCAGGGAGAGAAAAACAAATACAACGGGCCAGATGTTTTCTCACTGAAATAAAATAGAGAGGTCAGTACTGAGAAAGCTTATTATATTTCATTTACTAGAGCTACTACACCAAACATATGCTGGAGGATTCTGGAGGATGGAAGAAGAGAACAGTGGCTATTTTCTACATGTCTCTTCATGTGGGTTTTCCTCGGAGTGTGTCCTAAGCAGCTTTTTATATACAACATGTCTTATTGGACTGGCCTTCCCACAATAAACTCATTTAACTTTAATTATCACTCTAGAGACCTTACCTCTAAACATTTGATTTGCTGAGGGTCAGGGATTCAAATATGAGTATGGAGGAAGAATATGATACAAACTGTAATGCCTGTTTGACATGTGCTAGAAAGAGAGTGCCTTCTGGAAACACACAATACAGAAACCCTTTTTAGAAATTAGTTTGGTTATTCTTCTGTAACTAAATGCATTCTCTGACATGATTTAATGACATGGAACTTAGAACTGCAAAGAGCATGAATGGCAACCTCTCCAGCATGTGCATGGTCCCCAGTACCTAGCCACGTGTCTGTGCTCTGTGCTCTCCATCTCAGACTGAACTGTGTGCCCCCAAACACCAAAAGCTGGGTCTCCCAGTCCAGAAGAGACCCTACAGTGAGAGAAACAAGTAGATCTGAACCCACAAAACTCTCTGGAAAAGTTCCTGGGTTCCCACCAGTGCTCAGACTCCAGCATCTAGCCACATGCCTGCATGCTGCGCTCACCATCCAGTAAATACCTTTTGGGTCATGGGTCACTCATCTCCAACATCAGGCCTCCTGACATCTGGGAGCCACAGGAACAGCCCCCAGATGCTGCTCCAAAGCTCAACTCATCCTAGGGAAATTGACCAAACCTCTGGGCTTGCTGGTTCTCCAAGATGGCTGTGACCAGCAAACACAGTGTCTGAGCACAATGTCTGGGAGTTGCAGCTCATTAACCTCAGAGCAAGAAAGCCAGTGGTAGGTCAGCTATCTCCAGGACTTCACCTGGCGAGAGGAAAGTCCCTGAGCTCCTGAGGAATCATACACCTGAGGAGAGCTGGAGCAATTCCCTGAGAACCACCCGACACTTGGATACCATACCCACCAATCTGAGGAGGGCTCCTGTGGGAACATCCAGCTTCCTGCCCAGGGCTTTTCCTGAATCCTGGCCCCCAAGGAATGTAGTAGGCATCAGAAAACACCTTCCAGTGCTAGAGACAACCAGACAGCTAAAGGCCAGTATAAAAAAAATCAACAAAAGCCAAAGCAATATGGCATCTCCAGAACCCAGTTATCCCAAGGCAAGCAACCCTGGATACCCAAACACAACTGAATCACAAGAAAATGACCTGAAATCTGTTCATGAAGATGATAACAGAGGAAACAAATAAAATCCATAAAGAAATACAGGAAGACACAGTCAAATGATTGAGGCCATTAGAGAGGCATGTAAAGAGAAAATGAGTAAGTCATTCAATGAAACACAGGAAAATGCAAACAATCAGGTGAAAGAAATCAACAAAATGGTTCAAGATCTGAAGATAGAAATGGAAAAGATAAAGAAAGCACAAACTTAGGCAATCCTGGAAAGAGAGAACTTAGAAAAGAAAACAGGAACTACAGAGGTAAGCATCTCCAACAGAATACAAGGGACAGAGGAGAGAATCTCAGGGGTAGAAGATACAATGGAAGAAACTGATGCATCCAACAAAGAAAATGTTAAATCTAAAAAATTCCTGATATAAAATATCTAGGAAATCATGTACACCATGGAAATACAAAACCTAAGAATGATAGAAATAGAGGAAAACAAAGCTTCCCATCTCAAAGGCTCAGAAAATATTATCAATAAAATCATTGAAGAAAATTTCCCCAATTTAAAGAAAGAGGTGCCTATAGCATACAAGAGGCCTACAGAACACTAATAGATTTGACCAGAAAAAATCCTACAGCCACATAATATTCAAAACACTAAATGTACAAAACAAAACAAAATATTAAATGTTGCAAGAAAAAAATGCCAAGTAACATATAATGGCAAACCTATCAGAATCACACATGGCTTCTCAACAGAGACTATGAAAGTCAGAAGGGCCTGAACAGATATCATGCAGACACTAAGAGAACACAGATGTCAGCCAAGATTACTATAACCAGGAAAACTCCTGATTATTATAAATGGAGAAAAGATATTCCACGACAAAAACAAATTTGAACAGTACTTATCTACAAATCCATCCCTACAGAAAATACCAGAAGGAAAAATCCAACCCAGCAACTCTAATTACACCCAGGAAAACACAGGAAATAAATAACTTCACTACAGCAAAACTAAAAATAGACAAGCGCACAAACACACCACCACAACCAATATTAAAATAAAAGGAACTAACAGTCACTGGCCATTAATCTCTCTCTAAACATCAATGGACCCAACTCTCCAATATAAATACACAGACTAACAGAATGAATGCATAATTAGGACCCAACATTCTGCTGCATACAAGAAACACACATTCTAGAAGCAAACATGTGAAGAAATATGAGATTATCTTAAAGCATCCTTATATATAACCCTCAAACCTGATGCATATATGAGAAATTCATAAACTGGGATTAATCAGAATTGAGAATTTTTCTCAGAAAAACTAATGTCAAAAGAAGGCAAAGAGAAGCCAGACTACTACAAAAACATTTTCAGAATACACAGATGTCAACAGACTTGCAGCCGAAATATATAAAGTACTCATAATCTAACAAACTGGAAACAACAGGATTCTAAAAAGAATGTCATAAAACAGCATCTTCTTCAACCACTATATATATGTGTGATATATATATATATACACACACACATATATACATGCACATACATATATGTATATAAATATGCAGATAGCAAACACATGAAAAGACAGTTAACCTCATTAGTCATTAGGGCAATACAAATCAAGTCTAATTCATTCATAATCCAAATTTTGAAGCCTAAACTTTAGATATGAATATAACACTATAAAATGCTAGTTAAAGCTCAGAGCCACCTTGGTGTGTGGGCAAAGCACTCAGCAGTACACTGTGAGATCGACCAGACAAGCTCATATATGACTCCATGATCGCACATTGAGGTATTCATCCCAAATAGATGAAAACTTCTATTGACACAGAACCACTCTGCAAATGCAAGGCAGCAGCTAAACTGTAATCCACTCAAGCTGGAAACAACTGAGGTGTACTTTAACTAGTTGAACTGATGAACAATGAGTAATACTACTCGGTCAAAGAACAAAGGTTGTTGATATGTGCGGCATACATCAATCCTGCTGTGCTGAGTTTAAAAAGTGTATACAGTGAATACGTTAACACGAAATCTTGGAAAAGGCGATATTATAGAAAGAGCAGGTGAGTGGATGACAGGAGTTCAGAGAGCAAGAATTATCATAAATAGGATGGTTATTACTGTCAATAGAATATTTGGGAAGTGCTCTACATGGTGGGGTGTATTTGTAAAGGTTGTACACAAAATGAATGAATATCATTATACATAAATTAAAAATCTTAAATTAGTCTTAGTAAATTTTTTAAAAAATTCAGCCAGATTCCAGCCCCCTTTCCCTTCTTCCAGTCCCAGTCTTATGCTCCCTCACCCCATTCCCACCTCTTCTTCTCAGAGAAAGGAGGTCCCCCAAGAGGTACCAAACAACCCTGGCCCTTCAAGTCAATTTAAAATTTTTAAATTCAGTAAGCTGATGCAAGTAGTTACAGGTAAAAAAAAAACTGGGACTGGATGATTCTGAGTTTTAGGCTAGCCTGGGCGACCCAGTGAGTTACAGAGCAGCATGGGGATACAGAGTGAGACCCTTTATCAAGAAGATGAAAAAGAAGAGGCGGAGGGAGGGGATGCATGCACGCTAACGCAGTGTTTCTTTGTAATCGTTTTCATTAGTAAGGGTTTTTAAGCCAACTTCTTGTTGGCTTGTTCATAACAAACCTATGAAATAAGTACATTCACGGCCACATTACAGATGATGAATCCCAGACTCAGAAGAGACAGAAACATTTACTGCCATATAATTAGCAAGCAGCTAAGCATCGAGAGTCTTCTGGCTACAAGGTCTGAGTTCTTTCTCTGTACCATGATGATTCACAGACGGCAACAAAGCATGTACATACCCACATACACACACCGCAAAGACGCTTGTAAATTCAGATCCCTCTGTGCGCCTCTGCAACTAATAGCAATATACAAGTGTGCAAATTGGAAACTGTGTTGTTTTTTTTTATCATTATCCTATTTAATACGTATACTGTGCCATGAGTTGTCATGAAGTAGCAACTGTGTTGTAGCAGGTACCATTTCACACTGCAGCAAGTGAAATGCCCACGATCCCTGCCCCCATCGAGTCCAGCAGATGTAGCCAAGGCACAATAAACAAGGACATGCAGAAAGGGGTTCATAATGTAGTCATAAGGTCTACGAAGGCAAAATCAAGTGAGGTAAGAAGACAGAGTGAGAGAAGGGATTATTTGAGGCACAGACCCCCCTCCCGAGGTAGTGTCTTAGAAGGAAAGCTGTAACTGAAGAAAAAAAAAATAGAAAAAGAAAAGGGGTTGGGGGAAGCATTGGCAAAGCCTAGGAAGAATTTCTGGTCTGTGAAAATGACAAGTGCCAGAGTACTGGGCATGTTTGGCATGTGGCACGTGAGCTGTGTGGCTGGGTGAGCTAGCCGAGCTCAGAGTGAAAGGTGTGTGATTATGGCACATACTTATAGCTAGCTTCTAATTTTCCTATGTAATTTTATCTCCTTAGGTATCTTCAAATTCTTTATAGGGTCATCTCTTGTGCTTCCTTTATTTAGCTTCACTCTGTCTGTCTTTAGCACTCCAGTGGGCCCAGAACAGACTCTGAATAAAGTCATAATGGGTGATGACATTAGAGTAGCCCTATAAAGGAAGCCATGGCATCAATAAGTACATAATAGGAGAGTGAGGATTTCCCAGAACTCTTTCGTATTTGTCCTAGTTTGCTTTCTGTTGTTATAATAAACATTCAAACCAACAGCAACTTGAGGAAGGTGGGGTTTATTTTAGCTTATACTTCCAGGTCCATCATCTATGGAACCCAGAGCAGGAGCTCAAGACAGGAACTTGGAGGCATGAGCTGAAGTAGAGACCACAGAGAACCCTGCTTACTGACTTGCTCTCCATGGTTTGTTCAGCTTGCTTTCTTTTAGCTGCCCGGGGTGGCTCCTTCCACATCTATCTTTAATAAAGAAAATGTCATCAAGACTACACAGAGAACATCCCCCAAAACCAAAACAAATTAAAAAGGAGAGAAAGAAAGAAAGATGTCCTTACAGACATGCCCATGAACCAATCTGATAGAGGTAATTCCTTGATTGAGGTTCCCTCTTCCCAGATGTTTCTATTTTCTGTTATTGACAAAAAAAAACCTAACTAGCCTAACATATTGCTCTTGGGATAAAGAGAGTTCTGCCGAGGGCATGATCCTTACTTGATCATGGTGGCATTCAGGATACAACAGCCAGGGTTGATCCAGTGCTTATTCAAAACTAATGCTCCATTATGACACTCCAGGAATGGGCGGTCAGGCCACAAGGTATCTCATGTCCTGAGGTACCTAGGCCCATTAGAGAAACTAGTTGTTGTTTAAGGAGAATGTTAGTAAGGTGTTTTCCTTACCAAGTGTTCTGAAGGACTATGGCTTTTCACTTGGGTTCTCCACTGGGTGCTTTTGACAGGACAGGGAGACAGTGGACTCACCCTGCACCTAGTCACCTCCTCCCACAGCTCTCCAGGAGCTCTGAGACTCTCTTATGTAAATAAAATCGGGGAGAGGAGCCAAGCAAAATCACACAAGGGTTTTGAAACATTTTTCTTTTGCCATAGGACTTTGCAGAGAGCCTTAAGCATCCTAAAATGACAGTCCTCCTTTGTAAAACGCTTATGAAAAGCAAGTAAATTGGTGTCCTGTGAAAGATGGTTTAGCAAAATGTGCTCAGCACACATCTCTGTTAACTTCACGACTGCATACTACCTAATTAGCTGAGACTGAATTTGTTTTATACCATAAGCAAAATAATAACTCAGGTTTAACATCTGGGAAGCCTTCTCTACTCCCACCTTTTCTCCTCCCCTTCTCCTCCTTTTCCGCGTTCTCCTCTCCTTTTCCTCTTTTTATCCCCTTCCCACTCCTCCCCCTTTTCATTTTCTTGTCTCTCCTCCCTTCTCTTCCTTTTCTGTACTGTACAAGAATATCTTGAATAAAATAAAACCAGAAAACGAAGAGAAACTTGGCAGTGATCATTTTTAAGTTGTCATAGAGTTCATGGAAGGAAAAGCTGTGTAAAAGTAACATTTTTAAAGACTTAAATATCACATACTTACTGACTTAACTCCTGCGCTGTGTCGAGGCTAAACGGAAATAATTTACATGTATCTCTGAATGAAGAACTTCTAATGGGCATTGAGTACAATGCCACGCTGTTGCTCTGCTGTACACTAGGGGGAGCCATTTAACGGGATTCTCTGTACCTGTCCCCTGGACCACAGCCTTAGAGTGCTGCCTTAGAAAAAGCTGAGGAGGCAGATGACAATTTAGAATCTTAACAGGAAATGGTTACCCTAGGAAAGAAGGCAGACCATCAGCACGCACCGAGTACACATATTTTCTCTGTAGATTAAGCCAAATGTGAGTCCAGGGACAGGGTGTAATTTATCAGAAGCAAGCACCACTACTGGCAGGTGTGATGATTCCCAGCCACCTTCGATGAACTGTCTGTTCAAGTCTGAACAGACTACCAAGTTACGAGAGAAGAGCTGGCAAGAAAATCAGGGCAGGCGGCAGGCTCAGTGCCACCTCTCAAAGACGCCAGAGCCACCTGCACACGGCAAGATTCCAGGAAAAGCCAGAATGCCCTGGAGTCTGTTCCTGGAGACCAACAGCCATGGGGTGCATCCAATTCTGCATGATCCTGGTGGGAAGGAACTTCTTCTGGATGCCAATCGAAGGAGGAGAGCCGGGCGGGCAGATGGCTTGTGTGATGCCTTAACACCCTCTGCTTCCCAAAGCTCGGAAATCATCTGGTTCATTCTGCAGTGAGTGGAGGAATTGATTCTAGCCCAGCAGCTGGAAAGTCCCTGATTGTTCCTGGAAGTCACTTTCTTGCAGCCTGCAGCATGCAGAATGAGTCTGAGTTTAAACAGCAAGCACTTATTGTCTTATACTGCATTGGGAGTTGGGCACACTCAGCCAGGAGGGTTTGGTCTTTTGCTGACGACAGCGTCTAGGACTAGGATTCTTTGGGAACATTTCCTTTTGTAATGCCCAGAGCATGGGCTGAAAAAGCACACATCTGAGGCTGGTACACTGAGAGTCTCTAGGACCTCTCCCTCCCACAGTGGGGTCCTTCCTAATGGACCTTCTAGCATAATGACCAACTGGATCCAAAAGTGCTTGTTTCAGGTAAAAAAAAAAATGTCAGTTTCTTTTGTGATTAGCTGCTCTTGGACCAGGAGGCTGGTCACTGTGTTACTAGAAGAAATGCTGCTTAGGAACCACGAGAGGGACTATAAACTCCCAGATTCAAACAGTAGATAGGTTGCTTGGAAAGTTCAGTGGGCCTAAGTTCTGCCTGTGTTAAGTGCAAATTACAACTTGTGGTCGATCAAGCTCTGTGGAGGGTGGCGGTAGCTAGGCTGAGGCAGATGGGCTCACCTGGTGAACACTGGCACACTGCCAAACGGACAACAGAGGAGGAGGAACTCACAGGTGGCGTTATACCTTACCGCTTCCAGCCTGAGAACCACAGATTTCTCATTCACAGTGTACCAGCAAATAGATAAACCCCCAAATTGTACAGACATTACTTCCCCCTTTAAAGTAACGATAGTCATTTTGAATGAGACAGAAATGTTGGCAGTTAGTAGTTTTGCTTTTCTCTGACTTTACCCTTGATCAAAACAAAGCGCTTAGACCTGTTGCCAAATCTTGCTGGCTGGAAGGCACTGCTTGACTGGGTCTTTGGTGAAAGAAGTTGAGAATGGTAGTAAGTTGCCACCGGACTATTTATCAGACACAACTGTATTTGTATAAGACAAGTATTGGTTCTATACTCACTTTAATTGTCATGCAGCTAATTTCATTAACTCTTGGTTTAGAATCAGTAAAAGATAACAACAGTATGAGCCCAGTTGCTCATAAAAATGTAAGGTGCTCAAGTACTGGAGTGTTTGGGGTGTGGCTGGATTTTGAGAAGGGCCTGGAACCAAAGACTAGCGGCAAGTGGCATTTTCTGATTCAGATACTCTATATCATTCCTTCCTTTCCCCTCCCTCTTTCCCCTCCCCCCCACTCTTCTCACTGTGTGCTGCATCCTCTCCTCTGCTGACATGCCTGCCCCACCACTGTCCTGTTCTGAGTTGGATCTCCATGCTTGCCCAGACCAAATGATCACAGCGGTGCTGTCCATCAGTCACAGACTTAGGTCTTGTGTAGGGGCTGTCTTACACAGTTCGCTGCGGTGCTAAACTTGAAGGCAGGACCAGGCTTTGTTCATATTTATGCTCAATATCAACTCCACTGCCCAGGCCCTATTAAGCCCTGACATTACAAATCAATGTTTGTGGGCTTTTATCTATCTGTCTATTTATTTATTTTTATCATCACATTTTCCAACTAATAAGGCCTTGAGAATCTCGAGCTAATTAGTACACTGGCTGAAGTTGTATCTTTTAAGCCTTTTGTGATCCTTTGAAATCTACCCAAAGGAGACATATTGATGTTTGAAAACAAACTTCTCAACAAACTTCTCCCATATGAAATATCCTCCAATGTAGTCTATATAAGAATGGACAGGAGGAAAAAGGATGTACAGAAATATGCTGAAAGTTGAAGCCTTAGCATGTACACACAGATAATATGTAGATTCATTGGTTTTTATCAAAATACCTAAATAATGCTCACGTAGGTTGAATACATGCAGTGTATCGCTTAGTATTTGCAGACCTGAGAAACATGTGGGCTCCACTGAGCTATTCATTTGAAATGAAAAAGAATGTAATTTGGGGGCAGAATTTCACTCTTTCCAGGGGGAATTGAAATCCATCTCAGTTTCATTTTTATCAAAGCTTTTCAAGGTCTTCAAGTTGGATAGGAACGCAAGAAGTATATGCGTCCTCCCCTAAGGGTACCACTGAATCACTCCTCTAAAGTCACATCTGGCACATCAGAGGACCAAATGCCCCAGGAAGTGCCCGCTTGTGTTCTTGGAGAAGGTCTGATCCCTTCCCTAACGGAGAGTCATGTGAGCTTTCAGGGGACAGCCTCAGTCAAGAATTGAAATCTTTAGAACCAATAAATCTGGTTATCCTGAAGCCTGGGACCTCCAAAAAAGGACCCAAAATTATCTCTGCAGACATCCCAGCAATCCCCATCCCCAGTCCTGAATCTCTCTTCCACACCACAAGCCTTGACTTTATCATCAGCTTCTTTTTTTTTTTTTTTGTCTGTTTCCAGGAAGGCTCTAAGCCAGGAGCCTGACACGCACTGCTGACGTCTTGTTCTGTGCGCCTTCCAACTACCTTCCCAACTTGGTTCTATAAATATCTCTCCATTCAGGTTTATTTTCCAAGCCAGTGGGTTTTTAGCCATGGTGGTGTCACAACACACTGGGGTGTTGCAATGGGCTGTCAGCAATGGAAAAAGCCATTTATTACTAACAATAGAATGTCAGTCTGCCAGGGGCTTATTTATAAATATATAAATTAAAGGGGAGTCAAGTTAATCCCCATAAAATGCCACACTCTGTTGCTCTAAACTCACTTATGAAAGCCTATGATTGTAATGATGGCCATATTTTCAAAGAAGCAATTTTGAGTTTTTGAGGGAAGCCACAAAACACAGAGCCTGCCTGTATGAAAACTACAACTCACCGGCAAGTGC
Source organism: Pachyuromys duprasi (assembly GCA_028658305.1). Classification (NCBI taxonomy): domain Eukaryota; kingdom Metazoa; phylum Chordata; class Mammalia; order Rodentia; family Muridae; genus Pachyuromys; species Pachyuromys duprasi. The sequence continues at coordinate 18,287,394 of CM053747.1, read as the reverse complement.
AGTGTAAGGGCATAGCTACAGAGACCTGTTTGAGTCTACTCCTGAGCTGCGGTGTAACTTCTAATCGCCTCTGTGTTCCTTCTCTACAGTACTGGGAATGACAGCATGCGCCTTGTAGAATGCTGTGATGTGCACATGCTCGTGTTTATGAAGGACCAGAATGGAGCCTGTACCTGGAAAAGGCTAGCTTCTGAGTGTTAGCGTTTGGAACAGTGAGACTTTCCATTTGCCCTGTTGTCTGATCAGGCTGTCTGACTTTGGGCATGAAGAACAAATGCACCTTTACAGTACTGAGGAATGGTGTCCATGAACAGGTGGGCTGTCAAAGCCTGGGGTGCTTTTGTTTTTATGATACTGAAAGTCCATCACATCTCTTCTTGGCTGCCTGCTGGAATGTTCTGTGCTCCTGACTCTGGAAAAAAAAAGGGATTTGATTAAAGGAGTTTTTATCCAAAACACACGAAGAGTTTCTCAGCTCCCATTTTGATGTCATTAATAATGATAAATTCATATTATTGTGAATAGAAATAGTTCATCATCACCATCATCATTATTGACAGCGCGTGCATGGTCTTCAGCATGACAATGTCATTTGGAAGAACACCGTCCAAACTATGTGAAGGCGGATCTTCTGCAGCTAGATCAAGCTGGTGAGGATGGAGTCTGCGCTCAGCAGGTGGCTTGTCAAGGGCTCCAGAGAGGCTTCTTTGGGGCGCTACACAATCAGCAGAGTGAACTGCTCCTCTGCTAACTTGTTCCCTCCCTCCACTCCATCCACCTTGTCTCCTCCACCTGGGCTGTCTTTGTCAGGGTCCTCTGTCCTCCTTACATTTCCTGTAATCTTCCTCTCAACAAGCTCACAGAGTCAGGGGCTTTGAGAATGCACACAACTGGCAAACATAGGCAGTGAAACAAATATAGTCAGACACCTATGGTGTTCAATAGGCAAAATGACTTTCAGACTTTCTCTCAGTTCAGTGTGCTGTTCTCATCACCTCTCTGCCTACCCTCTGCAGCTGGAGTGGGCTTCACGGGATCACATGGTTCTGCACTGACTGTCTGGGATGCTCCCTAGGGGTGGTCTTGTCTTGTATTGGATGCTTGAGTAAGTCTGTCCATGCACATCTGACTCCCATGGAGAAAATGATGCTGCAGATTAAACTTTGAAGCTAATGCTAAAATGAGTATGTGTGCCCTGTTGGTCACTTCCTAGTGTCCTAGTTGTATTTATTTCATCATGAGAGAGAGAGGAGGACAGACTTATTTCTGAGTTTCAGGGCTACAACAAGCTGCCGAGGGAACCACGGATCAGCTTGTATGTCAGCTTGCCCACAAAACTGTTGTAGTTGCAGCTGTGAGTAAACTCTGCTCCACCAAGCAAGACACAATACTGGCCCACCACCAGGGAGGACCACTGTGCCCTCTCAGCAAGGGACTCCAGAGGCTCAACTTGATTTTCTCTGACTTTCACACTTTAATCAATTGAGAACTGAGTTAAGTTTAGAGTCAGAATGGGTACTGGCCTGTAAGTATCACTAAATTACTGTGTTCTTCCCCGGTTACCCACTCTCACCCCCACCCCGTGCAAGCCCCAGACCTGAGTGGAAGCCCATAGGATGTGCACTTATAAGAACAAGGCTAGAATCTGGGGCCAGATGCTTAGTGGAAACAGCTTTATTTGTTGACTGTGCTGTAAGAACAAGCTGCTTTCCCCAGCCCAAATGCTCATCTAAATTCACAACTGTGGCAACAGGGTCTCCATTCCTCTCAAGACTGCTCAGAGTTCACACAAAGCATTCCTCCCAAGGCTGCTGAAAACTTACTGTGCTGTCCACTGCTCCCCAAGCAAGGTCAAGGCCAGTAACACATGATTCCACTATGCTTTGCCCTTTGCCTCTTCTGAAGTAGTATTGATTCCTCAATGCACAATGGCCACAGACCAGGGGCTAAAATCAGTGTGTAGAATGGATGCCAGTGAATACTCTTCTGCACTATTCTTCTCTTACTTATTGTCTGCTACAAAATGGGAACAGTGGCAACATGGAGCCTCTTGTCAGGCAAAGCAAAGTGTTCCCTCATTGAGCAGTGTGTACATTCCATCATCTGGAGGAGGGGCACCTGCTGCCCTTTCATGTTTCATTCACTGACAGAAAAACAAGATTCCCAATACAAGCTTAGGTGAACTGAATACTTGTTTAGTAAGTAAAATAACTAAATCCCTAAACACCTTAGTTTTAAAATGTATTTGCAAGACTATTTAAAAATGATTATTTTGACATGAATAGTGAATGCTTTGTGAGGGTGTACTATCAGAATTTTGTGAAACAAGACCTGATTTGCTTACACAACAAATATGTACTGATATTACTGAGAAGGCCTTTATTATAATGAATGCCTGAGATGATCATCTTATCAAGAGAAAAGGTTCATTTTGGCTTATTGTTTAGGTGGTGGTGATCCTTGATTGGCTAGCTGTGTTGCTTTCAGCCTGTGGTAAGGGAGTACATTACAATGGAAAGACATGATAAAGCAAATCTGTACCTCATGCCAAGAAGTAACTTGCTTGCTGGGAATCATGATGCAGAAGGTTGGTGGAGAGTCAGAGAAGATACAGGCACCAACTTGGAGCCTTTGATGGCTTTGATGGATTATAAAAGGGAAGAAATGACAGGTGCTGACGATCTGAAAGTCCAGAGCTATAGATTAATCAAGGCTGAGAAATTACAAGAAGGAAGAATGACTTCCTGGATTTTGGGGGAACACTTATTTGCTAAGATAAGGACATTAGAGAAAACACATGGTGAGATTTGGGCATTTGAGGTACCAGGGGAAATTCTAGTAGAAGCGTTGAGTGGGCAGTAATGTATGTGGGTCTGAATGCAGGGAGGGGTACTGAGGATAGAGTTACAGATTTGTGTAGCAAAGAACATGATGGTTCATCTTAACTAACAACTTGAGTAGACTTAGAATCCCCCATGAAACTGAGGCACACCTCCAAGTGTATTGTAAGATTGCTTACAGAGAGATTAGTTGAGGGGGAAACACATATCCAGAATGTGTTTTAGCATGATCCCATGGGCTGGAGTCCTGTGTGGTTCTCCTGTCTCCCATCACCTGGCTGCCATAATGCAAAGGACAGCATAATGCATAATGCTGTCCTCTGAAGCCAACTTCACTTCTAGCATAGGTAGAAGTCAGAAGGGTGACTGGGGGAAATAAAAGAGAAAATAAAGTTTTTAGATTTGGGGGAATATTATTATTTGTAAACAAGATCTTCTTTCAAAGGAGAACAGAAAGAAAAATGAAAAATAAACAAAGATCACAAAACCTGATGGAGTGGTTCAGAGGGATCACAGGAAGTGAGTGATCAGATGCCTTGGAGGAGAGGACCACAGGAAGTGAGTGATTAGGTTCCAGGGCAGATAGAGACTTGTGTCCCTGTGAGGTTGATAATGTGGAGGTTATTATGGTCTTGGTAGGAGAAGGAACACTAAATGCGAATGTCAGAATTCTGTGAGCTTGGGAGAAAAATAAGGACACAGAGAGAGTATGTGTAAGTACTCTGGTCAGAGTATCTAGGGATGAAGGAAGAAGAGGATGGTAGCCTTGAAATACTGGTTTGAAGGGAGGTGCAAATTAAGATAGGAGACATTTGACCATGCCTGTGACTGTTGAAATCACCAAGAAGAATCAAGAGTGAAACAAGCATCTAGTTGATAGAGTGAGACATCAAGATGCCGTAGGTCATCAACTAGAAGAGAGGTTGGATATGTAGAGGAGCCTTCCCCTCTTCTGTCAAAGGGAGGAGACCAAGGGTGACTCTCTGGAAAGATATGACAACTCCCTCTAGAAGTGTCCAGTGGCTCCGTGAAGTAGGAGGAGAAGCTGTCTTCTAGGAATGAGAGTGTTGGTAACATGTGCAGGAATAAGACATTAATGGACATTTTCTACACCTTCAATGGAGAATGGGGTTAGAAGAATGTAAAGATAGCTATTAGGGTCTAGTTGGTGATAGAACTGAGAATCTGTAAAGATTCCTATCTTCTATGTTGTAGCATTTCTCTAACAGTCCTTAGCAGCAGATCTCAGAGCTGTACAGTGAAATTTTGCCATGTGGATGAGATGGAACCAGGCAGGAAAGTGAGGTAGGCTTCTGTCAGAGTTGTAGTGGTAGACATTCCATTGATGTTGAATAAGAGACGGGGGGAGGCACTAGATTGAGTAATTTGTATTATACAACACAGAGGCAAAGGCAGACTAGGGTGTGGAAAAGGTAAATGATGAGAGCATAAAACTGGGTAGATGAGATGTATTAGGGATGCTGGTCCCTGGAGAAGGAAATGGAAAGAACTGAGAAGCCTGTTTTTTGTTTGTTTGCTTGTTTGTTTTTGTTTTTTTATTTTTTCAGGAACTGTGAGGACAGAGGGTAGGGTTTGCTGTAGTGAGTGATGAGTGGAGATCAGAAGGGCCATCCTGAAGGACAAGTACTATAGGTAAAGGGTTCAGAGGGGCTTTGCAAGAGGCAGGAAGGAGATCTGGGAAAGTAGAGAGGTGAGATGTGTGAGCCCACCATAGAAGGTTCCAGGCGGAGGTCATGAACAAGGACCTGAGTGTGTTGGGGACAGACTGGAGATCTTGGGGAGACTGATGGAAGGGTCACCTTCATGAAGCCTCCAGGTGCTTCTCCTGGTACAACTTTCTATTTTGTGACAAACTACCCGAGATTCCCTGAAAGAAGAAATGTTGATTTTGCTCATTGTTTCAGCTGTGGGCATTTGGTTCAGCTGCTTAAAGGTGAGGTGAAGGAGAGCATCCTCGCAGAAGCACACAGGGAAAGGAACCAGCCCACCTTGTGGCTGTCAGGAAGCAGAGAAAGGGACATGGTCCCAGTGCTCCCCTCAAAGGTTATTTGGAGATATTTTTGATCCCCATTACTTATTTTTTATAACCAGCCCCCACATCCTGAAGAGTTTACTTCCTCCCTAGTTTACTTCCTCCCAGTGGTGTCCCTAGCAGGGATTATTTATGCCTTTAACACATGAGCTCTACCAGGGCATTTAAAATCCACATTACATACCTGGCCCTGAGAGCTGGAGGTCAATCGCACAATGCAAATGCATTGAGCTCTTCTCCAAGAGTCACAAAAGCCTCAAAGTTTTCAGTATCTCTCAAAATCCAATCCAAAGTCACCTTTTCGATCTAAGGCAAATTCCTTACTGTGAACAACTCTAGTTACATACTTCCAACATATTATGGTACTGGGTAGACATTCCTATCACAAAGAGGAGGAAAATAAAACCAATAACCCAAGACCAAACCCCAGTTGGGAAGCATTAAATTCTGTAGTGCCATGTCTAGGATCCAGATGAAAGAAATTGATTGAATAACTCACCATCTTACTGGCTGCACCCTCTGACTTCCATCTTAGGCTGACTCTGTTGCCTGCAGCTTTCCATTGCAAGATAGTCCATGGGTTGTGTGTGTGTGTGTGTGTGTGTGTGTTGGGGTGGGCTCATGTTTATAAAGAGGCCAGAGTCAGATACCAAGTACCCTTTTCTATGCACCTTCCCTTTATTCCCTTTGGAACTGGTTCTGGCTAATGCACAAAAGGGAACCAGATCAGACCAGAAACTCTCATCAGCTTATATATTTTCACAGCCCCAAGTTACACTCTGAGGAATTAAACTTGTTTCAAAGAGACAGAGTCCAAGGCTTTGTTGTTTGGACTAATGGGGGCAGGTTTATAATGTAAAACATTGCTATAGTTACCTCAGGGCAGACCAGGGTTGCCTTCTACAGGCAGCTGTCAACCAGGGTTGTCCTGTCTGCCTGACAGAATTACACTCTGCCTGAGAAGAGAACTTTCGTTAAATTCTACGTGTGTAACTTGGTTTCCTAAGTATATTCAATATATTCTTAATGACATCAAGTTATTATTCGCAGTTTCTCCTATATCAAATTGAGACAGGGTCTCTCATTCGCTCTTAAGTTCACTTTTTTGGGGGGGGGGGAGGAGAGGGGAGCTTAGGCTTGTGGCCAACAAGCGCTAGTAATCCTCCTATTTCTGTCTCTCAACCTCAACACGGTTGATGGCCATACTCACTTTTTACATGTGAACTCTGGGGATTCAAGCTCAGGTTTTCCACATTAGTACAGCAAGTGCTTTATATGCCAGGATGTCTTCCCTGTTGCTGTGGCCTGCATTTCTGACACCTCTGTCACCCCTGGCTCTCTGTTGCAGCAGGGTCTTCACTCAGGTTCATGGATTACCTTCCTCCAGGCTGCCTGCAGGGGCCCTGACTCTGCCACACACTTCCAGGCTTCCCTCGTTTTTAAGGAGTCTGTAATCAAAGAGTCCATGGTCCCACAACTCACATTCAGCTTCCATGTGCCCAGATGGTTGAATGTGCTTGAGAACCACTGTCCTTCTCAAGGTGAAGGTTTATACATGTTCGCTTTAAGCCTGGGAGAGTGGAACTTGCTGATCCATGAGATACCCTCACGACATGTTTTCCATCTCTCAGTGGAGAGTACTTCATTTCTTTTTAATGGTGCTAATATTCTCAGTTACCACAAGCTAACAAGCATTCATTTTGTCCAGATTCTGAGTTTTTCAAACCCTTTTTGATCATGATTTTTAGTGTAAATCTGGCTAGACATAGCCAGCAATATCCTTGCTAGTGCCTGCATGGAGTGGTGCCTTAAAATTTCCTCCATCACGTAAACTAGTCCATCACCTTTACACTAAGCATTTTACAAAGTCTCAGGGCACAGGCAGAAACAGGCAAGAGCATTGAGAACACCACAAATTTGGCCCTTAGTTCCATTCTCAACACTCATTTCGTTGTCTGTATCTTTATTTATTTATTTGTCTTCTGAGTTTACAGAAAGGAAAGTGTAATTTTGGTTCACACTTTCAGAGGTGTCTGTGTACGATCATTTGGTTGGAATATTCTGAGGCAAGGAAGAACATTAAAAAGCACATGATGGAGCAAAACGACTCATCTCAGGAAAGCCAGGAAGCAGAAGGTGGCAGGAGATACATGCCCCTTCTTTCAACAGCACCACCAGCTAGGAAATAAATACTTGACTTTGTGACCCTCGGTGAGACAAGGATACAACCTGACAGAGACTTGTGTGGTGATAGGAGACTAACCATATATTTTGAGAGGTTTGGTCCTAGCCTTCTTCTGTGTCTGGAGGCAAGTGAGAGGAAGGCTTGGGATACTGGCAAGGAGTTAAGAGAGACATGCTAGATGTTAGCAAGTTCTGGTCCAAAGAGGCTACAGGTGGATTCTTGTCTTCCGTTAATCCTAGGACCACCTCCTGTATGGGTGAGTCTCAGCACGCTGGATGCTGTGTGATCCACTGCAGCCGCACCATGAGCAGCACATACTGATTGTTTCACAGCCCTTTCATAAGGTAGCTCATTCAGTCCTTCCTTCATTCCAAACTGGATTTCAGATGGTCATATTAAAACATGCTATCTGCAAAATACAGAGTAAGGGGCTTTAGAAATATGCTTATGGTTGCTTATTTTGATTCTTCCAACTTCCTTTCTATTCACACAAACCGATGCTTAGGTTAAATTTCACTTCCTTCTGAAAACTCTCCCATCATACCAGCCATCACAGCCTTTTGAATTTAGCCCTTATGTCCTAAATAATACACTTTGTTATGTGAGCATATTTTGTTCTAGCGAATTTTGCTTCACCAATTAAACCTCAGGCTCTTCAAGGATAGGGATTTAACTTATGAATTTTTAATGTCTCTAATATATGCTAAGGCACTTGGGACCTAGTAAGCCATCAATAATTAGAATTGTACTTTAGTTTAACAGACATGCCCCTCAGTGAAAGAATGACTGACCATGCACTATAACTGAGCCTAGTAATGAACTCTTTGGAGAACACTCAGAGGAGCATGACTAGTTTAAATTACAAGGTCAGATACAAGAAAGACACAAGACTAAAAAGTATAAAAAGAAATAAGGTAGTGATTTACATTTTCTTCCCACTTTAGAGAACACTTTAACACAGATACAATGACAGGTTAATGTTGGAGCTCTGAAAGCTAGCTGCTGCATAGATAGACCTTTTATCCTATTTAAGTTTCAGTAAAGTAAAACTGCACTGGTTCCTGTCTTGGTAGAGGCAGCTGTTGAGCCAGGAAACTATAATCTGGAACTAACTTTAGGGTACTTCTTTAAAATAGACATCAAATGATCTAGCTCGAGAATAAAAATAAACACCAGAGATTCCATATTTGTCTGTTACCTATGAGTAGGGAAAAAGGGGGGGGGGAGGAAAAGGCATTTGGAAGATCCAAATGGGACCTTCAGTGATGAAACAGAGGAGACCAATTCCCAGAACAGTCTTCCTTGATCCTGCTTACTTCCTTCATTACCCACTTGATGTTTCCCTGACACCTATACTTAAATATTACTAAGTTTACTTTTCTGCAGTACTTATCTTGCTTTAGGAATTTATACTTAATATTTATTCTGTTTGCTTTGTCTTTATATCCCCTACTATCCTTAAAGTTACACACGCAGTGTTTTCAACACAAAGCTTTTATTTCAGTGGGCAATTTATAGTTTTATTGTGAGAAAGAGAGATTGACTTTTTTGCTCAGGGATTAAACTGGATTTTTTTTTCTTGAGTAGTACTTCTTTCTGGTTCCTGGCCTCAGACTGTGTCTCAGACTGGTATTTCTATAATGTCACAATAGGAATTATCTTTCTGGTATATCATTAGAGCATAGAAAGAACACATCATAAAGGACTGCAATACTAATACTTAATTTTAATTCATTGTAAATTTGTGTTGATTCATGTGATCCTGTGCATTTTTTTGTTAACAAAATGTAGCTTTTAGTTTGTCAGTATTTTTTTTAAATATATACCACCATGTGGCAGACACTGGCCTCAGGATACAGAGGTGTCTAAACTGTATTCTGCCTTTTCTGCATTTTGTAAAGATTAAACTAAGTCTGGCATATTCTCTAAAGACTTCATGTTCAACCTTACCACCTTCCCAGGGTGAAATATCCTCTCTTTGGGAAGCAGGACATCAGGAGTGGCCTGCTATTTTGTCTAGGCTTAATGATTCAAGAAATGGGACATTATCTTGTAAAACACCTGTGGGAAGTGGGGAACCACTTGGTGAGGGCTCTAGCTCAGATGCAAGAAGCCTGACACCCAAGTAGTAGAGAATCATTAAAATCTAGGGTGGCCCTTGATTTCCTGCCTCTGGTCCTGTGTCAGTCCAAGTCTCTGGGAGGGCAACAAAGTCCCTGCTTCCTTATCATTACCCAGTGCTCTTAACACTTAGAGTACCTGCTTTGCCCAAGTCCCTTTGAGCACCCATAGAGCAACAGCCTCAGTAGATATGATTGTTAGCAATTCTACCTATTTTTTCTTTAACTTTTGCAAACCTGCAAGGTATTTATTTTTATTCTCCTTACCCCAAGAATGAGGAAACTGAGAATCAAAAAGTGAAGGGTATAGATAGAAGAGTCATGCCAGGAATCAGAGCAGGAATTTCAAGTTTTTTCTAGAAGGGCTACTATTGTTATTATTTAGGGTATTGCTATGTAGCACAGGCTGTTCTCAAACGTGAGATCCTTTTGCTTCACCTCACTCCAAATTACAGGTATGTACCACAATGCCTGCCAAAATATCAGGTAAAAAAACCCAAACGAAACTAAACAAAACAAAAAACCCAACTCCCCAAACAAAATCAAGCAAAAAACACCCAATGGCTCATACTTCTCTTTTAGGAGGTTTTCTACAGAGTTTCTCATCATAGAAGAGGAACTAAAATCTACTCACGGGGTCTGCCACAGCCCTGCACGGTCCTCCGTCAAGTCAAGTTTCAGCCCAAGTTCAGAGCCCAAGTCACAGTTGAAGATGAGTATGAGTGAAATTTGGTTTCTTCCAGAAACTCAAACCACATGGAGTAGGTACAAGTGCCAAGGGCACCATGTTATGACTAGCCGATTGTGCATTCATTTCTTCAACAAGAAAATCATTGAGAGAATGGTAAAAATTAAAGGGAAGCAGTTGCTTTTTTTTTCTTCCCCCAAATTCCCTCATGGAACCCAGTATTCTCAGGAAGCACAAGGAAACTCTCTTCTTTCTGCATACTCTTTAATTGCATTTTATACAATATTATTTTGATCATGTTTCCCCCTCCTTAATTTCTCCCAGAACAGCCCTACCCACTCAACTCCATCCTCTTAAAAATCAAACAAACAAAAAAAACAACCAAACCCACAAACCACAAAAGCACAAAAACGAAAATTAGAACAAGCAAAACATCAGTACAAACAAAACATCAAAACAATACAAAACAGAAACCCCACCAAAACATCACCGTAGAGTTCGTTTGTGTTGGCCAACTACTCATGGGCATGAGGCCTACTCCGGAGTGTGGCTGATCGACCCAGCGACACTCCATTGGAAAAACTGACTGGGAAACAGTCCTTGACCCTCCAAATCTGAGAGACTAGCAATCATGTACTGTGGCTCCGTGTGTTTTCTAATTAATAAGTACACAAGTGATGAAATTAATGTTATTGCCTTTGGAAGGCACTGAGTTAAGTTTCTTTTGATCTGCTGGGTGATGAATTCAGCATCACCCCCAGAAGTAACACTAGATGGACCTAATACTTTGTTTCACAATACAAGCCTCTGCACGGCACTGTCAATCACTTGTTTTACAGAAAGTGTCTTAAACAGCTGTTCCTTGTTCTCAATACATAACTTGAGACTCAAACTCAAGAAACTTAAATCTTTTTCTCTGAGTTAATAAATGCTCATATTAATAAAGTCGTGAGCAAGAAAAGATTCAGCCTTCTGAAACCCCTAATTACAGTAGAGAAAAGTGAACGATGGGCTTTGCTTTCCAAAATCGACTTCTTGGGACAAGCTCATTTGGACAGGAACCAAGAAATAAGTCTCTGCTGCAATTCTCTTAAGGCTTTCTGCAAATAGCCCTGGGGTGGAGGCGAGAAAGGTTAACTTGGAATGTTGTTTGTTTGTTGTTTTAAACTTTCCTTGAGCTTGACTATACACCTGCTATGAGAAAAGTCGTTTTCAAGTCAAGTCTCTCTTCTTTTAGCAGTGTCCATACTTTGTAATAAGGAAGACAGGATACAGTAGGTAAAAGTAACACGTCGATAACCTTTGCTGACAGGCCCTTTTAATTTATGACTTCAGTTTGGGTTCCTACCTAGGCTTTCCTTTTACACTCCTGCTACGAAACTACCCGACGCTATTGGGATACTCAATCCAGTCCCCGCTTCTCATCAGAGGCAGTTTGGAGCGGCTGGTCCACGCTTTACCCTGTTAGTTTCATGCACAGAGCCCCGGAGCACACACACTGCGCCCTTCGGTGGCCACCCCGTTCCCGCCCAGCGCGACAAGGCTCCACGCCGCCTCCGATCACGACCCCTGTTCCCGAGGGCGCAGGACCGCTTCCGGGAGGTCGTCCACGCCGCTCCCCCGCCTGTCGGTCCCGCCCCGCTTGCAGCCCGCGCGTGCGCGCTTGCCGGCTGGAGCGCGCCTGGGCGCGCGTCCCGGAGGGGCGGGGCCGCGCCGCTCGCAGGTTGTCCCCGCCTCCGCCCCGCGGCGTTCCGCCGTCGCCGTGGCAACCCGAGAGCGGCAACGGCGGAGGCGCGCGAGTCCGGCGCCGCCTCCCGGCCGCCCCGCAGTAGGCAGCGGCCGCCCGGCCCGCGCTGTCCCCGCCTCCCGGCCCGCCCTCGCCGGCCAGAGTGAGCGACCGCCAGTCCGCGGATCGCGGCCGCCGTCCGGGCGCGCGCAGCTAGCGGGCGCGACTATGCCAAGATGGTCCTGCAAGCGCGGAGCAAACACCGGGAAGCGGCTCCCAGGCCGCCCCGGCCGGCCCGCGCGTCGCCGCCGCTGAGTGGGACGTCCGAGGTGGGCGCTGGGGAGCCGGGGCCGGAGCGCGCGCCGCCGTCGCCGGGGCGCAGGGGCGCGGCGGGCAGAAAGGGGCCCCGCGCGGAGACCGCCGCCGCGCCCGCCCGGGACGGCCTCGCGGGCCGCTTGGTGGCCGGGCTACGCTGGGCGTTGGGCCTGCGGCGCGGGCGCGGCCGGACCTGGAGCACGCTGCTGCTAGGTGAGCCAGTTAGCAACCCTCTCCGACTTTTCCCGGGACGCTCCTGCCTCCTCCCCGCTCCTCCCCGCTCCGTCCGGGCTTTCGCTCCGCGCACCCTCCGCCCTGCTGTCCGCCCGGGCTTTTAGAAACATGGCCCCGAGATCAACCGCTGCTCGGCTGGCCGCGGGCGGGCTGGTCCGCGCGGAGGAGGTCGGCATCTGCCTGCAGCGACCGTCCACTCTTTGCCCTGGCTTGGCCGCTACTCGGGGGATTGGTTTGCTCGGTGATGGGAGCGATTCCTGGAGCTCGGGTTCTTGTCTTAGAAAGTTGCCAAACTTATAATTAAAATTTAGCGTGCTTTTCTTCTTCTTGGCCGCAAACACTGCGGGTGGCAGGCACTTCGTGGTTCTGTCACTTTGCAGGCTGTCTTGTGTTTTGGATGCTCAAGCTTTAACCTTCGCTGCCGGCATCTCTCTTCCTTCTTGCATGCACCAAATGGATGGGTTGTAACTGTGTGCCTAAAAGAAGTAAGTTGAGGCGCTTACGTGTGGGCTGCCTTCTAGGCTCGTTTTCCTATTTGTCAGGTAACGCAAGTTCTTAGAAGTTTGGATTAACAGGCCTAATTTTTCCAAATCCATCAGAAAGACCCTGTAAAAAAAATTTTTTTTTCAACAATGAGCTTTGGCTATTGAGTTATGTAGTTACTGGTGATATTTTCTTACTATCTTTTTACCGTTGCTTAATGACCTCTAAGAGTTTGGGGTGCTTCGAGCCAGTAGTTTGGGGTGTAGATGGGCTATACAGCAAAATCAGCCTTCCTCTGGGGATAGCCTTTACTGCGGCCATGTAGTCACTGAAAGCCAGCCCTGGCTATGTGTTTGTGAGTTCAAGAAGGCTGGCATTGTTACTAGGATAATTTCTTTTTTTATATAATTGGGCCAATATTAGGAGAATTCAGTTTTTTTTTTTTTTCATCATTTCCCCCCCTCTAGTAGCTAGCTTGATCCTGTCAAGTTGTACAGGTTAAATTCACCTTGGGGAGGCAGCGTGGTACAGTGGATGAGGTTGAAGGCATTCGGAGCTGGTGCAGAGTGCTTGGTTTTGGTTGAAACCTCACTTTAAGGGCTTTTCCTTCTCCCTTATGTGTAGTTAACCCATGCCCTATTTTCCCAGGGATGTCCTGAGGAGCAAAACTAAAGATTGCATGGGCGGTGCCTATCTAAAGCATTTAACAACATCATCTCTTATTGTAAAAGCAAATGCATAATTCTGACTTCGGATCCCATGACAGAATAGATCTCCAGCTCTTGTGAGTGGCTAGAGTAAACAGCAACTGTAGTAAAGTAAGGAATGATAATGTTTTTTATTTCAGGAAGAGACAGTAATTGATTTTAGATACTGCTCTTTTTCATATTTTATGTTGCATTTTCTTTGAGTTCTCTTATGCTGGGTTTTATATTTGGATTTTGTAATGACCTTGCAGAAATACAATTTTACTTATTGTAACAGGTTAGCATTCCTCTTGATTTGCTCTTTCTGACATTGTAAGCAGAAGTTCAGTGATTGTGGCAGACCATATTTTTAGGTGTATCTTGAACAGAGGTCATCACCAAGTGTGTGGAGTTTGGAGGAACATCACAGTCTTTGTCCTATTGCTTGACCATCTGCTGTAAGGCCACTTAGCACCTGGAGAGAAGGTTCTGCTGAATGATCAGCTCTGGTCCTCTGCCCTCAAGACAGGTATCAGTAGTGAGGTACCATGAACAGTGAGAACATAACTGCTGGAGAAGAAGCAAGGCTTTGTCTGGAGGTGTGTTCGGCTGTGCTCAAGGAGCAGGGCCACCCAAGAGGAGCTACAGTCTTCCCACACTCCAGTCTCCTGCTTGTAGTGCTCTTGCAGGCT
>CM053747.1:18148462-18272872 GCA_028658305.1 Pachyuromys duprasi | reverse complement strand
GGGACCTGTCTCAAGGCAGAGCTGGTGTGAACTGTGCAGAGGATGAGAGGGTGCATTCTTGATGTAGGCAAGGGCACCTGGCGAGAGGGACAGGCCTCACACTGTTAAGGAGGGAAGGTGGCCTGTGGACCAGACATGGACCTGGAGCTGGGTTCATTCCTGTGGCAGTGGAAAGCCCCTGAGGAATGTGGAGGGCGACAATCAGCAAAATCAGAAGTGTTTCAAACATGGGGAAAGACACGAAACTCAACAGGGCCATGTTTACATTTAAATTTTGAGAAATCTGTTCTACAAAAAAGGCAATGCAAAGCTAGAGCAGGGACACTGCCTTCCCCGACCTCTGCCCTCATCCCCGAGCTGTGGCTCTTCCAGGGCCCACAGGAGCTGTTGGCATGAATGAAGGGCATGGCTGTGGAGATGTAAGAAGAGGACAGATATCAGATGGATTTTGGAGGTGAAACAGGTAGAACTTGGGAATGCATTGGTGGTGGGAGGGAGGGGAAGAATTATTTTCTAGGACAGGCAGTGAAGACTGTTAAGGATGCAGAACAGGACAGGTGTGATGGAGAAGAGCAAGGACTGCATCTCAGGCACAACTCCTCAGGTGTTTATGGGATCTCCATTTTGAATTGTCAGGTGGTGTTAAGACAAAAGCTCCGAGTGGAATAGAAAATGGTGTGTTTCCAGCAGATGGGTAGTATTCAGAATCAGAGTGATTGACTTCATACTCTACAAATAGCATCTTACACCAGGGCTGGGAGGTGAGGCTGTGGTGTGGAGTATCTTCCTCTGCCCTGCTTTCTTCCCAGTGCTGCAGACAAACTCATTTCGAAGTAGACATGGGCCTGTGATTATCATAATTACTATAAAGGAACTCTGCAGTATGTAGATGCTTAGTAATGTAACTTATGCAAGGTCACTCTGGAGTTATTAAGGTCAGAATTTGAACCCAAGTCCCATGTCTTCTGAATCTTGTTCTTAGTTACTACGTAGTGTTTCATCTCGTGAGCATGCAGCAGGATACTTGAATCCTGCTGGCCAGTTGTAAGAAACCTCAGCAGTTTGTGCATGGCCCCTGCTTCTTCCTTGTTTCTTTCTTCAGAAGAGGTAAGGAAAAGAGGAATTATACATAGAAATACGAGGGTGAAGAAAGGGAAGAAACCGGGTTAGGGGCTGGTCGGCAGGGAGAGAGGCGCTTCAGTGTGAAGCTCAGGGAACCCTGGCCACCTCCTGTGCTAATTTGCAGGCAGGAACTTGGACCCAGCTAAGCAAGCAGCTGTGAGAGTGTGCTTGTGCTAATTACAGGAATCCCATCAAAGCCAGAGAAAAAGACTAGAAATGTGGGGTTTTGAAACCTTTTTTTATCCCCTTTCTAGAATAGACTCATGGCTAACTCTTAAGCATATTTATAATCACTTAAATATGTCAAAGTTGCTGTATGCTAAAGTTAGGTCATCTAAGTCCTTATCCTACTATACTGTGTAATATCTCTTAATGAATGCAAAGGTGTATTAATGTCTCTTGTAAGTTTAGTTAATGACATTTGCATTTCATAGACTACAAAGCTTTGTTATTTACATATTTGTTTCTAAACTTATGTTTTGGGCTCATCTTTTGCAATTGGCTGTAATTTACCATTGGACCATTTCTAGGATATGGTTAGTTGGTTTTCTTCATTCCAGTGCTTACTAGAAATCAAAACTAGTCAAAATTTAATTCGTTTCTAGAGCCACACCTTTAATCCCATGAAGAAATCAGTTCCCTGTTGGTGATCTTTTATAATCAAATCAAGAGTCATTTAATAAGCATATATTAAAAGTAGAATTAATTCTAAGAATGCATCAGTCTACAATAGTTGTGGAATGATACTTTATTTTCTCATGATTGAGCCAGAAAAGAAATGAAAGGAGGGCATGGCTGTTTCTAAGGGGTTGAGGTTTTTAATATAGACACAGGGAGAGCAGAGACAGAGGCAGAGGTAAGTGGGCAAGTCAGAGTGCATATGACCAGCAGAGTGGAGGGGAGAACAAAGTGAGGGGGAACCAGGAGCAGTGGTTAAGAGGGCAAGAGGCTGAAAGGAAGAAAGAAAGGTTAAGTAGAGGCACATAACCCAAATGGCTGGGGTACATAGAGGGGACCAGCTGGAGGAAGTACAGCCCAGCGCCTGAGCTGGAGAGGTTAGAGAGCTGGGTATACCAGTCAGGAGGACCCTGTAACAAGTAGGGACTGAGGGATTCTGGGAGAACCTGGACCAGTCCACTTTGGTATGTGAATAGGTATCTCAGCCTTTTGTTTCAAGTTTGAGACCTAATATCCCCAATATCCCCAATATCTAGGGCTCTTAATGAACAGATAAGTTGTCCATCTTATTAGTTTCGTGTCTTTCCCCATGTTTGATTTTGCTGATTGTTAGGTGTGCCTTCTAGTACTATAGCCATCACAAGAGGATTATTTGGATCCTGTTTTATAATTGTAACCTAATGGAGAGGTGACTGTTGACATAACTGTCACCCGAAGTATTGGCAGAATTTGCTTTGCCTCACACTCTGATAAGGAGAAGGCAGTTTAAATGCTCATTAGCTGCAGCGAACACAGTGTGTGTGTAAGTTGGTCAGTCACTTTTTGAGTTTGCAGCCTAAGTGAATGTTCAGTTTGGGAGATTGTTGTGATTGATACAGATGAGATTGAGTGGGCCTTAAGTCCATTTAGCTGTTGTTTATAACCAAGATATGTGTGTCATCATTGCACTTCTGATATTGTGTCATGATGTTCATTGTTTTAGTTCTGAGGCATCATAGTTGAGTAGACCATTGGTTGTTTTTCTCCCTTGTGTGTATATATTAAGGTGTGTGTGCATGTGTGTGTGTGTGTACACATCTGTGCTTGTCTTTGTATCTCATTCTATACTGAGAGACCTGTGTTCTACACTTTACCTACATTTATCAGGTTTTGCAGTTTCTCTCTGCATGCTCAGAAGCTTATTATTTTGGTTGTGTACTTTTATTTGTTCTTAAAACAATAAAATGCACTGTGTTTTGGCCATGAAAAAGCTACTTTATAGAAATTATCAATGCAAGTTTTTGTTTGATTCAGAAATATATGTGTAAGGCTAAGACTTTTAAAGGAAGACAGAATTCACTGCTTTTAAAACATGTCTTGTGTAGTCATGCATTGCCTACTCTAGTATTTGTACATAAATTCATATTGAAAACATATGCAAGCTGACTTTGTGTGTTTTTCTATTTAGAATCCCAGTCCATGCTGTCTGGGATGGCAGCGTTTCCTTTCTTTGCTTTGTTATCTCCATATATTCAGTTTAGAACACATCATTTTGTCTTTGGCACTGCTGTGATTTCTAAGACATTTCTTTGTGTGTCATTTTACTCTTTTGTCTAATGTGCTCAACATTTTCATGCTGCATGAGACCTTGGGCCTCCTGGGGAAATAGAAGCTTTAGGTTCTTTAGATAGACTTCTAGATCACTTTTGCTTAATATTAATGAGCAGACATTAGATATTATTATTATTATACCTTGGAGTTTCCAAGGTATTCTTTCTTTTTTTAGAAAAGATTTTGTTTGTTTTATGTATATGAGTACTGTTTCTGCATGTATACCTGGCTGCCAGAAGAGGGCATCAGACCCTAGTGTAGATGGTTTTGAGCCACCATGTGGTTGCTGGGAATTGAATTCAGGACCTCTGGAAGAGCAGACAGTGCTCTTTTTTTTTTTTTTTTTGAGACAGGGTTCTCTGTATAACAGCTCTGGCTGTCCTAGACTCTCGTTGTAGATCAGGCTGGCTGTGAACTAACAAGAGATCTGTCTGCCTCTGCCTCCCTAAGTATTGGGATTACAGACATGCACCACTGTGCCAGGCTTCTTAGGTTTTTCTTAGCTGTTGTCAAATACTGTTTTGCTCAATGCCAAATGTATTAGGAGACTCGGATTAACCAAAGTTGATCATCACCCCATATACCACTGTGATTTTTTATATCTTAGTAGAAGTGGTTTCTTTAAATCAAGGCTGTGAATTTTAAAAGCCCCTTTGCCTCTCATTTTGAGGCTTAATGTCTGTATTAGTAAATTGAGCTTATGCCTTCTTTTCCTATTAAGAATAGGATATTTACCCGAGTCCAAGGAAGGAACAAGTGAAAGGGATCAAACCTATCAAGGCTTTGATGTTTGTGGAACAGGAAGATTAAAAATGAAAATGGAAAATAGGCGGAAAATCGCTGTTGCAGTGGCATCGGATGAAGTCTGTGCTGGTGCTAAAGCTTCGGGCCTACATAAATCCCTAGAAGCCGAGCTGACCCCTCCCCCATTTGTACTCTGCAAATGCTAACTCGGCGATGTCTTATAAAACCTGCAAAGTGTTTCTTAGAAAGGGCTTTCTTACAAGAAGGGAGTTAGAATTTTAACTCTTTCCCTTTCTTCATTTTCATTTATAGCCACCAAGTTTTAAGTTTCTCATTCAGAGTTACCTTTTGAGTTTATGTATTTTTTTTTTCCTAATCCCCTTTTGACACCATCTTTCAGGTCTCTTCATCGTACCTGAATTGTCACCTTCTTCTTCTCACTGGACTTGCTACCTTAACTGTACCACTTCTCAAAGTGTGGACTGTATGAATCACTTAAGGGTTTACCACTAACATGTGGCTTCGAGCCCCTTTACCTGTGAGTGCTCCTCCTACGGCTGTGCTCCCAGGCCACCTAGTCATGTGGAAGGCTGCCAGGGAATGTCAGTGAGCTGTCTGTCTGCCTCAGGCTTCTTGAGATGCTGACTGTTGGCTGGGAGGTAAGGCTATGGCCTGAGATTCTGCATTCCCACCTAGCTCCCAGGTAATAAATCACAGCTGCCCTACAGAATACTGGAGTACCATGGAACCCTTCAGTTCCCAGTGTAAATCTTGTAAAGAGCACCCGGCCTATGCCATAGTCATTCTGTGATAAACAACTTTGGTCAGTCCGTCAGAGTCACTCACTATTGTTGAATGTTAAATGTCTCCCATGAACTTATGTGTTGAAATACTTCTTCCCCTATTGGTGTTTTTGTTTGGGGAGGTTGTAGATCCCTTAGGAGGTGGGTCTAGCCAGAGGAAAATGGGTCACTCAGGGGTGGACCTTGAGGTTCACAGCACCTGCAGCAGCCATGTTCCCAGTGGGCTGCTATCTCTCCCTCTAGACTGAGTCCTGGAATTAGCTGCCCAGGTGCCCACTGTTACTGTCAATGCCTTCCCGCTGTGAAGGACATCACCTCAAATCATGAACAGACATAAGTGCATCCTTCCTCTGGTTGCTCCTCATGGCTTTTAATCAGAGAGGCAAGAAAAAGAAGATTAAAAAATATATAATTTAGAAATTCCTAGAATTTCAGACTTTAGGCTAGCTAGTAAAACGTGTATCTCTAATTTTACTTGGTTCTATTGGATTTCAGTGCAACACCTGGGTTTGTACCATTATCACTTTATGCTGCTTTTTCTAACACTCGCTTGTTTTCTGTGTTAACTAGCTCCATCCTTCCTAGGCATTTCTTACATCATGATACAATCAGAAAGTGAGAGGACCATACTGTACAGTAGAGTAAAAGCATAGTCTCTTCAAAGCAAGACAGCTTATCAGGAAGTGACTGTCTTAAGGGACTTTAGCTCTTTTACCTTTGGCCATTGGTTAGGAAGCTCTGACTGTTTGCTCCTGATGTTCACGTGGTACAGGGAGTGTGAGCCACTGCACGCGTAGCAAGTGAGACTTCAGTTAAGTGTCAGTGCATTGCCTTTCGCTATTTGACTTCTACCATCAGTACTGGTGATGAGGATTCTTTTGTCATGTTGAATCCAAGTCCATATCTAGCTTTAGTGTATTTGTCTTCTTGATGTCTACTGTAAATCCACACTGTTAGGCCTCAAAGAAACCCAGGACAAGTGGCTAACTGGGGTGTTTGTTAACATATTAAAGCAGATGCTGGACCCCAGGCTTTCAGAATCACAAGTACCTGTGACAGAGTCCTCCTGGCTGGCATACCCTGCCCCCTGCCGTAAACCTCTCCAGCCCCTTTGATCAGCTTCTCTGATTTTTATATTCCCAACCATTTTGGGTACCTCTCCTCTTGACTCCAGGTTCCTCATTTGCTTTTTTGGTTCCTCACTCTTCCTCTCTCACTCTCCCTCCTCTTCTCATGGCTTGGTCTAGGTCTATTCTACTGGCCCCGTTCAGTTTGGACTCTTCCAGATGCTTCTGGCTATTGTGTCTCTCATATCTACAACAAAACCTTTTCCTCAGCTACATCTGTGAGCAGTCGAGTCCTCGTTTTTCATTCACACACCAAATTGTATCATGCCTTGACTTCCCTTTCCACGCTCCTCCTTTAATAAACTGATTTAAGAAGGTCACTGATCTTTATGTCTGCTTGAGTGCTTAATATGTTCATTCATCTGGGAACCGAAATCTTGGCCCCTTGAAAATTTTATCCTCAAGGATGAACTAGTTGATGATTATTTCTGGAGTGGTGTTCTTGATTTCTTGGATGTGTGTTGCACATCTAGAGGGCTTTCAGACGTTCGTTGGCTCTGACACATTTTTAGCCTTAGGACTTCTTTCCTTAGACTGGGTCCTAAGGTAAGTATTTTTATTTGTTAACTTAGGATCCAGAAGCTGGGTTTTGTTTTCTGTGTACTACGGATGCAACGTCTCTCTGTCTCTCTGTCTCTCTCACACACACAAACACCGCACACACACATGCTGACACACATACAACACGTGTACACACAGGTTTGACTTTGAAGGCTGGATAAAAGCACAGTCATTTGAGCACCTAGTGTTTTAGGAGGTGCCTGCTCAGTATTACAATAATGAAGAGTCTGTGGTGGGGATTGACTAGGAATAGTCAAGAGTATGGGGCCCATCATGGGAGCCATGTGTGGAAGTCATGGATTTTCGAGGAGTGAGTGAGGTAATTACACATTCAGACTGGCTTCATGAACTTCAGGATGCTTGTTGGTGTAGAATAGGGAAGCCTTTAAAGATGATTTCAGCATCTACAGAGAGGATCTTAAGCTTAAACAGTAAGAAGTGGCTGGTATTAGAATGAGTGACTAAAGAACATGTCCCAGTTGATTTAGAAACCTTGTCTAGATGGATGTAGGAAGTGCTTTTAATCTTGTAATGTCAATTTCACCATTTGAGGGTTAAGGAGACCAGGATGTATGAGCATGCTTTCATAAAAATTAACTTCAGTTCAGGAATAGGCTGTGTTGAAGTTTTACATTAAATTTGTGTTTAGAATACACTTCTTCATGTGCATATAGTTATTAGATACACTCACCTAATGTCCAGTAAGGTACGGAGGGAACTCTGCCATTTGTAAGGAGACTCAGGTGCCCTTGCAGGAAATACCTCTAAAGCCCAGCTTTTCAATTGTAGAGTGAGGATAAATGCAGGCTAGTTGTAGAAATCTAAAGTATATAGAGGAGAATAATAATAATAATAATAATAATAATAATAATTGTTTCTAGATTTTGAGACAGACACTTTCTCTGTAGCCTGGAACATATGAACTCCCCAATGCTGAGATAATAGACATGCAGTACCACACCCAGAAATTTGTGTCTTTTAAGGGAGACTACTCGTAAAATACACGTGTAAAGGGAAAAGAGCAATTTCATGGGAAATTTCTTTGTGGTTGGATCACTGGCTGATTGCAGCCTTGGGGCTCCTGCAGGTTACCATGCTTCTGCCCTCATGCCTTGCAGGAGGAGATGAGCGGGACCTGGGTCCCCAGCTTTAGCGTTGACTCTGCTGGAGGATCTTCAAGTGCAGATACTTGATCCTTTGCCTCTCGGCCATTCCCTAGAGGTAGCGTCAGGAAGGGGCCAGGGTGTCTGCTGTTCTGCTGAGGGAGGGACTGGTGGGCAGATGTCAGGGTGCAGGCAGAAGGTGAACAGGACTGGGCCAGGCCATTAAGAGGGAAGGCTTGGCTGTTTGCTTTCTCTTCTAATCACTGTGGACCTGACCCAGGGCTTGGCCAGTCGATTCCCTTCCCTACCTTTGACATCAACCTTGCCACTGGGGACCCATCAGGACCTAAAGAAACAATCTTGGACCCTTTTTTATTTTTTAAACATATTTTTGATTTAGGTAAATCGTAGTTGATGATACACATGATTTTCATGACTTTATTAATGAAAAATTCATACATATATATATGTATATGTTTTGATCAAATCCACCTCCCATTCCTTCCCTGTCCACCCCCACCCCAACTTTTCCTCTCAACTTTATCTGCTTAGTTTAAACCCCACTTTCTTCACTGAGTGGGGCCGGTGTGGGATGTGGGTATGCATGGATGCAGGATAGCCTAAGGAGGCTGGAAAGCTGCCCAGGGGCCACACCCCTGAAGAAAAGCCAGTCTCCCTTCCACAGCAGGTAGCCTTTGCTAGTATTTCCACAGTTAGGGGTAGGACCGCTCCCCCAGCCATGCTGGAATTTTGTCCATCTGGATCTTGTGAATATCTTGGTTAGCCCCTGAATCTGTGTGTTCAAGACTTTGCCCATGCCTGGCAAATATTGTTTTGCTTCAGAGATCTGTTGCCTCTGGCTCTCCAGTCTTTCTGACTTCTCTTTGGCAATGATTCCTGAGTTTTGGAGGAAGGGGATACATTATAGACATCCATTTAGAGCTGAGCACTCCACAGTCTCTTCTCCTCTGTATGCATGTTGAGCAGTTGTGGATCCAGGCATCAGTCACCATCTACTAGAACAAGAAGCTTCCCTGGTGAGGGTTGAGCAGCAAAGTGATTTATGGGTATAAGATAACTTAAGAGGCATTTTTATTACCATGTTCATTTAGCAGGGTAATAGTAGTAGGTTTTCCTCGAAGGCCTGTGACCTGACTAACCATAGGTTCTTGGCTCAGTTAATCTACCAGCTGTGACTTCTGTCTTGTGGATCAGGCTTTAAATTCAACCAGAAAGTGATTGATTACTCTTATAATATTTGTGCCACTATTTCATCAGTGGCATGTCTTGACAGGACAGTAATTATTGTAGCTTGCTTACAGGGTTCAGAGCTGGGTAAAACTGCTGATTATGTACCAAGCATAGAACCTTCCAGTACTGTGAGAGCTGACTAGTAGGATGAAGCTTTCTGGTCAGTACCAGCTTGATCAATCCATGTCCGTTGTGTGACTCAGTATGTCTTTAGTGCTTGGGTCTCACAATCAGCAGTGTAACCAAGAGCAATGCAATAGACTCTAATGTTCAAGGGAGGGTCTCTGGAACCCCACTAAACATCACCTTATGCCTGGCATATACCTGACTTCTTCCCAGTTGTCCTTGGATTCTTGAGCTGTGGTTGGAATGTGGAGTTAGCATTGGGCAGGTGAAATGTGGTTTGGGCAGGAGAAACGTGGTTGTCAAGAGCTCCAGTAGGGTGGAATATCCACTTGCATGCTTCCCACCCTGTGGCTAGCCCAGAAAGCTGAGAAAGCTCAGAGCTACTCTGCTCACTGATGTCGCAGAAAATCCCGAGACTTGGCCCTTGGCTGCCTTCAATGATCTGTTTAACTTGCAGGAAGTAAAGGTGTGTGTCTTAACAGAAGGTTCAATTTGGGCTCATTAATACTAAGACGGGGTTAGGGCTTAGTGTATATCCTCCAATCACACTTAGTTATACACAGTAACTTCTAAGTCATTTGCACCCCAGCTGTATCCTCATGCTAATGAATACTAGAGTAAATTCAGAACTTTGTTTCTAAACTCTGCTCCACAGGGCAGTTAGGCTCTATCTTGTTTAGCTGGAGTCTAGCTGCAAGAAGAGACTTCCAGTTTTGTTTATAATGGTTCACCTCAAATCCTGCAGGACTGAAAATTGATACAGTGTAACATAGAACCTGGTGCAAAGTATTTAACCATCAAGAGTTAAGGTAAGAGCCCAGCTCTGAATGAGCTTTGGCCTGGGCAATATAATGCTTCCAGCCCAAGTGAGAGGGCTTTCAAAACCATGATGGTAAGGGGTGAGATCCTCTGCAATCACCTTTCCTTAACCTTCTTTCAATTGTTGTTTTTAATCTGCGGATTTTTTTTAAATAAGAAAAACTGAGAACACAAAAAGAACATATCTATTTAAGTGGAGAGAAGTGGATTATCTATTTTGTAAGACCCTTTCCCCCAACACACACATCAAGTATAAAAGGGTTAAGAATACAAATTTAGAGAAAATAATTTAGAATATTCTTTTTTGATGCCAAGAAAAGTACAGAAATGCTTTTAGAAGTTTCTGTCACTTTGTCTTTATTCCTAAATCACATGTTCACAAAGCAGTGTCATACTGTAACTCAAGTGACACAACATACATCATTTTAAATAAAATTTATCTCCAGATCTTAATATGAGAGTTCTTTTTATACATTTTGTGTGTGTGCTCAAGCCTGCCTGTATATGTGTGTGTGAGTCTGTGTGTCACACCTGTGTGTCCGTGTGTGTGCCTGTATTTATGTGCTTGTACCTGTGGTTGCCAGATGAACCATGGGTATTGCTTTTCAAGAGCTCTCTATTTTGTTATGTGGAGACAAGAGTCTTTCAATGGGCTGGGGCTTGAAAATTAGACGAAACTGGCTGGCCCATGAGCCCTGGGAGTCCTCCCTTTTCTGTTTCTCCAGTGCTGGGTTTACAAATGCTGTTGGTTACCACATCCAGCTTTTCATGTGGTGCTGGGTTGATCATCATGCTTTTGTGGCAAATATTCTCTGGACTGAGCCTTCTCCCCTTCTAATAATTAATAGTATCTATAAAGTATGTTTGCTGTATTGAGGGATGCATTACAGGAAATTTTTCTTCTCTATTTAAATTAAGAGGGGCCGAGATTAGGAATTATTTATGGCCAAGATGACTGAGAATTTGGCACTGTCTTCCCTTCTGTCCTCTTCTATCGAGGCCGTACAGTTTGTGGATCTTAGGTCAGAAGTCTTCAGCCTTGCTCATTAGTTTTTCCATTTGCCCAATCCATGGTGTATCATGCAGCAAGTTCCTCACCTGCAGTGTGTCCCAGTTCTTCCTGATTGAGCACTTACGCCTACCCCGGCAGGGAAGCTGTGGAGATTTATTGATTTCCTGAAGGTAAAACTCAGCCAAAGTGCTGGGTAGGTGTGTAATGTTTAGTGTAATCACTAACTTGAATGGAAGAGATTGAAAAAGTGCCATTCATGTGCCAGTGACGCCAGGATTTCCTATTGTCCACACTGGTGCTAAAGGAACTGATGAAAGGAACTAAAAACATCTGGCATCTTCCATCCTTTTCCCAAGAGAGTATGATACTTTTGAAAACACAAAGGAAGGTGACCTTGACAAATCCTCATTTTCACTACAGAACAGATGATGAAACTTGTTCAAGTAAGAAATCAAGCCTAGCATGTCTGTTTTCACCAGAATTTTTTAGGATATTCTAGAATATTATGTTGGCCAAGTAGAAGATGCTAATGGTAAAATTATAAAACAGAAGAATTAGCATTTGCTAATAATACTGTCTGAAATGGAAAATTTAAAATGATAAGCTGAAAATACTATAATTAATAAATTGAAAGAAGATGAACTAAACAAGTGCATCACAAATTAGTCTTCATATATTTATACATTACCAATATTGTACATTAGCATATAAAATATTTCATGGACATTAGAAAAAATTTAGAATAAGAATAGGGTGAATACTTCTAATTTGCAATTCAAAGTCTGAAACAGTTTGAGTGTTAACATGTGGGCACAAATGGAAACTATTACACCTGATCTTAGGCACCCTGCAAATACAGTGTAAAAGCACCTTCTGACTGTACAGTGTTTCAGAGAAATAAGTGGATTTGTATTCAGACACTGATGCTGTCTCTAACTGTTTTATTACATACAAGCAGCATTTTCAAAATAAAAAAGATTAAAAAGATTAAAATTTGATTTAAAATACTTATTGTCCCAAGCCTTGAGGGTAAGAGCCCCTTCCTTTATACTAGCTGATAGAATTTTTCTCAGGGGTAATTGAAAAGTGATTAGAATAACTGTGTGTGTATATACTATATTTATGGACACAAAATCTACAATCTGTAGTCTACAGTGATCTTTGTATTTGGGCAGAAAGTGAACTGGTCTGTGATGTGCTCTGTGTTATTGTTGGCCTTTCTCTGAGTCTTTCTTTCTCTGTCTCTTCTTTTCTCCTTCCATTTTATATTTACCATATCTATAAATAATAGTGGGACTTCCCATAGAAAAATCCAGGCACTGAGGTAGTTCAAAAAATGGTAGGGGTACTTTGTGAATCTCACTTGTAATGCTGGCCCCACTAGTCACTGTGTTTTTTTTGTTCTAAGGTACCTTTATCTATTGGTTCTGATGCTGTGAGGTCTTTTTGTACAATGTCTGGCAATAATAGCACCGCATGTATTTTGCTGAGTGAGTGAGTAAAACCTGAAGCTAGAGCCTGAGCTGGTCTGTTGGTGTTGTGTAGACCTAGCCTCAGTGCTTTTTCTTGAAGGGTCAGTAGTCTCTCCTCAATGCTAACATGCTAAGCCTGGTTCAACTTTTCCACAGCTCAGGCTTTACAAGTGGATCTTGGGAGTGTTTGTGTGGACTGTAGCCATCTGGCCCTGAATGTGCTGGATTTCACTGAAGTGCTTATCTGTAAGGAGAAAATCTTTCTTTATGCTAAAATAATAATGTAAATTTCTTTTTCTTTCAGCTTCCTTTGCAGCCCTATTGCACTGGTAAGATTGTTTTTCTTCAGTGATATATATTATGTAAATGTTTATAACTTACAAACGCTATATCCCACGTATTTAAAAGACCAGCTTCTGTATCTTAAGGATGGATGTATCTTATTTATACCACAGTCCAGATTAATTGATAAGTCAGGATCAGAATAATAAAACTTTTATATAAAGTTATCCATTATTAAAGAGGCTATATTTGATACTCTAATTTGCTTAACATTAATATGATGTGCATGTTGAGCATTAGATTGATGTTTTTAATCTTTTGGGTGGAGAAATGTCTGCATTTTGTGAACCAGGCAGTTTCTGAATAGTACCCATGGCACATTCAGTGTGATCTATGGTTTCATAGCACATCACTTAAAATATTGTTATAGTTTATTTTAATGTTAAAATCTAATTGGAATGTGTTTTCTTATGGAGAGAATTGTTGAAACCTAGTTGAAAACAAATATAGATACAGTCGTTTTTCAGTTTTATTGCAAACTGTCGACAGTCTGTAGGACTGCCCTCTTTGCTTTTGGAATAATCTTTAGCACTGTTGCTTTGTTGTTTTAATGTTTCCAGGAGCCACATAACGCACCTCTTTGAAAATGATCGGCATTTTTCTCACCTCTCAACACTGGAAAGGGAAATGGCTTTCCGCACTGAAATGGTTAGTTTTGTGTGTGAATAGTATTTCATGGTAGTATTTTGGAACTGAAAATATTTCAAAGCTCTTTGACATGAAGGGTTTCACCAACACATTCCCAAGTAAAAAGAGATGTTAGTATACAGGCATTCTGCTGGCTGCCCTCAGGGACCTGGCAATTGCTTAGGACATGACCTGCCACTGCCAGGCGCAGCTGGTGTGTGCCGAGTATAAAAGGTCACCGGCCACTCCATAGCTCTCGGTGTTCTCTCCCTTCTGTCTCTGCCCCTCTCTGTCCTCATGGCTCTGCTCCGTCTGTCTGCCTGTCTGTAAGTCTGCTTGCTTGCCTCTATCCCTTCCCACGCCCTCACTCACTAGGTCTGTTGCATGGCACTGTCCCCAGGGGCACACCTTGGCAGGGCTCACTGAAGGTGCCTCTGCCGTACTCTATTTCATGACAGCCCCACCTCATTTTGTAGCTTCAACAGCAGATAGCACTCAGCCTTCCACACCCCCTGTCCATCTCTGTGAAGGACACTAGGCTTTTACACTAGTGCCTGCTAAGATCCATAAAGGACTTTTCATCCTTAGCAATTTCTTAGCACCATCAAATTAAAATTGGTGTTTGAACGAGCTGATTGGCACTTGACAGCAGTTGATGCAAACTATCTGTACTTGTGTTTAGCTGCTGTATTGCTGAGTACTTTGATCTCTAAGTCTCTCTTTCTCTCTGTTTTTCTACCATTTATCTATTGAGGAACCACCTATCATCTCTCTCTCTCTCTTTCTCTCTCTCTCTCATCTATCTCTCTATCATCCATCTATATTCTATATATCATCTATCTTCTATCCATCTATCATCTGTCTCTGTCTTACTCTCCATCTCTCTACCAATTCCTCAACATACATATATATATACATGTATACATATATATGTTAAATAGAAATGTCCACTGTAACTCACATTCTCACTTGATTTCCATTTCCTTTGTCCTCTGAAAACTGATGGAAAATCTGACTCCTTTTTCTGGTAGGAGTAGTTCCCAGCTGGTGATGCACACTTTTATTGTAGTGTTTAAGTGCACATTAGGACCTGTTGCCCTCTCTGATATTCAGTCTGGGGAGTAGCTTAAGGAATGCTCTGGCTGAGTCCTTCTTAATGCCCAGCCATCCAGGTAGTTCACTCATCTTCTTAGACACACTTGTCATTATTTTTCTTAAAATGCTGACTTGTAACTTCGTAAAGAATTTTCCTGCAACGTAGCTTCAGTTTTTCTCTGAGGCTTACCTCTTAGTGGAAAGACAAGAAAATGATCAGTTGTTTTATTTACAGTGTTTTTTTGTTTTTTATTTTTTATTTTTCATAAAAATGAATTGAGTCTCTCACATGTTCTAGTCAGCAGACTCATTGGCCCATATTGTGTAACTTTTGGTGTTTGGAGCTGGCCATTCTCTTGCAGTTAGTTGTGCTGACCCTCAGTGTGACCTCACTAGTGTTTCCTTGGTGTCCAGGACTTTCTTATTTTGGGGTGCTGCATGACAGCGCCCACTGAAGCCTTCCAGCAGCCAGCTTTCCAAGGAGCCTTAGTTCTTTTCAGTTGCAGATGGCATGTAGAGACCAGGCCTCTGTGCTGCTGGAACTCCTTTGCTACTGCATGGGACGGCCATTGAGCCTTGGATTTTCAGTGAGCAGAATTAGCAACCTTTTTGTTTTTTAAACAAAAAGTAGGAAGTCATGAATTTATATTAAGATTTTTAAAAATATAATTAGAATTTAATCTATTTTCATTGATATTAAATTTGCTTTAATCTGAGAGTACTAATTCCAAATTATTTATTTAATAGAATGAAAATGTCAAATTAATTACTAGAAATACAATTATTAAACACAACTCATGGTTTCCTCATAGCTGGTCTTGATGCTATGCTGTACTCCACTTAGAATGCCTGGTAGGATTACTTGCTGTTCTCTTCCAAGTTGATAATTAACCCTTTTTCTTTATTTTTGTTTGTTCCTTTCTTTTTTTTGTTTCTTAAATATTGAAAGTTGTATGCTTTGTGATTAAATAAAATGTTAGTATATTTCTAAAATTGCACTCACAGAGCAGGGTAGATATAGTAAGTAGCTTGAGGGCCTGGGGGAATTCAGTAACAGTGTCTACCAGGCTAAATGAAAGCAGTGCGAATCTGCTTTTTGACAGCTCAGAGTCTAGAAGGGGGCCACTCAGCAAGGCAAACTTCTCCCTGAGGCCAGCTTGGGTTTGCTGACTGTCCGGGTTTCCTTGTGTTGCTGCATCACTCTTCAGTCTCTGCTTCTGTCCTCTTCATTCTTTTGTTCTTCATGTCTTTCTGTGCCTTAATGTTGTGTTCAGTTTGGAGTCACCATAATCTGCTCTGTCCTTACTTCGACTTGATTATATCATTAAGGACCCTCTTCCCAATGAGACCATAGTCACCAGCTCTGGCCTCCAGGAAAGGTTTAAATACCTTGTCAACTTAATACAGTAGGAAATATAATTTTAGAAAGGATTATGTGAGACCTAACTCTAGGCAGAATCAAACTTCCTCTCTCTGGCACATTCTTGGTGGTGGGAAGGTCAGCTTCCTGTGTTCGGAGCCTGGCAGGCTGTCCCACTCTGGTTAAATCTCAGAGAAGGTGGTATTTGCCCTCTATCCCTCTGTGTCCCTTACACTGCCTCTCAGACTTTGCCTGAGCTTCATTGACTCTCAGGGGATTTTTGCGATTAATTAATTGGTTAACTATTTGGGAGGGAGGAGTCTCATGCATTCCTAGCTGCCTCAGACTGACTTTGAAGTCGAGGATGACCTTGGACTTCTTGTCCTGCCTGCCTTCACTTTTCAAGTGCTAGGGTTACCGCTCAGAGCGTCCTGCGTGCTGGACAAGCACTGAGCCACATAAGCCATGTCTTCAGCCTGCCTTATTATGTGTCTCATGCCATTTCACTGTTGTTACAAACCTTTAGAAAGTAGCATGTCCCTCTAAACATTCCTATTTCCCCCAAAATACAACTGCTCGCAGTCCCCAGGGTCCACTCTATACCTAGCTGCTATGGGAGAAAATGATCTGTAAAATTATTGTTTGATAGGAATGTATATGATATGCAGTCTTTTAAAAATCACTTTTGCGTTTTTGAATGTAAATTTGGAGGAGAAAAGATTGATGTCAGCTTGAGTATTCAATAGACTTCATACATTGCATGCACTGAATTACATGTATACATATTTAAATTCAGAAAATATTTTTGAAGCCATTTTTCCATTTAATTATTTCAATTAAGACAAAATTCTGAAATGTACTTCTTCTGCTACCCAAGAGTTTATAAGTGATCAGAAACCTGTGAAATTAATTGTAGCTATTACCTGCTTGAGTGCTCAGTTTTTCAAAACCAGTGTATTTTAAATATTTGTAATCTAAGAAGATGAATAACTGTGTACTTTTTATTGTAACTGGAGCGTATCCTTTTTTAGGGGCTTTATTATTCTTACTTCAAGACTATTGTGGAAGCGCCCTCATTTTCAAGTGGAGTGTGGGCGATAATGAATGACAAGCTGACTGAGTACCCCCTTGTCATTAACACGTTAAAGAGGTTCAATCTCTACCCCGAGGTGAGTTACTGTTATCAGTTAGGATTTTGTTTTTCATGGAAAAAAGTGCTTTTTAAAAATTAAATGTGATCCTAACTCTTAAGTTCTGATTCCCCATACTAAATTTTATTTTAATTCTTAATAAAAAATAAGTACCATGGGAAGGAGTTTATTGGGGGGAATTTTAAATCTCTGGGAACTGTAATTGTGATTGCATTATTAGAAAGTGAGGGCGCTCTCTACGTTTGTTGAGTTTCTAGCAAGAAAGGACCATGCCTGACATATGTCATTTGTCAGATAACAATCCTTTTCTCTCTATGGTAACATCCTTCCCTCTCTAGGGTAACATCCTCCCTCTCTAGGATAAAATTCTTCCCTCTCTAGAGTAATGTCCTTTCTAGGGTGACATCCTACCTCTCTCAGGTTGATTATTGAGTAATCAGTATGAATGCCTTCCACAGTTCAGTGTTTTCTCACAAACATTGAATATTTTTAAATATTCTTGAATATTTTCTGTGACTGTAAGCAAGTAGACTACAAAAATGGGATTAAAAGGTATGTTATATTTTTAGGTATGTGTGTGTGTGTTGTCTTTTGGCTGTGGTATTTGTATCCACCCTCTCTACCACTTCCCTTTCATTGTGTATTTTTTTTCCAAGACAGGGTTTCCCTGTGTAGCCGTGGATGTCATTATGTCATTTGTAATGGCTGGATGCATGATGTACTATTGTGGCCTTTAGCCCATCTTTTATGGACAATTTAACTTTTCAAACTTGTGAACATTCTAAGCAAAGTGGCAGCAAACATCCATGCATCTAAATCTCTTATTATACACATCTGTCTTAGTTAGGTTTTAGTGCTCTGACAAAACACTTAGAACCAAAGGGAACTTGGGGAAGAAAGGGTTTATGTGGCTTATCTAATAGAAAAGCCAAAGTAGGGATTCGAGGCAGGAACCTGGAGGCAGGAACTGAAGAAGAGGCCATGGAAAGATGCTGCTAACTGGCTTGCTTCACATTACCTGCCCACAAGTGGCATTGCCCACATGGGCTGGACCTTCACAGCCATCACTAATCAAGAAAATGCCCCACACACTTGACTTACAGGTCAATCTTTTGGTGTTTTCTCAATTAAGATTCCCTCTTCCAAGATAAGTCTATGTTTGTGTTTAATTGACAGAATCCACCAGCAAAACATTTATTCATGTTTTTAAAAATAAAAATATATAAATTTGTGAATATAGAGCTTCAGTTTAGCCGAATATGTATTGTAATGATTTGGGGACATATTGCCAAAAGCCTTCCACATAGGTTATACCGACTGAATCCCTGCCAACAGCAGTTTGGGAAATGCTGATTTGCATCCTTGCTGATTTTAATAGATAAGAAAATTATAAGTACTTTATGTATTTTATTCAATTCATGTATATGTACATATTTCAGTGCTATATAAATATCCATTTTTATTTTGAAAAATTCCTATTTTTGCCCTCTTGTATATGTTTGTATTGGGTTTCTTTAAAGACTCATTTTTTTATACATAAGATGTTACCATTATGACATATTAATAAAATATTTTTGCTATGACTGCATATTTTTTATGCAACATTTTATGCCCATATTAACGTATGACTTTAAACCATGCATGTAAATATTTATTCTTTGTGGTTATATATTTATACTTTTAACTTATTTGGAATTTGTATTGATGCATTTGTAGAATACTATTTTTGTTATGTTGGTCTGTGTAAGTTAAACTGTTAAACTGTTTTCTCCGCACTGATTTGAAGTAGCTTTCTTTTCTATGTGCATAATTAGTGTACATATCAATGACTCACCTGTGTTGGAATTTATGCTCAGTATTGCCTCATTGGTGGTCCTGAAAGTAAACTTTGAGGTGGAAAGTTATTTGTATCAAGTGTAATCAGTGCCCTTGGGTTTATACCTGAGGGAGGTTGATGGAGACAGAAAGAGGTATAAAGAGTTGTTGAGCTATGATGGAGTCTCTTCAAAACCCCAGTGAATCTCATTCATGGGTACACTGGGCTGGGGTAGCTTTGCACAGTTATGCTTCCTCTGGCAAAGGCCCCTGAACTATATATCATTTGTATTGATTAGCCTGTTCTAGGATGCAGTTTTCCCTGTGTGACCTTGAGTACATTACTTTTTTCAGCAGATCTGTAGAGTTGACAACTGTCAGCTACCAACCATCTATCTGGGCAGCTGCTGGGGCTGGGAGTGCCTCTGTCTGGAAGGTGGACCAGCTGCTGCTCATTGCCTTCCTATAGGGCATCAGTACATCTGGGTGTGCTTCTGCCAGTGACATACTATTTCAGTTATTTTCAGTGATAAATGTATATATAACTTTCCTAGAATAATGATAGGTATTGAGAATTTGGCTGTGATTGTTTTATCTTTACAAACTAATTTGATATATGAATTTACATTATATATATTTGATTACAAACATGTGTATATATATGTGTGTGTTTATTTATTTTTGTTTAGGTGTTTTATGTTCCTTGGTAGAATTTGATATTTTTGAAAAATGTAAAAATTACAGATTTGTTTCCTTTCTTCTCACTGTGCATCACCAGTCAGCCTTGACTACTGAAGGGTCTGTGGAAGACGCTGAGCCTCCTATAACTGGACATAGAGGGAGCCAAACAGATGATGCATAGAAAGACATTAAAATCTCTAAAACATGTTCTAGTAATGAAAACCATTTTTATTTCCTTTTATAAAAAATTTTAGGACAGGGTTTCTCTCTGTATCCCTGGCTGTCCTGGACTCTCTCTGTAGACCAGGCTGGCCTCAAGCCCACGGAGATCCTCCTGCCTCTGCCTCTCTAGTCTGGGATTAAAGGAGTGTGCCACCATTGCCTGGCTTGAAAAATATTTCTTATGACATCTGGTTTTTTTTTTAAAAGGTGATCTTAGCCAGTTGGTACCGGATTTATACCAAAATAATGGATTTGATTGGTATTCAAACCAAGATATGCTGGACAGTTACCAGAGGAGAAGGACTCAGTTCAATTGAAAGCTGTGAGGGTAAGCTTTTTCCGTGTTGTCCATATGTTGGACTAAGTAGACTTACTCCATCCCAAGTGGTATAAGTAACAACCATTTAATTATGTTCTTGGTTTCTGCCACTTGCATGTTTGGGCAGGCTGGTTTGCTTCCAGGGGTTACCGAGTAATCACATACATGGCTGGGGAAAGTGGACTGAACCAGAAGCTGTTTTAGTCATATTTTGGTCCTTTGGCTCATCTAGTTCAGGTATCCCCAGGATGTCTACATGTCACCTTTCCATGGACTTTGAGCTCTCTTATAGCTAGGTACGCCACCAAGTCCCTTGTGGTTGTGCTCTTTCCAAAGCAGCTTCACTTGAATATCGCTGCGCCTGCTGCTGCCCTCTTCCCACAGGCAGTGGTGCTGGCCCTGCCTTGCTCTGTTGCAGCCCCACTGGACATCCCAAGCCTCTTAGAAGGTGTGTCAACAGGGTTGAAGCCGGTTTTAGAACAGCATATTTGAATAATACTATTCTCATTACTATTCTGCATTCATGTCCTGTTTTCATATGGGAACCAAGGAAACCATTTATCTGGCAACCGTTTCACACTAAGCACAGTTTAATGTAAATTGCTAGACTCATAACATAATTTGTGGCTAGAACATATGTTTTGTTTATTTTTAAAGGATTGGGAGATCCTGCTTGCTTTTATGTTGCTGTAATTTTTATGTTAAATGGACTAATGATGGCATTGTTCTTCATATATGGCACATATTTAAGGTAAGAATATTTTAGTATGTATTTATACAATATAAAAAAGTAATTAGTTAATAGTTATTAATAATTTATTGTTCAGTTTTAATGTTTCTAAAATATCTATTTGTGGTTACAATAAGATTTCTTATTTATCTGATTTCACTATTGTTATGGCAATCACATTTTAGATAATTTTAGAGTAGTGGTTCTTAACCTTCCTAATGATGCAACCCTTTAATACAGTTCCTCATATTGTGGTGACCCCCAACCATAAAATTATTTTATTGCTACTTCATAACTGTAATTTTGCTACTGTTATGAATTATAGTATAAATATCTGATATGCGACCCCCAAAGCCGCATATCCCATAGTTTGAGAACCACTGTTTTAGAAACTTTAATAGAGTATGGTAGGCATATGTAGTAAATGCTAATGATTCATAGGCATGTGATCATATGTAATATGTATAATTTTCATAAAATGTGGAAGCATCATTTATTATCAAATGATAGTAATGGCTATTGCTTTGCTACTGTTACACAACTGTTCTGCCACACAACTGTTTGCTATCTGCCTAGCTTCATAGTCAAGCAATGTTCCTATAACTTCAGTAATAATAGGGTTTAAAGGTTTTGTGTTTGCATTTTTATTTTGATGATGTATTGTAATATATGTATGTGTGCTTGTCTGAACTGTTGCATGTCTGAACTATTGTATGTCTGAACTATGCATGTGTGTCCATGTGCATATATGTGGATGCACATGAATGTAAGGGTGTATGTGCATGTGTGTGGAGGTCAGAAGACAATGTTGAATGCTTAGGCACTTCCAAATTTTGAGACTACGTCTCTTGCTGGCTTGGAACTTGCCAAGTAGGCTGTGTTGGCTGACTGGCAAGCCCCAGGAATCCATCTGTTCCCTTTTCCTGAGAGCTAAGATTACAAGCTTGGATTACTCACCTTTTATCATGGGTTCTCTTGGGTTGAACTCAGGTCCTCATGTTTGCAAAGGAAGCACTTGATCCTGGACCATGTTCTCAGCCACTTAAGCTATCTGACCTTGAAAGTATCTCAGATGCTGCTTCTTGCTGCTTGCAGTCTGTCTGTAGTGCAGAACTGTGTGCTTATGAATATGGTTTTCCACTTGGGTTAATGGAAAGGACTTGTGGTCGCTCTCTGCCCTGTTATTTTCTTTGCATTTCCAGTTTAACTGCTTGAAGACCTATGTTTTTAGCTCAGTGTTTGAGTACACAGCAGTTACTTGATAAATGCTTATCAAATAAAGAAGCAACTAAGTCAGTTTGAGATATAGTTGCATATATATTTAAAACACAGACACTTTACCATATTTACGAGACTTGATTTAAGTAAGATAAATGCAAAAATGGTGTTACTACTAGGCCACTTGATAGTTCTGCTTTTATTGTTGACTCTCTCACCCTTTACTAGAGGAAACATTGATTTCTTACCATGCTTGTTGTAACTTTTTTATCAAAGGCTGAAGGCACAATATTTGGGAAGAGGATAGAAGGTTCTCATCTGATTGAAGGGATCTTAGAGGCACTGGCTCTGTATAACTTTCTTAATCTTTAGCCCTAACTTTTCCTGATAAACAAGTACTTTTCTTCATATATGGGCAGTGCATGCTCAGTGTTCAGTCAACACCTAAAATACATGCAAGGCAGCCTCTTTCTTAGGACTGTGGCCTGTGACAGGATGTGAGCAGGCAGGGTGGGAAGTGAAGATGGTGGCATTATGCACGTTAGTGGAACATAGAGGAAGAAAGGGAAAAAGCCAAGAATCCTGAGGCAGAAGAAGCTTGTTCTGATGGAAAGGACACTGTAGCCAACTTGAAACATAAGAGCATTTGGATAGGTAGAAATAACCAGTGGATGAATCCCGGGATGAGGCAGAAGTGGGACATAAAAGATGTGGAAGCAGACAGCAAGGTAACAGTTTTACCTGAGGGTTCATGTTCTCCAGGGATGAGGAGGCAAAGTTGCAGCCATGGGTAGGCTGGATGATGGCCTTAGCTTAAAGGCTGGTTTTAAGCTTATTCCAAGTGAATGGAATATGTTAGAAGTTTTAGCAAGCAATGGGCCATCATTCAGGCTGAGCTATGATCTTATAGGGTCCCTAGCTGCCACCTGTCCCCAGAGGTACACAATAGACATCCAGCACCGCATCACGATACAGAGCACCACTTATTAAGGAGCTTTGAAATCAGTTTTGTAGGTTGACTCTCCAGTTTTTGAGTGTGTGTGGTTTTTTGTTTTTGTTGCTGTTTTTTTTTTTTTTTCATGGAAAAAGTATTTTAGGAGCTTGGGAAACTTGCTTTTCAAGTATGGAGACCTTAGTTTTTCACCAGAACCCACATGTGTTAGTTACTGGGACAAAAACACCATGACCAAAGACAGCCTATGGAAGAAAGAGTTTATTTTGGCTTATGGTTCTAGAGGGATAAGATTCTATCCTGGCATGGAGGCATGGTCAAAAGTGGCAGGCATGGCAGAAGACGGTAGGAAGCTGAGAGAGCAAGCTGGAAGTGAGGAAGGCTATCAGTTCTCAAAGCCCACCTCTCCTTTCTCCAGAAAGGCTGTAGGATCTCCCCAAACATCACCACTGCCTGGGGACCAAGTTCTCCAATGCCTGAGCCTGAGGGACATCCTCATCCAAACCACTATACCATATTGGAAAAACAGAAGATGAGGAGGAAGAGGAAGAGGGGAAAGAGGAGAAGAAGAGGAAGGAAGGAGGGAGAAGAAGATTGGGATGGTGTCACATCCTAGCACCAGGGAGG
This sequence comes from Pachyuromys duprasi, assembly GCA_028658305.1. NCBI lineage: Eukaryota > Metazoa > Chordata > Mammalia > Rodentia > Muridae > Pachyuromys > Pachyuromys duprasi. The sequence continues at coordinate 18,249,325 of CM053747.1, read as the reverse complement.
CTGAGACAGGTGGACCCTGTGGCTCTTTGTTCAACCAACCTAGCATAGTTAGCAATTTCCAGGCTGCTGGGAAACCCTTTCTCAAGTAACAAACAAAACTTACAGACAGCATATAAAGAATTACCCCAGATGTTGTCCCCTGTCTTCTAATGCGCGCGCGCACACACACACACACAGGAACACATGCACCCAGGAAAGCACATGCACATGCATGACACACAGGATATTTTGAAGCAGATGCTAGACTATACCATCCTTAATGGTGTCAGTATAACTTAAACTTGTTATGTTTGTGTTTGTGTGCCTGGTAATGCCACAATGCTTTCTTTTTTTGTAACTGCTGTCTTACATATGCTTCCATTTAAGGTGGTGGTTAGGGAGTGCTTTATATTCAGAGTTTCTGAACTCATTGAAGTAGTTAGTGATCTCTGTTTTCCTCCCAGAGTCAAAGACTACAGCTTGTTTCAGCTCTGCCAGCTTCACTGCCTTTGACCCTTTCTGTAACTGCCTAAGCTTGATGCCCTTCACCCCGCAGTCTTCATTACCAGTGCACATTGGTTTTCCAGCTCTGTCTGTTGTTTGTGTAACCACAAAGTAGAACTCATGCTGCCTTTTACCACAGATGTCAGTAAGCCAAGCTGGGAATTAGCCTTTAAGTTGCACAGATCTGCAAAGGCGGAAGAGTGACATTCTAGAAGCTACATTCCATCCTCTCTTCTGACAGTGGACTTTTAGCACATGGCAAAGGGGCCCATCCATTATTCCAGCGTTAGCCTTCCGTTTTAATAGGTGGTTAGCCTTGTCTCCGAAGTTCATGCTGTGTGCTCCTTTTTACTTGACACCCACTTTCCTCTCTTACAGCCTCTCTCTATGCAGTGGGCTTTGCATGTCCCAAGGCCACTGAGCCTTGAGCCACCACCTGATTAGAAGTCTCTTGGAACAAACAAGCCCTGTGTGTGTGTGTAGATTTCTTTCTGCAGTTGGAAGTCCAGTGTGCCTTAGAATATAGAATAGAAAATGCCAACTCAGCACTGACATTGCAAGTATAAGCTCCCCCCCCCCTTTTTTGTAACTGTGGGTCCTCCTACTCTAAGTGCTTTACCAATTAAGCTGTCTCTTTCTTTGGCCACTGGTTACATTTCTAAGTGATGTTACCATGAAGAACTTTTAGAGTTTTCATGTCTACAGTTTTCTAATTTGAAGGTTACTTTAATTCCTTTTTAAACTTTTTGACTGAGATAAAAGTGCAGGGTTTTAAAAATATGAGTCAAGAATAAAGAGGAAGATAAAAAATGTCATAGGCATTTTTCAATATGAATTGTGTTAGGTAGAGAGAAGTAAAATTTAGATTTTTATCTAGCAGATTCTAAATTTGCAGGGCAGACTCACTATATGACATTTTTGTGAAATGTATGTTTGTTTTCAAAATAGTATGACAATGCAGATCTATGTTTTCAGAGGCCAGATAATCATTGCTTTTCATCAGAAATGGAAGTAGGAGGGAAATAGAAAACAGTGGCTGGTGATTGGGGCTGGCTCCCAAGAATTGACTTGAGACAAATGAGGTACAGTTTCAAGCATAGCCTATTCACACTGTAACCCCTTTTTCTGAATTCTAAGTATTTTAGTGTTTTATATCTCCTCTAATTACTCTTCAGGCTATATTGTTAGTTCATGCTTAGAGTTACTATGCTCAGTAGGGATATTGGTATTTCTACACTGTAGTTTGACAGTGCCAGGAGACTAGCTCTAAAGGTAGTCCTGTATAGTTTCTTTTGTGGAAAAATTCATACATGCTGAAGGCATGAATTTCTTTGGTTGGTAAATTTCATACATGCCCAAGGCATGAAGTTCTTTGATTAGTACTTTTCTTAAATGCCCAAGGTATGAAGTTCTTTAATTGGTAAATACTAGATATATGTCAAGCAGGCAAAATGCTTGTTCTCGGCAGTGTAGTATGGCTTTATAATCCTGTGGTTTGAGGTCATTGTGCAGTGAGAGTTGACTGGTTTGTTTTGTAATTATTATCTCATCTGTAGCGATGCTCTGATGTGTGTTTTGCAGCTGGCAGTCTGGAGAAAATACACACATATAAAATTCATTAAAACTCAGTGCTGGAAGATATGTACAGATTGTAGCATTATTCCGAGAAAGATTTGTTTTGTTTTTGGAATTAGTGTACCAGAAATGTTCTGACCGGTATAAATAAAGGATTGAGTGCCATGTTAGAATATAGAGATTTAGGAAATGAAAGGCAGGAAACAGAAGTATTTGCACACCTGAAAACTGAAGATGAGAATTGGAAAGCACTTTTAACCAAGAAGTCATTTTGTGTTAGATTCCCATTACTGTTACAAGTCAAAATTTTAGCTTGCATGGTAAATTGTTTTGGCTCAAAGGTCTGGAGATTGTATCATGGCAGAGTGGATAGCTCATGCTTGCCCCATATAAAGGGCATAGTGGAAAGGGTTTTTTCTTTATCATGTAAGCTTTATTAGAACATACCACCTTATAGGAAGTGTTTTTCCAGTGGAGTCTATTCTGCATTGGATCCTGTTCTCCTTACATAGTCTGATCTTCACTGAATTCTGTTTTCATAATGAAAACACCTGGCTTACTGCATTATGTGCAGGCTTTGGGCCCAGCTCTTTAGATCAGTAAACTCGCTTAGGCCTGTGGTGCCTCTGTGAGACAGGTAAGCAGTTTCGTTTTTTCTTTTTAGATGAAACTGTGGTTTAGGTTAATATTAAGTAATTTTTTTAAATCTCCTGAGAGCTATTCGATTGCATTGTTGGGATCTGAATTTAGACCAGGTTTTAGAGTGTGTGCTCCGAAGTATCTTTGGGTAAGCACATTTTCAATGTGCTTACACATTTAAATGTGTAAATTAAATCACCTATAGCTTTATTTAATTTATTATTTAAACATTCAGAGTAATGAAAAAGAAATGTTTATTCCATTTTCCAGGGGAATGCCATTTTATTTTTATAAAGTTTCACCAAAGTACTTTAAAGATGGATGACATTCAAAAGGATCCAAACTTTCTGTTCCTCTCTCTCTTTCTCCCCCTACCCCCTCTTCATAGTTCATTTCTGAAGGTCTCCACAGTCCCAAGACTGTGGTGTTCTATGTTAAGACTTCTACTCTTCCATTTCCTCTTATACGTAGAAGTTAATTGTTTAATATCGCTATTTATCACCCTCTATTTTCATACTGTCATATAGTGGATTTTCATAATCATTTGAGTAGTTTTCTTAGTGATTTCTTTTTCTTGATGTCATTATATTAACTTTTTAACTACAGAAAAAAATGGAAGAAAAGGTGACATGCTGTATGCAGTGCCTGTGTAACTTAAGGGCTCATGTGATGTGCCTGCCCTGAGTTCACTCTCCAGTCTTTATCACCTAGCTGGTGACTCCAGAATTTTAGATGATCAGTGTGTTTGCCTCAGTGTTTTAGGGATAGTTTCTCTTTTAATGGTTTTTAAGCCCAAATTAATAAAACCTTACTAACTTTTGATTGGTGGTAAATAGAAATATATGTTTTAATACCATTTGAGACATTTTTATGGTTCTATTTAATCACTTTACAGCCTGATACTAGTTCCCTCCCTCTCTCCATCCATTCCTTCAACCCCCCATTCCCTTTTCTACTTCTTTTCAGAGAAAGGGGGTCCCTAAGGGGTAGCAACTTACCCCGGCACCTCAAGCCACAGCAGGACTAAGCTCATTCTCTTCTGTTGAGGCTAGACAAAGCAGCCAAGCTAGGGGAAAGGGATCCAAAGCAGGCAACAGAGTCAGAGGTAGACACTACTCCCCTTATTAGGGGAGCCACATGATTACCATTGCTGCACATCTGTTAGGTATGTATAAGGGTCCAGGTCCACTCCTTGCATGCTCTTTGAAAGTTAGTGGTTCAGTGTCTGTGAAACCCATGGACCTAGGTTAGTTTACTTTGTAGGTCCTCTTGTGGTGTCCTTCACCCCTCGGGCTCCTTCTGTCCTCCCCACACACTCTTCCATAAGAGCTCCCTGAGGTCTGCCTGTTGTTTGGGTCTCTGCATCTGCTTCCATCAACTGCTGGATGAAGCCTCTCAAAAGACAGTTATTTTAGGCTCCTGTCTGCAAGCACAGCAGAGTATCATTAATAGTGTCAGGGGTTGGCTCTCCCATGGGGTGGGTCTCAGGTTGGGCCAGTCATTGGTTTGCCGTTCCCTCAACCTCTGTTCCATCTTGTAGGCAGGACAAAGTTTGGGTCAAAGGTTTTATGGGTGGGTCGGTATTCTACTCTCTCCACTTTAAGTCCCACCTGGCTACAGGAGGTGGCAACTTCAGGCCTAAGATGACTTTCTTACCCATTGCTTTTTCCTTTTTTCTTTTCAAAGTCCAAATTGTTTGGATATTAGAATTTTTTTAATTAAATTTTTAGGGTTGTTTTTCTCCCTCGTTTTATCTGTACTGCTTTCTGCTCCTTAGTAAAATTTCAACTTTTTAAAGAATCTGGATTTGCAATTTTCTTCTGATATGTGTGTGTGTGTGCGCGTGCATGATTGTTTCTTATGTCTAAACCACCCCCTTGAATTGTAGTTTCTGTTTTTCATGCTGAGTGTGACCCCAGAGTGTAACGAACTGTTCAGCAGTTACAGTTTTATCTTTTAGGACCTGAGAAGACTTTTTTTTTTTAAGGGAGTGGAACTTTCAGACTAGCAGGTTTCAAGAGCCTGGAGAGCTCTCTGTAGAGGGGACCCAGACTCCTTTTGGCTGTAGCTTTCTTTATGGGCCCCAGCAGCATCTGCCTATGGAGAGAAAGAGGCCAGGAGAAAAGTTCGTATTGTTAATTTGATTCCTGATTGTGTTTGACCTGAGGAAGTGGTAGGTGCATGGTGCTGCCGCCCACTTGGAGCACTGGCTCAGGCAGTGCGTCTTGTACTGAGTTAGCTTTCGTGGAACCAGCAGCCTCCCCCGCCCCCCCCCCTTGCATTTCTATCCACTCCATATCCACCAGCCAGGGTCCCTATGGCTACGCCACTCTGTCCCTGAGGCTTTCCTCCTCTGAAGGAATCTTGTCTGCTCCACTCCTCACTGCTTCGTTTTTTGTAGATGGAGTTAGTAGCAGAAAGTGCCTGTTTCTTCGGCATGTGAACCCGACAGTCAACAGGACACAGTGTTTATCTCCTGTTCTCCTGTCATCTTCCTTGGTCAGTGGTCAGAGCAGCTCTCTTACTAGCAGAGAAACTTTTTAAACATGATTTTTTTTTTCTAGATGTGTACTAGACGGCCAAGGGCCCAGAAGATTTATCTGTATTTTATCTCCCCATTTGATTTTACTTATGTCCCCATTTACTTCTGAAATGAGTAGACATTACAATCTTCCCACAGTCCAGTTCCAGGTACTGATCATCTATTCTTTTGAGACACTGTGGTAAAATAAAATACTTTTTTTTTTTTTAATTTTCAGTTTCTTAGTTATCCACTGGTTCCTACCTGTTTTAAGGGAAAGTTAAATTTCTCATGAGAATATATTTTATACCTGTCTTGCTTCTATAGTGTTATGTGATATTTTCTGATTCTTACCTTATCTTAAAGTAGGCATTTACTGCTTACCTTGGCAGGACTTGGTAAAATGTGTCTTAAATAAGTTGTGCATTCTACCATCTGAAACTTGGCCAGTTGCGAACTTTTCTAAATGTTCTAGTAACTTGGCCTACTGTTACATCTTTCGTCCAACCCATTTGGTTTAACAGTTGTGTATGAATATTTAAAGATAAGTATTTCTCTTTGGTATGCATAAAATGAGGAATGTTGTTGTTAGAAAATACTAACATCTTTTCTCCAAATTCCTTCCCTTGTATGACTTCACTGGCTTAGCAAATGACACTTCTTTCACAACAATGCCCAGGCCTGACTCCTGGGAGGCATCTGTGGCCTCCTGCTGCCCTTGACTCTGTTATCTAGGTGGACCCAGCACCCTGCTACTTCTGTCAAAACACCTCAAGTCCTTCCACTTTCTGCTGTGCATCACTGTCACCCCAAACACCAAAGCCTCAGTTCATTGGGACTGTTCCAGTGAATAGCAGCTACTCCTGCAGCCTTGCCCTCACCACACTCTTCTGTACCCTGTAGTCCATGTGGTCATTTAACCTGAGTCTCTTGACAAAAGACATGACAGCTCGACCACAGACCTCAGGTAGGGAAGGGGCTTGGAGGTAGAGCAGGAGCCAGATCTGGCAAGACATTTGAACATGCTTTGCTGTTTGCATTGGAACTGAGAGAGACATAGAGTGATAGGGAAGTGTTTTTAGGGCAGTGGTAGCTTGTTGCAGTGAGGCAGCTCATTTGTTCAGGGAAAGGAAACAGGCCTGGGAGAAGGAGGCCCTGAGGCCACAGCCCTCCAGGCGGAAGAGGATGGCAGCCTGGCGCCCTGTGTGGGGTGTTGTGCGCAAGTGTGTACACAGCAGACATTTCACAGGCAGAGCTGAGGGGTTTTCAGGGAAGCAACTGCACAAAAGACAGGATGGTTCCAGCTGCAGCGCTTGGAAGCCCTTGGGAAGAGGCTGCTGAGGCAGAGCAGGTGGGAGGTCTCTGGTTGGAGGTTGTGGAGGGCACAGTGGAAAGACCACATGCCGGTGACAATGAATTGGTACCTGTGTCTGGGCAAGTGACTAAGGCCAACAGTGACAGTTTGACGGCAGGCTCCAAAACAAGTGACTTTGTTTATCTTCAGGGTCCATCTAGGAGGCTCTGCCATGACAAGGTTTGGTTTGGTACTGAGTGTGTGGTTCCTACCATGGTGAGAGGGAGGTTCGTTTAAATGCCTACACACACAGCTAAAGGCATTAACTAGGCTGAAGACTTGACCAGGCCAATCAGAGAACCTTTTTTAAAACTCTAATTAGCTATTGTTTCCTTTAATTTCTTCTTTTAAAATCATTATTGTCCACATACGTGTGTATGATGTGTATGTATGGGCATGTGGCATGGTGCGTGGAGGAAACTCATTGAGTTGTTTGTGTATTTCTACCTTTGTGTGAGTTCAGGGCCATGAACTCAGATTGGCATGCTTGAGTGGCAAGAGCCTTTACCCCCGAGCCCCCTCGCTGGCTCTACTCCTGTCGTTCTTTATTGAATAGGGACAATAAAGAGTCTCGTGAATGAAGGGCCAGGGTTCTCAACTCAGGCCTCTCTGGTATCTTCTTCACTAGGCCAGCGAGGGTTCCGAGCCTTTCATTCCCAAACTTGGGACTGAAAATTCTTCATTCTGCTTCCACATTTTCCTCTTTTTATTAAGTATTTTATTAAGTATTCCTCTATTTATTAAGTATTTACATAAGAAAAATCATTCCAAGTGTTATTTTCTATAGTTTAAAAAACTCTGACTTTGCTTTTCTTGTCTTCAAGTATTACGTTTTGTGTTCTGTCATTTTCTAAGTAGCACTGTGAAGAACAAATTAACATTTGTTAATCAGAGAATTAACAGAATCCATTAAAATTGATAATTGATTTCAATCTTTACAAATTGAATAGTAAGATTATTGAATTATAAATTTTAGAACTGGGAAGTTTTTTAATGGCTATTTTAAGTTTTAAGTTTTAATGCCCTCTTTTTAATTTTCTATCTGAGATCATTGAGGCTCAGATAAGTCAAGAATCTGGGTAGATATCTCAGTTGATAAAGTGCTTGCTTGCACAAGAATGCTAACGTGAGTTCAGATCACTGGCGGCCATATAAAAAGCCAAGTAGTGTCTCCGCACACATCTGTAAACCCCAGGGCTGGAGAGGAGGAGAGGGCAAGTACCTGGGACTTGCTGGCCAGACAGTGTGATAAGCTCCAGGCAGACCAAGAGACCCTGCCTCAAACAAAGGTTCAGAGGCACGGAAGAACATACCCAGTGTTGCCCGCTGATTATCACGTACACACATGTACACATGTGCACACATAGTGTGCACACAGACATAAATGCACATAGACTGCATACACAGAAAGTGAGTGAAAGCTATGAGTATATATGACAAATGTTCAGCAAGCTTAGCATATTTTATAAGTTTGCACAATAGTGGCTTTCATGCTTTCTGACAGTTGGTGATAGATATTTCAAGTGATTTTTTTCTTAATTACTAAGCAATGCTGAAATATCAACTGTAATGAGGAAAAAAATTAAATAATTTTAACTACTCTCATTACCACATGTTTTCTGGTGAGTAAAGTAACATATCCGTGGCAGTTCCGAGGACCATAATGGTGGCACTGTTGGGGACACGAGTTTTGATTTTTTTTCTTTTGTAAGTCACATCGTTAAATGGTGATTGCAACTCAGATTCTCTCTTACAGACAAGCTAGCTCTACTCTGAGTCCCAGCTTTGCAGGTTGTGAAAGTGGGTCAGGAAAACCTGCCTCTCTGGGTTGTTAGCACAGAAGACAGAAGGCGTCAGGCTGGACCCTGTGCTGTGCAGTTTGGTGGGAGGGGACATGTCCTTTGATATTGCCCAGTCTGGGATCCTCAGGGCTGGTGGCAGCTAAAGGAGGGGGACAGACTTGGTCAGGCTTAGTGAGGGGACAGACAAGGTCAGGCTTAGTGAGGGGACAGACTTGGTCAGGCTTAGTGAGGGGACAGACAAGGTCAGGCTTAGTGAGGGGACAGACTTGGTTAGGCTTTGCAGCTCTTACATGTCTCATCTACCTCTACTCTTTCATTAAGAAAATGAAAGTCAGAAAGGTTTAGTTTGGGTTCTGTTTTGCTCAAGGGATGTCTTAAAAAGGGAATTTTATATTAAGTTCTTAAGTTTTTTTTTTTTTCTTGTCTTATTTTTCAAATATACTCAGAGAATGAGTTGTCTCCAGAGCTCACTGCTCTGGAAACATAAGAAACAGCACATTTTCTGTACAGTCAGACTACTGTATATTTTATAAAATTAAGCATTTTGGTCATCTACTTCAAATCTCTGGCATGTTTTCCTTGATTATACGACTTGTCCCATTTTGAAATTGTGAAAACAACCACCATGGTCAGATTTCACCACATTTTCTGTATTTATGGAAGGATTAACCCTAGTACTTGAGTGATGTATTGTTGGATCATGTGTTTTTTTGAAGTAATAGAATTGAATAAATGGGGAGTGGCATATTTAGTTATTGAGTAGGCAGAACAGTCCATCACAAATTGTACATAAATTCAGTGCCATTTTGATGAAGTACATTTGTTTTGAAAAGGGGACTGTTAGATCATACTTTGTTCAAAATAAGTTGCTGAGAGTTGCCAAAACAGTCTCTAAGAGTAGCTGGTGGTGGGCAGCTTTCCTGAGTTGTACTTAACCAGAATCTTACAGGATAAAAATGCTGCCATGGGACAGTAAAAAATTACAGAATTAAATCAGTTGGCTAGAATAAAAAAGATTCAAGCATTATAGGAAATTACTGTATGAGAAAGGCTAGATTGCATTTCTCTAAGAAAGGGAAGTTTATTTGCTTGGTATTTTAGCATAAATGGTAACTTCAAAGAGAATAGATTAGAGCTCTCCAGATGAAGGATCTAAATGGAAATGCATGGTAGAAGAAAAAATTTTAGGTAGCTGTCTATAAAATTTTGAAGTCGGAAAAATCTTCATAGACTAGGCATGCAGTGGAGAAAAAAAATAAAATTATTGACATAGTTAGCCACATATTTTGAAAGTTCTAACTGAATACATTGTAAATTATATCAAAGTAATTTGTGACACATATGACACATGACAGCCAACCATTTGATCACTACAGTCTTTCAGAAGAAGAGCAGGTAGTCATAATAGTTGAATACACAACTGTAGACAGTTCATGGAAGAAAAATGTACATTTCACGGAAACAGTACAGTGGTCTAGCATTCACTAGGGAGGGAAGTAAAAATTAGGACATCAGTGTGAGCACCAGCGTGTGCATTCCTCAAATGTAAACATGTTACACAGCAAGAGAATGAAAAAAATCTGCACACACATTAAAAAAGAGATGAAGAAACCGCAGTGCTCTGGACTCTGCAGTATTTCACATTGACTTAGAAGATTTCCTTTCTTAACAAGTATTGATTAAGAATAATCATAATAAATTAGAAAAGAAAAAAATCAGACAAATATGAATGACACTCAGACTAGAAGTTGTTTGGTCATAGAGAATGGTTTGGAGGGAGAGACAGATACACTAACTCCCTGAAATGATTTCTTTTAGTGCTTTGTTGTTGTTTTGTTGTTTGTTTTTGTTTTTGTTTTTTTTCCTACATTTCTCACCTTCCACTCTCTGAGTATACACATTCTGTGGTGGCAAATGAAGTTGCTGGTTTTGTTTTTCTGAGACAGGATCTTATCCTCTGTCCTCAAATTCAAATGTAGATAAGCCTGGCCTTGAACTCCTGATCCTCCTGCGTGTATCTAAAGTGCCTTGGTCACGTCACTGAGCAGGTAAGTGAGTTTTAAAAAAATGTATTTTGAATAGTGATAGTTTGGAAGAAATCAAGCATTTTGTAAATAAAAACAGGAGAGGTCTTTTGTGGCCAAAGCAATCTGTGTTGGTGGAAGGTTATCATGGTACCGTGTTTTAAGTTTCTAGTCATGGATGGTCTACGTTTCTGACACACAGTCACCTTCTCCTCTTCTCTTTTGCAGTGGCAGCCGGCTGGGAGGCCTGGTCACAGTGCTGTGCTTCTTTTTTAATCATGGAGAGGTAGGTAGTCAGGGTTAGTACAGAAATACGAGCTCCTTCAGCTTATATTTCTTTATCTTTAATCTGGAATAATGTTTCTTAAGCATTTAATTCCATTATTTTGAACCAAAATTTAAATGCTGTGATCTCCGGAGTGACAGGAGTCTTAGTGATTTGAGAAAATACTGAATCTGGTTTTTAAAGCTGGTGTCTCTTATGTTAGAGTGTGTTTATGTGTGTTTAAGTATCCTGTTCAGACTATTTGCCAAACCTATACATTTGCAAATATCCAAGGCAGTCCAAAGACAGCAATATTGTCAAGTACATAGTCTTTGGATCCATGCTGCCTGGGTTCAAATTCCAGCTTTCCCATTTATTATTTGTGCCACGTGAGCAAGTCTGTTAGCCTGTCTGTGCATTCTCTTGCTTTGTAAACGAAATCCCAATGTTGCTCATCTTATAGGGTTTTTGCATAAATCAGATGAATCCATGGGTAAAGAGCCTAATACAGGGTTTAAAACATAAAGTGCCACGTGCTTGCTGCCTCAGATTGGTAGTTCTACTTATTATTACTAATAGTTTTCAGATAAAATTCAAGTAATTTCAAATTTTCAATAAATTCTTTCCTCTAAGTTAATCATACTTGTAAATTAATTTTTAGTAATATGTCTGTGTAGACTTCTTATGAAGATATTTGTATGAGGAAGAAATAAAGATGTGTGAGATATCTGCATCTTTTATCTTCATGCCCCAAGTGTCTGTAATCTTTGAACACGCACAGGTTTTAAGAGTGAGTAATGATATGCAAACTGGAGTCAAAGGTGAACTATTAGCCAGTTGCTAACGGATTCTCATCTGCTGTACACTCGCTGTTTAGAATTACAGAAATGCAAAGTGGAGAGGACTTGGATTAGTCTTCCACCTGTGAGTGCAGCAGCAACATTGTGTTGCTAGAGAGTGAATTTGGACGAGGGGAGAGAAGGATTTGGCTTTTTCCTGACTCTGGATTCTGCATATTGTAATAGCCTGGATTGTGGGATGTTTTGAAGCTGATTCAATGAGAATGATGTTTGCAATGGAAATAACCGCTTAATAATGCAAGAAAGGAGCACTGTATGTTACGAATAGGATGCGGGGCATGGGGCTATTTGAATATGTAGATCCAGATGCAACCAGAAAGGCACTGTTGTTGAGAACAAAAGGCCTCTGTACCCATCATGGTACAGTATCCTGGGTTATTGGTTTCCCTCTTTACTTTTTCTTACAACCAGGATGCCCAAGTAGCAGGAACATTGTTTCTTACAGTCTTCAATTTTGAAAGTATAATTCACATTAGTTGATTTTTTTATGTTGATGTTTTTTCCTCTTGACATTTTCCAGCTATTTAGTTTATTTAAAACATGCTTAGTTTGATATATATTTTTAAGAAAAGATACATGAAACAATTAAAATTAGAATTTTAGTGTTATGAAATAACCAGTTATATTTTCTTTAAGTAGTTTAGGTCAGAAAAGCAACATTTTTATATAGTGACATTAAAACTTGAGCATACACTACAGTTTTGGTAAATATTGATAAGAATTGAAGTAATCCACAACTTACTATAATTGTATCTGTCATTTGCTTTCAGACTATTAGAACTTTAGTCCATTTCCTTCAAATCTTTTAAGACTTTTCTAGCTGGGCGCACAGCTTTCACGTCAGTGCTCAAGCTTGAGACTACCCTGGTCTACAGGTTTTAGGTCAGCCAGGTCTACACAATGAGACCTGTCAAATTAACAATCAAACAAACATAAATAAATGCATTCCTGTTTTAAAGTATCCGATTTTTGTATGACAGCAATCATCTACTCTGTTCCTACCTATTTGTGCATCTAGTAACTTCAGTAGAACATTGCTCAATGAAGTTGCCACTGGCTGTTAGTCAGTACCTTTCTTTTTAAACTTGCATTTGTTTATTCTGTAAGTTGTGAGAGGTGCATGTGCCATAGCATTCATGTGAGGGTCACTGGACAGCTTTCAGATGTCTGTCACTCCATGTGTGCTCTGAGGACCAAATGAACGCTGTCAGGGTTGGCAGCAGGAGCCTCTGCCTGCTGAGGCTTCTTGCTGCTCTAGCACTTCACTTTCTTAGAAGAAATATTTACTCATAGGAGTGAATTGTTCACAAGCCAAAACTTAGCTGTGGCTTGATAGTTGCTTTTTTTTTTTTTTAAGATTTATTTGCTTATGTATATGGGTACTTTTGTCTGCATGTGTATCTGCACACCAGAAGATGGCATCAGACAGTTGTGAGCTGCCACATGGGTGCTGGGAATTGAACTTGGGCCCTGAGAACGAGTAGTGAGTGCTCTTAACCATTGAGCCATCTCTCCAGCCCCTTGTTAGTTACTTTTAAGTTCTATTTTTATTAATTAGTAGTCTCAGTTGTGGATCTAAGACAGTATTTGGCATATTGTAAATTTTTCCCACAGATTATATTACAAATAAATTTTTTGCCTAACATAAGAACTGTAATGTTCAGAGGGCAAGGGGCATTGCTTGATGGTAGAGTGCTTGCCTAGTATTCTCAAAGTTTAGGTATGCAGGTTTACTCCCTGCCTACAAATGTATTAATACAATTTTTTTCTTTTTTTTAAATACAATTTTTAAAAATAAATTAAAAACCTTGAAATCAGAAATGTGAAAATGGAACATGACCACGAGTACAGAGGGTCTGCATTCCAGGATAAAAACATGCAGATGACCTTAATTCTTTATTATTATGTCACTGTGAGAAGCTAAGATGACAGAAGCCAACAGCTTTGTTCTGATTGCCAAATGTTTCCGTGTCATAAGCCCGGAAGTGTGTGCCATAGCTTGATGTGCAGCACACTAGCTGAAAAGAATGGAGGCTGGGGACCACTCAGCCCCAGAGGGGACCGCTCAGCCCCAGAGGGGACATGCATAGCTCAGGAATCTTCCAGGAAGAGCCGGAGGTTATAGATAACATCAGGGAAATAGTATTTCCAGTCACTCCAGGGCAGTTGCACATATGAACTCACAGTGATTGCAGCTTCAGCCAGACAAAATCTGAGCGGGGGTGGGGGAGCTGGCAGAGGAGCTACTAGTAATCCATAGCTGCTGGGAGAGGGAGAGACCGAGGTCACAGGCCCCACTCCACAGTCTGTAGAGCACAAACTGGATTTGACATGGTGGGGCAGGGCTGTAAGTTGGGTGGGAAGATGGGGAGGAAGGAAAGTTGTTATGGGAGGAATTAGGAAAGGAGATGAAGATGTAAAAATATGTTTGTATGCAATTCTCAGAGAATTTAATGAAAATATTTTTAAACGAAAGATGATGAAGTTCAGGCTGTAAGAGAACCTGGAAGATCGTCGGGGAAGTTCAGGTTTACAGGGGGAATGGCACCCATGGTAAGCAGATGCAGTGAGAAAAGCCGAATCACACAGCTCTCCATGCTGACATTCACCCGGCAAGTTGGTTATCACAGGTTGAAAGTGGATAAATACCACAGAAAGATTGTGGAATGGGGAACAAAACCTCAGCAAGTAGAAAAGGAAAATGGCAAACCCAAGGAAGAAATACTTGAGGATGTAGGGAGAAGTGAGCTTACACACTGCGCATCACAAGCCAGTTAAAGGAAAGCACAACAACATAGTGTTTCTTAACTTGATTTGTTAGAAACCTTTATACATGAAAGGGCTTGGGTGGTGGTGGAGAGGGTACAAAGGACTCACCTGTCCAGGGCTGGAGGATACCGCTATTGAGAGGGTGCTGGCCTAGCATCTGCAAGGCCCTGGGGTCAGGCCTTAGCACCGCAAAGAACAAAACAGAAACAGCTAGTACTGTATGTTCTTCAGCCTTGTGAGTGTGAGAGTGTGAGTATGTGTGTCTTTCTGTGTATGTCTGTGCGTAGGTATGTGTGGGTTCCTGCAGAGCCTAATAGGACAGTGCATTCCCTGGAGCTAGAGTCACATTTGTGAGTAGTCTACTGTGGTGCTGGGAACTGAATTCTTGCAGCTGCTCTTAACTGCTGAGCCATCTCTCTCCAGCTATGCTTCAAGTTTTAACTGTTAGAAATTCCTTGGGCACGCATGTGTGAGTGTGTGTGTGTGTGTGTGTGAAACAGGATTGGTTGGCTTTTTCCGTAGAGATATTTAAAAATTAGTGTGCACGGTCAATGTTTTATATAAAACATACTATTATTTATAAATATATTCATTTATAAACAAAAATTTCAAAATTTCACTTTAGAAAAGCAAGTGAAAGTAGATGGAAATATTGTCTTGTGGGTCATTTCTAATTAACCCTTTAAAACTACCCACAACATATTTATTTGTGTTAGTTTCTTCAATTTATTATTTTTAAGAACATATTTAATATACATCATTCCATCCCCTCTTATCCTTTCAAAACCTCTTGTGTTCCCTCCCAAGTTTATGATTTTTAATTATATTATTAAAGGTATATACATGTTGTGTACGTGCATTTGTGTACACAGATGAGTGTGTGTGTGTGTGAGTATATGCATGCTGAGTTCATTTAGCATTGTTTATATGTACCATTTATAATTAAACAACTTAGCTGGGTGCTCATCCACCCTGGAGGAAACTGACTCTTCTTCCTTTAGTAGCTACTTGCCAGATGCTGCGCTTTATCTCGTGTTGGGACCATTTGCAATCTACCCTGTCCACAGTGGCATGTCACCATGCTTGTCTCATCTGAGGCAATCCTTGTTGAGATTTCTTGGGTGCATTTTCTCTGTCATGTCTAGGGGGTACTATTTAGAAGCAGAGCCTTTGGCTCTTCAAGTCTTTCTGTCCCCTCTTCCATGATTTTTCTTGGGTCTTAGGTATAGGGGTTCTATTGCAGATCTGCCAGTTGGGCCTGCGTACCCAACTGTGCAGTTTGATCAGGTGTGGTTCTCTATAATCACCCACATCTCTTGTATAAAGAAGCAGTATTGGGGGGGGGGCTCCACTTGCCTCTTTGTATAAGAATAGGGCTTTTGAATAGTTAGAAATTTTATTGCTTTAGGAAGAAGGCAGTAATTGGTTATCTGCTCAGGTCTGTGACCTCTCCAGCCATGGGTAGTTAGCTAGATACCCATTACCAGGTAGAGGTCCCTCCTACTGAGAGGTGAGTCTAATTAGATGCTGCTTTTTTTTTTTTTTTTTTTTTTTTGCCCAAGCCGAAAGTGCCGCTATTGTACCTTTCGGATATCTTCCCAGGCCAGTCACTGTTGTGGATTTACAGCTGGGTAGGATTATTGTCAGCTTCTCATCTTAGACAGTTTATAGAGCCTGTCCTCAGGGAGGAGGCTTCCAGTCCAGTTGCATCACAATTCCTCCAGATCTTAGGTCTAAAGTGATCGGTATCTTCAGCAATAGGGTCTGAAGTGCTGGAAGATGACCAAAGGCAATGGAAATGAATAGACCACATTGGTTTTGGAGACTCTTGTATTCCTCTGACCAACAATATGAGGGAGCATTTCCTCTCTCTGGGACCGGGTTTTTTATTAGTTATTGGGGTAGCACCATCAAGCCCATTTAGTATAATTACACTAAATACACACACATACAAACACACACTTTTACTCACTCACTCTCACTCTCTCTCGTATACATATTAAGTTAGTTTATCAAATGTTTCCATGTGGTTTTCAAACATATCAGTGTTATCTCTCCTTCTCAGTATTTCCATATTTTCTTTGTAGCACCTGCCTGCTAATATCTGCAGCTTTAGAGCTCACGCCTTGCTTCTTTGCAGTCTGGGATTTCTAAAGATTGGAGCTAGGACCCATAGTTAGGGGAGGATGCTCAGTCTCGATGGTCTGGGTGACCTCCGTGCAGTATTTTCTGGTTCTGTCTGCTTAACTGCAGATTTAATTTTCCCTACACCTTAACAGGATTCCATTGTTACTATGTGCCATACTTTCATTAGCCATCCATCAGTTGAAGGATATTTGAGTTGCTTCCATTTCCTGGATATTTTGACTAGGGCAGCAACGAACATGCATGAGCAGATACCTCTATAGCAGGGTATCGAGTCTCTTAGAATTAAAATATAAATTCTTATGATACTAGCTATATATTGGCATGATTGTGTTGGTCATAAAGATTTGGAAAACGATTCTTAGACCACTGAAAACAATTTTGATAATCTTGATAATATACTTTATAGTAGGAAGTTATAATATCCTCGTATGCATTAAATGGAATCAGTAAAAATATAGTAGCTCATGGTTACTAAGCAGACTTATTAACTTTCAATGTATTTTTAAATAGAAAATTTATATTATCTGTGTATGCACTGTAGATTTAGTCAAAATAATTGCTAATATTTGTAATTAAAGATATTAAATATACTCTTAGAGACATTCTGAAATACATACAGTATTATTTCCCGTGGATACAGTAGTGCAGTAGACCATTGACGCTCTTCCAGACTGAAGCTTTGTGCTTTTGAGCCAAATTCTCTCTCCCCTCCCTCCCCCATCGTGTCTCCTTCCTACCCCCAAAGCTAGGAAGCGCCAGTTTAGTTTTCAAGTCTCTGAGTGTAACTTTTTAAAATTGTTGTTATATTGTGTTGTATGTGTGATTGTGTGAATGAATGTGAGTGTGTGTTTATGTGTGTGTGTTCATCATATCACATATACCACATATGAAAGTCAGGACAGTTTGCAGGAGTTGGTTTTCTCTTTCCCAGTGTTGGTCCTGAGCATGGAGCTCAGGTCATGAACTCAGGATTTGAGCAAGTGCTTTCACCTGCTGATCTCTTTATTTAGCGTTGTTCATGTTTACCCTGTCTCACTATTGCACACACACCTTATGCAGCCAGGTTTAGTTTTTTGGTGGTTTTTTTTTCTCCATTTGGATATGAGATGCAGGCTTGATGGCATCTTGCTGTAAACACCTTGGTATATGTTGCCTGAAAGCTGCTACATTATAACAACTGAGTTTTTTAGTTCTTAAGAAATTTAGTGATAATATAATATATGCACAGTCAACATTTCCTCGCTATTCCACTCAGTTCTTTTATGCTTTTGTTGTGGATACAGAATTTAAGGACCACCTATTGTTTTTAGTTATTTTATCTAGAATGCTTCTTCTAGAGCAGTTCTTCTATCCATTTTACAGGATGGGCATACAAATTTGGGCCTACTGTTTTATAAAAGCTTCCTGATTTGAACTTTTCTGTTTTCTCACCAATGAGTCCTGATTTGACAGTTTTTGAAGACTATAGCAGGAGACATATCATTTTTATTGCAGCACATGGAGAGGCTTTTGAGACCAGTTTGCCACATTATTGGATTTCTTCAAGCAGTCCCATGGTTCAGCTGGTGAAAGTTAGATTTATCTGTTGAAAAGATGCTCTTGTTCCTTTTTATATTAGTAAGTGGTTTGTAGTTGATACTCTGAGATATAGAATGTCTTGTTTCCTTGATGCATCTTACTAAATGCTCACGTCCATTGATGATCGTTGCCTGAATCATTTACTCTGTTGGCCTTTGAAAACGGTAGTTTCCTGGTTGTCTTATTTTATCTATGTTTAGTAATTGCTGTTCTATAGAGACAAAATTTCCCTCTTGCTTTCTTCTACTATTATTATATGCGCACACATTCTTTTTATATGTAGTGTTCTATAATCTGTCATTATAATTCTTAATGTTAAAATCACTACAAATTCAATAGTAGCCTTGACTTTAAATGGTTTATAATTTACATATATTAATGTCACATATGGTAACTGTCAAGCTGAGCAGAATTTACATATGTACTCAGTCACGTTGCCACTCTGGAGATCAGTGGTTGTCAACCTTCCTAATGCTACAACCCTTTAATACAGTTCCTCATGTTGTGGTGACCCCAACCATAAAAGCATTTTATTGCCACTTCATAATGTAATTCTACTACTTAGAATCTTAATATAAATATCAGGTATGCAAGATATCTGATATGTAACCCCTTGACCCACAAGGTTGAGAACTGATGCTCTAGATCAAGATAGAAGATACAACTTTAACTGTCAACAGGTGTTCCCCTGACCCTGTCTGGTTTGCACTGCTAACTCCTTCCAAGGGAATTTTATAACTCCCATCTCCCTCATTATTGAGGGATTTGGTACTTTTGAGACTTTCTAGAAATGGACTCCTACTTTCTCATTTGTGAACAGTGTGTCTGAGTCATGTCTGGTGGACCTTCAGCCCCCCCCCCCAGGACCTCAGAGCACCTCTCCCTCCCAATGTTAAGCTTTCTTTCTAATTATGGTTTTATTAGTGCACTGAATCCAGTCGCTGTTGAGGAGTACATGGGTGTGGGGCAACCCACTGGGGCATTGGCCTCTGAGCACCCTCCACCGAAGAAATGTGAATCTCCCTCCCCCAGCTGCCATCAGCTGGCCACAGCTCCTCTGCTGGGCGTGGGCCCACGGTAGCTCTGCCCATGTCCATGCTAGAATCCTTAGCTGGGTTGTACAGGTCGCCACGGCTGCTGTGAATTCACGTGTGCAGTAGCTAAGTCGTGTCCAGAAGACTGGTCCACAGTCCTCCTCCCCTCACCCAACTCTTAGATTCTTTATGTGCCTCTTACATGATGATTCCAGGGCCTTGGTGGGGGACAAGTTGATTCAGATGCTCCATAAACAACTGAGCCCTCATAGTCTCTTGCTCTCAGCACTTTGAACTATTATGAGCCTGGGTTAACCATTATACACGACAATAGGAAACTTCTGCCAGACTTGAGAGTAGCACATGTCTGTGGATGTGAGCATAAATATTTATAAGGCAGTTCTGTAGTGTGGCCCTTCCCCAGGACATTCGGTAGGAACTAGTGCAGCAGAGAGGAGAAGGGCCTCGTGAACCCCGAGTCATGATCACCTGTTAACTGCCGTAGTTTTGTCTGGGCCCAGTGCAGGCAGCCATAGTGCAGTGGCCACATCATGCACAGGAGACAACTTTTTGCAGCCTTTCTCCTTGTCTTGTGTCTCTTAAGTTTTTCCCACGCTGTCTTCCAGGATGTTTTCTGGGCCCTAGCAGAGGTGGGATAACTGTCCTGTCCAGGGCTGAGCAGTCAGTTGTCACTTGGGCAGCCGGACATCTACATTCCATTCGCTGCTGCTCAGTACAGAGAGACACTTCTGAGAAAGACTGGAGTGGCATATCACTTCTTTCAGTCTTTCAGTCACTTTCTTTCTGGTACAAAAAGGTGTCTCAGTATCACCTTTTCCCAAGATACAGAACCAACAGTTTTCACAGAATCTTGTGTCCTATTGGGGAAAGTAGTATTTAGAGACCACAGTCTGAACTAAGTGCTTGTATCTCTCCCAGCACTGAGGACCTCTGTGTGCCATGAACAGTCACACCTTTTACCTGTTCTGAAATACATCATGGCTTGTTGTAAATAATATGTATCCAACCTGTAGCCATTCTGCCCTCAGGCATATCTCCAAAGGATATAAAAGTTTTACCAAAAGTTTACCACAGCACTAGGCCCAGTATCCAAGATACAGAATCAAGAACAAAGGTTTACTGATGGACAAATGGGTAAGAACAGTGTGGTAGACACGCACTCCGCATGTCTCTCGAGCCTCCTGTGCCTTTTTACCCCGGCAATGCCTCCCACCTCCCAGGGTTTCTGTTTATAGCAAACCCAGCAGCTTGTTTGCAGTGCATCATTTAAAGTGCGTATGGGAAACACTCGGTGTTTGTTGATTGCACGTTCCCCTGTAATCTGTCAGTACCTGGAGTAAGTGCATCCTGTGGCCTTTTTGTTTTTCAGTGTACCCGTGTGATGTGGACGCCTCCTCTCCGTGAAAGCTTCTCGTATCCATTCCTTGTGCTTCAGATGTTGCTTGTGACTCATATTCTCAGGTAACTTTCACTAATTCTCGTGTTGGAGGTTTATTTTCCCTTAAATAATATAAACTAGAATTTTGTAAGTTCTTTTAAAAGAATGTCTTATTTTTTTAAAATAAAAATTGGCATAGTAAAGTATTGTGATCTTGTTACAGTGAATTAATAAAGGTGGTTTTCAGTATTTTTTAAAAATGTAACTTTAAAACCTACTTCGTACCAAACACCTTTCCTTTACCTGCCCTCTGGTCCTGTTTTTCTTCTGTGTCCATGGCAACTGTTCAAGATGAGTAAATGCACATTTACGTCTATTCTCTACATACCCTTGTCTTTCTTTTACCATGTCAGCTGCCAAAAAGAAGGGAGAGGCTGGCTGTCCTGAATGCCGTCCTGGAGGACTTGGTCCTTTGGGACAGAACTCAGAGTTCCAGTTGGGAGCACTGACACATGCGCTCTGTGTCCTCATGCTTGTCCATTGTCTGAATATCAGATCGTGCAGAAAGAAACCACCTATACAGACCAGAGAAACACTGGGAGAATTCCTGTTAGAAATACAGAAGTGAATTAGGTTTAAGTACCACTGACAGCATAAGAACAGCTTCTGTCTCCGAGGAAACAGGTGTTGCTGTGATCCAGAGCACTGACATAGAATAGGGGCTGTGGGCCAAAGCCTGCAAATACGCAAAGCTGTCTTGGTCTGAGAACTCCACTCAATACTCGGCTGAATTTTGAAGAACAGCAGTGAAGACGGCTCTGCTGGCTTTTTTCTACTTCTAAGGACCGTGTAATTGCCCTAGGCTCACCTGGATAACCAGGGTCCTCTCCCTTGCCTCAGGTTAGGTGACTAGAAACCTTAACAACACTTACATGTTCAATTCCCCTTTGCCCTGTCTGTAACATCCCCAAGGATTTAGACATTCTGCCGGGCGGCTGCTCCTATACTTGTGGCCCACATTTTTATGCACACTACTTTCAGAGTTTTCTTCAAGGTTCTTCTATGGCGTCCACTCCCTTTTCCTGCCTCCTCAAGGGCAGGAATACTTTAGCAATGAGGTTAGCAATAGGTTTGATTTTAGTGACTTGGTTTGTACAGTTTAGAGTTTTAAGTGGTTTTGAACGTTCAGGTATGAGAGAAATCACCTTCTCTGGTGCTACAGTGCCTGGTTTTTTCTCAGTTGTTCTTAGTAATGTTTGTTTTTGTTTCTGAGATAGTGGTGTATTGGTCATCACCAGCTGGAATTCCTTTGGTTTCTTTTGGTTCTTAGCTTCTGAGTGTGTTCTGTACCCAGCTGATGGATTAGTGTTACATTCTCTCCCTGAATTCTTAATTTCCCTTTTTGCCTATAAAATGAAAATCAAGCCTCACAGTCCAAAGTAGTTGACAAATGCTTTGGTTTACAGAGTGGCATTCCAACCCTGTGACTGTGACCTACTGAGTTAGAAGTAAGGGTTCACTGCTGTCCATCACCTATATGGACATAGGCAAGCACAGGGCTGAAGCTGAAGCTTCACAGAATGGAGCCTGTTTTACAGGGTGCAGCCAGATATTGTCTGTCTTTTCTGCTTTATCAAAAGTACTGGCTTTCATCTAGTTTCTTGATTTTTAAGGTTGTATGGAGTTGAAGAATACTTGGGTTGTATTAGAGCAACAAAGGAGGATAGTTCCTTGGAGAAGAAGTCAAGGAAGGCACCATGTGGCGTCCCTTACTGCCTTCTCCTCACCTCTGTGTGCTAGTCTGCACATTCTACTACTGTGAGGATGGTGGCAGGCAGATGGTGGCAGGCTTAGGGCTTGGCACTGGCTCAGACATGGGCATAAAGGCTGCTCCTGAAAGCCTCCTAAAGTACTAGCTGACCCCAACATGACACCCTAATGGCGGCCCCTTCCTTGCCTCTCTACTTCCCTTGTCCAAGGTGTACTTGTAGAGGACTGGCTTTTGCTGCTTCCTGGCAGAGCCCTGTCACCCACACTTACCCAGCAGTGTTTGTCTACACACTGCTTAGCTCATAGAATAAACCGCTTCTGTCATTTCTCCTGGACATTCTCTTACTTCTTCAACTAATGAATCTGTTGACTCAGCATTTTAAGAAGTTTAATTGTAAATTCACCAAATGCGTTGTGAAAAAATACGACTGTAAGTTACCTGGTCTCCCTCCCTCATTTTGTAGGGCTTTGTGGTTTTGCAGTAATAAAAGGTTTTACTTTTTATAGAAAATTATTATAATTGAGAATCAGAAGGTGTAATTTCTAACCCCTGTTAGAAATTCTAACCCTTGTTCATCTTGTGTGCAGTTTATGTGAACTCCAGATCTTGTTTGTGATTCTAATTCGCAGCAGTTTGGAGCTATGCTGGACTATTTTGTAGTTAAACCTCCTGATATTTGTCTTTTCAAGGACTACAAAAATTTACAGAGGGAGTTTGGTTGCACTCTGCATTTCCAATGTATTCTTCATGCTTCCTTGGCAGTTTGCCCAGTTTGTGCTTCTTACTCAGGTAAGATGGGCACATTTTTATATGTAAGTATTTGAGCTTAGTGCTTCTGATTATCTGAGCTCATTTGTATGAAACTGTCACCAAGATTTATTTTTTATTTTTATTTTCTGAGAATTTTATACATGAGTACTTATTAATACCATTTCCTCCACTCTTCCCTGTATCTCCTCCTATGTCCACCTTTGATATCATGCTCTTTTTTTTATTAATATTGCATGTATATATACCAACTGTCATAATCCCTGAAACAGACTGAGTCTTCCTATTTCATCAGTCTTAAGTTCTATGATTTTTTTAGGTCATTCTTGTAAAGAAAATTCAGAGTATGGATGTTTGTGAGATTCATGTATTAATGAATATTGTTACTTACTAGTAGAACTCAGGTGTGTAGGAACGCTTGTCTTTGTTATTATATAATCATTAGTGTGATGAAAAGAGAACTCGTGGTTAACCCAAAGTCCGTCTCTTAAGTAAAATGTGTTCTCTTTATGATTAGTTCCATAAACATTTTACCAGCATTCATGTGCACATTCTGTTTATCTGTATCAAATCCATTCCTCTGTTCCCTCCGCTCCAATTCCTCCCCTTTTCTCCTTCCCACGTTTTCCTTCCCACTCATGAACGTCCATGCTTACATTCCCCCATTCCTGTGTGCTGAGCGTGCCGCCCCCCAGTAAGGGCATTTAGTTTCCTGTATGTGTGCAAGTAATTGTACGGTCATCAGTTGGAAAGGGAATAGCATCTCAGGGCTCTGCATCCCTAAAGAAAACTGATTACCCCCTCATCACATAGGTCCTCCAATGGGGGCAGAGCTTCATGAACTCCTCCCCAATCCATTGTGGAATTTTTGTCTGGCTGCCTTAGATTCTTACATGTAGAATACATGTGCATGGGATAAAAGGATGAACAGGCGATGAGCGTGTGCTCGATGGGGCTCTCCTAGTAGTCTGTAATGTTTAATCTTGCCATGCAGTCATGCTTCTCTCATCTAGATTTAAAGCAAAGTAGCCCTCGGAGAGAGGAGGCTTTTGTGGGCTCAGGTTTTTTTCTCAGTTGCTATTAAAGAAATTATGCTTGCTACATTTATATAATGCTGTCAGCGAGATTCTTTTAAATACTCAAAAATAAAGGTATTTTAGTTTTAATTATATACTGCCTTCATATACAAAACAAACAAATAACAAAAAGGCAGGAAAACAAGAAAAAAAAACCCAAAACCTTCACTTTTCTTTATTCTAGATTTATCTTTTCTGAAACACAGGGAATGAAAGTGCCCGCTTTACCTGGTCAGGTTGGTGTCAGATGGTAGTGTGCTCAAGTCTCAGCATCGGGTGCTGTGCTCAGCCAGATGTCAGTAAACTTCACTGTTTTGATTTGTTTTATTTTTTTTTGAGGCTGAATCTTGGTGATGATCGCCTAGTTCAGCTTCCTGGTGCTGAGAGTGTAGTTGCTGCACCCCCTGAGCCTTGTTAGTTGCTTTTTTATTATTTAAAAAACAAAAAGGTTGGAGTGTTTGTTTGTTTGCTTGCTTTTTAACACCTCTTTTGATCTTATCTTTGAGACTTCTTTGTCTTCTTTAGTTTGATTCTGTTTGAGTTCCCTTTGTGGGCTGAGTTATCCTTGGAATCCCACGATTGTACCCTGTAAGTGTGCTGTGTGTGGTTCTGCTCCAGGGGTGAGAAGGGGGGCTGTTACTTGCTTCCCGTAGTGGGATAACCTGCCTTAAGTGGGGTGGCAAGGGCTATAGGGAAGGAAGCAGGTCGGTCCTGCCTCCTGGGGATCCTGCAGAACAACACACACTTGCCCACACACCACCTCACATTAGTCACCTTGAACAGTGCTGTCTCCGTGGGGAGCGGAAGAAAAGAAACCATGCTTTTCTTATTAGGAACATTTGCTTAAAAAATAATAAAAATAAAAATAAACTAATAAAAACCTAATGGTCAGGCCATAGATTGTATGTAAATACTTAGCTCAGAGAATTTTCCTATACTTGTGTGTGAAGAGGTATAGAATTTAATTTGAATGCCCTTTTTTGGGGGGGGGGGTAGAGAGACACTCTCTGACATGACACTTCTCTACATGAGCCAGAGTATCACTTAATGAGTGAATTAATCTAAATCTAGTAATTTTAGGATTGTGATAATTGTAAAAATTTAAAAAATTCTTCATAAATTACAGAATTTTCTTTAGTTAAAAAAGTTGTAGCATTCTTTTAAATTTGAAACTTGATAAATTTGATTGTAACTAGCATGTTCCCGTTTATCTGCATTATGCATAATACTAATGGAGGTGGTAAACAGGAAGACTTAATGTGCTTTTGCATAAGTATACATCAGCCAATTACTTTTCAGTTTACTGTGTCTTCTGTAATTATGTCTTAGTGCTCATTTTAATTCTATTTTCAAGTGTTTGATTGGCTAGAGGACTTTTTAACTATATGTGTTGACAGTAGAGTTAGGCTGATATGAAAATGAGTGCTGTTTTGGACAATCCACAGAGTACATACTTCACAGTTGCACATTAGGAGAACTGTGTAAGCGAAGGATCAGTTAATAGCTATATTCAAGAATGCATTGGGACCTGGAAGGAAACTAAAGCACTCAATTCCTTTTTAGAGATAATCTGAAAAAATAATGTAGTCTTGCTTTATTCTTGTAGCTACTTGTTTTATGAATGTATACATATATGATTGCACATAACTTATTTTTAACATAATCTTTTTTATTTCAGATTGCGTCTTTATTTGCAGTGTATGTTGTGGGATACATTGATACATGTAAATTACGGAAGATCATTTATATCCACATGGTAACGCTTCCCATTGTTTGTTTTCTACTTAGTTTGACCTTAATAAACTCCTGATTGATATCTGACTTGTTCATGTCTTAAACTAGGTGTAGCATGAATCAGTGTTGTTCAAACATTGGTACAGTGGCCCTTGTTTTAGATAACTACTAAGAAAGGTTTCATTTGGATCTCGTTATATCATGGGTCCTGTACCCAGCTTATGTACCTGTGCGTAGTGGACATGGATTGGGGCACTGTCCACCTGTGGAGCCGCCTGTTAAAGCGAAGTGGAAGGTCCACTCACTGGGCATGTAAGACACATGACCCTCAGCATTCGTTCTTCTGGCCTAGTCAAATGGGAAAATTGAGACTATAATGCATGTTGGAAAGAACGAAAGAACAAAAACCTAAGAAAGACTAGGGCATGTGGGGAGCACAAAGCCAGGGGAAGAAGATGGAGGACATGAGAGAGGGGCTTAGCCCAGGTAAGGATGAGCAGGACAAGGTGGAGGGCAGGCAGGCAGTACTGTCACAGAGAACAACAGTCAGAGTTCGTGAAGCAGCCGGAGGAAACTCCTGAGGCTAGATGGTTGATGCTGGTTGCATGTCTGTGCTTTGAAACCATCTGTCTTCCCTCTGTCATTCCTTCTTTTACACATAAAATCAGTGTTTTCTTTCTCTCATGATCTTAATGTTGTTGCGTTGGACCATAACTGCCTTTTCTTTTCTTAAAATTCACACTAAGGGATGTTTGTATGTTTAGTTATCGGAAGCTTATGAATAGAGTTATAGTATTAATGAGCATGAGTCTGCCGTCCTAGCAAAGCAAGGAGCCCTCAGTGGGCTGTCTTTGAGGGGCTTTCCTTCTGTTTTGCTGTGTAAATATTTTGAGGTAGGTCACATACTTAGGAACTAAAAACTTGTTTTTTTCAGGATGATATAAATGGTCTTTTTTTAAGGCTGAAGTTTTCTCTCAGGTTTCTGAGATTTGCATGTTACTGGAGTTCAGAAATGCCCACTGCTGTGTATTCTCCATGACATGAATAAAATAGTTTATTTCTGCTTCATTGCTGAAGAATATTGAAACTTTTGCTGCCACTTCTGTTTCTTCATTAACAAATAATGGTGTGTAGTCTTTCTAGTAAGACTGGGTCGAGCTTATAGGCATTTTTTAGGAGTTCTTAACCTAATACCACTCTTTGCTAAATTATTAACATGTTCAACCTTATAACTGCTAAATCATTTTTCAAATGGTAATAATATTTAAAAGAGCAGTACATAGTGGCTCATGACACTATTTTTAAAATACAATATTTGTATATAAAATAGTATAACTCATTATAATTTAAATGTTCTCTTTTTTTCTGTGAATCTGTGCATCTTTAGTGTGTTTAATTACCCTCTGTTTTCATTCCTGAGACCTTCATGTTCAAATCTTTTATTTTTATTTTATATATTAATTACAGTTTATTTGTTTTGTATCCCAGCTGTAGCCCCCTCCTTAATCCCTCTCAATCCTACCCTCCCTCATCTTTTCCCATGCCCCTCTCCAAGTCCTCAGATAGGTGAGGTCCTCCTTCCCTTCAATCTGACCCTAGCTTATCAGGTCTGATCAGGACTGGCTGCATTGTCTTCCTCTGTGGCCTGACAAGGCTACTACCACCCCCCACCCCCAACACACACACAGGGGGACATGATCAAAGTCATACTGAAGTCTTTGTGCAAATTTTCTCTTTTGTTAGAGAGGTGGGATCTCTTTGTTTGTGAGTGGTATAATCCATTGTTTTCATTTTGTTTGTTGTGTAGATTACACCAGCTTTAGCCTGCTATTCTGTGTGGCTTCTTTTTTAACATGCCTTCATTGTGCTTTGACTGCTTTTCAAAAGAAATGAATAACAATAAGTTTCATGAAAAGCTTTTCTTTCTCTGCCTCAACTATCTATGTGCTATTTCCTCTTCAATCTGTTATTATGATGAAGTCACATTAAAGCAAACAAACACCCTTGTACATTTTTACTTCTCTTTATGAATTCTAAGGTTAAACGATTGTTTTCTACTTTTATTTTCTTAAATATGACTTAATTTTTCTCCCTAAACTGGTCAATGCAGTTTTATCCTTTGAAGTGCAGTTGATAATGAAGTGCAGTGTTCCATTCCATTGGGCTGAAACACAGTTGCACAGGCAGCTATGGCTGAGAGTTTGGAAAGCTGAAACTCAATAAGTATTGAAATGACAAGATTTTGTTTATTCTCCTTTTGGAAAATTGATACATGCTTTTAGTAACTAAATATCCTCGGTCTTCCTCTGTTATCTCTTTACCTATTTCTAGATTCCCAAAGTTATATTAAGAAAGAATATATAGAATTATCTCCCCAAGGAACTTTTCCCACATCTTACATGATAGAAGTCCTGTAACAGAATGTGCCCTCTGAACTAATTGGCTGTGCACAGCTGGGCAGCAGAAACACTCTCACTGGTTTTGCAAGCACCACTGTCCAGTTTGGTAACTTTTCATGGTGCAGAACACATTAGACAGCCCATAGTCTCCGATCTCTTTAGTCTCTGGAAACCAGCCTTCTACTTTCTGTCTCTGATGAAGACTATTCTGTATGTCATGCAAATGAAATGATGGCAGTATGTGTCTTCCTGACTGGCTTGTTTAAGTTAGCATTGTCTCAGGGTTTTATTGCTGTGAAGAGACACCATGTCCACGGCAACTCTTATAAAGGAAAACATTTAATTGGGGCTGGCTTACATTTCAGAGGATTAGTCCATTGTCATCTTGGTGGGAAGCATGGCGGCATCCAGGCTGACATGCTGCAAGAGAAGGAGCTGAGAGTTCTACATCTTGGTCTGCAGAGACTTTGTGTCACACTCAGTGTAGGCTGAGCCTAGGAGACCTCCAAGCCCAACCCTAAAGTGACACACTTCCTCCTAATATTACTCTTCCCTGTGGGCCAAGCATTCAAATACATGAGTCTGTGGGGGCCATACCTATTCAAACCACCATAAGCATAATGGTCGCAAGTTTTTTCTGTGTTGTATCATGTGTTATGATTTCTTTCCTTTATTTAGATGACCAACATCCCGTTGTTTATGTATGTGTGGGATGGGGAGAGGTATCACATTGTATGACCCACTGTGGACACTTGGGTTGCTTCTGGACTTTAGCTACAGTAAAATGCTTCTGTGAACATGGGCATCTCTGTGTTCTCTGGTTTTCAGAGTAGAATCAATCAAGTGGCAAACCTGTTGTTATTTCTTGAGTAACAGTGATAATGTCTTCTACAGTGATGGTCCCATTTTATAATATCTGCAATAAATAATATTTATTTTCTGTCTCTAAAAATGTTATTGTAGCCAATCTAATGGGAACAGGACACGTCATTTAAATTTTTTCTTGTCTTTGTTTTAATTAAAAGATTGTATTTTGTAGAGCAGATTTAGGTTTACAGCATGGTTGAGCAGAAAGTTCACTCCCAGCATCGCACTGTTGTCGCAGCTGACAAACCTGTGTTGACGTGTCTTAAACACCCAGCCTGTGGGCTGCGTCAGGGCCCACTATTGGCACTATGTATTGTATAGGATCTGATGGTTGGTGACACCCCAGTCCTAGAAGACATCCAGCCCTGCCTTCCCGTGTGCCTAGTAACTGCCATCTTTGTATTGTTTTGTCATGTGCAGAGTTACACATGACACATGGAGTTACATAGCTTATAACCTTTTGCAAATAATTTCTTTCACTTACTGAATACAGTTAGGCCTACTTTTTTGTGCCTGAAATAGCCTACTTTTTCATAATTGAATAACATTTTGACTTTTTCTTCTTTTGGCTATGTCATGGTTTATCCATTTACTTACTGAGAGACATATTGGTTAATTCCAAGTTTTGTAGCTATGAATAAAGCTGATGCAGCATTCAACTGCAGGCTCTTACATAGATTTAAATTTTAAATTCATTTGGACAAATACCAAGGAAATGATTGTTGAATCATAGGGCAACAGTTTATCTACTCTTCAGAAAATTGCCGAACTATTTTCCGTAGTGGCTGCGCCATTTTGCATTTCCACCAGAAGAGAGAGGAACAGAGAGAGGAAGGGAAGAGGGAAGTGAGGAAACAGGAGGGCCCTGCTGCTCTGCACCCTCTCCTGAGCCCCCTGTCGGCCATTCTGACTGTGTGCCCTGCTTGTCTCACTGCAGTGTGCTTGAACATGCTTTTATGTTATTTTTTGTTTCTGATTTGGGGTCGTGTTTGTTCATGCCTTTCCTATTTTTAAGTTGGTTGTTCATTTTCTTACTGAGTTTTAATAATTCTTTGTACTTTAGATAACAATATTTTAACAGATGGTGACTTTCTCTTCTCTCTAGAGATGGGTACTAGGAATTGAACTAAGAGGCTCATACATGCCAGCCAAGTGCTCTGTCACAAGCTACAGCCACAGAGCAGATGTGCCTTTGACATATTTTTCCCTTAGTCTGTGGCTTGTCCTGATCCTTTTACTGGCTTTCTCAGAGTTAGAATTTTTAATTATTTTTAAAAATTTATTTATTTACCTATTTGAATACTGTAACCAGTGTTTCATAGTTTTCTCTTTATAGATCTGTATATGTTTTTCCTGTGTGTGTGTGTTCCTGTATTACGTGTATGCCCAGTGCCTGCAGAGGTCAAAAGTGGGCATTGGATTCCTTAGAACTAGAGGTCCAGAGGTTGTGGTCTGCCATGTGGGAGCTGGGAACCAAGCCTGGACCCTTAGCAAAAGCAGCAGGTCCTCTTAATCACAAAGCCATGTCTCCAGGCCAATATATATTTTAATTTATTTTATGTAGTGTGTGTGTGTGTGTGTGTGTGTGTGTGTGTGAACTTGGATCTAGTGATGTTATGTGCATTTTGTTGCATTTATATGTAGTTCTTCTTTTCAGATGCTATCTTAAATGGCCATGCGTTATTAAACTCAGACTGTTGTGATGGAACACAGTTGCCTTTGGACAGTGACCCACATCTCATCTTGCTGCAGCTCTAACTCCTGTTTTGTTGGTTGCTGGGCTGTTCTTTACAAATTATCCTGTCACCTGCAAAGATAATTAATTTCTCCTCTTTATTCTTTACACCCTTCCTTGCTGTAGGAATTTTTTTTTTGAGAAGCAGTGATGTGAGGAAGCTCACATTAACTTTGCTGTGGACCTTTGTAAATCTTGTTGAGTTGAGGGGATTTCTTTTTTTCCCCAGTTTGCTGTAGATTTCCTTCCTCAACATGAGTACATGTTGAACTTAGTTAGATAACTTCTCTTTCCTGATTTATTCTTCAGATCATGAATGTTATGGAAGAATTGGTTCTCAAATGCTGAATGCTACATGCCTGGGATACAGCCACTTGCTTGTAGTGTGTAGCTCATTTTACTCATTGTCCGGTTTGATTTGCTGATATCTTGTTGAATTAGGGTTTTTTTTTTTTTACCTGTTTATGGGAGATGCTGACAGTGGTTTTATTTAATGTCATTGTCTGAATTAGAATAATCTTGTCCCCTCAAACGAGTTAGTTTCCACAGCTCCCATCCTCTAGAAAGGAGCATAACTTCTTGCTAAGAACAGGATATTATGGCGTATTTCAAGGTGGTAGTATTTTCTCCTTCCACTGGAAGCATAGAAAGGTTTTCTACAGAGGTCTTTGCTCTGAGAGCAAAAAATAACTGAATTGTAAGCCCCCCCTTCCTGCTGTGCTCACTATAGCTGCCTTTACTCCCCTACAGCACAGGTCTCCCAGCCTTGTCCGTGTGGCGTCCGTCCTTCTGGGGTTGTCTCATCTCCATTGACTGTGTGGAGTTTGTTGCATGCTTGTGCCTGGGTGGGGTCACTGTCAAAGGTCTACTGTGACTCTATGCCTGCCCCACAGCATTCTCAGAACATTGGCTTCCTATCAATTTTTAAAACCCAAGACTGAGTCTGTACGTTGTCCTTTTTCACAGGGTTCATTCACAGTGTTCATTTTAACAGTGCACAAACAATAAACGAGCTGCCTTTTCATTATTTGTGCTTTAATTTCTTTCAGTGGCATTTTATAGTTTTTTTTATAAGTGTTGTGCCTCCACAATTAAGCTAACCACTGAATATTTTTATTCTTTTTGATGCTGTTATCAGAAGGGTTTATTTTCTAGCTTTCTCTTTGTGATTGTTTCTTGTTGATAAGTGGATTCTTGGTTGAGTTTTCTAAGTTAATGTTGCATCCTGTTACCTTCCTACATTATTAACAATTGCTATCCCATCTTTAGACTTTTCTTCATTCGAAATTGTATCTCTGAGCAGAGATTTTTTAGCTCTTTCATCTCCAGCTTGCTTTTGATATCCTCTTTCCCATCTCTCTAAGTGACACAAGTGTGTACTGTCCCTTGTTACCACTCCTCGAGGGAGAGACAGAGCCTGCCATGGCTTAGTCTACGGTCTCTGTTATGTAAAGGCAGGTTTGTCTCGTCCTTAGTTTGTTCATTGTAGCTGGATGATGTTGAATTTTGGCAAATACTTTTCTGTATCAATTAAAATGATTGTACCTTTTCTTTTATTCTCAAGGTATAGTGTATTACATTAGTTGTTTTTAAATATAAATATGTATTTTTGAAATTAAATTCCCATGCAAATGGGAATATATCAAAGAAAAATGAAACTTTTAGAATAAAATGTGGGTTTTTAATTTTTAAGAGCTTTTTAAATTGTAAAGATAAGTCCTGAAGACCTAAAGAAAATATATGGTAAGTGTGACTAATAAAAAATTTGAGCAGTAATCATAATACACAAATAGGACAAAGATAAAAAAATGAACCGGGGAAATACTTGTATGTTTGTTTCATAAGGAGCTTTTTCCTGTGGCACCTAACAAGACCCTGAAGACTTAACTAATAGAAAATACACGTAGTAGAAATAAGCAGTTCACACTCATACAACATACCCGTGGAAGGGACTGCCTCATATACCATTACAGTAGGGAAGGGGAAACAGTGATACAGCATTTCCCTGGGGATAATGGGAAGGTTTAAAGAAGCAATGTGCATTGTGGGTCAGTGTGTGTATCAATAGAAATGCTTATTCTATTTGGGGGAGAGTAAACTGGTACAATCTGTTTATACAACAATTTGTCAGTATTTTGTCTTTTGTGTTTGAAATGGCTGTATCGTGATCCATGGGTTCTTCTTGAGCTGGTTTATCTATAGGAATGCATTGGCAGGTGCATAGGATGCATCCGGAAGGGCCTTGCCATTTGTGCCAGGAAAGGAGAAAACAGGGTAGAAGCAGAAGGCACTTAGGTGTTAGGCAGTACTCAGGACAGTTTAGATAAGCTGCGGCTCATCTCTTGAGTAGAATATGCTCTTCAGTTCTTAAACAGAATTAGATTGATGTGGGTTGATATGGGGAACTTCCCTAAGCATATTCATAGTCAAAGCAAGAAAGGATAGCATATGGATGGATGCCAAATTGTGACTTATGAAGTATTTACCATAATCTCCTAATGTTGTTATCTGGGAGGGTGCACAGGAAATGCTGGTGATGGCTGTCTTGGAATATGGGGTATGGGATGTAGAGTGTGCTGGTACCCCTTTTTGAGTGCTCTAAATTCCACAATTTGAAAGTGAAATTCGATGTTCTTCCTTTGGGTCTAATTGCATTTCTTTTGGACTTTTACAGATTTCCCTTGTGCTTTGTTTTGTGTTGATGTTTGGAAACTCGATGTTGCTAACATCTTACTATGCATCCTCTTTGGTAATTATTTGGGTAAGTGTTCCTTTGGCTGCCTTTTTAAACTTTTCTTTATTTTTGATAATTTTATGCATATAGACAATAAAGTATGCCCATGGATATTCCCATGTACCCTTAGCACAATGGATCAGCTTCATGTCTTTTTTTTTTTTTTCCCTTGATAATTCCTTACATTCAATTAATTGGTCTTTGGCTGCTTTAGAAACAAATACTTTCAATTTTTTTTTTTTTATCACTGGCTTGGCATTTAGGAGTAGCATCTTCAGGGTCGTATCAAGTGTCTGTCAGCTTTATCTTTACGTGACAGAGGGACGGCATTCTCACTTGGAAAGCAGAGAAAAGTCCGACTCAGTGAAGTCACTGTCTGAGGGCGCAGAGCGTGTCTTGCCCCCTCAGTCCCCCACTTGTTCCTCTCCCCTTAGCTTTCCTCTCACCTGCTCTGTTCTTGGGCTCATTGTGGGAGGTTTCTGTGCTTTTTAATTTTTTCATCTTTTCAGTTTCAGTCTAAATATAGAAGACATCTTAAATTTAGACTTTTGTGAACTTTTAGAAAATTGCCGTGATTCACAGACTTTAGCATTGCAGTGTTTTGCAACGCGAAGTTCTTTCTTCTATCTGTGGCACCTGGGTCTGAGCTCTGCTGGTTCCCTGAAGACACACGTGTGCACAGGCACCCTGCAGTTCCTCCATCAAAGTACTTTCTGCCTTTTGACTACTGTTATTTGAGTCATATGATTTCTAGAATCCATTAATAAAATTGGAGAGTCTTATGCCTCCTCACAAGTAACTACTTTAAAATACAAAGAAATATACGCTTTTTCCAACCTGAGGTGCTTCCTCTTGCCTGTAGCTGAAGTATGTTTAGCCACAGCCATGGGCACATGGTGATGCTATTTTCAACCCTAAATTCAAAGTTGCTATCTCTGTGCTTTGGCATTAGGATTGGTAAATTCTTTCATTTTTTTTTTACCAAGTTTGAAGTATGTTTTTCTGTGTAGCAGTAATATGGTTTAGGATTCATGTACCTAGACAGAATTAACACAAATATTTTTTAGATAGTAAAATCTCATGTATAGTTCATCACATAAGTAAGGAATTTATTGCTTAAAGGCTACCTTTTACATGAACTATTTATATTTATGAAATTGTTAAATACCTCCTTATAGGTAAACCAAATATGTAAAATAGAGAACTAGATCTTTTGTATATAGTGATTTTCTTTTCAATTTTGCAAACTCACTGATGATAGATTTTTGCGCGCGCGCGTGTGTGTGTGTTATTTTTTAATGGAATGCTCTGAATCACTACCTGCATATGTGGACATAGGGTCCTCTGAAAAATCCATAAAGCAAAGCAAAAGACATAAATGTGGGAAAGAAATTTGTAAGAAGGGATGGGGACTGAGGAAGATGGAATGGGAGAGTAATTTGGATGTATTTTGTACATGTTTGAAAATGCCAAGTAGCAATCTTAATTAATAAGGAAATCATTCGAGTGCTGAATTTTATATTCTTCAAAGTCTTCATCATTCAGAATAATTATAGCTTACACTTCTGATACTCATTTGTGTCCCTATTTAGGGTATGCTGGCAGTGAGACCACAGTTCCTAAAGATGAACGTATCTGAGCTTAGTTTATGGGTAAGAATAAGCCTATACATTCTTTTCTTCTCCAGAATATAACACTGGTTTATACTTCCCTTTAAAGGAATTATACCCATAATGCTCTGTAAACATGCAAGGATATATCTGATTTGTCCTTTTCACTTAAGTAGGTGAAGAGCCTTCTTGGTTCAGTAGTCCATTGAAGCTTTATTTAATACTCCATGTTTCTTAAGAGGAGCAAACATGTAAGAAACCCCACTGTAGGAGTCGAGCTGCTGTGATAAGACATAAAATATTTCCAGAAAGGTCATATGTTTTCAGTTTTAATTTTAGTTGTAATATCTCTCAGTTTTGGAACAACAGGCATTTTTCCTTGGAGATTAAAATATTGTTTACATGGGAATAATGCATTTGTTCTGTTCGCTTCACCAGGCTGCAGGCAGTATAAGCAAAGTTAGTTTTATTTATTTTTCT
This sequence comes from Pachyuromys duprasi, assembly GCA_028658305.1. NCBI lineage: Eukaryota > Metazoa > Chordata > Mammalia > Rodentia > Muridae > Pachyuromys > Pachyuromys duprasi. Next base: position 18,213,700 of record CM053747.1, on the reverse strand, counting down.
TTTGTAGGCTATTCAAGGATGCTGTTGGCTATTTGGAACTGTTGCACTCAAGTGTTTGACTTCCAGAACCTTTGGCATTGCTGATGACGTAAGTGTAGAACTGCTTACAACTGAAAGAGTTGGAAAGGGCTTAAGAGGCAGACAGCGAATTAATGGAGCTATTAGAGCACCATTACTTAAGCCAAGTTCCAAAGTGATGTATATATTAGTTTCTCTCTTTAACGCAAGAAAAAAAATCACAAAAGTGTGATTATGTACATAGTTTTTAATCTCCAGAATTAACATAGTCCCCCTTTTAGTATATTTCTATATAAGAAAGATGTAGAAAATGTAGAGCTAGAACTCTAGAGATTAAGGCCTAACTTAAGGTCTGTATAGCCATTTCTGACTTCTTTACAGTCACCTTTGAAAATCTATGGGACAGTGTCTCCAGAGTCATGGACAGAGATCTGCCATCCTCATCTTCTCTGCGATCAGTATGTGTGGCATGGTTCACAGTGAGAGCCATATTAGACTTAAGAGATTGTTGTTTTGTTTGGCTAGGCAGAGGATGAAATGATAACATTTCTATTTTACTAAGGATTCTTATGAATAGTTGCTTTATTTATCTACTTATTTATTTGCTTGTGTGTGTATGTAGAAAATATGTGTGTGTTCATGGTGCTTGCGTGGGTGCCTATGGGCGAGCAGAGTTGGACATGAGGTATTCTGTCACTCTCTACCTTACTATCTTGCTGCAAGACACTGAACCTGAAGCCAGGCTGGTGGCCAGCAAGCCCAATGATCCTCTTGTCCCACCCTTGACAATGCTGGGCTTTTGGCCAGACCATTTTGTGCTTTGGCAATGACTACTAATGTGCCCTCCCTCCCCCAGCCATTCCCTAGCCTCACTCTGCTTACTTTGAGGTTGTGCTCAGCACATTCTAATTAGGGACCTTTCAGCAATTATATAATATAAAAGGTAATGAAGGCTACAACAAACAAGAGTAGTAAGTTCAGGATGCTGCAGAAGCTGGCTGGAAGTATGGCAGGTGCCCTCAGGACTGCTTTGCCCATTCTGTGTGTGCTACCAAGTTCAGTGTGAAGCTCTCATAAACGGTATTGTTGGAGCCAGCTAGCTGAAATTGCATGTGCAACTTTTATATATGCACATATATGGGAACTGGTCCTTTATTATTAAAACAGTTAAGTTTTCATCTTCTCTAACTTGACAGGTAATACTGTATGTGTTTACTATGTACAGAATCATGTATGGAAGGTTTGGTACATTGTGGAATGGTAAAAAGCAGCCTTCCCTTGGATATCTCTGTCGTTGTTTTGTGGCAAAGCTCTTCACATCCTTTCTCTGCAGTTTGCAATGGGGAAGGGGTCACTCATGACAGCCAGCTGCTGTGCAGTAGGTCTCCTGATCTATTCCTACCTAACTGTAGTTATGTATCCTCTAACAACCTCTCCCCTCAGTTCCCCCCTCCTAAGCCATTTTTAAGCAATAAAATATATGTATTAATTTATGTATAGTTCATTTGCAAGATTGAGCATGTAGGGAATCCTTTTGCTTTTACCATTTTTACTTTACAGTAAATTTGTCTTAATTTTTCCTGTAAGTAGTACTTTTTATAAATATTATAAATTGGCTTTCTGTAACTTTTTATATGATCTAAAGGTTATTAAATTTTGGTTTATTTAGTTTCAAGTCAAAAGGACTCCTAAAGCCATTCCTATTTATTTTCTAGTTTTGCTGCATTTCTGATTAGAAAAACATATGAAATTTTAAAGCACTGTTATGACATACTATATTTATATGTATATATATATATATAATACATATATAAACACTTAAGTTATTTTTACTGTGCTTAAGAATAATGTGTATGCTCTTCCTGTAAAGTATATAGTCATTATTTATGGACATATTAACTATATTATGTTGATTATTGTTAGATTTTATCTTCTTTTGCTCCTGGAATAAAGCTTAACATTTCCAGTGAATACTGTCAGCTTACCTATTTATTCTACAATTGTCAGTCTCATAGACATGCATTTGAATCTCCACAGTAGTCCACATACAGGCATGTGTCATTTTTCTTTGCTTTTCATTTACCAATACATAGTATTATCTTTTCACAAGTTTTTCTGAATCTCCATGTATTTTTTGATCTTGAATTTTTATTTAGTGAGTGAGTAAGTAAGTGTGCGTGCGTGCGTGCGTGCGTGCGTGCGTGCGTGTGTGTGTGTGTGTGTGTGTGTGTGTGTGTGTGTGTGTGTGTGTGTGAGGGGGAGCGGGGGAGTAGAGTTCTCTCTTTCTGCTGTGGTTCTGGGACTACACTCTTCATCGGTTTGCAAGTGCCTTTCCCTGAATATCACTGACATTTACTTAGTTTTATGAAACGCTGCAGATGCTACTCTAGGTTTTTGTTTCAGACTTACATTACTTATTTTCATTTTGCTTTTGCGTGTTTATCTTTCGTAGACAACATAGCATTGTATTTGTTCTCTGGGGGAGTTTGAACAACAGTCTGTTAATTGGATAATTTAAGCTCTTTCTGTATATGGCAGTTGCCTTTGCTAGAAAATTTTTCTTCATTTTATTTCAGATTTGTTTCCTTGTGCTGTTTCAGGGGCCACAAAACCTCCCTTCTAGCTCCATAAATTCACCAGCCTGCCTTTCTTTTCGGACAGCTTTTGCTTCATCACATTCCCATCATCCCTTTGCCCTGCTCTCACCAGCTCCTGCGCTCAGTGGCCTTAGGCACAGTCGCCTCCCTTTTTAGTATTTACTGTTTTAGATAAAAATTGAATGAGGTAACTCAGAAACAGAAAGACAGGAATAGTATACACTTACTTATAAGCAGATATTAGCTGTATAATATAGGATAGCCACACTAAAATCTACAGACCTAAAGAAGCTAAACACTAAGGAGGACTGTTGTATTTGCGCATTAATATTTACTATTGATATAGTTTTAATAGTGCTGCGGTTAATCCTAAACAGCTGTATAACCAAATCACCACAGAGACTGGGATTTATTTAATTAACCTAGATCACAATGCTGGGCAATAGTTATCCCATCCTAAACCTCTAAGCTTGCATAGTTTCCTACTATTCAGATTTTGCCCATTATACTTGCTTTTAGTCATATCTTAGGTCCAGTCCATCTTTCCGTTTTGTTCCAAGACTTCTCCTCCAGCCTCTGCTCTCCCAGCTTCTGCTCCTCTTCCCCTCCTCTGCCTCCTACTCCTTCCTGTCCTCTGGCTCCTCCCCTCTCCGGCCTACTCCTTCCTCTCCGTTGCTCAACATTGTGGCTGGTTGATTCATTTTGGCATCTTTACACAAAGTTGAGACAGGTGATGCTTAGAATAAACATCACAGTGCAATGTTTAGACTGAAACCAGAGAGTGGGGGAGAGAAATCAGCATTTGAATGAGCAAGGGTAAGGTGTATACATTCCAAAAGAACATTATACCAACAGACGATCCTAGGGATCATGCTTAAATCTCATTCAGAATGGCAAACAGGATAGACACCAGAAGGAGTGGAAGAGAGGAAACAGGACTGGAAACAGGGTCCTCTGAAAGGCTCCACCCAATGGGATCGAAAAGGATGCTGAGACTCACAGCCAAACTTCGGGCAGAGCACAGGGAGTCTTATGGAAGAAGGGGGTGGACAAGAATAGAAGGACATAGATGGGACAGGAGCCCCCACAAGGATACCAATAAAGCTAAAAATGTGGGCCCAGGGGCCCTGGACCGTGCATGGAGAGGGCCTAGACCCTCTGTTCAGATGTAGCCAACTGGCAGCTCAGTCTCCATGTGGGTTCCCGCATTAGGGGAGCAGGGGCTGCCTCTGTTATGAACTTGATTGCCTGCTCTTTGATCACTTGCCCCTGGTAATAGGGCCTTACCAGGCCACAGAGGAAGAGGATCCAGCAGTCCTGCTGAGACTTGATAAGCTATGGGCAGATGGCACAGGAGGAGAGCTCCCCCTTTCTGTGGTTAGGGGAAAGGGATAGGGGGAAGAAGGAGGGAGGGTGGGGTTGGGAGGAGTTGAGGGAGAGGTCTTCAATAGAGATATATAATGAATAAATTATAAAAAAATTAAAATAAATCACTGGGAAGTTTGGTGACTGTCTTTTATCCGTGAGCCTTTTCACAGTTATGAAGTGAAGGTGGCTGTGTCTTATCTTTTGGAGGGAGGTACACGTGACTGCGTGCATGACTATGCTGGTGGTCAGTCAGAAGGCACCTTTTATCCCAGTCCCTCCCGTGTCTGCTACCTTCCAACAGTCCAGAATTTAGGCTCAGCCTTTTGTTTGTACTCCTACGTAGTGGACAGAAGTTAGTATGAGTTCCTTGTAGACAGCAAGGTGGGTGCTGGGAAGCCTATTTTACCAGGAATAGTATCATGAGCAGAAAGCGTCCAGGGTAAAAGCCTTGGGCATTGATGAGTGGGCAGTGGTAGACATTGGGAGAGAGCTTTGCGAGCTGTCACTTGCTGCTGGCAGAGCAAGAGGCACAGCTGTGAGGTTGGAGCAACATAACTTTCTTTAACAAGAACCCCAATTGGGAACAATGGACTTTTTCATACAGTGAAAACTATTTTTAGATATCGTCAAGATAAAAATGCAAAACTATAATGTTTGGCTTAGTATAATGATTCCTGACTTTATTTCTTTGCAGGCTCATATTGGCAACTTATTAACATCAAAATTCTTCAGTTACAAGGATTTTGATACTTTACTATACACTTGTGCAGCAGAGTTTGACTTTATGGAAAAGGAGGTAGGATGTAATTTCCAGTTTTCTTTCCTTGGCTTTGGCCCTTTCATTTTTCATAAAGGGGACCCTGCTGTTGCAGAGTCCACAGTGCACTGTTATCTAGGAGAAGAATGTCTAGCAGCTTAATGAAACCTCTTCCCATTTGTATATTTATTTATGACCTTTTCCGTGTTGGTAATTTGGAAATAATGCATTCAGATTACCCACAGTGCTTGGGGAAGTGAATGCAGGCATTTCCAATTGCCTCTTTTCAGGGACAGCATTGCTGTCCAGTCAGGTTCTCAGGCTGTTTTCCTTCTATTTATTATGTGGATATTTGAATGATCTCACTGCATTTAAATATCATGAGCACAAGTTTTTTTCATACTAACATTTCTCTTTTGCAAACTTGATTCAGATATTTGATGTTTACAGGAAAACTAGAGAGGGGGTAGTGGATTGTGGGGCAGAATCCTACAATGTAAATTAATGGTCTCGAACAAACACATCTTATTCTTTGTGTTATAGACTACTAGTAGTCTACTACAAACAGATATTCTGAAGACAGAATGAGTTTCACACAGTAAAGTACATTGGTGTCTTAGGTAAAACATTATTTTCATGAGCTCATTTGTTTCAACAAGCATGTTTTTATTATCCTTGGAAGCACCATCCATATTGCATTACTTTATTTCTGTTTATACCTGATACATTTTTCTTTAAGGCCATATGTGTAGGAATGTACACATCTGGCCACTACTTTATCACTGTTTTCATTGCCCCTGCAATACCACTGTAATAATTCTTTGTCCTGAGTGCCAGACCAGCAGCCTCCAGTGTGGACTCATCTATTCTTAGTCAAATATACCTTGATAATTCCAGTTACATGTTGGTCTAAATTTATCCTGTTTGTGATATTAATACATAATAGCTGATAAAAGCTGTACAAATGGTAATAGGAAAAATCAAAAAAGAGTACCTTGTAAAACACCAGTTTATAGGAAATCAGGACTTCTTTAAGAAAGTGGTAAAGAAAATAGAAGGTAAACATGAGCAGAGAACTGAAATGGTGTAGGAGGGGCTGGAGAGATTACAGAACATTATACATGCTATCAAGAGTGCTCATTGGCTCAGTCTAATGAAAGAAGTTGTATATTGAGGCATGGCCTGACTTCATTCATGGTAAGCAGAATGCCAGGCTGTTTGCAGTATGCCATACCTGTCTTTATGTGCATCCGAATTCAGGGTCTGTGCTGAGGCAGGTGAGTGTCTATCTGTTGAGGAAGTGCATGCCTTTTATAGTATCATATAATAGAGAAAAAGACAAACGTTGAACACTGTTCCCTAACACAGTTCCAAACTGACCTGGAAAGATGCTTAAAATCTGCAATGGAGTAAACAAAGGAGATGCTGCTCTTGTTAACATACAAAGGTCTGAGAGCAGCATCCCGACAGTGCCTAGAGTGGGAGATAGAGTGTCCCCTGAGAGGGACACGGGTCTGTGTTATTAGATACATTTCTATAAATTTATCTGTTGATAGAATGTTAAAATTAGTTTTGTTACCTTCATAAGCACTGGTCATTATTCAGCATGTATTTGTGTGTAAGAGAAAGAAATACAATGGGAAAGAATGTACAAGGCAGCTTATTCCGTGTAAATGAATATTGCTTTCTTGGGAGAAACAGTAAGAGAGACCTTCAGTTACACCCTCAGTGTGTGAAGAGAAGACTCTCCAGTCACCTTTTACAGGAATTTTGGGGACTGTATTTTTAGTGTTTTTAGCCGAGCACTGGTGAAATGCGTTTCTATGGAAACGTGCCTTAATTTCAGTGATGGAGTCAGTGCATAGGTTGGACTTTTGGTTGATGAATGTTTGTATGCATATTCTCTACTTATGCCTTAAGAAATTCACTTGTTTCCTCATTTGAAAAGAAGTTTCGTTTGGCTAAAAATATTTCCCTCTAATGCATACCTCTTAATTTTAGACTCCAGTGAGATACACGAAGACACTGCTGCTTCCTGTTGTTCTCATCATCTTCACTGCAATTGTTAGAAAGGTGCGCTTGTCACTGAAGAGCTTTTTATAATTAAATACATTCCTGTTTCTGTAGAGTAGTTGCAGATACTTGGCTATACAATAATCTGATGGTTTTGTCCTGATTTGTTGAAATAGTCTGTATTTTCTTAGTGGTGGCCTTTGATGAATACTTAGAAAATTTAAAGAGTTTCTGCTTTCTGCTAGCCTAAAATGAATGCAGGAAAGAATGGTTTATGTTCTGATCATGTATTTTTTCAAGACATGTCTAGAGGCCATAATTGACCCAGATAAAAGTTGTCCATTAACTGGCTTTTAATACTGTGATATTTCTAAAAATATGTACTATTTTAACCATTTTTACATGGTATATAAGCAGTTTTCATTGCTCCTGAATGGGGTTTATTATTAATCAAAAAGAATTTTGAAACATCAGTATATTGGTGAACTAGATAACTTGTTTAGGCTCCAAATGTACTTTGATAATGAAATTTTAAGGCCTGCTATAAACTAGGCCTGAGAAATATCAGTCTTCTATGAAGAAAAGGAGCTGTGAAACTCTTTTTGGAGTAGCTTGTAAAGTCTGTAACTGTGTGAAACTTAAAGATGAGATTAACCTGCACTCTAAGAAGACATGACAAAGCCCAGCAATCCATTGATTTCTAGGGATCTGTGTTAATGTACCATATTTATCTGAGGGGCATTCTATACTGTAATTACTGTTCACATTGTATTTGCACTGTGCTTCCTACTTCTCCAGACTATTTCCCATGGCATATTTTGATGTGTTACTCAGCCACTGACCCATGGGCTAGGCAGATACTGCCTTGGAAGATTGGAAGTTGTTCATAGCTCCCTTTGTACCCACTGTCACACTAGTCTCAGGCTTAGCATCCTCCCCTATCCTAGACACCTGGTGATGCTCTGTTTAGCACACCCTTAGCATGCTTCAGCTCCTGTCAGTTTGTGCAATTTCACCATGTGCAGGGCTCTGTGCCTGCTTTTCACTTTGCACTGCGATTCATATGTAATAACCCTCAAAAATGACTAGATACTGAACACCAGGAACCTATTCAAAGACTAGAAGAGCACATGCCTTTAATCTTCATATGTGGAAGGCAGAGGCAGGGGGATGCCTGTAGGTTTGGAGCTATCCTAGTCTATATACTGAGTTCTAGGCCAGCTAGTGCTGCACAGTGGGATGCGACTGTGCTCAATAAAACAAAACAGAAGACTGCAGCTTTGGCGGCAAGGTGTGGTGGAATATAGATACTCAGATGAATTAAGCTCCACTGTTTAGTTTAAAAAAGAAAAGATTCAAATAGAAGGTGGATAATTATTTTCAAATATTTAAAAGCCTACCATTTGGGAAATATGACTACATTCCTTCTGGTGCTTTAGATATCCAGTCAGTGGTACATTCTGGAGATAGAACTTTTGACCAGAAATGCATAGATGAGTCGGGAAAGTGTTAGAGCCTGAGGCAGCAGCCTAGTAGCTCTTCCAGGGGATAAGGCTAAGGTGTGTGCAAGATGCTGGAGAGATCTTCGTGCTGGAGAAAGGATTTTAAAAGCTTGGTGTCTCCAAGCCACTTGGGCAGTTCTGTGTGCACGATTAAGAGAGGCAGCTGCTGCCACCCCCATGTGGGGAGGGAGCAGGAGTGAGCGTTAGGACCAGCAGAGCTGCTTAATGGTTGTCCCCCTCAGGGAGTCATCTCATGCTCTGAGCCTTTTGCTCATGTCCTAAACGGGGTATTGGAATTTTCCTGACAGGATTGCTGAATATTAGACACAGTCAAGGACTTTGCTAGTACAAGATAATATTGAAATGACTAGTTTCTGAGTGGCCTCTCCATATTTCTCATATTTATATTAAGAGGTTTTTTTTTCATTTTTATAACATCTTTTCTAAAGTCTTTAACATCTATTTTCAGATTATTAGCGACATGTGGGGTGTCATAGCTAAACAACAGCCACATATAAGGTAAATATACCCTCAATTTCCTTACTCCCATTTATTGAATATTTACTGTAGTGCATACTTGTATGCTTGCATGTTGTACACTTAGCACTTCATAAGTGATGCTTTCAATTGTCACCATTCCCCTCCCTCTGGAGGATACTGGACTCTGCATTCATTCATCAGATCTCATCCAGAGAAGTCTGACCACGCCCTCCTCGTACCCTCTTCCCTAGAGAGACACAGCTTTTGCCAGAAAATCAATTATTCTCCTGGGGGGGGGGGCATTAGATTACCATATTTGAAAATAAACAGATAAATATAAAACTGGATCCGTTCTTCATTTTTTTACTCAACTTCCCTAGGAAGCAAAATTAAGCCATAGGTAACCAAATGTACCTAGAAATTGACAAAGAGAATGTACTTGTAATTAAAGAAATGGAAGGTCTTTCTGAAAGATGTAAAACTTACATGCTGGGAAAGTTGATGACATCAAACACAAGTACTTCCATTTGATTTTTAAAAATGCTAGAAGCATTATTAAAAGGAAAAGGACAGTTAGAGCAAATATTTGTGGTATGTGACTCAGGACTGATGACAGCCAGAGAAAAGTAATTCAGATGTCTTCAGACACCAGGAAATGAATGAAAGACAGAAAAGGGAACTGACAGAAAAGTGAGTTTGTGCTTTTCCTCTCCACCATGCCCATGCCCTAAGGGCCTTCTGTGCACCTTAATAATGGTAAGCTGTCCCTGTCTCTGGGGTTTGTACTAGTTGAACCCTTTGTCCGTAATTTGTTTCCTTCATTCCCTTTCAGCCTGACTCTTAGCATTGCCAGTAGAAAAGAGTAGTAATTGAAAGGCCTACAGTTGTGTGTTGAAGGCAGTTTGAGTAAAACTAAGGCCTTTCTATTTACCAGATTAGTAAGACTAGGTAATATCCAGGGCTTGCACAGCTTGAAGAAATGGGAGACAGTTGGCTATGGCTGGAAACCACACAGTGGGCTTGCCCTTCCAGCCAGCATTCCCCCACTGCAGATACACCCTGTGGAGGTGTTCATGCAAATGGAGATGGTGGTCAAAGGATACTGAGCATGGTATTGTGTGTAATATAGAAAGTTAACATGGTCAAAGTATGTATTAGTACAGTATAAAATTATTGTCCTGATATAAAGTGGAATGTTTATCATCTTTATAAGAGTAGTTTGAGCCTACATCATTGGATTTTTTTGAAAGCCAGATAATACATATATTTGGTAACTATACTTTTAAGTTTTATGTTTGTTTGCATTGTCTTATATAACTTGAATATCCCCCACCCTTACACTATTTCCTGACCATCAAAGCTCTGCTAACACAATGGGAAAAAATCTTGTATAGTAATCATTTAGAAACAGTTCGCTGTAACTGTGCCTTGATTGTCCTTACATTGATAGGCAGGAAAAGGGAAATGATTCTGGTATATGGTGCCAAAGTTTCTCTTTATTTGAGGTAGCACTTTGTTTCATTTTGGAAAAGGTTGGAGAAGCAGCTTCAAAGTTAGAACCATAGTAAGCAACTCTGGAAAAGCAAAGTAAAACTTTTCATAGAAAAAAAAAACAGAAGTGCCTCTTCAAGAACAGCTTAACTACAAAGCGAATTTCAGAAAAGCAGAGTTTGATGGGATTTTTGGTTGAGTGGCATCAGAGCTCTCTTGTGGAAAGGGAATGGCATGTTGACATTTCATTGTTCATAAGAAGAATAAAATAGCAGGGAGGAGAAAGAAGTACATCTATCTTAAGTTGGATGTGATCGCTATTACCTGCTGTGTTCATGGACCTGGAGGTAAATGAGAGTAGTCATGGCCTCATGGAGAAGCTCCATCAGCTTTGAGACGGTCCTGGATGTAGACTTTGCTGACAGGAGTGCTGGGAATGACCTTCCTTGTTATCCATGGGGATGACAAATGATTGCATCATGTTAAAACTGCAGGTGCTCAGGAAATGGAGGCTGAGTTTTGCTTGGAATGAATGAAGAAGGGACAGCCAACCTTCTTCATACTTGGCTTGTGTATTTGCTAACATCAACACATACACATTTTTTGAGACCAGATGCTCATTTATGTTCTACCAAGCTTGGGGAGGAGGACCACTTATACAGATGTTCATCTATGTCCAAGTCTTGGGAACAACTCTGAAGCTCTTAATGTTCTCTTTGTCAGATAGCTTCCAGATCCATCTTTCCTGTATAACACGTCCGTCTGACATCTTCAGTGGCTTATCTCAGAAGTCATAAGTGTTTATTCTGCTCTTAGGTGCACATTCTAATAGGTGCACATCCTAACCGAATGCAAATCTTGCCACTGTCATATTTAGAATGATATTCAGGCTTTGACTACCCTTACTCTAGCCTGTCGCCATTGTCTAATTGATCACAACCTCCTGCTGCTTCCTGACTGCCTTGCTGCCTCTGCCTCGGACCTTACCACCCAGATGCAAGCATTTCCAGCAGAAGTCAGAACACACCATATCTCTGTCCTCTTCAGTCCTTCAAATCACTTGACGTACATCACAGTACTCAGCCTGGTCTCCATGACCCAGTACCTTCTGACCCCTCACCTTCCATGAACCACTCCTCTCTTAGATTCTGCCTTCTCTCCTTTCCAAGCACACCATCTTCATGGCTGGCCAGCAGATCCTACCTACACTGGACCTTTCCATTCTGTGTGCTCTTTGGCCCCCTCTCAGAGCCCACTCAGATACCTCAGTGGAGATCATGAGCCTCTCTGCGCACTCATGTTCCTGCACCCTACACCATCTCCTGTTCTGTACAGCTCTGGTCACTGAGACAGTTGCTTATTTACCTTTTTTTCCTCTTTGACATATATATATATATATATATATATATATATATATATATATATAGAGAGAGAGAGAGAGAGAGAGAGAGAGAGAGAGAGAGATAGACTCTGAGAGGATAAGTGTGGTTATTTGTTCTTTCTCTATCTCTTGCATGTTCAGTATTCAGTGAACTTGAGTAAATGGATAGATAGATCCATACCCTGGGCTGTTGCAGGTTCCATTTTAGTGGGGAAGGGTAAGTGAAGGGGTACTCAAAACACAAATGTGAATCCTGTCTCCTCTGAGAAGGGCCATGGGATCGGTGTGACCACGGAGCGGACACTGGTGTGGGAGACAAAGTTGTCTAGTGGCTCTAGGGGTCATTCAGTCTGTGATCTGCTCACTGCAATCAGAAGAGGACGGGGGAGGAGGGCTCTGTCCAGAGTGAGGAGTGGGAGCGTTAGAGGAGGAAGAGTGAAGCTGAGGGGTTGAGAGTGTGCACTGATTGCAGGGGGAATTCATTTTATACTCTGGAACAAGGGAAGAGATGGCCGGCTGGTCCTTTCTGTAACTGTTCTTCCTACTTCTGTAGGAATGGGGGAGGGGGGGCAGGGAAAGATGAGAGCAGGATTTGTCAGTCTGTAAGCCCCTATCCAGCAAAAAAAAAAAAAAAAAAAAAAAAAAAAAGCATTCAAGCAAAGCTGAGGGAGGATGTTGTACCCATTTGAGTTTGACACCTGGTGCTGAGGGGACTGTATGTGCAGTTTCTGTGGCCATCTCTACTGCGGTGGTGGTACAGAGAGGGGAGGAAGCAGGCACAGCGGCTCTGAAGGCTTCCAAGTTCTTCATACCATGCCCTAAGTGACCTGCTATGCACACCACAGTATTATTGCATTGTAATTACATACCTGGTCAGATGCTCGGTTCCCTTTTAAAAATGAACTAGCTTAAAGGGTTGTACACTAGTATTGGAATAAAAGTTTTAGTTGTTTTGACTTACACATATATGTCTTGAAGGAATAGTAAATATGTTATAAACACTCATATTTCTAGATAAAAGAGCAAGTATATGATGTGAATGCCTCAGTGACCAGTAATTTGTTTGTTTGTTTGTTTCAGAAAACACCAATTTGATCATGGAGAGGTAAATATTTAACATTACTAAGACTTTACTTAATATAGAGAGACTTTGGTTTTTAGTCCTAGTGTCTAGGATTATTAGCATTTGTCATTATTTTATCTTCAAATTTCTTTGCTATGTATTTTTTGTGGGAATGTTCAAGCTGATTGGCTGGCTCATTTGCTGAAGAGATAAACACTTTTGGTTAGTGAGTGAGTCCTTACAGTAATAGCGGTTAGTTTCTGGAGCCCAGTGAGGCAGGTATGGAAGGCGTCCTGGTTTGGTGGAATGCCACATTTTTCTTCACCCACCTTGTTCAGCTTTAGAGGTATGACTGGCTGCTGTTCCTACCCTCCAGAGGCCAGTTGGCTCCACATAACACAGGGAGGAACACTGTGCTTTTGAGGAAGCAGTCTTCTTTCCCCTGACAACTTCAGTTCCTTGGTCTAATGGCAAAACCACAACAACAAAAGTTCTCTCTGCCCACAGATTAGGGCAGTTCTCAGTTCTCATCAAAGTGCAAAGAATAAGTATCACTAGAGTTATCAGCCACAAATGGATATCTATATGATCCCTTCTGCTATCAAGCCGGGGCCCATCTTGGAAGATGGGAAGAGAGACGTATAGGAGTCGGGGGTCAGGGTCCAGAGCGACTTCTGGATACTGGGTTGCTATACTCATGAGCTCACAGCAGTTGTGATTGCCTGCACAAGACCTGTAAATGATCGAGCCAGTCCATATTGTAGCCTGGATGAAATGGTGCTTATGAGCCTCTGTCCCTAACTGAGGAGCTTTTGACCATTGATGGTTCCTAGGTGAGAGAGAATCAGTTTTCTCTAAAGATATGCCCCCAATAGGTCTAACACATTTCAGTGGATAATCTCAAACCCATGAGAATGTCGGGGAGGGAGGGATGGAGTCATGGAGAGAGGGAAGGAGAGGGAGGAGTAAGGATGTGTGTATGTATGAACAGCACAAATTGGAGTCTGAGCTATTTTTTAAGGAGGACACAAAGTTAAGGTGTAGAGTTTGGGGATATGGATATTAGAGAAGTTAGGGAAGATGTGGGGAATGATTGTGTTCAAAAATGTCTTGTTTGAATTCTCAAAGTATTAATAAAAATATTACATAGAATAATTTAAGAAATCCTTTTTGCATGTCCAGATTAACAATATATTCTTAATTTTACAAATGGTGGAAATGAATACTTTTCTTTACCCCTTTCAGTTGGTGTACCATGCTCTGCAGCTGTTAGCATACACAGCCCTTGGTGTTCTGATCATGAGACTGAAGCTCTTCCTGACACCACACATGTGTGTTATGGCATCTCTGATCTGCTCCAGACAGGTAACTTGGTGTGATAGCAAGTTCTAGCTCCGCCTTAGCTTCCACGGGGTCCTAAAGTAGTGCTGGCCAACGGAGTTCTGTAGTTCTTTTCCTCTGAAGCTCTTCTCTTTGGTTCTGTTGTATACAGCTTCCTAAAGCATAGTGGTCCAGGCTGATCACTGTCTGCTTTTCTACCTTGTAAAATTATCCTGGCCAACAGCAAATGCCAAATCAATGCAGACTGGGTTTATCAGTAGTCACTACAGCTGCTGATAGAAAGTACAATTCAATTGTAGAAAAGTATATTTATATCACATAATTGCATTATTATTATTATTATTACTATTGTTATTGTTATTATTGATTTTTAGTTTTGGAGTTTTTAAAATGTATTTAATTATTCATTCACTTTAATCCTGATCGTAGACCCCATCATCTCCTTTCAGTCTCCCTCTTTGCACACTCCTCCCCCAATTTTCCCCTTTCCTTCTCCTCAGCGAAGAGGAAGGTCCCCCATGGGTAGCAACCCACTGGCCTATTAAGTTGCTATAGGACTAGTCGCATCCTCTCTCATACTAAGGCCAGACATGTCTGCCATATCTGGGCGGGATCCGAAGAGAGGCAAGATAGTCAGAGAGGGCCCCTGCTCCAGGTATTGAGGGACCCACATGAAGACCAAGCTGAGCACCTGCTATGTATGTATGGGTCCTAGAACCAGTCTGTGCATGTTCTTTGGTTGTGGTTCAGTCTCTGTGAGCCCCCATGGACCCAGGTTAGTTGATTCTGTAGGTCTTTTTGTGGAGTCCTTGACTCCTCTGCCTCCCTCATGTTTCTCCCAGCTCTTCCATAAGACTTCTAGAGCTTTGGTAAATGTTTGACTGTGGGTCTCTGTATCTGCTTCCATCAGCTGCTGGGTGAAGCCTCTTAGAGGAGTTGTGCCAGGCTCCTGTCTACTAACACAGTAACATTATAGTATCAGGGATTGGTTCTCTCCCATTGGATGGGTCTCAAGCAAGGCCATTCTTTGGTTGGCCATTCCCTCAGTATTCGTTCTATCTTTGTCCCTGCACGTCTTGTAGGCAGGACAAATTTTGGGTTGAAGGTTGGTGTCCTTATCCCTTCACTGAAAGTTCTGCCTGGCTATAGAAGGTAGCATTTCAGGCTCCATATCTCCAGCTTATAGGAGTCTTACCTAGGACTACCCGTAGACTTCCTGGGGCCTCCCTATCCCAGGTGTCTAGGAAGTCTCAAAGATGACCCCAGCCTTTGGTTTCCATTTTCTCACCTGGTCCTCTCTCCTCACTCTCCCTGCTCCTAATCCCCACTCCTGCTTCCCTCCCCATCCTCCCTCCTGCTCAGTTCCCTCCCTCCAGCTACCTCTAATACCTATTTTTGAGAAATGTTTCTCTGTGTACCTCTGGCTCTTCTGGAACTTGCTCTGTAGACCAGGCTAGCCTTGAACTCAGAGTTATCTGCTTGCTTCTGCCTCCTTAGTGCTGGGATTAAAGGCATGCACCACCACCACATGGCTTCATAATTTCTAAAAATGGATTTCAAGTTAGTTTTCAAATTATATTGTCTTGTTCAGAATCACATTTTACCGTTTTTCATTGTGTAGGTATGTCACTGCTTCACTCTTTATCGTTTAATCATCCTTGACGATTTACTCTTATTTCTCATGTAATTATATTCAGAAATTTTTGCTCCTCTGTAGTATTGCTGTTTCATCCGTCAGTAAGCAAATGAGTGGAAACAGCACCCCTATTAGTAACAAGCAAAGCACCAGCTCTGAATTGTGGGGTGGAAAAGTCAAAATGTGTGTCTGTTCTCCAGAAGTCAGGCAGGGGACACCCAAAGAAAGGACAGTGGGATGCTCTGTAATTAAGGGTGGACTGCTCTGTGTGGAACGGGACTTCTCTCACAGGGTATGAACAGCGTTCATTCTCGACCTTTAGGCTGGGTTGGGACAGGAAAGAGAGCTGGTGGCAAGTCCTCTGTCTTGACTCACATCCCACTGATGGGCCAGGCAACAGCCTCTGCACCATGTTCCAAACTCAGAAGGACTCTGCCCTGGGCTAAGTTTGTTCCTGCTGTGGTGCCGGAGGTCAAACCCAGGCTCCCAGGCAGGTGCTCTCCTAGTGAGCAGTGTCCCCAGCCTATTCTGAAGCCACATGTTTTATAACTGGGGCTCTCATTTTTCTTTTGGGCTGAGCCTGTAACTCAAGCCTGTGAGCTGGCTCTTCTCACCATGCTTCTGAAGCAGTGTCCCTCTTGGGTGGAGTAGATTTGGTACTGAAGATCATTTGCTGAAGGATTGTTTGTTGGGCCCGCAAGGTGGCTCCGTGGGTAAAGGTGTCTGATGGCAAGCACAGTGACCGGAGTCCATTCCTGGACTTCACAGAAGGTGGAAGGGGGAGCTGACTCCACGGTTGTCTCAGCTCTTAACAGCTCCCACGGTTATAATCTACAATTACAGTTTAAACAGTGCGTCCATCGCAGTGCAGCCAAGGTTGGGCTCTTCCTCAGGATGGTTTTCCTACTGGTACACACTGCTCTGTGCTGATAGTCACCAGGATTTTTACTTGGATTTCAGCTGTTTGGATGGCTCTTTGGCAAAGTGCATCCTGGTGCTGTTGTTTTTGCTGTATTAGCAGCAATGTCTATTCAAGGTTCGGCAAACCTCCAAACCCAGTGGAACATTGTAGGGGAGTTCAGCAACTTACCACAAGAAGAGCTCATCGAGTGGATCCGATACAGCACGAAACCAGGTAAAAGTAACAAGGAGGCCCTGCTGCTGTTGTCTAGTTGGCAGTCTTTTTCCACCACAAGTTTATGTGTCACCGCAGAGTCCTACCTCAAGTGTTTTCAAGGCGCTCCCACCACTGGCCACATGGCTGAAGGAGGGAATGCTGCACACACCTTAGCGATTTATTATTGTGCTGTTTTCTTTTCTAAGGTTTTTTTTTTTTTTTCATTTATTTTACAGATATGGGTGCTCTGTCTGCATGTACACCTGCAGGCCATACGAGGGCATCAGATCCTAGTAGAGACGGTTGTGAGCCACCATGTGGTTGCTAGGAATTGAACTCAGGACCTCTTAACCCACTGAGCCTTTCTCCAGCTCAGCTATTTCCATATAAATTTAAATTTATAAAAGCTTTCCAGTGTTGTAAGTGCTACATTTAACATGATTTTGTCATGTTTCCTTCCTTAATGGAATTTTCATCCCATGCCCTCTTACTGGTGAATCGTACCCTTTATTCCACATGTCCCCATGGAAACTTGCTGTCCCAGTATGAAGTGGTTGTTGCTGTGAAACTTTGTCACTTGGATACTGCTCTCCAAGATATTAGAAAAGGAAAGGGAAAAAAAGGGGTGGGGGAAGGTGATAAGCACTCTTCAGCACTGATGACTCCCCAAGCCTAGCTGCAGACCTTCACTTAGCCAGCCATCTGGCTTCATTCTGCTGCTGCTGCCCTTGAATCTTTAGCTTGTAGTGTTCCTGGGCTTCACCCAGTTCTGTTACTTGTGAAGGAACTGAGCAGCTCTGATGGAAGCCCCTGGTGGTGCTTGTCCAGCATGTTCCTGAGACCATGTTATTGCTTCCAGATGCAGTCTTTGCAGGCGCCATGCCCACCATGGCAAGTGTGAAACTCTCAGCTCTGCGGCCTGTGGTGAACCACCCACATTATGAAGATGCAGGCCTGAGGTTAGTGCACGGGTGCATCATAGGGAGGACAGGTGTTCACACAGACAGACTTTGAGTGAGGAACCCAGCAGAAGAGGAGTGGTTGAAGATCAGCAGGATTATTTCAGAGTTGTTCATGGCAAAGGAGATGCTGAAACTAGGCCGCTGGGCTAGAAACAAGATCATTGAGGCTCCGTGATGCAGGAGAGCTGTTATCTTTGGTACTGTTTCCTGTTGGGCAGACAAAAAGAAACCCAATCAGTTGTCCAAGGTATCTAGGCCTCCACAGTGCCATCGTCCACAACTATCCAACACTGATCAGTGTAAGGTTTTTAGTAAAACCATTTCCTGACAGCTTTTCTCTTCAAATCTTAAGAGTCAGATGGAAGAGATTCTTGAAGTGGGATTTCGGCTCTGCTTTTGCAGTATTGTTTGCTGTAATGAGCTTAGATATTTTGTGTGGTCGGGTAAGACTTACTTGTTTTTCCCATAAATGATGCCTTGTATTCTCTTAGAAGAGGTGATAGATTTAATATAGATGCACTTCCCAGAGCAGATAAAGCTATTCATTTCCCAAATGATCAGATGAATACTATTAGTATACTCTTTGGCATGACAACAGGGTGTATATTTTATAAATAAAAAGCTTTTTCATTAAAAAAAAATCAGCTTCAGTGAACTAATTTCGAAAGCAATTTTGTACAGTAAGTTTTTCCTAAGTCAAGAAGGCAAGCGGAGTTGTGTGGGCTGAGCAGTGCCTCTTGCAGCGGAGCTTGCTCGCACCCGTTTGCACACAGGGTCGCTGGACAGTTAGGAACACAAGCAAGAGAGCAAAGGGAAATGTGGGTTTGCATTAGAGCCAAGCGCCTGTGCCCTGAACCCTGGTGTTTTGTCACCCTGGCCCTGTGCAAACTCCCCCGAGGTGTTTCCGCCTCCTCTCTTCTCTGGAGTGTGCTTAGTTTCACCCCGTGCATGCCTCCATAAAACACTGATTGTATCTTTTTTTAATCCTGAATTTTTTTTTTGCCTACTTATTTTTTTTTTTGAAGAGCCAGAACAAAAATAGTATACTCGATGTATAGCCGAAAAGCAGCTGAAGAAGTGAAGAAGGAGTTGATGAAGTTAAAAGTGAATTATTACATTCTAGAAGAGTCATGGTGTATAAGAAGATCCAAGTGAGTATTTCATACAGTTGATATTTTATAATCATAAGAGTAAAATGTTAATTTAGACTCATGGTAAGAGTTCTATTCATAGTACATAATATGGTATATGTAAAATAAAACATTTCCAGAAGTATGGGTGACTACCCTGTACATTCTTCATTGTGTAAATATACTTCTTAATAGTGGTATGCATGTGTATATTACCTTAGAGTGATTATATTGGAATTGATAATCTCCCAAATTGTTTTTATTTGCTGTTGATGTCTTTTAAACACTTTAGTGAGAACTGATTGTATCTTCCTTCAGAAGACTTCACACTCTGAAGCCAAGTAGTGAGATAGTCTTGCTGTGCTGCAATAGTTCAGCTGAGTCCAGGACTCCACTGTCCAGCCTGAGTGTGCACCGGACATGTGTCCTGGGGCTGGATGTGCTTCCTTGACAGCATCACCTCAAGTGAAACTCTCCTCTCTTGCTCTTCTATATCTTGAGTGTAGAAATAATTAGCTTTACCTACATTCTCCTAAGTTTATAGTTTGAGAGGTTTATGTTTCCATGAAGAAGTCACTGATCAGAGTATAGCTACAAATTCAGAAAGATCTCAAAATTCAATATAACTTCTGAAGTGGGCATGAAATAATGCTTTCCCAGGGGCTGGGCATATACCTGGCATCCTAGCACTCAACATGCTGAGGGGAGGATTGTACATTTGAGGTACATGTGGAATTTGACAACAGCCTGGAGTGCATAGCAAGATTCTGGCTCAAAACCAAAATGAACAAACAGAAACAGAGACCAGCAATGCTGTACACAAATGATGAGAAAGCAGATGATGGTGGTCTGCCATTGCAGGACTAAATAGGGGGCACGGGGCCTGAACATCTCACCCAGAGTGGAGGGCACTGTGAGGAACGCTGCTGTTTGAAGTCAGAACTCTTACTGCAGTTTTTTCCTCAACCGAAGCCCTCAAGAGAATGCTCCGTCTGTGGCTCAGTTATCCTTGTCTTCTGTTTACTTCAGTGATGTTACAGGCCATTAAAAGAAATTGTTCATCTGAATTTTATGAATGGCGTAGCATCTACATAGCTTTGTCTATGAGACCTAAGATACTTACTGGCTATGGAGAGCCCTTCCTATGAGTAGGTTCCAGGTAACTTGAATTTCATCATTTATAGAAAATGTTATTGCTATTACAGTGCAGAACATGTCTTAAATGCTTACAGTCAGTGTTAAGGAGATGTTTTAGCAGTTAAGCGAACTGGCTACTCCTACAGAGAACTTGGGGTTCCCTTCCCAGCACCCATGAGGTGGCTCACAACTGTCTGTAACTCCAGTTCCAGGAGATCCAATGCCCTCCTCTGGCCTCGTCAGGCACTAGGCACTCGTGTGATGCACATACACTTTGCAGGCAAAACAAACTTGAAATGCTTGTAGCATGTGGATATAATGCAATCCATGTACTCACTAATTATCTTTCTTCTGCACATTGTACAGAATCCGAGTGTGATGAGGACTTGTAAGAAGGCAGTGCTGGGGAACATGTGGGACAGCTCAGCGCCCTAACAGCCCATTGCTAAATTAGGGTCATTTTATCTACTTGGGCTTCCTCTTTTAAGAAATGTGGAGGCCACTGGAACAGGGAAATCATTGGCATAACCTTTCCCCCAGTTGATGAATATCGACCCAAGATTCCTCCTAGTTTTCTAGGCCGTTGGATGACATTTTTGAATATATGCAACTTGCCGCCACTTTGTATCTATCAAGACTTCTCTTGATAAAGCGGTTTACACAGTTCTGGTGGTGCCATCATCTCATATGCAGAGAATTGGTTTTATGTGCATGGTTAAGGACATAGAGGAAATGGAAGATATAAGAAAGTGGTTCTCAACCTGTGAGTTGCAGCCACTTTGGGGGGTCAAAAACCTTCTCACAGGAGTCACCTAAGACTATCGGAAAACAGATGTTTACATTACCATTCATAACAGTAGCAAAATTCCAGTTAAGAAGTAGCAATGAAAATATGTTTCTTGTTGGGAGTTACCATAACATGAAAAATTATATTTAAAGAGTCACAGCATCAGGAAGGTTGAAAACCACTTATATAAGGTAATAAATGTTGCCTTTAACAGATCAGCACTGTTTAACTGGCTTTAGCTCACTCTGGACACTCAGATTGCAGCAGGGAGGGAACACATCTTCCCATCTGGACGTGGACTCACTTGCCCTGGTTGTGTTGGTTTCAGCAGGAATGGGAGGGGGACGCCAAGAGGTGGCTCTGTCCTGTCTGCTTCCCATTCCTGTTTTTTGTGGGAGTCCAGGAGGACTGAAGACATACCCCCAGGAAACCTTGGTCAGGTCCACTGTCAGTCAGAAGCTGTGCTTCATTTGTATTCTGAGAGGGAAATTAGTTAGGGTTTCTATTGCTGTGATGAAAACACTGTGACCAAAAAGCAAGTTGGTTTATTCACATTGCTGTTCATCACCAAAGGAAGTCAGGACAGGAGCTCAAACAGGGCAGGAACTTAGAGGCAGGAACTGATGCAGAGGCCATGGAAGGTTATTGTTTCTCATGTCTTGCTCAGCTTGCTTTCTTATAGAACATAGGACCATCAGCCCAGGAATGGCAACACCCACAGTGGGCTACCCATACACACACACTTGTTCACTAGTTGAGAAAATGCTTTACAGCTGGATCTCATGGAGGCATTTCCTCAACTGAGTCTTCTTCCTCTCTGGTGACTCTAGTTTGTGTCAAGTTGACACAAAACAGCCAGTACAGAAGCCAAAGGAGAATGTAGATGGACATGGAGGAGGGGATACATTCTTATGCTATGTTTATGTGTACCAGGAGAACTGAGTTTCTTGGCAGGTGTTTCATCCAGTATTGGAATTTTCTCTTATTCTTTCTGCCTTCGGTCTCCATCAGGTATGTTGCCAGAGATACCTGCAGCTTACTGCAAATACAGTAAAATAAAAGTATGTCAGAACAGTGGAAAAAAATGGAACTTGGGAGAGGAAAAGAAAGAAATCATAGTGCTGAGAACTTGTGTGTCTCTGTGTGTGTGAGAGACAGAGAAAGATCTTATAAGGGCATAATGGTATGGCTTGATCATTCCTCAGCTATATCACCCTGTGAACAAAAACTAAAATATACCCATTTTTAAATTGGTAATTGTAGATAAGTTTTTATAACCTTTTTTATTTTCTTTTTTGTTTGTTTGTTTTTGTTTTTGTTTTGTTTTGTTTTTCTTTTTTTATATTTATTTTTATCTCAATCACAGGTTAGGTACTTTGAATCCCAGGTGTAGCCCCCTCCCTCAGTCCCTCCTACCCTCCCACTCCCTCCCTCATCTCCCTCCTCCCCACCCCCTCCAAGTCCACCAACAGGGGAGGACCTCCTTCCCTTCCATCCAACCCCAGCTTATCCTGATTCCTCAGGGCTGGCTGCAATGTCCTTTTTTATTTTCAAAGAAAGTTTTTCTTAATTCTAGTCATAGTTCGAATAACGTTGAAATACTTATATTGAGAGGGAAATAATTCAGGCTCCCACTGATGCTTCCCCCAATACCACCTTGGGTTTTTTTGTTTTTGTTTTTGTTTTGTTTTGTTTGTAGAGGGTGTTTCTCAGTTGTCCTGGTCCTGAACTGGCCTTAACTGAAGCTTCTGATTCAATCTTTTGTGCATCCAGGATTGTGGACAAGTACCACAGTCACCGATGATATTGAAAGATGGGCCTGGCTGCCTGGGAAGACTTACACAATGCCAGTAATGGGTGTCTCAGTGGCAGGCAGGGCTCACAAGCCAGCTCTTTGCCCCTTCACTTTGCTTTAGCATGAATTCTTGGCTGTCACATTTTCTACCACCCAAGTGTAGTAACAGTTCAGCCTTGACATGCACGAGAACGTTAAGGGTGGACACCAGATGCCCAGCCTCATTGTAGTTCTTCAGCTCTGTGGCATCAAGTGTTAATGAGGCTGTTCAGAAAGTGCGCTGTAACCCCTGAGGACATCACTGGTAAGCTCTCTGGCTGTTCATCTGATGGAGGCAAAGTGAAAAATTGTGTCTCAGACACAATAAACATTTAAGTTACTAAAGGGAGACCGACATCGAAGTGTAGTGGTTTTGCTTCATGGCAGCAAAGTGGGAAATAACCGAAGTGTACATCCGTGAGAGAATCCTTCAGTAATGCATAGACCAGAGCTGACAGCTATGAAGAGGGGCAAACCACTGCTGTGGACATCTTCCCACTTTACACAAGTGGAAACCAGCTGCGGGAAGTAACTAACTTTAAGAGCACATTGTTAACTAGCGTCAGAGGCAGAGCTTACCAGAGTGCCTCAGCTGTCTCGCGCAGTCCCTGAGCGCATGTGTTCTGTGTGTTTGCGCTGACACTCCCTGTTGCTGTGCTCCCCTGGTGCTGAGGAGGAGCGGTGGCAGCTCGCAAAAATAAAGTAACTATTTTGATACTTAAGATAATGATAATGATAATAAATTAATGTAAATAGGGAGGCTGAAATGAGATGAGAAGAGTAGACAGTGTGTCTGCAGTTGGACAATGCCCATTGATTTTTAACATGTGCATTTACTTCTCTAGGCCTGGGTGCAGTATGCCTGAAATCTGGGATGTGGAAGATCCGGCCAATGCTGGGAAAACACCCCTGTGTAACATCTTGGTGAAGGATTCTAAGCCTCACTTTACCACAGTGTTCCAGAACAGCGTTTACAAAGTCCTAGAAGTTATCAAAGAGTGACTGCTGGGTGCACCCGCCTACAGAGACCGTGTCAGTAACGGCTTTACTGCTTTGCCACTCAGTCCTGTATCATTTTAACTCAGATGCAAAACCTTTAAAATAATCTGTTAAAGTAACTGTTTTCAAATGGAAAACATTTTATTTGGTCAGTTTGTCCTTCTGATTGTAAAAATGACTTACACCAGGTCAGTTAGTTACTGTTTCAGTGCACCTGTTAAAATTTGCTATGCAAATGAGTATATGCTTGTACTTCATTTAAATATTTGTGTTACAGTGAACAAAGCCATCTGTGTAGAAATACATCATGGGTCATGACAAAGATGATATGAAAATATATTCACTTCTGAACCCGTTAGGACCTGTTTTTCAGCACACAGCCTATCACCACCCTTGCTTCCGCTCTGTGAACATTTCAGTGATCCTGTAGCTCCCAATCTTGTCAAGCCATCTCAGCAGTTAGTCCAGGTGTAGTTGGCACATGGATCACCTGTTCATCTCACTTCCTGGTGCTCTTTTTGTTCTGTCTTGCTCTTGTGAATCACGTATTTCCTGCCTGTTGTCACCCAGTCCTGGGTATGGTGGGGAGGACCAGCTCCTTTAGTTCCCAGCCATGTGCCATTGTGTCTCTTCTCATACAACCTTTTTTTTTTCACATAAATGCTATCTTGTCTTTATTAGCAACTGCTTATTCTTGGTTAAAAAATTAGTAATTGTGTATTTTTCTCTTTTTAGTATTAAATATATATATTTTAATAGCTTTAATCCATTTACAAATTTTTATGATTAATTACAGTTTTAAGGAAAACTATTTTGGACAACCCCAAAAATGATCCATCAAGAGCATTCATATATATATATATGAGAGAGAGGCATAGTTTATGGTAGACTGTAGTATATGGTAATTTTTCTTTTACTATTAAGATAAAATAAAACAAATAACTTCTCTCAAAATATAAATGAAAAATTATAAATGAATAGAGTTTTTATATTTTGCTTTCAAAATTGCCTGTCTTTAATGAGACAAAGCCTTAAGCCTTATTTATAATTTTGCCTCAAAAAAAATTCAGTATAAGGAATGAGCATGTTCAGTTTACCCCATTTTTTTCCTTGCCTTTTTTTTTGAAAAATTTCCAAATATGCTTCGAATTTCTTATACAACTTTTGTTTCTTAGAAGTTAATTTGTGTGAAATGAGATTCTCCAAAACCATGGATCTTCATTGTTGTAAGAAATGGTTTTTAGGTTTTAAATTCTAAGCAAACTGTGACCATGGCTGACTACACATTTAATTATACAGTCTTCTCTTTATTAACCACAGGCAGATTAACCTCAGTGTGGATTGTCCTTGAGACCTGAGTCCTCAGGGATGGTTTCTGATGCCCACTCCTGGCAGCCATGGAAGAGCTGTTCTCTTTCTGCCTTCTTCCCAGAGCCCAAGGACAAGGTTGGGGAAGCATAGCTTGCTCCTATTGGTCACCTGCAAAGACAGCACATGCAACTGAGGAGTATGGCTTCAGTGAGGAGCCAGCCTCACCGGCCAGGGCCTCCCTCCCTGGAGCTGCCTGGGGACTGTCACTCCCAGTGCTAGGGACTGCTATTTCTCAGTGTTGCACACTGTGACCAAGCTTCCTCATCTGATGCTTAGTTTTATTTCATAAGCTTTTACCAACTCACAGAATAGGGAAGCAGCTGGAGATGGTGGCTTAGGAGTACTTGAGTGATGGTACAGTAATGCAAGGAAATGGAAAGAGGGCCCTTGAGGTTGGAGAGAAAGAGAGAGGGCCTGAGTGTGAGGGGGCATGCATGCCCTGCCTCATCTGCAGCCATTCTGCATCCCAGTATAGCAGGTGGATACAGCAATTAGGATGTTTTTATCACCTTTTTAAAAGTTACTTTCTAGCCTTACCCTCTAACAATTCCCTTCATAATAAGTTCGATTGTAATGGTTAGATATTCTGTACAGAGAAGCAAAACATTAAAATACTATTAGCCAGTTCACATGCTGGGAAACATTAAAAGTAGCCTAAAGTAGTTTTTTGCAGAAACCTTTTGTAACAGTATTTCATAATGTACCTCCACCAGCAAGCTCTGCTTGTATTTTAGGCAAGTCAGCTTGGAACTGAGGCCTTGGGGTCCACTACACACTTAGCCTCCAGCATGTCTAGGAGCAGCTGGTGCTCTGCGGTCTAAATATTTTTATGGTGACATGGAGTGGTAATAAATTCTGTGTAGCTGACAATGCAGTATTAAAGCTCAGTATTTTGCATATTTTTAGCATTTACAAATATGTTTTCTTTAGTGTGAGGAAAGGAAGGAAGGACAGGAGACAATTGAAAGAGTTATTATTGTAACATTAAAAAAATAAGTTGGGTAATACTTCCATAAAAAGATAAGCCTCTAAAATGCCTGGCAGAAAATGTGCGCAGTGAGAGTAATAAAAGGCTGTGTCCGAAATAAAATGATACTGCATAGGAGTATTGTATTTTTATGAATTTTATGCTCCTTGTTTACATGTACTATATATGTTAAATAAAAAATACATGAAAACTGTACCAGGTGTTTTATGTTTTTTTTCCACCGTCCATTTTCCTTTGTACCCCGGCTGTAAACATCTATGCACATTTTCATTTGAAGTCTGATGGCCATCAGCTGGTTTGCATCATTTTACAGTCCTCCCAGAAAGAGGAAGGATAATAACCATGGGGCCTGTTGCTGATGATAGGTGCTAGAATTGCCCAAAATTTTATTAGCTTTGTGGTCAAAGCCACACATGTTACTTTGTCTTTTTCAGCAAGGGACATATGTATTGGTATAATTACAGAGTTGCTGACAGCTTTTCCCCCATACATTACACCACAGACAACTTGGTATAAAGGATTCCTCAAATCATAGTCTATGTATTTGTTCGCTATTGTTTATGCTGCTTGGAGTGAAGGCAGTTTAGCAGTGTTTTCACCAACATGGAACAGACTGACTTGCTTGCTTGGTGGGAAGGCAGTTTAGCTGTGTGAGTCAGTTCACACATAGAACTGACTTTCTTTGGTGGGGGGGGAGGGGGTGTTTGACACAAGATTTCTTTGTGTGTAGCTCTGGCACTAACTCTGCAGACCAGACTGGCCTTGAACTCACAGTTTGCCTGCCTCTGCCTGATAGAATTAAGGGTGTGTGCCACCACCACCCAGTTTAGAACTGACTTTATAACATGATTCTGTCGTCTTTGGAGAATGATGTTCTGATAATGATAATTCTACAGCTGAAGTACAGTCATCAGAAGTACCCAGAAAGTATGGAAATTGACCCTTCCATAGAAGCTTCTTACTTGGCTGATCTAAAACGAGGACCCCAGGATTTACATTTTTATTAGTATATAGTAGTTCTAAATGATGGTCTTCATTATGACATTTTTGTACATGAATATGTTTGGGTCACTTTCACCTCTCCGTTTTCTTCTGTCCTTTCCCACTTTCATTGACCCCCTTCCCATTTCCAATGTGTCCTCTTCTACTTTTATGCCGTGTGTGTGTGTCCCTGCAGATTTATTTAGGGTTGTTACAGGTTCATAGATGCATGAGTGTGGGATTGATCACTGGAGCAGAGATAGTTTACTAGTGACTAAAGACTAAACCCTCTCTGTCAGCCTGTTAACTGCCTATAGATCTTCAGGGATAGATGGAACCTCATGAGCCCCTTTCCCTAGCAATTGTTAATGGCCTGTATGTAGTCAGGGAGAAGTGAGCCCTGAGCTGTCCCTCCCCACTTCATGACAAACTGTTGATGGGCCCAGTCTTGTATGGGTTTTATCAGTGATTACAGCTGCTGAGAATGGAAGATGGCAGCGGCCTTGCTAGGCCCTGAAGATGGTTCCACATTGTACCCCTCCCTCTAGCTTAAGTTCTTTGTGCCTTATCCTGTTTCCTATGTCCTGAACATTGGAGGAGGAAGTATAGATGTCTCCCCTATTCCTGTGCCTAACTATATGGTCTTCGTGTAAACCTGTAAAATCATTTTCAGCACAAAAAGCACAAGGCTACTTTTGACCTTCATACTGTTTGTGAATTGGTCTTTACAGTATTGCATCAGGTGAGTGTATTTTCATAAACTAAGGAGGAAAGTCTTAGAAATTTAACTTTCGAATTTCCTCCCATGAGTTCCAAATAAGGCAGCTGAGAACTTTCTCTCTTCCTTCTTTCCTTCCTTCCTTCCTTCTTTCCTTCCTTCCTTCTCTTTTATTCCTCTCCTCTTTTCCTCTTTCTATTGGGAAGAACTTTAGATGACAGTACTGGCTTGACTTTCAAGGCAATATTTTAACTCAATTATCTTTAGCCACAAACTAATATGCACAACTGAGGGTGTCTCTGCAGGTGTCTTACAGGGAACGGAGCCACACAGAGAGATAAGAGTGAAAACCTGGTGCAGATTGACTTTGTCAACCTGGATCAGGCTTTGGAGGTCTAATAAAAGGTGTTTTATCGCCAATATACTTAAGGGGGGAGGGGGGTTCCTGGTGCAATACAGTCTCTGTTACACAAGTAATTACATGGAAACTCAACATAGTCTAGTGTCATTTTCCCAAGATGGGCTCCAGAAGTACACTGTACTAGCCTAAGGGCCTGGCCTGGTCTCAGTCAGACAACATAGGAGTCGTTTGGACTATCTGCTCATGGCTGTGGAAGCCTGCGGGAGCTTCTGACTCTAAGAGTCATTGAAGACTACCCACCTCCTCCGGTCCTGTCTGTAGAAGCTTGATATGGCCTGGACCACCAGGTAACGGAGATCAGATCACCAGGCAGTGAATTATTTCCAATTCCCCGCTTTCTGGATGGAATAACAGGTTTTTGTCTTTCCATTTGGAAAGACAATCCTGTGTGCTTAACATCCCTGGTTTTTCTGTAGATCTATGGGCACTGGAACCTCCATGCTATGCCCCAAACACAATGTTGTTAAATGACTCAAATAAATGTGGCAATGGTACCTGGTATTTTGTTTTGATATTTTATTTGCTGTTTTAAATACAATATGTCATTTTATCAATTTTTATGGCACATAGTTATGTTTTCCTTTTGTGGTATGCAAATTTAATAC
Organism: Pachyuromys duprasi; assembly: GCA_028658305.1. Taxonomy (NCBI): domain Eukaryota; kingdom Metazoa; phylum Chordata; class Mammalia; order Rodentia; family Muridae; genus Pachyuromys; species Pachyuromys duprasi. The sequence goes on along the minus strand of CM053747.1, from coordinate 18,185,003 downwards.
TTGGGGGAGAATTTAATTTAGTAAAATTAAGCTCATTTAGTTGTTACGCTGATTATTCCAATAGCTTTAATCCTTATCAAGCTATTTTTAATAAGAAATGAGCATTTTAAGAAGATGCAGTATCATGCCTGGGAACACTCTTTGGGTCCTTGGGTAATGTTTTACTGATGATGTCCTATGTGGTCTGGCCCCTGATGATCTTCACTCTTCCATTCCTTATTGACAGCCTCCCTCTGGTCCAGAAAAGCCATCTTCCTGGGTGCAGTTTGGATTAAGCTCCACCTCCTTACATTACTGATGATTTGGGCTTTTCCTAGTAGATTCCTTCTTAACAAATTCTCAAATTTTGAAGTACTATAGTATCCTAGAAAGGTACATATTGGGGTTTAGAATTGTTTTAAATTCCCCAGGAGAGTCTAAAGTCTTTGTGTTTAATCTTTTGATTTGTTTTTCTAGAAAGCTGTACTATGGATCCCTAATTGCATTGGAACTTCCTATGTATGTGGATCAGGCTGAATGTGATATCTGTCTGCCTCTGTCTTCTAAGTGCTGGGATTTAAAGCATGGGCCATATATTAGGGTTCTCTAGAGTATCAAATTGTAGAATGAATATATATATATTTATATATTCATTTATAAACATTTACATAATATAGATATATATGTATTATAATGTTTTATAGGCTGTGGTCCAGCTAATCCAAAAATGTCTAGCTATAAACAGAAAGTCCAAGAATCAAGTAGTTACCCAGTCTATGAAGCTACATGTCTCAGCTGGTCCTCAGTGTACTTCCTTTATTGGCTCCAACTCCAATAAAGGAAGAGGTTTGCTAGCATGATGAGAACAAGCAAGCAAAGAGAGAAGCTTCCTTGTTTTATGACCTTATATAATATGTAGACTTCCAGCGCAAGGTATGAACCAATTAGATCTCAATTAAAGGTGTGTCTTCCTACTGCAAAGATCCAGATTAAAAGCACATCTTCCCACTTCAAATTAATCAGAAATTCTTTACAAATGTGCCCTCCATTTTTGGGTTTTAGTTAATTCCAGATGTAGTCAAATTGGCAACCAAGAATAGCCATCGTAGGCCACAATGCCTAGCATGTGCTAACATTTTAGAACATTCTTTCTCTACTTCACTTCTGAGGTCTCTGCCCAGTCAAAATAAGAATATCTCTCAAGTACATTATTTTATTAACAGCAATTAATGGAGTTGGGCATTTAGCTCAGTAAATTACCTGATGAACAAACATGAGGACCATAATTGGATACAACCAAGTTTAAAAAACAAAACAAAACAAAACACTGGGCATTATGGGAAGGCAGGGACAGGAGGATGCCTGGGGCTTGATACCCAGTTTAGACAAATAAAAATTTCTCAATTAAATATCTGTCTCTAAAAATAACGCGAAGAACAATTTAGGAAGATACCTGACCTTTACCCCAGAACTCTACATGTGTCTGTAAACGTGCATACAAGCATGAACATGTACATGCATGCACCAAGTGATTATTAATTCTTTCAGTATTTCTACTCATCATGGAACTCAATTGTTCTGGTTTACTAATGAAAGAATCCATGTACAATTGCATCTTTTTGCACATGACAATGCTTGAGGAAGGTGGGACAGTTTAAATTTTACTCATTTGTAAGCCCTGACTAGTGTGCCACCTAGAAATTCAAGGAAAAAAGTACTTTAAAAGTTACTTTGCCCATTCAATATGCATGAAAAATCAACTTCTTTCTCTTTGCATATTTTTCTTAGAATGTTTTTTTTTAATCACTGTCTACTTCAAGATGCAGCTCAAGTGTCACTTCATCCATGAAGCCTCTCCTGACTGCCTGTTTTGGCCAAGTGAACTGACCCCTATCCATTGTCTCATAGCCCTGAGCTATGTTTACTCACTCACATGACTTTTCCTATACTATATTGCATCTTCACAGAAGGAACCTGTGTCTTATTCCATTGTGAGTTCACATGCCTCCTAGCAATGATTCTGGCAAGTCATGCAGCTTAATAATATTTTTAATCAATTACACTTTCTATTTACAATATGGTAAATTCTAGGGGGTATGAGAATTATTTTTTAAACTAAAACAAATGGAGATCTATATAGTCTAGGTATGAAGAATAATGAGACATAGCACATCTTTAGACAAGTTAATATCATAGGAGAAAAAATGTTTTTTGACCAATCACTAGGCAGAAATAATTCAGTAGTTTAAACCAACTTGGCACCCTGGAAAGCAAGGTAGCCAAAGCAAGTTTGTCAACCGTAGGTCCATGAACCTGGTTAGGGCATATGTCTCAAGGACTGCAGTGTCCAGCCGAGGGTACAATGTGTTTATGACTCAAGAGCAGGAAACTTGGTAATGTGGCTAGAATCAGAGAAGAGTCATTTCTCAAAGGATGAGAAGAGATTGGGGTTAGTTATTGCTTGAGACGGTTAGGCAAAAAGACAGTAACCATACAACAGTTCCCACTTTTTAATAGTAACTAAATTGGGATCCTGAATCCGTCCTGTATGGACTGTGAGATTAACCGTATGTCTTAAACTAGCAGAGTTTTCTGTCTAGATAGTAATTATAAATTGAAGAGGTAGACAAGTCCACAGTCACAGCAAGGGCTTTTAACATAACTCTTAGAAGTTCATATGATATGGTTTAAAGACAAGTAAAGAAATATATGATGTGAGCAATAAGCAATCTTGACTCAGAAGTGATACCTAAAACGCAAACACCTGAAAAATAGAGAATGTGCACTTTATTATGTGAGATAATACCCAAGAACTGACAAGAGAATATGCCTTCGGGAAAACAACATTTCTGGGCCTATTTTGTTCAAGTCAAACATCTAGAACTATCCCTGGCCACACAAGTGCTCAGTACTTGTTGAACGAGGGAACTGGGCATACAAAGGACCAAACATCAATTCTCAAGGGCAAAATTGAGGACTGAAAGAAGAATCTATGATAAAAATAGAACAAGTACATGCAGAAAGCCAAAAAAAAAAAAAAAAAAAAGAACCTGATGATTTAAAATGTCTGTGTCAAGAATATAGATAAATAATTGCAAAATAGTCCCTCCTAGTCAAAGCTGAAGGAAATGAACACAAATTGACATAATAGAAAACAGAAAAGATTTACAAACTCAAAGTTGTTCTTTTTAACAATGATCGTAAGAAATGGAGGAAGTTAAAAGGCAAAAAATGGCAATTTATGAAATTTGCAGAGAGATGAAATGTGCAAAAGCAACTTGCACAGTAAACTTGGATAGGTGAAATGGTTGCATTCTGTGAGAAATACAATTTCCAGAACTGAACCAAGAGGAAATAGAAATTGTAAGTCAGTCACAACAAAGAAATTGAGTAAGCTTTTCCTCAGAAGAAAAAGTCTTCCCCCAAAGAATATATCCAGTCTTATATGCCTTTCTGCTAAAGCTTTCAGAACAATGATATACTGGCTACTTTAATGTCAACTTGGCAAAAAGCAAAATTATTTGGGGAAAAAGACTCTCGCTTGAGAAAATACCCTCAACAGATCCTCCCGTAGGTAAGCCTGTGATGTTTTGGGGTTCTTGTTTTGTTTTGTTTTTGTTGATGATTAATGTGGGATGGCTCGGGTCACCGTGGACAATGCTAGGCCCTGGGCAGGTGTTCCTGGATGCTTTAAGGAGACAGACTGAGCAAGCTATGAGAAGCAAGCCAGTAAGGATCATCCTTGGCCTCTGCATCAACTCCTGCCTCCAACTCCTGCCTGTTTGAGTACCTTCCTGACTTCCCTCAGTGGTGGACTGAGCTTGGAACTGTACTCTAAAATAAACCATTTTTCTCCCCAAGTTGCTTGGTAGTGGTGCTTTATCACAGCCATAAAAACCTTCAGACAAGTGATGGTGCAAGCTATTCAAAAAATAAAACAAAAATCAAAAACCGTTTGAAAAGCCTTAATTTTTAAAGCTTTTTATTTAGTTAGTATGCGTGTGTGTGAGTAGTGTATGTGCACATGCCATGTAAAGATAAGACAAATTTCAGGAAGTTTGTTTCCTCCTACAAAGTGGGTCCTTCTACACTCTGGTCATCTGGTTTGTTGGCAAATAACCTTACCAACTTAGCCATCTCCTCCATCCTGAAACTTAATCTTCTAGGTAACCATAGCATTAATAGCAGGTACAGGGCTAAAGAGATGGCTCAGAGGTTAGGAGAACTGGTAACTCTCCCAGAGGACCAAGCTTCAATTCCAAGCACCCACATGGTGGCTCACAAGGGTCTGTCGCTCCAGTTCTAGGTGACCCATAGCTCTCTTCTAGCATTTGTGTATCCTGTACACATGTTCACACATGCTACATCAACATACATGTGCGCAGGCAAAACACTCATACACATCAAATTAAAATAAATACCTCTAAGAGATAAAAGCAGAGTAGGGTCAGCACAGTGAAGGAAAACTGTGCTTTATTCAAGAATAAAGATTCAAATGAGGAGCCAGTGATCAATTTGAAATATAAATATATCAAGCTTGTTCAAAGTTGTCTATAATTTAATCAAATCCAAATAAGGTCTTATTGGATTTAACAGATGGCAAATGTTTTTAGGTATAATACAGTGAAGATAAGTTTGATGAACCTGAAATAAGGGCATGTTCTTACCAGACAACAAGGTTTACTGTATATCAGCTATTGAAGTGACAGGGGTAAACACAGCTTACTAGCAGCAGGAAACAGCTTGGGACCAAATGGTGCATTTAACAAAGGAAGCTGTGTGAATCCATAGTTAACTCCTCTTCTAATTGCATAGACAACAGATTAAGAGTTAGAAGGTTAAATAGGATACTATCTATCTCTTCAAGTAAGATTTTTCTCAAGTAAGGAGTCCCAAGTCCCCCACAACTCTATGTAAAAAAGGAATCAGCAAGTCACTGTGACTATGAACGAGCACAGGAGAGCTTTGCCACTGTAGGACATAGGACTACAACAGAGAATCAGGAAGAGTTATGGAAGCACACAGGACCCATTATAAAACCAAGGCCATGGGCATTTCAAAGAAAGCAAATTCAAATGACTCATAAACATTGCACCATGTAAACAATTCTTAATTGATGGCATGTGAAATAAAACTATATTGCTACCATTTTGTTGTTCATTTTACAAACATTTTCACAATATTCTTTCCTTCCTTCCAGCTCATCCCATATCCTCTCCCCCTCTCTGCCCACCTAAGTTGTAGTTATTTTCCTATCTGTTTCAAAGATGAAGGAAAAAAAAACAGGAGCAACAACATCAAAAACAAAAAACAAAACAACAGTCAGTAACAAAAAATGCAGACAAATAAACAAGGATTTGTTTTTTTTTTTAGTAGGGGTTGCTGACCTAGAGTGTGGTTGATATACCCAACTGAAAAGCTGAATGGAAAACTGCCACTGTGGAAGGTTCCTAAAATACATATATATGTGAAAGCTATTTAAATGAGTCACAATAAAACTGTGAAACAATGCCCCAACTAGAGACCTTATGACACGGAGTAAAAACTCCAGGGCCAGGAATGGATTGCATCTTGTTGGTTTGAGTCAGAACAGCTCCCACAAGCTTATGCATATGGGTGCTTAGTCACCAGTCGATGTATGGGAGGATTAGAAGGTATAGCCTTGTTGAAATAGATGTGACCTCATTGGAAGAGCTGTATCACTGTGAAAAGGCTTTGAGATTTCCAAAGCTGATGTCAGGCTCCTCCCCCTCCCCCCGCTTTCTTTCTCTCTCTGCTACCTGCTGCACCTCTGCTCAGAATGTCAGCTCTCAGCCACTACTCCAGTACCATGCCTGCCTGGCACGTCGCTCCCCATCAACATGGTCATGGACTTACCCTGTGAAACTTTAATTAAACCCCTAGTTAAATGCTTTTCTCTTATAGTTTGTCTTGGTTATGGTGTCTCCTCATAGCAATAGAATAGTCACAAAGACAGTAGCCTGCCAGAGACCGGCTCCAGCTGCAAAGGTTCAGGTCCTGAGATAGAGAAGGGGCATTGGTGCAAAGCAAAGACATTGACCATCTGTTGACTTTCAAGAAAGTGGCCCCTAATGGCTCAAGCTGTCTTTATTTATACAATTACAATCCTGTCACCTAAGCAGTGACATCATTGATATTTTATTTAAAGAAATCACAGCCCTAATAGTTTTCCTTACTCTTCCCTCCTCCAACTGGGTCAACCACACCACAATTTTATTATGCACCACAAAGCACTTTCATCGAGCCAAAAATAAATGTCTAGCCAGGCATGTCCTGTAGACGGGATCACATACTCGGCTGGCAGAAAATGCAGTTACACAGTTATGCAAGGTGAGAGTCAGAGCAACCATCGTATAGCACCCCTCTGCCATAATGTATTTTTAGTTGCAGACAGAGGTGTGCTCATTATACCAAGCAACCTTTCCTGATATGCACCTACCAATTCCTGATACCATCTTTCCAAGAACTGTTTTTAAATCTCTGCTGATCAGATACAGATACGACTTCCTCATTCTTAAGCCTCTGTTGATCAGTCACAGCTTCCTCAGGACAGCTATGCAAGCTGGGACCACTGCTCTCCACAACTGCCACAGTTTGACTCAGTGTGACTGTGACTATTTTTCTAGGGACATTGGTTACATGTCCCAAAATACCCAGGATTAATGGGCACATCTGGAAGATTGGTAGAAGCAGAGAGAGAAGAAAGTTGGACTCCTTGAAAGAGGATTGAGAAAAACATAGAATCAGCCACGGGGCTTTCAAGTTGGGTGGTCCCAGCCTTGCCCAAGACCAACAAAGTGAAACTGAATATTTCTATGAGTATAAACAGCATAGCAAAAGTGAGAAGAGATTGTAGCACACGTGATCTAGACAATAAGTGTGGAGGCCACCAAAATTCACCACAGGTCCTTGCCAAGTAGGAAGGGGTCTCCAAGGGCTTTGTTATAGTAAAGTCCCATCAGTGAAGCACTCATATGCTATTCCCCGCAGTTGCTGCATGGCCACTGCCAGGAACCAACCACTTTTTGACTGGATTTAAGGCTCATTTCAAGAGCTAGAACCTATGCCTAATACTTTTAACATGGCCAAGAATATGAGACTAGGTAGGTCAAGGGCATTGGACACAACTTGCTACTATTATTATGTTAAAAGAAAATAACAATACAATGGTTCCTGATGCTACATTAATATACCCACAGTGCAAAAAAACAGTCAACCCTCGTCACAGAAGCTTCTTTTAGAAGTAGACGATAATTGACAAAGAGATCCAGAACCAGACAATGTGTCAAGAGTGAGAGAACTTGGAGCACTCAACTCTAAATGGAATGTCTTTATCAAATTCCTCCCATCAAGGTTCAGGAATCTGTGTGAAAGAGGAAGAAGAAGCATTCTAAGAGCCATTGGTGGCGATTACATGATTCCAAGAAAACAGTGTCTTCCATATGCAAGAAGATTGTTATACACATTAGCTCACAGTGTGCACAAGACTTGCACAGGCTCCAACCATAAAAGACCTGCCATTAGAGCAGCATCAGTAATTCTCCAGAGATATAGTTAAAAGGAAAAAGTGTAATTGGCAGAATATATATATATGACTTGAATTCAGTTATAAAAATGTCAAGAACATGCAAAGTAAATTTGAGTGTGTGGTGCTTAGGGCCTTAACCATGACCAGTATGTTAAGCACTTTTAAAAAACTGATCCATATACTCCCAACTCTACATTTCTAAGGGATAAAAAATATGGTAGAACATGACAAAACGAAATTGAATGATATATACAAAGTCAGATTAGCAGCCATCTCTCAGAAGGTGGGCTGGAGAAAGTCATGAAAGGTCTTCAAGGTTAAAGATTATATTCTTTAAAATTCTTTAAAATTGAATAAGTTGAGAATGTGGATGCAATTTTGTCTGGCAGATGCTCTCTGACTTATAATGGCATTGTGCACTGGTAAATCTATCATTGCTTTGAAAATACCTTAACTTGAAAATGCGTTGAATTCACCTAATCTACTGAAAGTCACAGCAACACTGTAGAATGGCAGGTGTCATTTGTGTACTTGGTGATATATGACTGACTAAGGGCCCTGGTTTCCTGTGGCTGTCCAGTAACTTGAGGGGGAATTCTACTATTTATCACTAGCTTGGAATAAGATTAAATTCAAAATTCTTGTTTGATAGAGCTCTTGCTAGCATCCATGAGGCTCTAGCTTTGTCTCCAACTTAAAAAAAATCAGCATTCAAAGTACAGGTTCAAAGGCATATCATTTTGCACCTTTGCAAAGTTGAAAAGTCCCAAAGCACTTAAAGCACTGTAAGTCAGAAAGTGCATGTAGTTATATCTTACCCATATTTTACAATTATCTATTCAATACTGAGGAAAGCTAGAGGCTCTCAGATGCTAATCCAGATGAAAAGAACTATCCGTGATAGGTGTATCAGGAATTGAGAGTCAATCTTCAGTTTCTCCAGCAAACACAGAACACAAATAACTTTTTCTTGGTGCCTTGGTGACCCATCAGTTCAGCAGAAAGTGAAAAGCTAAAGGAAGAACACAAATGTGTTATTAGATCATCATCAGTGGCCATGTAGGATAATTAAGCCAGATATTATGACAAGGTCATATTTTCAGATAAAACTGAAACCAACCTGCCTTTCTCTAGAAGAAGTAATGAGGCTCTGAGAGAAGTTTTCATCCCAGCTTACACAAGAAATTAGTAGTGAAACTGAAATGAGAAGAGTGGTCCCTAGCTCCTAGCCTAAGACACTCTATTCACCATGATATGGGGAAAGAGCATTGACTTGAGAATTCAATGACTCTGCTGAAAGTTCAGGCTCCCTTCCTTGAAGTGTGAGTTGGCACAAGTCAGTTGGAGCCCCAAACCTCATTTTTTTTGGATGAACTATATAAAATGTTGCAGCAACTCTTAGGAAGGTCAAATTATTGTGTGAAAAAGTTCTTGTTTGAGTATCATAGATGATAGCTCGTTCTTTTACATCCAAATCACAAAAACTGGAGATGAGGATCCTGAAATGATATAACATTGTCAGCCTAACACATAGCAGGCTGGGAGACCCCACACTGGTGTGAAAGACAGAAGCTCTGGGTTTCTCTGGATGTGCTTGTGAATGATAGGGCACACTGGTCTTAGTGTCTTCTTGATGGCCCTTGCATTTAGTTTTATGTTCACACTGAATTTCTTTCCAGTTAGGTGAATGGACGATTACTTTGCAGATGTGAAAACAACCGTGGTGGTTCTTCATTTACTCCAGACCCACAAAGCTTTTCTTATCATTAAAACAACCCTGCAGGGACCAAAGAAATCAAGCTTAACCAATTTTCTAAGCTAGGAGGCTTTAGCATTCATAGTCTTTGAGCATTTCCTTTTTCTTTATCTTCCCCAGCCCCTTCTCAAGAATGGCTAGCTTTGTTGTTGAATATTCCAAACTCCCTGTACTTCTTGGGGTTATTTACAGTCACAGAACTTTTGGAATGAGTCTCTCTCTTTCTTTCTCTCTCTCCCTTAATGCACACATACATACATCATACAAACATACACTAAGAACTTTGAGCATTTCTTTAAGTGCTTCTTGGCCGTTCAATATTGCTTTGTTGAGAATTCTCTGTTCAGCTTTTTACCCCATTTTTTAATTGAATTATTTGGTTTCTTAGTGTTTAATTTTTTAAGTTCTTTATATATTTTGGATATTAGCCCTCTTTTGAATGTAGGGTTGGTAAAGATCTTTTCTCAATCTGTACGCTGCTCCTCAACTGAACAATGGATGAAGAAATTGTGGTACATTTACACAATGGAATACTACTCATAAATGAATGTTAACGATATAATACAGGAGAACTATACTACAATTCCTAGACTCAAAGAAGATTAGTAACAAGGAGGACCCAAGGGAGGATACGTAAATATCACTCAGAAGTGGAAATCGAGTAGAAAGCAGAAGTAGTTGAAAAAAAGGAGCAGGATTGAAGAGTGAGCATGAAGAGAAATGAGGGTGAAGATCAGAGGGAGAGAGGGCAGTAGGACAGAGGGCTTGCAGAAAGAAAAGAAACCATGGGTGGGAGCATCTCCAAGACAAGCTGGAGACCTATTACAGGTTAGGTTCCTGGGTAGATATGGGAGTGACTCTACCTGAGACTCTTAGTAGTAGACGGAGACTGAAGAGGCCACCCTCTAACTACACTGGATTCCTAGTGGAGGAAGGGGAACACCAAACCACTCACAAAAACTTTAACCAAAATTTATGCTGCTTACAAAATGTGCAGGTATAAAGGTAGAACAGAGTTTGAGGAAATTTGCACCCAATGCCTGACCTAGACTGAGACACACTCCATGGGAGAGAGCCAACCCCTGACAGTATTAACAATACTCTGCAGTGCTTGTAGACAGGAGACTAGCAGAGCTGTCCTCTGAGAGACTCCACTCAACAGCAGATTGAAACAGACGCTGAGACTCATAGCCAAACTTTGGGTCGAGCACAGGGAGTTCTGTGTAAGAATGGGGGAAAGAATAGACAGATGCAGAGGGGACATGAGCTCCCCAAGACCAACAGAGTCAACTAACCTGGGTTCAGGGAGGCTTATGGAGCACCAACCAAGGACCATGCATGAACTGGGTCTAGGCACCTTGCACATACGTAGATGATGGATAGCTTGGCCAACATATGGGACCCCTAGAAAGGGGAATGGAAGCTGTCTCTGACATGGACTCTATTGCCTGCTTTTCAATCACCCCCCCCTTTTATCTGAGGAGTAGCAGAGAGAGGATAGGGGCAAGCGGGAGGAAGGATGGGAACAGGAGGAGAGGAGGGAGAGACTATGCTTGGGATATAAAGTTAATTATTTTTTAAAAAGCTAAAAAAAAGATTTTATTTAAGGTCATTTTCTTGTGATCCAGCTTTGTTAGGATAACCTGGCTTTGCTGTAGTAAGAAAGCCATTTTGTCCTGACTCTTGTTGATTGTGCTCTTAAGCTGGCCTTTAGCCACCTGGTTGTCTCTGGTGTTGGCAGGCCTCTAGGAATCCAGGCAGAGTTGTAGGTCAGAGCACAGGTGGGCGGGTGTGGTTTCCGTGTGTTGGCAGTGCTTTAGGGGGACCAGTGGGCAGGGGATTGGGAGGGACAGCAGGTTTTACCTGGTGGTCACTGATGGCAGCAGGCCACTGGGAATGCAGTAGAGCTGTGGGCTGGTAGATGGATGCACAGGGGATTAGGCGGATCTCACAGATCATATTTCTGTGTTTTCGGAGAAACCAAACTTCCAAAGTCCTGACTAAAGAAGGGCTATGCCATAACCGCCTCTTCCAACATGGACATTTCTCACTTGTTGATTCCTTCTTCCCTTGTTCTCTGCCCTGCTGCTCTTGGATCTCTTTCTCATTCTTTCACCGGTTAACAAATCACAACAGAGCTGCTCATGGGCAAAGACTAAATTCCAGTTCATTGAGTGGAAGGATTTATTTCCTGTTTGTCTGATTTTCTGATTCTGGTTTTCTCCTCCTAGGAGGATTCACACTCACAGTCAAATGTGTCCTCCGGGGTGTTCTGTTTAATAGCGGTTTCCTGTCTGTAAGAGATAAATTCTCTGACCATTAAGCATAAGCAGCAGTCATTTAAAACAAATACTGTCTTGATACTTTCTCTTTCCTTAATCACAACTCCCAGAAGAAATGAGCAAGTTGGGGCTGGACAGGCCTCATTCCTAATCATTTTAATACCAAAAATCCCCCCAAGATTTTCTGTTTCGCATTTCCTCCCAAGTGCCTTGGCAACCTATCCAAAAATCATGTCTTGACATTTCTCTTTGCTTTTCATTCAGAATAGAAGTAATCCATTCAAACATATGGAAATTTAGGGTGGGGAAAAGATAGAGTAAGTAAATGAGTCCTCTGTCAAAACAGTCTGAGTTCCACACCTGCCCCTTTCACTCAGCCTTTTCTCAAAGTGGGTCTGGCAGGTGGAGTGGGGTGGGGCTCCGCAGAACAGCGTATGTCACTCCCAGCAGAGCCAGACTGCCTTTTGAACTGTGCAGGGAAATGACTGAGTGATGACAGAAAAATGGCTGCCAGCTCCAAGCAGACTTGCCACCTCTGAGACGCCACAGCATCATCTATTCAGAAGGTGTTTCCAGCGTGAGCCTGCTCTCCCTGCTGGGCCTGCACACCTGAAGCTTTGACTCCTGTCCACGTGCACAGGCTCACATCACTCCACAGAGCTCCAGAGGGCTGTCCTGGGGGATCCCACCAAGCAAACACAGTATCAGAGTGAAAAGCAAACATAGGCTGTGAGTCTGATTGGAAGGGTGATGTAGTTTGAATTTGGACTGTCTGAAAAACGTCACACACTAAGGACTTTGGCTCACAGCAGAGAGTTTACTGAAAGGCTGTAAAACTTGTAAGAGGTGGGACCAATTCTCCTTGAAGGGAATATTGGGAACTTATACCCCTGCCCTCTGCAGCTTTCCTGATTTTATGAGTAAGTAGCTTTGCTGTCATCTGCTCACGCTATGAAGAGTCAAAGGTCCTAATCAACAGGCTCTGAAACTGTGCCCGTACAGACTCCTCTATTTTAAAAACTGATTTATTTCAAGCATTTGTTATGGCAAGACGAAGCTGATGATCACAAAGAAGTAGGGAATTGATAAGGAAAATTACAGAATTCCAAGATTTCTGAGGGGAGTGTGCACAAAGAACACTGGGTTTCCTATTCCAGAAGTTTAAGATCAGTGTCTTCTCAGACTCCTGACTTCCCATTTGCTCTTGGGCAAATTACTTCTTTGATCTCATTTATTTTTCACTTAAGAAAGGACACTGAATGAGGTGAATAATGTTCAGATTGTGTTCCAAAGAGCTGATGAAAAGCTGGGACAAATAACATAGAAGTAATGACTTGCTCAGAAAATTTAACAGGCCAATATTCAGCATGAAGTTCTAGAACAAAGATGATTATGAACATTGCTACCAGCTCCAAAAGTCTTCTAATGAATCAGATCTATCAACATCTAGCATTCCTCCTGAACATGTGACCACACACTTCAAGAAGGGAGGGCAATGCTATGGAAGGTGTGAAGAGCGAGAAGGGTTCTAAATACGTAAATAAGTGTGGAGATGTTAAATTAGAAGGAAAGATGGGCAACAGGCAATACGATTGCTCTCGATTTGTATGGCGGTGTTTACTGAGGAACTGAAGATCATGGACAACAGATGAGGAAAGAAATTTGAAATGTAAGTACAAGAATGAAACCAAATACTTCCTTGTTACTTTCAGGGTTCCTCATTTTTTTTGTGCTTCCACTTCCCATTCTGTCAAAAAGGACCTCCTGTAGCAACTCCCTTTCCTACCGTGCCTTTGCTGATGATAGGGAAATGTCTTATATTGCCACTGTTTTGGAACAGTTTTTAGTGGGCACAGAACGTAGGCTTATGTTTTGTTTTGTTTTCCTTTCAGTATTTCCATGACTTTGTCAACTGTCTTTCTTTGTATCACTGTTTCTGAGGAGGACTCATCTTAGACCTTTTCTCTGTGAAGTCTCTGTACTGTCATCTACATGTTTCCAGACTTGTCTTTTAGTATAGGCTTTATACAACTTGATTTTAATGTGTCATGGTACAGATCACTTTGTTTTCTTGTGCTTGAGTTGTTCTGCTTTTGAACTTCTTTGACCAGACATTAATTCTTCAAACATGTTTTCAGCCTTGTTTCTGGGAGATGCCAGCTACAGACATTAGTATCCTGTGGCATGCAGATGCTCTTGTTATTTGGGAGGGGAGCTAGAGAGAGCAGTCCTTTTAGTTTCTGTTTTGTTTTTTTTATTTTTATTTTAAAAGGGTTGTCTTACTATGTCTTTTTTTTTTACTAATATCTTCCATTAAAATGCCATTGTACATGCCAGCTAATGTATTTTTTATATTAAAGCTACAGTTTTCATTCCCTAAAGCTACATTTAATAGCTTATATGTGTGCTTGCATGTACACGTATGTGTGTTTGCACATAGTATGTAGGCATGTGCCTGTGTGAGTACATACAGAGGCTAGGACATCAGGGTTTCTTCCTGTGTCACATGTCACCTTGTTTATTTCAGATGGCATCTGTCACTGTACTTGAAGGTCACTGGTTCTGCTAGACTGGCTAGCCAGCAAACCCTCAGGATCCACCTGTCTTGGCACCCCAATCCTGAGGTCATAGGTACAAGCTGCCAAGCCTGACTTTTTATATGAATGCTGGGGATTTGAACTCAGGTCCTCATGTTTGCAGAACAAAGAATTCTTACCCACTGAGCCATTTCCTCATGCCTGCATTTGAGACTATAAAAGTATCTATGTTTCTACTTACCTTGTGAACATGTTGGCATATAGTTTTAATGAAAACTTTCCTGTCTCCTGTTTGGCATACCATCTGTGCCCATGTCTGTCGGTGGATTATTCTTTTAATTATGAAACATGTGTCTGCTTTTTGCTCATCTAATAATCTTTGATTGGGTATCAGATATTGTGAATTTTACCTTTTGGTTCCTAATTATCATTATTTTTATATCCATAGCTATCTCTAAAATTGATTCTGGGATGCAGTTAAGCTAATTTGGAACATTTTAATTTAGGGGGTCTTGCTTTTCTGATTTGGTTTTAGATAGCTCTAGGATGGTACTCATGAGTACTCTCCATTCACAATCTGCCTAGTAGACACAGGCACTGGCCATGTCTCTTTGGACACTGCTTTCTAAGTTTACCAGATTCCCTCTTGCTTTCTCTAAATGTAAATCTAATTGTGTTCTGTTGAATATCTTAAACAAAGCCTCTTCAGATCACTGTCTCTGAAGCTCTGTCCCTTAAGGTATTCTGTCTCCCAAGCTCAATTTCTATTTATTTCCCAGACTCTCAGCTATATTTCCTCACTTCAAAGAGTTTATCAGACACTGTCTACGATTTCTCTCCATGCTGCAACATGTAAACTCTCTGAAGGTAACAATCTGAGGCAACTGAAGGGCTTACCTCATTATTTAGACATTTTAGGGATACTGCCCTTTGTTTCTAGTGACTAGAATTAGCCGGTAATTAGGAAATCTTTGTTTCATTTATTTGACTGCTCTTTTTGCTTATTTCTTTGGGAAGGTATATCCAATTCCTATTAGTATTTCTCAGGTGGAAGCAGAAGTCGTGAACCTAAGGTTATTGGAGAAAATGTATGTCAAACATGAGGAATTATTGTTTTTGTGTCACCAAAAATATTTTTACAGAAACGGTCAACTCAGGAATGCTTGAAAGGCTTCATACTTTAAGTGGACAGGTGGCATTAGCTATGGCTGGCTATTTATTAAAAACTCTTTCTGAAGCAAGGGACAGAAGAAATTACAACTTTCAGCAAAAAAAGATAATTTATTGGCTTAATGTTCTTTTCAGAAGTACAAGGATTTGGACCAGGCAAATATGTCACTCATGTTTGATGGATACATTGTCTTGTGACTTAAGCCTACGATAAAAAGAATAATTCCCTGTCCAACAGCAGTAACCTGATTGATGTTTCATCAGCAACGTTAACACTTCTGACTTAATTACTCTTTCTAGAAAAACAAAATATTTAAGTCACTCTTGATGTTTAACTTATTTGGACTTAAATCTTCTTCGTCTCCTTTGTATTCTCCTCAGACCTTGCCTATTCTTATGACTGACAGTGATACTAAAATTTTATGCCATAGGGTCAGGGGAAGACACATCGTCATTAAAAGGTACCTGTGTAACAAGCGATGCTCTTGCAAGATGTCTACTTCCTTTAGGCATTCAAGGCTCTCGGGACCAAAATTATATTGACAGAGTTTAAATGCATTAACTATGGGATTTCATACAATACATAGTAAATTGATCAGTTTTGGAAAATCATTCTTGATATTTTATTGGATTTCTGGTCTTTAAACTAACGCTCTGGATAACTGAAAATGTTCCACTACTCATAGTAATCCCACTAATATTTTCTTATTTGCCCAAACTGTTAAAGAACCTGATTAATTTTTTATTTGTTATTCTCTCCTATATTACATTTCAGCTGCAGTTTCCCCTCCTTCCTCTCCTCCCAGTCACTCCTTCTCACCTTCACTCTCCCCAAGATCGACTCCTCCATTTCCCTTCAGAAAATGGCAGGCTGCCTAGGGAATAACAACCAAACATGGCACATCGAGTTGCAATATGACTAGGTACAGTCCTTATTATAAAGGCTGGGCGAAGAAACCCAGTCAAAGAAACCAGGTCCACAAAGCAGGCAAAAGAGTCAGAGACAGACCCCACTGTCACTGTCAGGAGTCCTATAAGAACACCAAGCTTCACAATCAGAACATATACAGAGGACCTAGAACCTGATTGACCTTCACTGAAAGGAGGCATACCTGAGTAGAGACTGCTTATTCTTTTTGTCTTTCATGCTTAGACAGAGTTGAAGCCAAACCTTGGTATTTATAACTTCAGTAATATTGCAAATGTTTTTTTTCAATTAGTTGTGGTATGGGTGCTCGTTGGAAGGTCTCATTCCTCTAATTACTTGCTAGGTGCTGCCCTGTATCATGCTTTATTAAATATTGTGCACAAAAGGTCTAGTCGCTGCGGCCGCCTGCCAGCTCCTTAGTATTTTACTGCAGTGCACGTTTGTTTTCTGTTATTTCAGAAGGATCTGTCATACACGGAGAGAGGATGAGATTTATAATATGTGGAACTAATGGCTAATTGGGTGTTATTTGTACTCGTCCAAAATCATCATCGTTCATTTACTTATTTATTCAACAACCCTTTATTAAATCTACTGTGTTCCAAGTATCGGATAGTAGAAACATAATTCTGTATAAAACAGAAATGATTCTTTTCTTCTTACAGGTTAAAATTCGGTGGAAGGCACTGGAGACAATGGAGGAGCTATAATCTGTAGAGAATGTTATGAAGAAAAAGCACAGAATATCGAAACTCACAACATTCAGACCAAATTAAGTGCTTTTTCTCTTTTTTTTCTGCTTCAAATCTTCCATAGCCCTCCAGTGACTGGATACTGCAACCCTGATCACTATCATGACGTTCAAATCCTCTTTACAATTCGAATCTGCTTTACAACTGGCTTGATGCCCCCAGCCAGTGGTGCCCCCAAATATACCAGGCATGGCTATGATGTCCCATAGGGAGCCTTTGGATGGCACTACATACAGCGTGCCACAGTTTCACTGTCCCAGCATTTGGGATTAGAATTTGGAATTAGCATTTGTATTAGGATTCTTTAGAGGTGTGGTTCTCAACCTATGGGCCATGATCCCTTTGGGGATCAAAGGACCCTTTTATAGGGGTCACCTAAGACTCCCAGAAAACACAGATTAGGATTCATAACAGTGCATCATGATTCACAAAAGTAGCAAAGTCACCATTATGAAGTAGCAACAAAAATAATTTTATGGTTGGGGGTCACCACAACATGAAGAAATGAATGAAAGGGTCACAGCATTAGGAAGGTTTAGAACCAGTGGTCTAGAGAAACAGACCCAGGAGAATGAACATATATCACAAAGGAGGGTTTATTAGGTTAGCTTATACTGTATAGGCTGTCTGTATAGTGTAATCCAATGATGCTGTCTGTGCACCAGAGAGACACTGAGAACCTGGTGGTGGTCAGTCCCTAAGAGTAGATATATCATCTGTCCTCATCTGGTGCTGAGGCCTGGAGAGTCACTCCTCCTGGAGACCTTCTGATCTTCAGTCTTCATTGGAATGCTGAAGAAGCCAGATTCTGAGATCAGTGAAGGATGATAGCAGCAAAGCAGACTCACTCACCTGCAGAGAGCAAAGGTGGGCAGGCAGGAGCTGCATTGCTTCACCTCAGTGATTCTCAACCCTCCAAATGCTTCTGACCTTTAATACAGTTCCTTATGTTGTGGTGATCCTTAGCCATAAGATTATTTTTGTTGTTACTTCATGACTGTGATGTTGTTACTGTTATGAATCATGATGTAAATATCTGTGTTTTAAGATGTTCTTAGGTGACCCCTGTGAAAGGATCATTTGACCTCCTCAAAGGGGTTGAGAACCACAGCACTAGAGTCTCTTTTTATCTGAGCTGCTGCCAGGAAGTGTTGCCCTCTCTGGGGAAGACGCTCAAATAGTCTAAGTTAGTCTTCCTGGAAATACTCTCATAAGTCCAATCAGAAGTATTTTCTTTAGTTGTTTCTAGATCCGATAAAGTTGGCAACCAGACGATTCCTGCAGAGTGGACTGTCCATGAGGGCATGGGTAGAGAGTGCCACAAGGACCAGTGAGGAAGCATGGACAAGGGAGGAGGATGTCTCAGCCTGAATGCCCGGGGAGTAATAGATCTGAGACTGAAGGAGACATTCTAGGACTTGCTCACAGATGCCTGTGGTGGGAAAGGGAAGGAGATAGCAGCCAACTCCCAGTGTTCTGACCTTGAAGAAATTGCTGAGCAGCCAGTAGAGCCAGTCAGAGTGGAAGAGGAACGATTTTAAAGTAGTAACACCTCTTTAATCGATATATGGATTTTTTCTTTCAGAGAGAAGTCAGAAGAAATTTCTTCCTCTGGGACTCATTAGAGTCTTATAAGAGAAGTATTCAGACTTCCTGCCAGTGGGTTCTCATATCAAAGGGTATCATGAGAGGATTATTTTATAAGTCTCTAGCCCAGGGTCACACAACTGTGACCTGCAATCTGCAACAGGCTCATTTACCCTGCTACTGCATTTTCAAACTGGGAGACTCTCACTAAAAAGGGCTGCTTTTCTCCCTCTCTCAAAAAGGAGGAGATCTGTGAATATTGTGATGCAGGAATGATCAAAGACGTTTGCATCTCTGGTTCATGACAAGCTCAACCACTCCCTGGGGGCCGTCCCAGCTATAGCTTGAAAAGCGTTGATGAGTATTCTCTAAAAGGCCTCTTGGGTTTTTTTTTAGTACAGGGAAGTTGCAACCTGATACACCATCTACAGGAGTGGGCTGGAAGTGTAGTCATTCCTCCTGAATTGCCAAAAAGTATTGAACTTCAGCTCTGGTACTCCACCAGGTGTGTATAAACCACACGGGAGAGCTCTAGAGCATGGTTGCTCTCCTTCCTCCCATCTGTCTTCCCCAAGCTCTGTGCTTGTGGCTTCGCCTGACTTTGCACACTCTACCCTGGAAGGAGGAATCCTGCAGGCTGACTGCAATATGTCCATCGGCTAGACACAGCTCACAACACTTTAGACACTAACACTAGGAACTTATATATTATCCCTTGTGTTCCAGACACTCTGTTGAGAAACTCTTTATAACTCCATCAGTGGAGTTGGGTCTTGACATGATTGTTTACATTTTATAGATACAGAAACACAAAGAGAAGGTACTTACACAGGACTTTGTGGAGAGGGATTGCAGATTCAGGATTCTAGGCTAAATTCTTGGAAGCATTTGAAGGACCTCTTAACGGACACTGTTGTTTCTAAGTAGGAATGACTCCCCCTTTTTAAAAATCTATTGCCAAACTCAGGCGTATATCCAAATGATCACAGCTGTATGAAACTCCTGGTTGACTCTCCACACGCCACATGGGACTTCCGTTCTTGTGCACACGGTCTTCCTGCTGTTGGCGGGTATGGCCCCTCCTCCCTCTTTGCTTCCACATGTTCTCCATCTCAGTTCCCTCATGTAACAATCTGAATATACCTCTTTTCAGAAACCTACATTTTTTAGGCAGAATTGATTTCAAACATTTGACCCCATTGCTTTATTTTCTTACAGCTTGTGGCCAGATTGAGGGTTGTTGAGTCAGACTATATCACTACGGTGTGTTTTTAAGCTTCTCAGTCCCCACTGAGAATTTTCCCAAATTATGCACAAGTCTCTCCTATGAAATGGTGATGTCCCTCAGCCCAGAAGTCATGGTTCACTCAGTTGTATATTACAGTGCAGAGCCCAGCTTCGGACTGTGGTCAAGTCAAATGGCATAAAGAACAATGCAAGAAGCAGGTAAAGTTCATCCAATAGCCTCTACCTCTTAGTGCTGTGTCCTGCTTTACTCTAGTACGTTTGAGCTACCTTCTCTTTCTGCTAAGCAACCTGCTTGCTTGAAATCATGGTGCTCTCTGTAAGCATCAAAGATTGATGAGAGCTTTGCACGTTGTATCGTTTGGAGTTTAATTTTATTCCAGATCAGAAGCCTCTTCTGAAGTGTCAGTGACAAGAGTTTCATGTGTAGGGGGGTGTGCTGTGAGTACAGAGGCTGGCTCATACTAAGATGAGTGACCCTGGGGCTTAGTCCATCGTCTCCCTCGCCCCCAGCCAACTACTGTCTGGAAACTTTTTTTTTTATTGTTCCTACTTCAAGAGAAGACTTTACCGGCATCTTGTGGGTTGGAATCTACTAAGCATGGCACAATTCCAGTATCCAGATTGTGGACTCTCCAGACCAAAACAGGAGTGCCGCTAATGGCGAGAAAGATAGTTGATTGGGGGTGGAGGGAGGCTTTCATTTCCTGTTGGTGCCATAACAGATGTTCACAAACACAAGGGGCTCGGAACTGCACACATTCAGTATCACACCGTTCTCAAGGTCGGAGGTCTCAAGTAGCCTCATTGGCACCGTCATTAGGTGCCTACTGGAGGCTCTACACCATTAGCTTTCTCAGCATTGAAAGCACTCTTATCTTTGTTTGAGGGCCCTCTTTTCCTCTTTAAAGACAGCAATATTAAGTGAGGGCGTCCCCCGGGCTGTATCATTCTAGTGGCCCCTCTTTCTTTGCAAAGCCCCATGTGCTGGCACTGACCCTCTCCAGATTATAGGACTAACCTCCTTGAGGTCAGGCTGCTGGGTAACAGACTCCATCCCATCTACAGCCTGAATTGCTTTGCCTCGCCACCTAACATGTTAATAGTTCTGGCATTAGAATGCGAACATCTATGGAGACCATTATTCTGCATTCCACAATGGTCTTGTCTTTGTCACAAAAATATTGGCTAAAAATTCCAATCCCAAATCAAATTAATTTAGTGCATTTCTCAAGACTAATTTTCAGGAACTTTTTATAAACTTGGGACACCACGATATGATCTTAGTAGAAGCAAGTGAGGACCACTCAAAATGCAGAATTCATTTCATACCTTGTTGATGATCGTTTCTGACCAAGGCCAAAACCTACATGCTTCATGACCCTTGATAGTTTATTGTCTGGGATGTATAAGCCGGTAACGTTTCTGGAATCAATCTTTTCTCCATGTGGACACCAAGTGAAGGGACTACAAGGAAACTAAATGGAATCCAGTGGGGCTCTTCGTATGAGTGCGTGATGCAGTAACACCTCAACACAGAGACATGGGATCCACCTTTTGCCTCTCTCTGGCAGCTGGCCCCTGAGGGAACGCATACCTGCCTGAGTGCCCAAGCCTTACCTTGGAGGCCAGTGATCCTGTCCTCTAATGAAGCATGCCCAGTGGATATCCTGGGGTTTGACCAACCCATCACCAGTATCTTTTCCCTGAGCCCAGATTAGATAGTTGGACAAAGAAAGACAGTAGCTAACGTAACTTTAGGTGGCCAATATGAATGTAAGGAGTAAAGTCATACTCTTAGGAAAAATGTTGGTATTGCAGGGTCTTAGGAAAAAGGGTTGGACAGCTACTTTCTATAGCTTGCCAGGCCCTGGCCAAGGCTTCTCCCCTTGCTGTCTTGCTATTCCAGCCTCCTTCAATCAGGGCATATGCATGTAAACTACCATTCTCCCGAACACGCGCCTACGTATCAGAACTTCTAGTTTTAAGAACACAGCAGAACCTCAGCAGAGTTCGTGTGACTGGAATGCAATGGAGAATGGGCTGCTGTTGGCATTTCATGGGTTTTTTTTTTTTTGATAGAGAGAGAGAAAAAAAAACCTGTGTAATAAGCATGTGCATCAGATGAAAGACTCATGATGGCACTACTAGGGCTCAGTCCGTCACGCTAACTGATGCCCCATAGGGAGGAAGGTGGGAAATTGCTCTAACAATGGGAAATGGACACAGAGAGTGGGAAATGAAGCCTGCTGGCAGCCAGCAGTCTCCTCATCTCCAACTGGAAGTGCCTGGGATATCTGTTGCCTTTGGCAGAGCTGCCACGGGGTGTTATTGTTGGATGCTGGCTTTGAGGCTTTCTGGGAGGGTGAGTTACCCTACTTTCATCTGCAGCCTGACTGCACTGGCTGTCTGATGCTGCGCATCTTCGGGTGTGAGTTTGGAAAGAAGAGCAGATTTTCTAGTGTCTCATAATTGCCACAGGAGGCAGGTCATGGCTCAGAAAAGAGGCGTGGCATGTGATTACACAGATGGTTTCCTGGTACTAGGATGATAGAGGCAAAGGAATGGGGGCTTATTTCTAGGCTGACTGGCACAGAGGGAGGCTCTATGGCTGAGGAGTGGGTGGACGCCTGCATGACAAAGTCGAGCTCTTGGTCCGGCTCTTTGCTGTCTCTCAAGCAATTGGCTGGCCTAGAATGGACACCTATCTTCACCAGAAAGGACTGTATTTCTCCCCCCCCCCAATTCTCTGTCTCTCCCAGACTCTGTTAAAATGCAATATGTGGAAAAAAATTAGGTGTCATTGAAAAGCATGCTGCCATGCCACGAATAAACCAGTGAAGGAGCAGAGACGGACAGAAGGTGTGAAATGGATAAACAGAGCCATCTAACAGTGCTTTGTGCTCCCTGGAGCTTTGCCAGAGTCCAAAGCCTCCTCCCTCTCACTCCCATATTCTTCAGTTATCTTCTTTAGTCACATAAATATGTAATACTTTCTCATTGTTGGGCAAAATATTACCTCGAACTTATGGATTAAAGCAAGGTTCTCCTCTCTCATAGGTCTGGATGGTAGAAGGCCAGAATCAAAACTCCAGCAGGTGCATGTGCCCTCTGTACAGCAGAATCACCTTCAGTTGTTAGAACATCTGCATTTGGGTCTCAAGGCTTTTTCCTTACCTCACTGCCATCTCTTTCTCCAGTGACACACACACTATACTCAGGTCCTGCTTCCCTTTCATTAGGCCTCCTTTGGTGTTTGGGGCCCACCTGGATAATTCAGCAGCTTCCATGATTAGGATATGGACTTTTTTGAGGGGATGATATTAAACTTGCCCTGAGGGCCACAGCTGCCCACAGCTGCTCAAGGGCAATGGACTAAAGTGTCACTAGCAAACCCTCCTTATGCAGCCATGCAATATGTAGTTACTCTGTCCCACGCTGTGTGTCCAAATAAGGTGCCTTGCTCCTCTTGCCAGGATAGGCCTCCAGAAGCCCCTCCAAGCTTCCCTTGTGCCATAGTCTGTATTACTGTCCTTCCTACGGCCTACTGACTGTTTCTTCTTCCTTTGTAAATTACCAGGCTGGTTTCAGGTTGCACCAATTCCCTGGTTCTAACCTTGCCTATCTTTATTTATCATAGGCCTCTCCAACCTGAGATTCCATCCCAAAGGAACATCTTCCCTTTGAAAGCACACAATAGCCTTAAAAGTGTGGGAAAGTTTGGCCACATGTTATAACAACTAGGTAGGCATATGTTGCTCGAGACGCCAAAAGTAAAACTGGGGATAGAAATATAATGGGGATGAAGCCATAGTCTTTCCTGCCACCTCAGACACTAACAGTCAGACATCATAAACAGAGGCAGAAGGAAGTTAGTCACATGGACACCTTGGGGATGGGAAGCAGAGAAATCTGTAATTGGTTTAGCTGTCTCAAAGGAAGACCTACTTAGGAAAGACTGGAAAATGAATAAGACATTCTGGAATGTGGTGAGGGGGGTGTTCTAATAAGGGGTTCTTCTCAGAGTGGCAGCTTCTGGGACAGAAGATCTTTTTCCATACCCTAAAAAGATAGGGTTTAAATCTAAGGTCAAAGGATAAATCACCCAAGAAAGACCAGTAAACTAAAAGAGTAACCTCAAAGATCTGCCTCCTTAACACCTCCTGCCCTACCCTGTTTTCCAGCGTGAGTTGTACCTCAGTTAAAAACACCCCTCAAAATCTATTTAAAAGCACGGTCTCTCCCAGTGGTACCAGCTCTGGTTTGTCCCCAAGGAGTTTTAGTCCTCCTACTTCTTCCCTTATCTCAACACAATGTCTGTCCACTCATTTCCTCACTCTCGAAAGAGTCTCTAGCCTTTTAGTCCAGATCCTGCTTAGGTGTCCTCTGCTCACGACCTTGACCGCACAGCTCTCTTCACAGATTGCACTCCTTCTCTTTCTTATTCACTCTCTGCCATGTCCCTTTCAGAAACTGATAACTAAAGATCGCCTGTTTCCTTCCTACCATTCAGTCCCCAACTAGGCTGCCTGCCTGTGTTTCCCCCACTTGGCTGAAACCATCACTTTTCACCACTGCCATTTCTCAGCCCGGGACTTTTCGTGTTACTCCTTCTCACTCTCTGGCCTGTTGGACCCCACTCGACACACTTGCCTCTGAGACTCCCCCACAGCAGCTCGTTTGCCCTGTGCTTTGATGCTCCCCTTTCCGTCTCTTACTTGGGCCCCTTTGCCCACCACTGACATGCAATGTTCAGGGTTCTCTTCAGAACTTGGATCTACTCTCCATGGTTTCCATGGATGTTTGGACCTCTGCCTCTCAGATATTTATCTAGGTATTGCATCTACCCTGAGCTTTACATTCATACATTCTATTTCTTTCTCAACACATTTGGATGTCTAAGAGTATCACAGAAATCAGTGCATTAAAAACTTAAACCTGTCATCTCCAGTTTTGATCTGGAGAAGCTCTGATTCCTTATTTTGCTGGGTAATTGCCACCACACTAGGTTTCTGTCACTGCTTTGTATTTCTTCTCCCATGTTAACTCACCAAGTCTTACTACTTCTTTTGTCTAGTACATCTACGGTACCTGGCGCCTCTCTTTCATGCAATCCCCGTGATCTTAGTCAGGTTCTGTCACCTCTCACTGGGGCCCCTTCCATACCCTCTCGCTTGAGGTACAACTTGAATGGCTCCTTCAGGCTTCTCTGCTCTCATCTATATAGTTCCTCCTTTGCCTTTATGCTCAAGGATACATGAGGGCTGGCAGATACCACCACACGTGGTTTTGGTGCCTACTCACTGGTCAACCTTCTTATTGGTCTCTCAGTTTACCAAGCTGTAAACAAAATAATACTACGAGTTAAGTGCCTAAAGCAACAGAAATGTATCCCCCAAGATTCTAGAAGGGAGAAGGCTGAAATAGTCAGATAAGCAGAGCCGTGTTCATGTTCCTGCATTTGTAGAAGCAAGCAATCTTTGATGTATTAGTGACTTTTGTGTCCCAATGACCAAAATATCTGATACAAATAGAACCATAGGGAAGAGAAAAGATTTATTTTGGCCTATAGGTGGGTTCAGGATTTTTTCATCCCTCCTCGCAGGGAAGGCTTGAAGGAAGAGCTCAGCTCATTGAGAAAGGAGTTGGAGGCTATTCAAATCATGACAGACCAGGAAAGAAAGATCTTGGCAGGAGCTGGGGGCTGGGTGTGGCCTTCAAAGCCCTGTCCTGAGTGACTGTAACCTATTTCCAAGCCAGGCCTCACCTCTTTAAAGTTCTGCAGCTTCCCAAAATGGCAGACCGCGGCTGGAAATAACACCTCAGTGGATAAAGAATATTTGATGTGCAAGCATGATGATCTGAGTTTAGGTCCCCAGACTATACAAAACAGCCAGATATGGCTGTGTGTACCTGCAAGCAAAGACGTGGGGCAGGGAAAGATGGAAAAATCACTGGGGCTTGCAGGCCAGCTAGCTGGCCATGCTGAAAAACAGTGAGCTCAAGGTCCAGTAAGAGGCCCCATCTCAAGGGAATAAAAGATACTGATAGAGGAAAACACATAAAGACCACCTCTAACTTCCGTATTCACACCCCACATGTACACACCTACTTGTGCTCATACACGCACACAATAATAGCGTCAGCATGAACTCCTCATGTCTATGTAGTCTTATGACTTTCTTCTCTGAGTGTCTGTTTCCATACTTCTTTTCTTTTATTATTATTATTGGTTTTATTAATTACAGTTTATTCACTTTGTATCCCACATGTAGCTCCTTCCCTCTTCCCCTCCTAGCCCCACCCTCCCTCCCTCTTCTTTACCCATGCCCCTCCCCAAGTCTACCGATAGGGGAGGTCTTCTTCCCCTTCCTTCTGTCCTAGTCTATCAGGTCTCATCAGGAGTGTCTTCATTGTCTTCCTCTGTGGCCTGGTAAGGCTGCACCCTACTGAGGGGGAGGTGATCAAAAAGCAGGGGGAGGTGATCAAAAAGCAGGCCAATAAGTTCATGTCAGAGACAGTCCCAGTTCCCATTACTATAGAACCCACTTGGATACTGAGCTGCTATGGGCTATATCTGTGCAGAGGTTCTAGGTTATCTCCATGAATGGTCCTTGGTTGGACTATCAGTCTCAGAAAAGACCCCTGTGCCCAGATAGTTTAACTGGATGTCTACATGTAGAAAAATGCAAATAATAGATCCATATGTATCACCTTGAACAAAACTAAAGTCCAAGTAGATCAAAGACCTCAATATAAAACCAGACACACTAAACCTGTTAGAAGAAAAAGCAGGGAAGAGCCTTGAACTCATTGGCATAGGAGATAACTTCCTGAACAGAACACCAACAGCACAGGCTCTAAGATCAACAATCAATAAATGGGACCTCATGAAACTGAAAAGCTTCTTTTCTTTCTTAAAGACACCAATCAAGTCACATTAGGCTCTGGTCTAATGACTTTATCAGAATGCGATTTCACTGGAAAAACTATTTCCAAATGAGGTAACATTGTCAGCACAGGGGTGAGGATATGAACACATTTTTGAGAACACTTTTGACAATTCAAATCACAAGAATTGTAAATATAGTTCTTCCATTTATTTGCTTGTCTAGTTTTTGTTAAGCTTCCTCCCTCTTCTCTGTACTTTTCACCTCAAAGGAGAGTTCCAGGTTGCCCTGTTCTATTTTCATCTTGAGTTGCTGCATATTATGTTGGAGTTATAGCTTTATGCATTCTTTCCCATTAAATGGCTACTCTTCATGGCAAGTTCTAATCCCATTCCTAGGGAAATCTGGCTCATAGATATTCAAGGAAAAGTTACTGGTTTTTATTTTTGTTTAAATATATTTTTATAAATTATATAATTTTAGAGTCTTCAGCTATATCTATTGGTATATTCAATAAATACAGCTGGCTGTCCACGTGTATATTTTAATCTCTTCAGTTGAAATTTCATATATATGTTTGCTTTATGACCCATAATATACTTGTACAGATAACTCTCCCAGTGGGTCAGTTTGGCAACATTCAAGTTTTTATAGTAGTGGTGCAGTGTTGTGCATTCATCAGTGATGGGGATCCGAGTCCCTGTCCTTTCTTGCGCTGGTGACATGAGGTTTGGTATGCTCATGTTTCTAGGAAGAGGCAATGTGATCTACCACCCTGTCACATGTGTGCTCAGACAGCAATAGTAGCCCTCAGTGTGCTGTACAGTCAGTGATTTTCTTGGACACAAGTGTACAAATTTATGTAACCAATTCCACAGTTGAAGAAAAGAAAACCATGGGGCCTGGAGGGACAGCCCCACAGTTAAGAACACTGGCTGCCTTTTTGTGGAGGACCTGGCTTCAATTCCCAGCACATGGTGGCTCATATCTATCTGTATCACCTGTTGCAGGGGATGCAAGTCCCTCTGCTGACCTCCAAAGGTAGCAGGCACTCACGTGGTACAATAGACAAATGGGCTGGCAAAACATCTACCCACCCCCACCTCCTCCCAGGCAGGCACACACGTGCGAGCGCGCGCGCGCACACACACACACACACAAATGAACAGAAGGAAAGAAGAAAAAAGAAAAGAGAAAGGAGAAAAGAAAGGAATTGAAAATTAAAAGAAACGGACTTAAGGCCTCCAGAGAGGGCTCAGAGGTTTAGAGATTTTGCTGCTTTTCCAGAAGACCTGAATTTGGTTCCCAGCACCCAACTCAGGGAGCTCAGAACTGCCCATATCTCCAGCTCCAGAGGATCTGGCATCCTCTTCTGGTCTCCACAGACATCCATGTGGCAGAAACACACGGAATAAAAATAAATAAATACCCTTTTAAAAAAGGCTTTGTTGCAAAAGGTTTCCCCACCACTAGGATAAAGCGTGCTGGGGATGTCTAAAGCAGGGCAGGGGGAGCTGTGAGGTTCAGCTGAGGAGGCTTATCGAATGCACTTTTTTTTTTTTTTAACTTAGAATGGCTTTATCAGAATGCAGTCCCATCAAGGAAAAAAAAATCAAGATCATTTGTTTGTAGTAGGTGTTACTAATTTAGATTAGTAATTTCATTAGCACATATGGTGGTTTGAATGCAAATGAGCCCCATAGACTCATAAGGAGTGGCATTATGGAGGGTGTGGCCTTGTCAGAGGAAGTGTGCCACAGCGGGTGGCCTCTGAGGTTTCAGAAGCCCAAGCCAGGCCCAGTGTCACGCTCAGGGTCCTTTTTACACTGCACCTGTCACAGGCCTTCCCCTGGGCCGCCTGGGCCTGAACGAGAAAAGCTGGAGGGAGTAGGGTCTCGCGGAGCTCATGGAGGCTTGTGTTGTAGGGACAGCATCCAAGGCTGGGGTGAGTTTCCCCAACTGAAGCTGGAGCTGTGTGTCCGTAGCAGTAGCAATGCTTGAAGTGATACCCTACAGCTGCTGCCGTCTTCTCCAAGTGACCAGAAAGTGTCCAAAGCAGCTGGTGCCGTGAGTGCAGTCTGGACTTGGTTTGGCTGGCAGCTACTTTAAGCAGCCAGGCTTCAGAAAAGATCCCACACCTGGTGCTCAAACACTTGAGCGGCTTGTTCCTTACAGTCCAAATTATCCAAAGGGAAACAATCAAGGGATATATCTATCTATCTATATCTATCTATCTATCTATCTATCTATCTATCTATCTATCTATCTATCTATCTATCTATGGCATATCTATATATATAGGGCATATATATATATATATATATATGCCATAGATTAGTGTTTTGCAGAGCTCAACTGTGTTTAACTCCCTGCCAAGTACCCCTAGAAAGAGTTGGGACCCTCTCACCTGTGGCAGGAGAATAGTTGAATGAACCCCTTTATACCTATAACCAGATTCAGTATTCAGTCTGTGGGGTGTCAGCCTATCCCCATTTCCTCTAACTGCCTGTATCTATTATCCCTCATTCCCCTTTATAATTTTCCAGAAACTCTTTAGAGTATGGTATGTTTGCACCTCATGTGTAGTTGTATAAACAAAAAAGCACATGCATTGTGAAGGGAAGGCAACATCATTCTCATAAACTGAAGCACAGCACACGCATTGCCCGTCATCATCCCAACACCCCGACCTTAGCAGGTTGAAGGCAGAATTTTTTTGCTTAATATAAGTGAAATTCTATACATTCTATATTATTTTAAACTATTATTTTATAGATAAACATTTCAGTATGTTTCTAATAAGCAAGGACATTTTTACGTATGGCTACAGTTTTGCTATGTAACCTAGTTTTTAATTGAAAAGCTAATACCTCATTAGCTTTTGATGTGCGGAGACAGCCGGGAGGACTATGCTTCTGCCAGCTGTGCTCATGGCCTTTACTCCTGTTTGCCCCCCTCTGTGAGGATTCCATACATCACTTTCAACAGTGACAAGACTCAGGAACAAATGTCTCTGCTCACAATTGTACTGGTGACTTCTACTTCTTACGTGCCAAGTGGACCCCTGGGTAGCTACAGAATGTTCTCTCTGGGAAATCAGAGGAGCTGGAGTCAGAGGAAGCCTGACTACACCTCCTGCTTCATGAATCTGCCTGTTCTGCTGTCTCTAGTGACTACGTCACAGAAGGAGGAAGAACACATCCTTTGTGAGAGTTAATGATTACGAGATGACATCTTCATTGTCAAACCCAGATAAAATTAGAGCTGAAAGGTTGTGAGGGGGTGAGAGCTCAGGCCTGCCTCTCTGAGGTAAGTGCTGTCTCAGGACATTGTATAAAAGCTCCAGATTCCTTCTTGTGCTATATGCTCTTCTGTTTGCAGGCCTCCCAAGAGTGCAGAGATTCCTCTTTAAAAGTTTGTATTCAGTATTCTTTCTTGCTAAGCAAATCAGCCAACATGATCTTGCCTAACAGGGGCAGGGTTACCTCCTGCCAACCACCTATCTGATGTCAACGCCCAGACCAGAGAACGTTTTTTTAAATGTATTTATTTTTATATCAATCACAGGTTAGGTACTTTGCATCCCAGGCGTAGCCCCCCTCCTTCCTTCCCTCCCACCCTCCCCCTCCCTCCCTCATCTCCCTCCTCCCCGCTGCCTCCAAGTCCACCAACAGGGGAGGACCTCCTCCCCTTCTTTCCAACCCCAGCTCATCCTGTCTCAGACCAGAGAACTTTGTAGTCAGATAAATATCACCCTTTTTGTCTTAAAAAAAAAAAGTAAAATTTTCTAAAATTCCTAGAATATACTTTTATTTACAGTCACATATATATCTCCATTACAGCGCACTGACTATATTTTAAAGCTCTCATCTATTACAGACACATTGAAATATTTATATATAAAATGATGCATCAATGGTTAGGTTAAATAAACAGGGTTTCAGGATTCCATTTATTTATTATCAAATAAATGTCATTTGGGGAACATTCCTCTGTGCTCCTTAGCTTGGAAGCTTTGAGAGTTCACCTCACAGATTTCTTTTTTTTGGTAAAGTGTGTGTGTGTGCACACGTGCGCGCGCGTGCGTGCGTGCCTGTGTGCATGTGTATGTGTGTGTGTGTGTCCAAATGTTTGCAGAACTCTTTCACCTCTCAGAGACTTTAAGTCCATGTTACTCAAATTCTCTGTTTCCAGCCTGGAGTTGTTAAAGTTGTTAAAGTTCTTCTCATCTACTTCTGAACCCAGAAATCGAATCTCTTTCATGCCATTCAAATCATGGAGCTCAGGCCCACCAGTTTTCACAGAAAATGCAATGCTGAGACACTGTGTAAGACACTTGGCTCAATGTCCAACATTCTCCAGGAAGCCAGCTCCCTTTTCTTCAGATAATGTTGGTAACTTGCTTCCTAAGAGGATGTGCCAGTACGTAAAACATTATAGAATAAAACTGTTTAGAGGGGCATATCAGCTGCTTGATTGACAGATGTTATATGTTTACCTGTACCTAAATATAACAACAGAGGCTGAAGCCCAGGTGACTTCTCTAAGTCAAGTGGCCATAGAGACTACACTGGAACTCTTTCAGGTGATTGTAAATTCAGCAGGGCTGAGAATGACTTGCTACAGCTGCTGAAATTTCCTTGGTATGACAGCCTTGACTTCAGCCCTTCCATTTTCCCAGAAACCTCAGAAACCATGAGCAACCATGATTCCAAGAATCAACCACTTCTCTGTGATTTCTCCAGCTGTTGTCATCACAGCTATGGCAGTTCTTGAGAAGACTTTCAGCCAGCTGCAGATGGCCAGAGAAGACAACAAACCAGCCACTGACTCCTGGAGGAAATTTTCTTCTGGTTAGGGGAACTGCCACAGCTACCATGGCTGATCAAGCCATGGCTTTGGCTCAAGAGACTCTATGTTAGTCACAGCTACCCTGGTCCAGGAGAAGTCACTTTGGCTCTGTCTAGTTTAGTTGACCTCACTCACACCAGTTCCAGACCTCCTACATTCAGTCCTCAGTCTGGTCAGGAAACAGTAGCTCCCCCACTTGCCTTTGATAGCTGGTGTGTCATGTAACTGGTTGTATGGGCAGCAGCTCTCGACTTTTGAGAGCAAGCAGGGGAGACCACCTTCTTAGGTGCCACCACTCCTTTGTACTGCAGCAAAGTGAGCTCCGCTCTGTTTTATTGTTTGTAGTTTTTCCCGTGGTGAGACGAGGTGAACTGGTAATACAGAGAATGGCCAACCATTGGAGATACCAGCCTCAGGTATACCTAGTGTTGTCTGGTAGCTAGAAAACAGTAGAAGAGTTTTAGGAGAGAGCGGAAGTGAAAACTCTATGTGGTTGAGACTTTGAAGGAGTATGGAAATGTTGAGGCTAGAGAAAATAAAGTGCTTCAGGAGTCACAGAAGGTAAAGAGCTATAAAGGGCTACAACCACAGAACCATAGATCCTGGTTTCTGGAAGAACTCTGAAAAGTTATTGAGAGATACCAGCCCCAAATACGAGGGACCTATAACACTGTCCCAAAAACCTAGGCTTGGAGCAGATGATCTCAGACAGCTGGACTTTGGTTATTCATAAAGCAACCATGGTTCTAGCCAGTGGTTCTCAAACTTTCTAATACTGTGACACTTTAGTACAGTTCCTCACTCTGTGGCAACTCCAACCATGAAATCATTACTGTTCCTACATTATAAATGTATTTTTTTCTATTTTTGTAAATCATATGTAAATACATGATATGCAGGATATCTGGTATCAGATCTGTGTGAAAGAGTCATTATACCCCAAAAGGGATCATGACCTACAGGCTGAGAACCACTGATCTTTTTTTTTTTTTTGTCAACTTTACATAAGCTAGGGTTATCTGGGAAGAGGAGACCTCGGTTGAGAAAATACCTCCTTCAGATGGGCCTGTAGGAAGTCTTTGAGCATTTTCTTGATTAATAATTGTTGGTCAATGTCATCTATGGGTAGATGGCCCTGAGTTGTATAAAAAGGTATTTGAATGTGAGCCTGAGGGACAAACCAGTAAACATTCTTCCATGGCTCTGCTTCAGTTCCTGCCTCCTGGTTCCTGCCCTGAGTTCCTGTCCTGACTTCCCCTCAGGATAGACTGCCACCCATGGGGTGACACATCTTTCATTCCCCAAGGTGTCTTTGTCCGTGGTGTTTATGGAAGCCACATAAAGCAAATTAGGACAGACTTCCCAGGTGAACTAACCTCATACATATGGGTTCTTCCCTCATAATGCTATTGAGGCAGATTGGGAAGGACAGACCAGAAACCTTCACTCTTTGTTCTTGTTCTTGTTCTTTTTCTTTTTTAGTTCTGTGATTATAGGTCGCCTTTGTGACTGGCTGGATTGTGGAGTGACACGACCCCATGCCAAGCTGCTCTGGCTAATAGTCACTACTGTATCAACCTGCATCTAGGTCACCATTGTCAGCATACATAGTCAAGCAGAAGTGAAGCAGCTACTTCTGTCATCAACGCCACTGCTGAAGTCAGGGCTGCTGCCATCCTTTCAGCCGTCACATGACTGACCATCACTGTGGCCAGTACCGAGGCTGTGGTGCCAAATTCCACTTAGCCTGCAACCGCTACATGTTCTACATGTTCAGCTGACCAGGACAGTAGTAGGCACTGCTTTTTTCCGTAGCATCAGTTACTCCCACACGACTTCAGCCATGATTACTTTTGCACCTGCCATGGCAAATACCGTGGCTGCTATCTGTTCCCATCAACCTCCACGGTTTCACCCTCCGGTTACAGCGGCCATGGCTGCCACTGCTTGTGCGGCCATCCTCACAGCTGCTGCGGGACCTTATGGCAGCCTATGGTCCTGAAGGCTGGGGGTATTGTTTCCCAGTTTTCTAGGAAGGTGGTAACATGCAGCTCTCCCATCTCTTGTCAGCTGGCTCCAGGTGGATCTGCGTACTCATAGATCATAATTATGAAGGCAGACCTCGGTGCTAAGAGCTAAGAAGTAGCACGGTGGTGGAGAGATTCTAGGGTTAGCAGCTGACTGTGTGCCTGTGTAAACTGGTCTCTCAGCTTTACCCCTTACATCTTAAACCAGCCAGCTGGGAAGTCTGTCCCATGTGCCGCAGTGCCAGCCTACTGAAGCCTTATTCAGATGGTGTTGATTTGTCTTTTTATTATTATTATTATTACTTTCTGTCTGGAACTGAGCAGAAGAGACTACAGCTGAGCAGGTATCAACAAGAGCTGGCAGCACTGAGAGCTGCTGACCCCAAAGAAACTACACTTTGCCTTTTCTTAAGTTCTATTCAAAATGAGCAAAGGATGACTGGGAACATTATTACCCCCCAAAGATCCTTTATTCCTTAACACTGTCAGATAGTAGGTTAAGTTTCACATAGTACTTTGAGGGGGTGCAATTATTTTGAAGACAGCAAGGAAGGAAATGACTTGCCCGAAGTCGCTCAGTAAATGATGATGGCAGACGAGAGCCAGAGTCTCTCCCTTCAAAAGCCCAGCATCCCTTCTGATGACTGCATCTGTGATGAGAGAGGGTTCACTCATTTGGAAAGTTCTATTACATTGTGAGAGGTCTGTAGTTATCTCTAAGTCATTTACACTGAGCTGAATTGTGTGCCTTTGAAACACCAATCCTGTATTCCTCATCTACTTTCAAGGGGCTACTCAGGAGAAAGGAAGTATCTTTCCAATGTGTGTGGGTGGGTGGGGGAGAGAAACAGCCCTATAATCTTGAATCTAAGATGACCAGTATTTTAATTACACTCACAGTAGTAAGATTTATGTAAGTCTATGTCACATGTGCTAGTTCTGAAGGTCTGTTAATTAACTAAACAATGATTTCAAAAGGAAAGTGCTTCATTAGATGTCATGGCAGGCAAATGGGATTTGTTAATTATAAATTCTTTGCAATAAAACGAATACACACCAATTTAGAAAAAGAAAAAAAAGTGTATGGGGGGGGGGCTTTGCTACAGGAAACTTCCTCTTTCCCACATTATGTAGGATTAATGAACCTTGTGAATGTGACTCAGACTGGCTATTAAGAATGCGCTTAGTGCAGTTACCATGCCAGGAGGTAAACTTTGGAGTGTTTCATGTTCAGAGTCATTCCATTTTCTTTTGTCAGGTACAGTTTGTAGGTAACGCCATAGGTTCGTGTCTCCACTGGTCACCTAGAGAACAATCCTTGCAAGCAGGTGCTCCATCCTTGGCCACACCCCTGAGTTCTTTCTGTAAGCACCTGTTCAGTATTTTCTCTTGGTGGTCTGATCTCGCATGTCTAGAACGGATGTTTCAAATATACTACAGTTAGCATGTTCCCATATCTATTATTGCATTTATTCTTATACTTACTATTTGTATTCCTTTATTATTTTTATTTCTTTTGCTATCGCAAACATCTGAAAATATTTATGTTTGCACCAGAGCAATACAATAGTATACTGCAAATTTTGCTTTCTTTAAAAACCCAGTTACGTTATGTGAATATTCTTCTGTTTTAATCCCAGGTGTAGGATAGGGGGCTGCTTCAGATTGTCCACTGGCACTAACTATGGTTTGTCTCATGCTCTAGGAAGGTCATGATTTTTGTCATCTGCAGATAGCTTATACTTGGAATTCTGGGGACTCATGAGAGGGTACAAATGCAAGAGCCCCAAGGGGGACTGGAACAGCTACTGCCCCTGCCCCGGCCCCTGCCCGGGCTGCTGCTGCTAGTTCTTTTTATTTTAAGTGGGAATATATATATATTTATATAACAAATGAAAAATCAAGGTATAAAATATGTGTACATTACAATTAAACTGAAAAATAGACAGGAAATGATCTAGAAGAAAATACAATAAAATGATCATAATTGTATTACTATAGGAAGATTGTTCGTGATTATCATTTTTCTATTTTTTAAAATTTATTTATTTTTATATTACTCACAGGTTATGTACTTCTTATCTCAGCCGTAGCCCCCCCCTCATTCTATCCCATTCTCCCCCTCACTCCCTCATCTCCTCTCTGCCCCTTTCCAAGTCCACTGATAGGGGAGGACCTCCTCCCCTTCCATCTGACCCTAGCTTATCAGGTCTCTTCAGGGCTGGCTGCAATGTCCTCTTCTGGGATCTAGCAAGGCTGCTCCTCCCTCAGGGGGTGGGAAGAAGGTCGAAGAGCCAGCCATTGAGTTCATGTAAGAAATAGTCCCTGTTCCCCTTCCTAGGGTACCCACTTGGATATTGAGCTACCATTTGCTACATTCAAGCAGGGGTTCTAGGTTATATCCATACATGGTCCTTGGTTGGAGAAACAGTCTCATAAAAGACCCCTGTGCCCTCATCTACTTGGTCTTTATGGAGCTCTTGTCCTCTCCAAGTCTTACTAACTCCCCCTTCTTTCATATGATTCCCTGGACTCTGCTGACAGTTTGGTTGTGAGTCTTAATATCTGCTTTGATACATTGCTAGGTAGAGTCTTTCAGAGGCCCTCTGTGGTAGGCTCCTGTCCTGTTGCTTGTTTTCTCCTACATTCATTGTCCATCCCATTTGTCCATCTAAGCGAGGATTGATCATCTTACCCTGGGTCTTCTTTCTTGTTTATATTCTTTAGGTGTGTAAATTTCAGTATGTTTATCCTATCTTATAGGTCTATATAAGTGAGTATATACCATGTGCTTCTTTCTGCTTTTGGGATACCTCACTCAGGATGATCGTTTCCAGGTCCCACCATTTGCCTGTGAATTTCATGATTTACTCATTTTAATTGCTGAGTAGTATTCCATTGTGTAAAAGTACCACAATTTCTGTATCCATTCCTCAACGGAGGGACATCTGGGTTGTTTCCAGGTTCTGGCTATTACAAATAAAGCAG
>CM053747.1:18059419-18139331 GCA_028658305.1 Pachyuromys duprasi | reverse complement strand
TGCTGCCCTTCCTCACCCTCATGTTGATGTTGGTCTCAAATTTCCTACGGAGTCCTTCCCTTTTCTACTCACTAGAGGCTTGTCTCAAATGCAAACTCAGGATCCTGGCCTCTTCCACTCCTGTTACAAACAAAAGTCAACGCATACACTGTGAAATGAGGGTTTATTCACAGAAGCAAGACCTACAATCCGTGAGATTTAATGAGGAAAATGTTGTGAAGCGAATATGAGTGAGCACTTCAGGAGTAAGGCAGGGGCAGTCTGTGTCTGGAGGGACTGTGTTCCTGGAAGCATGCTGAGTTGTAGTTAAGCCATGTTGCAGTTCTATGACAGCAAATTTGTCTGCCTTTGCTTCTTAACAGTCATAGAAAAAGACCTTCATTACCAGTATGACTTTTGTTCATTGTGGACTCTGTAGACAACAGAAAGGAACTGTAAAGAAATCCCTATTAACATCATTCCACCACAAGGGAATGAGAGAGAGAGAGAGAGAGAAAGAGAGAGAGAGAGAGAGAGAGAGAGAGAGAGAGAGAGAGAGAGAGACAGAGACAGAGACAGAGACAGAGACAGAGAGACAGAGAGACAGAGAGACAGAGAGACAGAGAGACAGAGAGAGAGAGAGAATGTGCATTTACAAAATAAGATTCTGTTATTTGTCATATACCACAATGCAGAGTTATACTTCTTATGATAGCAACCTTTCACTTTCTGTTACATCTGTTTTCCTAGTTGGCCAGTAGTCCTACCTACTTGTGTCTATGGGGAATTCCCAAATCTAGCCGTGTTTCATAATCACCTGGCAGCTAAATTCCATCTCCCCTGTGATTCAGATGATGTCTGTCCAGCTGTGGCCTGTCTTTAGAACTGCTCGAAGTCTGGTGTCACTGTCAGCAGTTCGATGTGTCACCAGGCACAGGACTGCCTCAGCACATCATAATGATGAGAACAGGAAACAGAAACTGGCCAGTTAGTTTAGGACAGGGACAGCAAAACTCAACCATTGCAATTCTTTTCCTTGGTCAGAAGCAGGGACTAGCTTTGTTTCTGTCCTGCCTGGAGGCCAGGAATTTTAGGAGGAAACCCGGATTCTTTCTCTCTTCCTACATGAGCACCTTCACCTGAAGGCTTGATATGCAGGTGTGACTTCAGTACAGACAGTCCCTTCTGGTAAACGGCTTTGGAATCATGTCGAAAATGCACTCTATCTGTTCTCCAATTTTCAGCCTGTATCCTAAACAATTTAAAGGTCGCTACTGCTGATGAGGCAATGTTATAAGTATCCTTCCAGGCCCCTGAGGATGGAAATAAGTGTTCTTCTGAGGCCCATATGGGAAAAGCTATTTCTTCCTGGTTGAAAGAAGAAAATCTACATGACATTCTGATCTACCCCAATACTAAAGCCGTACATACCTTGGTCTCCTTACTTAAGAGTAAACCAGCTGAACCTGTGGATCACCTGGCTAAGAGTCCTCCCCACCAGAAAGGTGACTCATGGGAAGCCAAGCTGAGGAGATGGGGGAAATAACTCTCCTCTGAATGATACAATGTGCTTTTCTCCCCCTCCCTCCACTGAACAGTTTTTACATAGAGTCTCTACTATGTAGCTTTGATAAGCCTCATAATTTTCCAAATTACCCAGAAAAGTGCGACTTTTTTTTTCAGTCTTTTTTTTTTTTTTTTTACCCAAACCGAATGCATGCTTCTCTTACTCTCTGAACTTTCTTACTCTGGCTCTGAAGCTATTTCCCACCTGAGCCACATGGGTGTTTACAAATTCTCTGTCGCCCTCTTACTAACAGCTGCCAGGATTTACAGCATGTCTGGTCTGCTGGTTTTATTTTATTTTATTTTATTTTTGAGTATTAATAAAATTGTCCCCAAATTTGCCTCCAAGTCTGTTTTAACATTCCTTTATTAAATAGACTGAGGACCCAGAGAGGAAATCCTGAATTTTCCAATGCAGAGCTACCAAGGTTTATGGTAACAGCATCACGGAGGAGCCCGGGAGGACCCATCTATTTGGCTATGCTATCTCCTAATGCCCACTTTGGCGAGAAATAACTGAGTTGGATCCTCAAGCAGCCATGAGAAGGAGGGTCATGATAAGGAAGATGTACCCATATCAAAATGGACAAGATATTACTTCTTTCTTCTGGCTCCGAAGAAGAATGTGTACTTCTTTTAGAAGTTCCTCATAAGACATTCTGTATGGCTGTTGATAAGCTCACAGGAAGCCTTACACATGTTCTGGAGGTGTAGAGATGCTGCAGGAATTCCTACATCATGATTTAATGGCACTGACATTTCCTCACTAGCTGCCCCTAATTCTCCTAAGGGTGCCCTTTGGCTCAGTGATCCCATCTTTTGTGGTTCTTGGGCTCCTATGATTTGTTCTTATTAGGAGTCTTCTGTCACCTGTGTTCTGTCAAGCCTACATGAGGCCAGTGCCTTTGGCTCCAACATCTCTTTCCGAACCTCTACCACCACAAGAGTCTTGAGCTGTCTCATGTGCTCTCTCTAGACGCCCCTTTCCTTCATTGCCTTTGCTCAAGGCTGCCTGTGAGGAAAGGGTGTGCTTATGCCCTTCTGTGTTTGGTTTAGGATCAGGAGCCACCACTGTGATGGCACTCTTGTAAGCTCTCCCCTTCTGGCAGCCCCTGGTATTCAGGCTTCATCTCCTTTCTGACTGTACCTTTCCAGCTCCACCCACCCAGAACTGGGTCTCCTCTTTCTTCAGGGGCTCCAAGGTCCTCACCCTCCTGATGCCATTTCTATCATTAGAGAGATTTCCACCATTTCTTTCCTTTGGATCGGACGCCTTTCTTGTTTTGGAGTCCTTACCAAAGTACAGATATCGTGGGAACCCATGCTTTCAACCTTTCTCAGGGGGGTCTGTGAGCAGGTAGCATACAGCAAAATAACTTCTTTCTGACCTGGAACTCTCAGTGTATGTGTCAAGTGCCAGGCTGAGTGCTTCCATATACCTCAAGTAATTTTATTTCATTATCTTTCTGCTCATGTG
The DNA here is from genome assembly GCA_028658305.1 of Pachyuromys duprasi. Classification (NCBI taxonomy): domain Eukaryota; kingdom Metazoa; phylum Chordata; class Mammalia; order Rodentia; family Muridae; genus Pachyuromys; species Pachyuromys duprasi. Next base: position 18,136,309 of record CM053747.1, on the reverse strand, counting down.
GCAAATTCAGCACTGACATTTTACAGATCACAGAATGGGGTCCAGAAAAGATAAGACACCTAAATAGCCAGTGCATGGACAAACATGTTCAACTTGTACGTCAGAACAATCCTCTTCTGTGACGGACAATAGTGCATGTATCTGCCCTCTTCCTTCTCTACTCCCCTAAAAGTTGTTAAAAAAAACATTTGAAGCATCTTGCTATCTTACCCCTTCCCTGAAGAACCTGCCTCACTTCTGAAGAAAGCAGTGGGCTCAGACTGGGGCCATGAGAACACTGGCTGTTAAAAGAAAACTTGGCACTCCCAGGATCCCTTGGTTTTTTTTTTTCATTTCTTAGTCATTCCCTGGTTCATTTGGCAAGTTCAGGACATTAAAATCCTGTAATAAAAGGCTATTGAGCTTCTTTCTTCAAACAAAATCCAGCCTGTCATTGCCACGGCAGACGCGAGTCTTATCTTTTCAGTCAACCTTGGCAGCGTAGCCGTCTCTCTTGGTCCTTATTTTTCCCTTAACAAAGCAGCTGGGTGCTGCTAAAAGCATGACTTGGTGCAGCCCAGGAGAAATTGGATTGTGCAGGAAGCTTGATACCCTGTTTTAACTTGGGTGGCCTTTAGGCTAGTATGGAGTGTAGGTGTAGTTATGGGGTACACGGTAGATAGTTATAGGGTATAAGGCAGATAGTTATGGGATGTAAGATGGACAATTATGAGGTGTAGGGCCATTTGCACCTCTAGTTCATTCATTCCTTTGCATCAGAGGAAGCACCCGTTCTTTTCAAAGGACACTTCCCTTAAAAGAAGACTTCTGAAACTTTAATGGGTATAGGACTCAACAGAGGGATCTTGTTAAGCATGCAAAGTTGATTTCAGTCTGAGAGTGCACTTCTAGTGAACTTCCAAGGGAGATTAGTCAATGTTCCTGGTACAGGGACCACGTTTTCAGTGGCTAGGGTGCACCCAGTCACTCTGACCTTTAATTGATTATTCATGGGACTAGGCATAAATTATATTGTCAAGAGTGTTGCTCATTCATTCATTTATTAACTCATCCAATAAATATGCAAAAAGTTCACTATTGTTTAGAAATGAGGACCCCACAGGGATGAAGATGGAAGTCCTTCCTGCAGCTGTAGGGAATAGATGCCGGCAATTAAAATTGGTAATTAAGGCACAGTGTGTCAAGCCAGATAAAGAGATGGTACAGAAAATAGTTCCCAGGACAGGATTCTTACTAAGGCCTCTACCGCTGAAAGAGGAGCCCAGGAGGAGAGAGGAAAGAAAGTAGAGCCTCATAATCTGCTTAACCTTGAAGACAGCCGCACTAAAATTGGGGATGGAGTAGTTGTAGTCTTCTCTTGCCATGCACTTGGTACTCCATGCGGGACCCGGGTCTCTGCAGATCAGAGGGAGATACAGAGCTTTCACCGGACTCTTCACAATTCCTCTCCTTTTCTCCCCTACTCATCATTCCCAGAGTTTCCAGAAACTCTCACTCGGAGCTCCACAAAACTAGTTAGCTCTTTCCATTTTCAGTGTATTTCAAGTTATGAGACAAAATAATCCATATCTTCACTGAACTGCTCATTGGATAATCCACTTTTGATGATTTGGATAATTCCAGCCTCAGATCTGGGATAATATGAATAACAATGATGCTTCATCAGCCCACCATCCTCTCAGGGTATCTCTCTGTTTCCTTTCACTCTCCTTGATGCAGCCCTTAAACAGAGTGGATTTTTATGGTGGTCAGAGTTCAGACATGACACCACTCTATTCTAAAATTTAAGAAATTCAGTTCCTACTGGAAAATCTTGGCAGACAACATTATTGTGTCAATATTATGTATGAGCCAAACCAGGCATAGACAAACACTGTCATTTCTCTAATGCCATTCTGCTGGCCGTGGCTAGAGTGCCTACAGGCCCTTAAGTGAAAATGTTTAGTACTCTATCAAAGTCAGTTCTCGGATTTCTGTTTCTCAGAAGTTAGTTCACTCCTCCAGAACTCATAGAAAAGAAGTTGTGGAGGCATTTGGACTTTTGACAGCTCTTCACAGTGGCATTGATGAGCACAAATTGGTTTATATGTCCATCAGTCGTCATCAGGAGGGTTGGGCACAAATTCCTGTTGCTGTGCTAGGGAAAGCTGACTGTTGAGGAGCAGGTTTTGTTTTCTGCTGCTTCCTATATTGCTGTCTTCCTTCCTCTCTTCTAGGCTGTCTCTGAAGCTCTGAACATTGGTCCTAGCCTGTATCACTTGCTTTCCAGGCAAGACACCTTTGGATATTTGTCTCAAACGATATTTCCACTAAGCCATTCACAATATTCTGCCTCATCAATCACATTCCTTTTTGATCAACATGTCAACTAGAGACTTTAGCTCCAGGAATATGTCTGATCTTTTGATGTTAGCTTAAGATGAAACTGGTTCATTCTGGCTTAGAGGAAGTCACCTTCGTCCTGATTACTTTGTAAACTCTTTTGATCTATATCACAAGAACCCACAGGTCTTTCTGGTAACTAGGACCACACTCCATAAATATTTGCTTCCTTCTTCAGTCTCACAGGACCTTGCTGTCCATCAGCAACAACTTGCTCCCCAAGAGCACTGGCATAAGGAATCTGAAAGACTAAAGCCTCTTCAATATTTCTATAAATTTCCAGGTGACTTGTAATTTGTGACACCACCTGGCTCTTGGCTATTTATTCCATGGAGTGGAATCAGTTTAGGGATGTACTAATTACCTTTTTAAAATCTCTCTGATAAAACCTTGACCAAAGCAACTTATAGAAGTAAGGCTTTCTTTTGGCCCTGCAGTTCCAGAAAGATAAGACTCCATCACCATCACAGCAGGAAAGCCTGAAGGCAAGCATAAGGCATGGCAACAGGAACACCCAAGAACTTATACTTAAACAGCAATCAGGAAATGGAGAAAACTAACTGTGGGTACAGAGAGGCTGTTTTGCTTCCTCCAGCAAAGTCACACTTCCTGTGCCTCCCCAGTTAGCAATTCCTATTGAGGACTACCTGTTGAAATGTCTGAGAATAAATCAGAACATCTCAAGTACCTCAAGGAATCATTTTTCATGTTGCTCAGGTCCTCCCCAGTCTATACCCATGAGATTAGTCATAAAACCCAGCCATGTTACTCAGTATCTCCCAACTCAGTCATTCACACAGGTATTCATATTGTGTGCTTATCACAGACATGGAATAAATATACCACAGAAAAGAATAACTCAGTAGTTCATCGTTTTTTACTTTATAAATCCCATGGTCCTTTTCTACAATTTGGGCTCCTGGCTCCCCTCAGCCTCTAATTGATTCCTAAAATGAAGTCTGAAGAAAGCTATTAAAACAAAATAATTTTCCTCTTAGCCCCAAATTTATTCAATAAGAACTTATTCTAAAGTGGTCCAAAAGCTGGGTCAGGAAATTTGTGATGAGGAGCCTTGAGAAATTTGCAATGTAGCAGAAGGTGGGCTCATGAGACGCTAAGCGCCAAAGAAGTTCTAGGTCTTTGCAGGCTGCAGGAGATCAGTCAGCTCCACCTCGTAGGGTCAAAGCTGCTTCACATACTCATGTTTAGCATGCTGGCAAAGGAGGGGAAGAGATTCTGTGCACAGAGAGTGTGTGCTAAGATACAGAGAGGCATACATTCTTTTGGGGAATTTTGAGGGTTGAATAGTTGTTTCTTGTTGGATGTAAGAAGGGTATGCTCACAAATATGCAACAACCTCCCACCACGATTAATGCCAAGCTATCAAAGCCATAGTTTTGGATACAGAATTTGAAAGAGATGTGAGTAGCTGGTTTCTAAGAGCTGTAGAAACCAGTTGCAACATTGGTGACTGTCAGACATCCATGAGGCTGAAGAGTCAAGGTAATGATTTTGCCCCTAAAAAGTGACTTCCTAAAGTTACAGACTTTTGTTTTGTGGTTCACTGTCATCTCCTTGGGACTTTTAGTAGAAGTCTGGCAGAGGGGAGACAGTCAGTAAATATTTTTTAAATGAATGAATATATGGGTGGTGTTCTAAAGCCTGCAGAGTGCTGAGACTCTGCCTCTAACGTGACAGGAGCTTTGGAGTATTTCTAAATGTGGGGGGACACAGTGACATTTTAAGATTTATAAAGACTCTTCTGAAAGCAATAAGGTGTGTGTGGAGGGTGTAAGGTAAAATGGGCATTTGGAAGCTTCTGCAGTAATTTGGTAGTTGCTCATAATGTCTGAGGTAAGGCAGGATGCATGAGACTGAGGAAAGGGCAAGTGGTGTTAAAAGGCTCTGAAGTCATCAAATCTGCATTCCAGAACAATTACTTTAAAGCACTGTCAGTGAATGACTGGGCCTATGTTTTCTCCCTTTGAATTATCTTCTTGTTTTACTTGAATCTTGCATTGTCTAATCCAGGCTTCAGTGAGATTTGTCTCCACCCAGCCACACAAGATACTTTCTCCCCAGTGATTTCCAGAGGCTGTGGTCCATTAATAGTTATATCTGTTACTGCACCAAGGTAGGCCTGGTTTGAAGGATGGGAGATGGATCATCTTCTCGGGAAACTTGACTTTGAGGCTAAGAAGAGTGGGATATAGTTTGTCTAGTTCCTTTTGAGTGGTTGTTTTCCCTCTTACCTATAGCTGTGCTAGGCTTATTGTCCATAGGGCTATTCCCTGCTTTAGGTCACTTTCTCCAGCTCTTTGGTGACTGGGGACCAGACACCCATTTCTTTATCTGTGTTAATTTTGACAGCAACAGATACAGCAGTCCTGCTGCTAGATAGACGTAGAGGGGCCTCCCCAAATCTAGATTTAAACCAGGGTTTAAACTGGAGTTCATGGGAACTGACTCAAGGAAAAACACACACACACAAGTGAATGATACTGCCCTCTGCTCACAGATGCTTGTCACCTCTGAGAGGAAGCATGTTTGGCTGTGTACTATTTTCCGCTTTCATTACTGTGAGCACTCTTTCCACGCACAGAACAACTTAGCGTCTCATGCCCTAGGCAAACCTGGGCAATGCTGTTTCTGATGGTGGGTGTTGTAGAGTCACACTGTATGCCAGTGTAGCTATGTATCCAGATCCAAATCTCTGCTCTGTTTCTGGGGTTCACCCATTGTGGAGTGATGTCACCCCTCATCGGTGAAAAATGCTGACATTTTCCACCTTCATTGTTCTGTCCATTTGTGTCAGAGTTCCTGAGATGAGGCTGTGAGACTGAGTGATAGGCTAGATGGTCTAAGGAGCTCTGTGAGGTGGGAAGGATCCTGTAACCCTCTAAAGTAGTAGAAGAGGGACAGGAATCTCAAATGCTTCCTCATATATTCCTCTAGCCATAACCAAGAGAGAGAAAAAAAGTCCACATACTTCCCATTTCCAAATCCACCTTTCTGAATAACGGCAACTCATCTGATAAGTAGCTAAGTAACATTTCACAACACCTGCTGTCTATACCAGATATGGTAGCTTCCCAAGCTATTGATTTCAAAGCTTTGAAACTTTTTGATTAAAAAATGGATTTTTTCATTTCAGCTATGCCTCATTTGTTCAGTTCCTATGTGGGTTCTGGAATGCTTCCTTTTCACCAAGTGTTTCTGTCTGAATGCCACACTGTCTCGATCGTGTTCTGAAACTCAGGCCGGAAGCTTCACAACAAGGGCATTGCTGAACAGAGGAACCACTTGTTTTATAATCTCTTAAGAGACACTGCTTATTAAAGCAGGTGTAGTTCTGTTAATGTCCTGAATAACCTTTTCCTTATTTCCAGAAAAAAATCAATCATCCTTGCTGCTCCTGGGATAACAGGGAAATCTTTAGAAAGAAGAATGACTCTACTTCTCAGCTATGACTTCTGTGGGTCATAGGGACTTTTGTATGTCTCTCCACTGGGACATGGACCTTGCCCCCAGACCTGAATTTCTTAGGCCGATGCATTAACCACGCCGATTTTCTGTCCCCTTCAGTTTCTTGCTTCTGTTACTCAAATCATTCTGCATGTGTGTGTGTGTGTGCGCTCCTGCACAGAGAGACAAGAGGTCAGCCTTGGGTGTCATTTTTTGGAAGAATCAGCCATGTTTTGTCTCTTTGTTTGTTTGTTGGCTGGTTAGTTTTGTTTAAGAGAATAACTCTTGCCACTTGAGGCTTGCTGATTACAATGGAATGGCTGGTCATTGAGTTCTAGAGATTTACATAGTTGGTTTTTAAAATGGGTGCTAGGGATTCAATTCATGTTTTCATGGGCATGACTTTAAAAAAAATACAAAACAATTTAGCTATCTCTCCACCCAAAGTTGTTATTGAAGACACACGGAGGAGATAATTGGAGAGTCTGTAAGTACCAGTCTTGGTTTTTGTTTTTGTTTTGGCACCAGATGGTTTATGTTGACTTAAGTGGGGTTCTTTTCTCAAATCTCTTAGTCTTGTCGCCTAGTATTTGTCATCCTTTCCAGGGTGTGGCTTATGAATACATCTCGTATTCTTAAATGGTTCTCCTCCATTTACTCTGCTTTGCGGATTATACACAAAACCTCTTGCCATTACTGCTCTATCAGAGTAACTGCTCCTTTATTTAGAGGCATCAGTTAGTCTTGACAATCATGGTTCTGGGTTCATGGCCTACAGCAGGCCTTGTTCATGGGCTTTTCTGCTCAGAGCCTTGGGTATTTTTCATGGAAGAGTTTCATCCAGATCTCAGCATCCCATAGCAGAAGGAATTGGTCTCCTTCTCAGGTAGGAGAAGGAGAAGTAAAGAAAGTAAACTCACTTTTTGCCAATGTGGTATTTTCGCAGAAAACCATGTTATTGCCTCTTTGATGTGGTGTGGGTTTGGCTGCAGGTCTTCTCTTTAGTTGTAATGCAAGCCTCCTTGTTCTCTGAAATATATCTCAAGCATTTCCCTGGTTCATTAGCCTTTCTCCCCAAGTGCAAACATTCTAAAGTGCTATCATTTATTTGTACCTTCTCCCAGAGTTTGTAGTTTTAGACATCTGATAGTTTAGGTAGAAAGAGAAAAGTCATGCTTAACCATGTTTTCCTAGGGGATCTCTACCACAGTCTGATGGAGTTTAGAAAAGAACATGTATTAGTGCGGCCAGGCAGCCACCCTTTTGAGATGGGTCCAATAAAAGGATATTATTGTAATGGTAGATTGTAACACTGCCAAAAAAAAAAAAGAAGAAGAAAAGAAAAAAAGGAAAGAACCAAACAGCTGTAGGATCTACAATACCTTTGTAGTCGGGTTCCTCCAAACTAACCCCTTCTTCCTCTCTCTTCCTCTCTCTTCCTCTCACATTTGTAATGCTTTGTACATTGTCCTATTGTCCTGTCTCCATCAGCTGACTTCTGCTGCTTATTCATGGGTCCTGGTGTCTGAAGGATTGAGAGGACTCTTTGTGTTCACTCCCATTTGAATTCTCTGTTCCTATTAATTGACTAAGCCTTTTAGTCACAGTTTGCTCTTTAGCCTGTGTGTAGACACTCATGGGTCTAATCTGCTTTGTCCAGGAGGTGCTCTGTCATATGACATTGGGTCAAGGGCTGAGGTAACACAGTGTTGCTCAATACTTACTTTGTGTTTGGCTTTGGCAAGTCCATTAATGTGCTTCTGTCTCACATTTATTTTCAAATAAAGGTAAGGAAAAGAAGGTAAATTCACAGTAAATGTGGATTTTGGGAGTTAGAATTGGGGAAAGACATCCCTTTAAAAAAGTCTAATAATTTGAAGGAAAAAAAAGATGATTTGAGTGTGGAGCAGGTGAGAAGAGTCATCAAGAAGGACTGGTTCTCTGTCATCTCTGTCTAGAGGGGACTATACGTCTGGCCTTCCACAGCTGGACAGAGGAGAGTAAGGGAAGGGTATTCAGTTTGCGTTGCAGCTGCTCAGGAAGCTCAGAGGCATGTCTTGGGAAGTAGCAAATAGAATCTGGGATATAATGAAGCAAAGGAAAAGATATTCAGATTTCTAGAAAAGAGGCACAGAAATACAAGCATAGTTCTAGTGTCAGAGTTCTTTCTTTTTTGGTAGGGGTTAACGTTTGCTTCTGGTAAAATATTTCCTCATTCTTAGCTTAGGAGAAGATGGGTCATAGCCCAATCGTTTTCAATGTGGGAAATAATGTTGAGCATGCTCAGGGCAGACCCGTTGTTTTTATTTTGGTTTTGACTGTCCACAGGGTAAGACCTCTAGGTCTTTGGATGTCAGCCATGGGAATCAGCTGCTGTGCTGTGATTTGAATGTGTGATTTGTTCAATTAAACTTGATGATGAAATCTTGATCCCAGTGTAATTGTTCCAGAGGTAAGTCTTTAAGAATGAGTAAAGTTTTCTTTTGGGAATAAATTCTTGCTTGTGGAACTGTAGTTACCATGAGATCAAGTTGTCACAAAGTGGATTAACTTTCTCAGATGGCTCTCCTGGTTCCACTTTTATTGCAACATGAAATGCTATCCACACTAGAAGCAAAGGCTAGCAATGTGCCCTTGGGCCTCCAGAAGTGTGCATTAAAAATATTCTGCAGGAAAATAAACTTTGCATAAAGTACTCAATCTTAGGTGCTCTGTTATAGTAATAAATGATAAACTGGTATGCAATACATCAAATTTTCAGCAGTTCAATGGCTTAACAAAAAATAAATATATTTCTTACTCATGTCTCTGTTTAATGGAGGTAGTGGCTGCCAAGAGGGCACTGATCCATAGAACATTTCAGACATTTGGTGTCTTCCTATCTGTAGCATTCCTAAGGCTACCACCTACTTTAATAAGCTTGTAAACACGGAAGAACTATTCATGAGGCGTTTGGGAGGACATGTTTGATGGGGCATCTGGCTTCCCTCATTCATTTGCTAAAGCTCAATCCCATGATTATAGTGGTTATCTCAGTCATCTGACTTGTGTTTTAATTAAAAGCCAGGCTGGGAAATATATAGTTTAATTGTGCCTAGATGAGAGGTAGAATTGAGATGTTGGTAAAGAGTAGACACCAGGTATGGGGAAGACCAGACCAGATTGTTGCTTGCTGGTTAGCTTGCCTGCAAATATAAATTGTATTTATTGATGGCAAAGGTGTTGTTTTAATTCCCTCTTATAATACATTGCTTTATCATACATTCCAAACTCTCACTGGAAAGAAAGAACCTATTTTTGGATTCCTTGATTCTGGCGTTTTGTCTCTGGTCTGAGAACATTAAGAAAAAGTACATAGGAGTGAGCAGAATAAAAAATCAGGGTGGATATTGAACTTCAATTTTCTTTGAACTTTAAATCACAAGGGAAAAGAGAATATGATTTTGGACTTTAATACCTTTGTACTTTAATTTAATCATTGAACTTTAATTTTTTTCAAGAAAATTCATGATGAGAAGTACTTTATATTAAAATGTGGGGCATCTTTTAATTGGCATTTCATTGCTGAAGTCTCTTAATGAATTTCATTGTAGAAATGTAAGAATCTATATTTAGAGTAGCTGTGTTATCTGTCATCCAAAACAGAATCTATTTGAGAAAGGAAAGCGTCTATTAATAATTATAAGGGAAAAACAGGTTCAAACTTGGACTATTTTGGATGAATTAAAATGTATAGTCACTCTAGAAATATTGGACAGTACAGAAGACTATAACTGGGGAAGAACAATGGAATGGGAATTAGACCAAGCCTGTAAAAGACTTAATCACTCAAAATCTCTTATCCACATAAGAATTCCGGCATAAATTCAGACTTCTCTAGCAATGGTTCCCAAAGGATCTCCTAAAGAGCAAACGGATTAAGGTGCACCCAGCCAGGAAATCAGAAGCAACAGAAAGATTTATTTTCCTAATCTTTATATTTTTAATTTTTATTTTTTCTTCACAATTTATTCATTATGTATCCTGATTGAAGCCCCCTCCCTCAACTCCCCCCAGCCCCACCCTACCGGAAGAATTTTGGATGGAGGACACTCAGTGTAGTGTTGGTTTCCCACCTGTTGGAAACAAATGCTTCACAGAGGTCATTCACTCTGGGGAAATAAAGGGCGTGTGTCAGTCCTGGATGAGTGCCAGGTGAAGGGGAGCCGAATGTCCTACTTGAAACTGTGGGTCGCCACTCTGAGACCACCCCACCTCTAGCTGACCACATACTTAAGTATATACACCATTAAAGCCTGTCAGTCACGGGTGCCTTCTCCCTTCCTGATATTTTTCATTGTAGAGTTGTCATATTCCTGTTTATATTTGTCTTCCAATGACCTGGAGGAGGAAACATGGCTTAACTCGTGTCCTGAATTTGGGGGTAGTAAAGAGGGCACACTTGGCTCTGCCTTCCTCTTCTTTTGGAAGCACACTCCTTGAGAAAAATCGGTACTGCCCACTGTCTCTTTATATGCAAACCTTACCCCTGAATTCCTCTAACTAGTATGTATATTCGGACCGCTGTTCTGGCCTTGGGATATCTTATAAGAGATGCAGACAAGAAGCAATTCACATAGCCAGTAAAAAGTCATGTTAAATTGAGAAAAAAAAAACCCGAAATAAACAGAAGTGCTTTCTAACACCAGTCCCTCGGTGTAGAAGGAGAGAACCAAATCCAGCAGACTGTCTTCTGCCTTTCATGTATTTGCATGTGTATACACACATATTTATTATTCAACAAAATAATGTAATAAAAGACTTTTTAGAAGCAAAATCAGAAGTAAGATGGTTGTGGGGGGGAATCAAGATTGTTGAGCTGATAGTGCAATATTAAGCATTGTAGTTGAGATGAACTTCCTGAAGTAAACAAAGACATTGGATAGGTAGTTGTTTGGGAGAATTGTATTACCAGAGAGGGGAGAACTCTGAAAAGGACCTATGTGTATGTTCAGTGTATGTGAGGGACAGCCCAAAGTGGTAGGGTTCACAGAAAGAAAGGAGGTCTAACAGGACAGGGAGCGGTCCACAGGTCCGCCCACTCCAACACAAAGGATCTCTGCTTGAAGCTCAGAACCCCGACAGCCACAGGCTTCTGAGGTAACCAGTAACTCTTCTGAATCCAAGCGATCACGTGTTCGCAGTCCTGAATAGTCACTGAGCAGCTGGTGCAGGCACAGCCTGTGGGCCTAGGTAGCATCCATCTCTCTCATTTGAGCAAAGCTGTCAACTGAGTCTATACTTAGCATCTTAAGTAGCTTTGGCAGTATATGGAGGGACTCTCAGCTCACTCACCTCCCTTTCATCAGCCTTGCATCTAAAACAACGAGAACTACAGCAATGGCTCAAAAACTACAACAAATGAGCCTGGTGGATTTGTTTTGCTTTCTGTCAAAGGAGCGCTCAGAGTCTGGTGCTCAGCCCACAAGAGAGAAGACTGAGAGTCTTTCAAAAGGTCTGGGAAGGGGCAGGCATTTGCACAGCAATAAGCTCCTCCTGGCCTTTTCATTTTCATCCTACATGTGATTTTTTTTGGTGGAATTTTCCAGACGTTATATGGCATGTCATAGAAAAATAGATTAAGTTCAGAAGCAAATTGAAGCCCTCTCTTCCAGCTACATATTTTTGTGAGTCATGATTCTCTTTATATATTTCCATCAAAATAACATATTACAACAGATTGAGTGCAAACACATGGGAATCCAGCTGTCATCTATTAAGCCAAACTTAAAGAGATTTGCAAAAAGTTAAGACATATCATTCTTCTCGCTACATATTTTTTGAAAATGAAATTGCTTTTCAGACAAGGCCAATTTATGTTAATATAGAAGTTTGTTGTTACTTGTAAATAATTCAAAAACATTAATTTCCCCCACAATTTTAGTTTTTAATAAAGTAATTATCAACACATATAATCCACATAAACAGAAATGAGGGCTTGTTTGGTATTTTAAGGTTTTAAAATTTGAGAATGAGTGCCTTGGAAAGCATTGATGCAGACACCCCTTGTCATGCTGTGGTAGATCCACTAGAAGGCTGCTTCCAAACTCTGTTTCTTGGTTTCAAGATATCATATAAGCACACAGCCATATCTTTCAGCATAGTTGTCTTTTGGATATCTATGTATGTGCAAAAAAAATTTTAGATTAAGGTCTAACTTCAGTAAAACAACAACAACAAAAACAAACAAACATTTTTAAGGTGCTGGGGAGGACCTTGCTCAGACTAGGCAGGTACTCCACCCCCGAACTAACCCCTGAGCCCTCTACAAAATGTTCTTTTGCTTACAGGTATCTGTAGAGCAGCAGGAAATAAAAAGCTGGACTCTTAGGAGAACATATTCATGGTTGGGAAACCATGGTTGGGAAACGCTGCGGGTGTGAACAACCTGCAGTGAGACACCTAGACTCACATCAGGACTCTGATGACTATTTCCCAAGGACCAGCCCTTTGAGGAGCTATTGCAGAGTATCATTCACCTGGGCTGGATGGTATAACCATATATGTGCTCTGTCCCAAACCCAGTGAACTAAACTTTGTGACTAGAATACAGAAACCTTCATGTTTTCAACTTCTAGAGTATTTTTGAAGTATCCAGGATTGGGACATTTAAATCATACTTTCAAAAATCTGTCAAGTAGTTATGGGCATGAAGGACTTGTGATTTTGTAGTAAATATTACTCCCTGCCACATACTGCAGGCTTGTCCTATCTGCATTGGTGATTAGTGCTCTGGGATTAGGGAGGCTGTATGTCCAGCCTTCACTGTTTACACAGCAACCCCCATCCTGAGAGGTGCTATGTGCTCTTTCTTGTTCAGGGGCGCCACGCCAACAGGTCTATGATATAAGTGCTCCAGCTTCAGGGTAAGGAAGTATAGGGAAAAGGAAGTCAAACGGAGAGACCTTTTGCATAGGCATGAACGGGAGTGTCCAGGAACAAAAGCCACAGTGCTCAGGCCTCCTCACAGGACAGGAACAGAACAGAAGGTGGATATTGATCTCTGCTGAACTGATTCATAGGTCTCAGTGGAAGATCCTGGTTGCTTCTGTCAACGTTGAAAAGTCTTGGCATCAGCATTCATACAGTCAGTGGATACTAATAACTAATGGCTTATCTCTGTGTGCAAGTCATCATTCTTGGTCATTTCCCTCTTGTCATTTAGCTCTAATATGAAATAGAACCCCACTGGCTTTCCTTCCATCCACCCAGTCACAAATTCAGATCACTCCACTTTTTGCATGGAATTGTAATTTGGACTCTTATAAATACTAATGTATGTTTATGTGAGTGTGCTTTTGTTTATGCTTCTGCAGGCCACAGTCCATATCTGTGTCTTCCCTGTCTACTCTCTATTTTAGTTTTTGAGATAACTTCTTTCATTCATTCATCTATGTTGGTCAGTGAGTAAACTCCAAGTATGCTTCTGTTTCTGCTACCCCATAGCTGGGAGGACTGTCATGAAACATAAGCAGCTTTTTAGGTAGGTGGTGAGGATCCAACCTCAAGTCCTCATGCTTTCAGGGAAAACATGTTACAGATTTGCTTGAAAAGCAATATCCACTCTTGACAGTAGAGTAAGCACCATATGCATGTTAATTATGTCATTTGATTTATCCAGGCCATTCCATTTTAATTCGTTTTTAATTAATTGAGTATTTTATACTATGTATTTTGACCATATTCGCCACCCCCCAACTTCTTTCACATGTGGTGTTTTGAATGAGAATGGTCCCTTATAGGTGCACATATTTGAACACTTGGTCATTAGGGAGTGGCACTATTTAGAAGGATTAGGAGGCGTGACCTTGTTGGATGAGGTGTGTCACTAGGGGTGGGTTTTGATGCTTCAGAAACCCAAGCCAGACCCAGCGGCTTTCTTTTCCTTCTGCCTACTGTGCTGAATGTAGAACTCTGAGCTACTTTCCTATCACCGTCTGCCTGCATGTCACTGTGCTCCCATTGTGACAGTAACGGACTAAATCTCTGAAACTGTAAGAAAGCCCCAATTAAATGCTTTTTCTTTTAAGAGTTGTCATGGTCACAGTGTTTCTTCACTGCAATACAACACTAACTAAGTTAAAACAACATCCACCCTTCCTTTCCTACCCATTTGACTTTGTTCCCCCCACCCCATAAAATATGATTTGTGATGCCCATGTAGTCTTGGAGATGTAGCCTTCTGTTGGAGTGTGGTCCATTTACCAGGAGCCATATTCTTAAAGAAAGCTGACTCTTCCAGTAGCAATCAGTTATAAATAGCTCTTCAATTAGAGGCTGGACTTTGTGCCCACCTTCCCTCTCCCTGCTGGGTGTCGGTCTGGCATAAGCTTTCACAGGCCTGGTGCATGTTGTCAAGTCTGCTATGAGTTGACACACAAAGCTGCCCCTCTAGCTCTTACACTGATCCTCTTCAGCAGTGATCTCTGAGCATTGGCAGAAGGAGGTATGATAGGTACTCCAGTTAGGGCTGGGCTTTCTCGTATTCTCTGCATCATGGTAAGTTGTGTGTCTTGTGTTGATCACCATCCACTGCAAATAGAAGCTTCTGTGACGAGGGTTAATAGATGAACTGATCTATAGATAAGTCATTAAGAGTCAGTTTGTCATTAAGAGTCAGTTTGATACCATATCCACTTAGCAGGATAATAATACAGTAGATTCTCCTCTAGGACCTATGACCCTGCATAGCTACAGACTATTAGCCTCCAAAGCACTGCCAGGGTATGAGTTCCAACTTACAAAACGGACTTTAAATCTAACCAGTAAGTAGTCGGCACTACTGTGAATTTGTGCCACTGTTGTTCCAGTGGACACGTCTAACCAAGTCTTTCGTTAAAATAACTTGCAGAATTCAGAGATGGGTAAGCATGATGGTAATTATTCCTGCTCTGGTAGTATCCGTAGCACCTCCCAGCACTATGAAACCTGGCCAGTAGAGATAACTCTTCCAGGTCAGTACCAGCTTGAGCTCTTTCTGAGTCCAAGTATGTGTCATCTTTAGCAATAGGGCCTTACAGAATGATCTGGAAGGTACATGAAGGACTTGTGATTTTGCAGCAAATATTACTCCCTGCCTTATACTGCAGGCTTGTCCCATCTACCTTGGTGATTAGTATGCTGGGATTAGGGAGGCTGTATGTCCAGCCTTCCCTGTTTACACAGCAACCCCCATCCTGAGAGGTTGACAATAGCCTGTAATGTTTGGAGGTCTACGGAGCCTCACTGGCAGCAACTCCAAAGGAGGTACCACATAACTGGCATTGGATTTTATTTGTTAATTTGTTGTGTCTATTAGGAGCATTGTCACCGAGTAATAGGGCAACTTTTCATTCTTGTATCTTTTGTGTGTAATGTATACACACACACAGAGTTGCATATTACTAGTAGTTTTCTTTCTTCCTTCCTTTTGGGTTTTTTGAGACAGGGTTTCTCTGAGTACCTCTGGTTGTCCTGGAACTTGCTTTGTAGACCAGACTGGCCTCAAACTCAGAGAGATCCATCTGCCTCTGCTTCTGAAGTCCCGAGACTTAAGGTGTGTGCCACCCTGCCCGGCTTCCATATGACTTTTAAGAGAAGTTATTACTTATATGTGTGCAGTTACCAGAATATATGTATGCATAAAACATGAGTGCCTGGTACCTGCAGAGATCAGAAGGCAGTAATGTATCCTCTGGAGCTGGAGTTCTGATTATCTGCAAACCACATGTGTGCACTGAACTGATCCTGGATTTTCTGCAAAAGCAACCAGTACTTTTTTTTAATTTGTATTTCTTATTATTTTTATTTTTCACAATTTATTAATTTTATGTCCTTATAGCTCTCTCATCTCCACCCAGTCCCATCCTCCCTACCTCTTCCTCCCTATCCCTTTCCCCTAGTTCACTGAAAACTGGAGTCCTCCTTCCCTGCCATCTGACCTTAGCTTATCAAGTCTCATCAGGACTGCCAGGATCCTCTTCCTCTCTGGCCTGGAAAGGCTACTTAGCTGGGGGAAGTGATCAAAGAGCAGGCAAACAAGTTCATGTCAGAGACAGACTCTGCTCCCCTTACTTGGCGACTGAGTTGCCAATCGGCTACATCAGAACAGGGAAGGGGTCTATCTCCTCTCCGTGCATGGACCTTGGTTGGTGCATCAGTCTCTGTAGGCTCCCCTGGGCCCAGAGTTTTGGCTTTGTTGGTCTCCTTGGGCCAGCTCACCCATGCCTTTGCCAACAGGGCCAGTTCTACTGTGCTCCCCAGGTGAGGTACAAGGTCCATTGTCCTAAGTGCTGCAGTCACTGAGGGGCAGGACAAGCCCTGCTTAGTGTGATGGCTGGTGAGGTGTGGGACCAGAACAAGACTGCCTCAAAGGTTGTTCTGATCGGCATTGCCTTTGATGATAACATGGGCCTGGGACATCAACACAGACCTCTGATACCACAGCATCACAGACCCAGATATGGCCCTTGGCAACAGCACGGGCCAGGATGTCCCCATGGCCTCAGGTGGCAATGCACACCAATCAGACCAGCATTTCCCTCAGCTGAAGCCTGGCCTTCAGACATCCACATGGTCTGTGATGGCAGTCCAGACCATGGACACACGTTTGGTATTTGATGGTAACTCTGGCCACAGACATTGATATAGACTCCAGCTGCAGTGGGAACTTGGTCCTTCACTGTAGCCAGGGCTAGGACCTCACCATGGCCTTCTGATATCTGCCTGCTCCTCATTGCTTTCAAGTCTCTAGTTCCCCCTTTCTCCACAGTGTAAACCCCTCGGCTTCTCTTTCTCTTCCACCTATCCAATGCGTACACCATCTTTCCTCTCTCTCCATCCCACATTTGCCCAATGCAGCGACATCTGTGGCAGGTGCTTGGGTGTCTTTTTTCCAGCTGTTGTGGGTCCTCCATGGAGTTTTTGAAAGGTCTCCTTTAGTGGTTACCCCTCGCCATAGCCCATGCTTTACCCTGCCCATACCAATTTAACCTTTCATTTTTCCCTTTCACCCTTTAGGTCACTGTGTTCCATCTTCGTCCTTTGAAAGCCATGGCACCTTAAAAATTCCTACGCCTGTGTGGGTATTCCAAATGAAAAAAAAATGTCTGGAGATTCATAGCTAACAAGCACAAATGAGAGAAAGCATGCAATGTTTATCTTTTCCCATCTGTCTGCCTTTCTCAGAATTGTTGTTCTCTGTATTCAGCTCTAGCCATTCACCTGTGAGTTTCATAATTTCATTTTCTGAGAGCTGAAGATATCATATTGTGTAAATGTACCATATTTTCATTATCCGTTCATACACTGATGGACATCTGAGCTATTTCCATTTTTTTGGCGACTGTGAATAGAGAAGCAGTGAATACAGATGAGCAGGTATCTCTATGATAAGATATAGAGCCCTATATAGGATATATAGCTGGATTATGTGGTAGGCTTATAGCTTTTAGAGGAACCTCAACACTGATTTCCAGCTGGCACTGATTTCCTTGGTGGCTATACCAGTTGCTACTCCTACCAGCAGCGAAGAAATATCCCCCCACACTTGCACCAGCATCTGTTGTCATTTAAGTTTTCAATCTTATCCGTTTTGAACTGGGTAAGGTGAAATATCAAAGCACTTTTAATTTGCGTTTCCCTGATGGCTAAAGATGTTGAATATAAAAATATTTTTCATTTATTTATATTTCATTTTTGAGAACTCTGTGTTTAGTTTATTGCCCCAATTTTTAATCAGACTGCTTGTTTTTTACTGTTTAGAGTTAAATTCTTTTTATATTCTAGATAACTCTATGTCAGATTATAGTTGGTTCACCTTACTTTGTCAGTTTATTAAGGTTTTTATTGTATAAGTCTTTTGCTTCCTTGGTAGATTTGCTCCAAGATATTTTATCTTATTTTTCTGAAGTAATTGTGAATGGTATTGTTTCCTTAATTTTCTCCTCATGTTTGTTCTTTCTTTATATTATATATGAAGACCACTAATTTTTCTGTGTTAGTTTTGTATCCTCCTTTCCTCTATCAGTTTTCTGGTAGAGACTTTAATGTATAAAATCATATCATGTGCGAATAAAGATATTTTGACTTCTTCGTTTTTGGCTGGTAGACCCTTTACCTCCTTCACTTGCTTGTCTTATTGTTCTAGTTAAGACTTGAAGCACTATACTGAACATCACTATGTCAAGTATGATTTTAGTACAAGTGCTTTGAGTTTGTTTTCCTCTGTTTATGATGAGGTTGACAGTGGGCTTCCTGTATTTTTCTTTGTTATGTTGAGATATATTCCCTATTTTTTTATAAATTCCCTAAGACTTTTATCATGTTGAGTTTTGTTTAAGGACTTTTGTACATATGAGATTAATAAGATGATCATGTGATGTCATAAGTAGACTGTCCTAGTCTATTAATGTGGTGGTCTATATCTATCGATTCACATATGTTGAACCATCCTTGTATGTCTGGGATGAAGTTGACTTGATCATGATAGATGATCTTTTTGATGTTTCCTGAATATGGTTTATAATTATTTTATTTAGATATTTGCAGCTATGTTAATCAGAACTATTAGCTTATAATTTTGTTTTCTTTTTGGATCTTTGATTTTGGTATCAGTGTAATACTGGTTTCATGAAAGGAATTTGGAAATGTTTCTTTAATGAGTATGAAGTATTCCTCATTATCTCTTTTGATTACTACGGGTTGAAGTACTTTTGTGTCAGAAAAATCCATGCATGCTTTTTAGTTTCACTTGCTGAGAATTACTTTTTCCACCCTTTAACCCTAAGGTAGTGTCTATCTTGATCTAAGGTTTTTTTTTGTTTGTTTGTTTCTTTTTTGTTTTGTTTTGGAGGCCACAAAAGATGAATCTTGTTTTATGATTAATCTTGTATGAACAGGTTCAAAAACAGACAGAATGCCAGCACTGAGAAGAAAAGGTGTACAAACAGTTCCATGCCTGCACTAAGAATACTCAAAGAAGCTATTTGCATTGATACCTGCTGGGAAAGGGGAAAATCAGCTTTATCCAATTAAATGTCACCAGACAGTCTCCATCCTTAGGAATATTTGACCCAAACAGAAAGGAATCCATTATTTTTTGTTTGTTGGTTTGTTTTAATTCTTTTTGTTTGCTTCATTTGGATACTTTTTTTGTTTGTTTCTTTGTTTTGAGTTTTGGTTTTTAGGGGTTGAAAAAAACATGGAACATAAAGTTGAGTGGGTGGACAGGTGGAAAAGATTTGGAAAAGAAATATTTTCAATGTATATTTATGAACATTTTAAATGAATTAGTAAACTAAGAAAGTACATAAACTTATGGAAAACAAAATACTACTGAATGACAATTGACTGAAGTGTAAAAAAATCAAGATGATTTTTTTAAATTATAGAATTGAATGAAAATGAAAATACGACCCTCAGGACATGGGGTGGTGTGGACAGGAGTGGACACTTTAGGGCTCCTGCCAAGAGATAGAGATCAAGTTGGTGGTTAGTCTCTGGTTCCTGTCTGAAGGGGAAGAACTGTAGGGAAAGCCTGAAGGCAGGCACAAGATATTTGATTCTCAGGCAAATAGAAGTGGTTAAGTGGTGTATCTAGCCTATTCTTAAGTTTTGCCTGCTTCTAGTTATTGGAATTAAATGAGATAAAATTCTTTACTATAGTTGAGCATTTTGTATTCCATTTTCTCCTATTTCTGACACCTGTTCAAAGCATGCATTCTGAGGCTATTTTTAAATGCAGAGAAATTTAGAATTATTTCCCCATCTAATTAAACTAAGCTCTTGCTATTGTTAGCCTTGATGTTCACTTAGTCTATGTGAATTGAGTATAGAAGTTTTCTTTGAGTTAATGTTTCCATAGGACTCATGCTTTTATTTTCAAGTCTTTTAAAGCTCTCTGCTTTAGGCATTATTATTATTTACAAAGAGTGGATAATTACATTTTAATAAACCTCTGTTATGACAGTTTTTTTATTACTAATTGTGACATTTATCTTCATTTAATGTAATTGCTGTTAAATTTTGGTGAAAATCCATCCATCATGCCCTTTCTACCTGTCCCACCTGTTCTATAATCTTTTTCTCTCCTCTTCTTTCATAGTTTTCGGAAAAAAAATGATCACTTAAATGACAAAAACATTACTGTATTCATTATAGTCAAGATGTGGGACCAAATGATGTGTTCATTGATGTATAGTTTAATAAAGAAGTTTTGGTTTCCTGTACCTTAAAGAAAAGAGGATGAAATCCTGTTATTAGCAGCAACACAGAGAATCTTAAAAAATGCCTGAGCTAAGTGAAACAAGCCAGACACAGAGAAACAAGTGTCTTGTGGTATCACTTGTAAAAGAAAAGTGTGGTTATCCAAGGCTAAGGTGGTGGGGCAGGAAACAGGGGGAAATGTAGGGATTTTCTCTCTGGTGCACTCTCTCCTGCTCTTGCTCCCTCTTCTGTCCCCCTTTCAGACATGGCTGGCTTCCAGATCTATGTAGATAAGGATGGCCTTGAGTCCTGTTCCTCACTGGCTGTCTCCCAAGTGGTGGGTTTGCAGGTGTCTGCCACCATATCCACCATTACCCTCTTTTAGTCCGGAAGTTACATATTATTTCTGTTCTTTTAACAGTTACCCTGAAAGTTTTACATGCGTTCTTGATAAATCAGTGTCTAAACTTAATCTGCATTCTATGTTCATTTAAAGTAATTCAAGGAAGCTAAAATACTCCCATTACATTTAATCACTTTTAGATTCATATGCAGTTGTGTTGGAAACTCTGAGTTACCCCCTGGGACCTTTTCTGGGAGTCTCTGAGTAGACTCCCACTCATTTAAACATTCTGTAAGGATGGAATTGAATGCTTAAAATGTTAACTGGCCCGGGCTTGTTGTGGATAATGAATTCTTAAACGAGGCATAGCTGTTTCATATTTCTCCAAGAAAGATGGTTGGCAGCTTGGTAAGGGCCATCTCTTTTTACAGGAATGGAAGTTGCCAGGCTGTAGGGAATAGAGCTGAATACATAATGAGCTATACTCAAATGATGACTAAAAAAACAAACAAAAAAACTCCCCAAAACCTAAACAATACACAAAACTACTCTTAGGCTGTTACCAGCAGCAGATCGGTGGCTTGCCTAAAATATCAACTAACATACAAGACTAGGATGGTTTCATTTCCTTACAAAAATATCTTTGTTTCCTGTTTCCTCATCAAATGGAGGCCTACAACCTTTTTAAAATTCATACTGTGAATGTTGAAGGAAAAGACAAGTTCATTTCTGATAATTTCTCTGCAGAGATGTCTGAATGAAAGTGGGAAGGAAGCTTAGGATGTATATTGGACTAGTTTAAAGGTACTTTATTCTCATGATTATCACAGTGGAAAGTCATTAAAAAGGTATTAGTCTTTTGCCGTAGGGGTGGGGTGGCCTGTGGAAGCTATTGCTTGATGAAATTAGGACTCAATTAAATTGTGTTGCAAATATGGCCTGCAAGAAGAGAATCTTTCACCATTCTATACTGAATTTATTCAATAAAGCAGAGATATTTTGTGCAGGGTGACTGACTATATTAAACACATGTACTCTGAGAGCCTAATGTTCGACCTGTCACTGAGGCTCTATAATAATGTACCCGCACATTTCCTGACACCATGGTGTGGTAAGTAGGCACCTTTTACCACTCTGCCTTTTCTGGTCCCATGGGAGCATCCAGGGGTACCGATAGCAACATTGTGGTTTACATTCCAATTTTCTATCACAATCTTTCCTGGTCGGGATGTTAAACTAGATTCTGAGTTCATGTGATGGCTCCAAAATGCAGGTGACTCAACCTTGAGTCACTGAAGTGTTAGTCTTCAAAGAGAGGAATGCCAGCAACAGTACTCTCTGCAGGTCTAATTTAACCCGGTACAGTCTCTAAATCTCAACATCTTCTGCTCCAGTGTTATTTCGGCCCCGCATTACAGACAGGCGAGTGATGTCCAGAGGCATGATGATTCACCCATGGTCATAAGACTAATGCCTACCATTCTTAAAACCGTGTTTCCCAAGTTTGGAAAATAACGCCGGTGACCATTTCCCAGTCTGTATCACCGTAAAGAAGGTTCTGCATAAATGGCAGCTTCCCATGGCAGTGTGCCCCGTTGTCTTATTGATCTCCAGGATCCTCTGGGGATGAGAGACACAGCAGTCTCACAACAGCTGCCTTCACAGTCCGCAGACAGCACAATAGCCCTCACTGCACTCTCTCTTTAACTTTACAAATCGATTGATGGATGGTGTGGGCATGTGACAGGTCCTGCAGACCAGAACTTGACAGAGATTGAAAGCATCTATCAAGAGCCTGGGCCTCCTGTTTTGTTAGCCTGGACACCCGCTGGATTCTGCTTGTTAATTGGCTCCTGTGCAGGCAGCTATTTCAGCAGCAGTTCTGTGAGTCTTCTGTGGCTCATCTTGATTTAAAGGGAAATGTTGAAAAGTGCTTCTCAGCCACTCAAAGCTTCTGCTTGCTCATGCTTAGCTGATTGGATGAAGAGGAAAGTAGCTTTCAAAAGTGTTATGCAGACAAAAAGGTAGATCGTTCTATCTCTTCAAACTTAGGGAATACATTTTTGAGAGACAGTTGGTAAAGTGCCTGATTTCTGCCTAAAGAGATGCTTTCCCTAATGTCAGATGGAATTGAGAAAGAAATTTGTGGAAAAATTGCCACCATGACCTTAAGCAGGCAGTCTTCGAGCTAATACCATAATGAGGAATTGGGGTGCTTTTAAAATAGACTGAACATGTTAATGACTCTACCAGCAGTCAGCCAAAAGGACAAGAAAACGTTTAAACTCTGGAAGGGAGTATTTTGCCAAGGAGATTTCAATGTCAAAGACTGTATGAGAAGCTAAAAATAGGTGCTCACGCACGTCACAGGGCCGTGGGTGGAGATGTACACACAGCCAAATGATGCCATTTCCACTTCGGGCAAAAGCTGAAGAAAAAAAAACTGACAAGAAAGCATTTAGTCATATTTCACTTGAATTATACTTATAAATGCTGAATTGCAGACCTGTCAAAATAAGGCCCACCATCATTTCCTTGCAGAGGAGCCAGATAGACAAAGGCTACAGGACACAGGCGGCAAAGAGCTTGCAAGAACGTCACGTTGGGAAAACCACAAGCTAAGCTGGCTGAAGAGGATTCTGAGAGTGAAAATGGGCAGAAATGTCCGTGAAGTGTGTGGAATGGAGTTCTGAGTAGCTTGAATGTTGAATACATGGAGAAAATGAACTTTGACACAGCCTCAAAGGGCTGTGAGTTCCAGGTATCTCTCCCTCTGTCTCTCTCCCTGGAATTCATAGTCAAGGGTCTATCGATCTTGGTGTGATTGTTCTGCTAGGTGAGAATTTGCTTGCATGGTGTCCTTGTTTAGCAGAAATCCCAATGCTTAGGAGCTTGCCCCTGCCAACATCTCCTACAGCACACAGGAGATGTGTACAGTACCAGGGTCTGAAAGTGAATTGTTTGGCATTTCAGGGGCAAACAGCTCATCTATGCCCAACAACTTCCAATACAAAACTGGTTAAACGCAGTCTAATCTCTGTTAAGTCTTGTATTTACTTTGAAAATTGTAGTTAGATGAGTCAGGGGTAGCCCTCCAAAATATTTCTGCTTGTCTGTGTCATCCGTTCACAAGGACACAGGGCCACTGCTGGTGCAGGTACCAAGCTCTAGGAAACAGGGCTGGGAGAAACTAGGAAGAGAGAAATATCTTTCCTAGATGACATGAAGTGGTGAGGAGCTCTTGTTGGCTAGTGCTCTCAGTGCAGGCGGCATGACCTCACGAAAAAGTTTGCCTCATGCATCTGCTAGTTGATGTAGCAGAGGGAAGGAGGAAATGGCTCAAGATTCATGCACATACACTAAATTGTGATGAAGGTCCTGGAGCGCTGACTGAGCTCAGCCTAGCACCATTTGCTTCAGTGTTTAGATAAATTCTGGCTTGGAGAGAATCTGCATCTCATGCCTCTCGCTTCTCTCTCGGTATGTCATCCTGGAATCGTGTGATCTTTGTTCCCTAGATAAAGTTGGAATACAGAAGTACAGAAAGGAAAATGATTTAACCCCGATGAAGAGGGAGCATAGATGTCAAGAGATAATAGTTAAGAACGGTCATTAAAGATCATGCACCTGTTAATCTAGAACAACTGAGCCCCTTCCTCCACCACTTGCCATTACAGCCCAGTGGTCAGCCACATCTACTGAGAAGTGGCCTCTACTGTTATCCTCACTTTCATATGCAGGAAAGGAAGCTTATGGTGTTCACAGCTCAGGTTCACACTTGGCTTTGTAGAAGCAGGATCCGAACCTCAGCTGCCGCCATTAGGCAAAGCCTTGAACCATCCTATTATTCTCTGCTATGAGTTTCTCCACTTACTTTATACCTGATGAGAACAAATGAAAAGCCGCAGAATGACAGTAGTTGTCAGGGGGGTTAAGTTTCTGCTCTGCTGCTAATGATCAGCATACCCTCAACAAGGCTCAGGCATGTGAGACTTACTTTGTAAAGCTTTGCCCATGAAGTAGTTAAAATGTCGCGTATCACGTTCCTAGTAGGTTTATGCTAAAATGGTGCATGTGGAGAAGATTCCATCAAAATCAAGGTTTCCCACATGTTTCCCACATGTATAGCTCTGCCATGGCCTGAGCCTGGATTTGAATTCATCAAACTAGTGGGGATGTCCTAACCTTTTAGCACCGCATCTATGAGATGAGGCTTCTGTAACCCACTGACGAGCACTGGGGAGAGGATGAGAATCAGGGTGTAGATGCAAAAACTGCAGGTGTATCTGACACCGCTGAGAATGCGGCTTACTTGCAGGGGGAGCAGACAGAGCTGCCGAAGCAGCAATAGATGAGGGGGTTGATGGCACTGTTCAAGGCTGGCAGGTTCTGGATGATCACAGAGGCGTAGAAACGCTCCTTGGTGTCTGGAAGAAGATCGAAATTGTCCAACATGTCAAAGAGGAAGTATGGGCTCCAGCAGCAGATGAAAGCTAGGGAGAAGGAAAGGCGTTAGCACCGCCATGGCCTCACCTGAAGCATCACTCTTGGTTGGCTGTGACTGGAATTTTAACAGGGATGTTCTTTGGCACTAGAGATCTCTCAGGAATGTTGGCTTTGGGTGTGCTGTTATGAACAGTTGTGAGTGTTAACATACCTGTCATATTTGCCTGAACATGCGTATTGGCGTGCACATATCCTGGAGACAACATCCCTAAGCTGAGATTATCCCTCCTGCCATCCTCTCTATCTGGAAAGGGAGCTCTGACTTCCACTGGTGTGGGCTTATTGCAGAAAGTCTGGATCTAATAGGCCTGGCTAGGGCTTCCTACCCATCACAGTGCTGAAGGAAAATGAGAAAGACCCTTTAGAGATCCCTGAAACAGACAGAACAGAATGACATTTGACCAGGAATTCACTACTAGTTCTAGGAGATAGGGCAGAGGATAAAGTGATCCTAAAAAAATTTAAAGCTCGATGATAATGAGATCGTTATGGTCTCATGTTTCTTTTCTATGCCTAAGCTAACATCTTCAGAAAACACCCACCCAGTCTTGACTAAATCCAACTGTGTGTGAGTTCAAAGCATCAAAGTACAGGAGTGGGATATGGGAATCTTTATTGTGATGGTTAATTTATATGTCATCTTGACAGGGCTCCAGGGTGCCTAGACATTGGTTAAATACTAGATGTGTCCTCAAGGAAATTTCTGAATGAGAATAGTATTTTCATCAGTGGGGTACATACAACACAATCTATGTACCTATGTATTCATCTGTCATCGATCTCTCTGTCATCCAACTAGCTATCACCTATTTATCTGCCCTTTCTCTGGATAGTGCAGGTGAATACAGAACCACATAGCCTTGGATACCTGTGCACAACCTGTTCTCCTTCTCTCTGGTCATATCATTGCAACTTTACTTCCCCAGCCATTTCTCACCCTCAGAGTTTGTCTCAGAGAAGAAGTTCGGCATCCATGGGAGTCTGCATGCAGGACTAACTATCTTCCATTATCACTTGATAGGGATTCAGAAACTTGATTCAGAATTTGGAAATGGAAAATTAACTCATGATCCCCCATCCCCCTCAATAGGTGGTATTGATTTCTTAAACTAGAGTCATTTAAAAACTAAGATCACTGCCATTCTGCACTCTGGGTGGTTAATCCCATCATTGGAATAGTTCTGCTGCACCAAGGGCAACACTGCCCCTCTCTGTCTGTATCTCTCCATCTCTCTGTCTTCACCCCTGTCTCACATCTCATATACATCTTGAGTGGTCAGCTTGGCATTTATGTATGAAAATATCCTGTTTATAGTTTCCCTAGTTTAGAGAGCTAACCAAATTTATAGGTACACCTGAGTATTTAAAATAAATATTGAAGCTCTCAGGAATACGCTTCCATTATAGACAGAGGAGAGATGAGTTTCTTTAATTTGAAACTTGCCACTGTTTGGTTGCCTGCTCAGAAAATCAGGTTAGTGACAGTAAAACAGCTTTCATTCATATGTTTTCATAAAAACAGCTGTATTGGCTGTCACTTGTAGCTGTACAGGAAGAGTCATCTGAGTTCTTTATTACTTTTCTAGTGTAGTTGAGGCCATACAGCTACATATAAAATTGACATTGGTCTATTATAAATTCTTTTTATTTCACTCTTACTCTCGCAAATTTACAGAGCAGTACATTGACTTTAAAAAATACAGTAGTTAGTTTTACAGATACTTATTATTTTAGGATGATAAAGGGGCATTACAAAAACATTTGTTATAGATAGGTCACTTTGTTCTGATAGTATGCTGACCTGACCGTGGGCATCCCTGCCCATACACCTAGCAGACCTCATATAGCTGTGAATATAATTTCTGATTGAACAGGAATATACCAGCATGAGAATTATCATCCAGACAATGGGCATCCATGATTCTGGTGTGAAGGCCAGGGATCTCTTATGTCCTCTAGAAGCCTCTGAAAGAGTTCTTAGAGCTCTGCTGAGCTGTGGAAGCCTATAGAGCTCAGTTTGCAGTGCTGCTGTGTGCCTATCCTTTGCTGGTTTAGTCAAACATGCGGCATGTGGTCTACTTGGCATTTTGTAATTTAGAAAGGGGAGATAAGCTATTTTGGTGATTTGCACACAGCTAATGCCTTCTTGGGGCTTCTAAATGCTTTTAACAAAGCAGAGATGGAATATATTAGCTAAATGATAAGAAAATGGCACAATTTCCTTCCACTTTTGTATATCTGCATTTATTTATTCATATTTATATTGAATCAAATATAATGTGTATAGCTTAAAAACAAGTCATTGCCTTCATGGATTTATGACTGTGGCAGGAGAGGTAGAATTAATAAAGAAGTGTGTGTGTGTGTGTGTGTGTGTGTGATTATATAGGCCTATATAGGCCTCTATATATACTTGTATATACCCTATATTAAGATATGTCTTAATAAAACTATATTTATGAATATGTACCATGTCACATACAAATAAAAAATAGGCAAGAATCACCAAGATGGGTGGGATGAATCTTGGGTATGTTTGTTTTTGTTTGTAAAAGACTTTCCAGGGAAGCCTGAGGAGGTATCAGGGAACAAAACAATGGGAAATAGGCATACAGCTGTCAGAATGTTTTTGACATACAGCTGTGCAAAGTGATTTTATGGATCCTAAGTATAGAAAGAAAGGGGCAGAAGGCAAGAAGGATAAGAGACATAAGCTGTGGCCGTAAAGGAAGTAGAAATGACTCTGAATTTAAACATCTAGAAGAAAAAGAACACACGTCTACTTCTTTTTCTTGGGGTCGGGGGGCAATATCTTAAATGAAGCAGCTGAGTTGAAAAAAAACTTGGATATAAGTGTTGGGTAGTTCAGTCCTAGTCAGATTTTCTCCAAGTGACTTGGTCTGTAATCTTGGTGGGCAACTATGTTTGCAAAGAGAAAAATTAGGAGCCAACCATTGGCTCTTGAAGCAACCGGGCACACTGGTTAATCCCACATTTCTCTCTAATGAAAGGCACAAGTGCTTGTACCTCATTCCTTCCTATCTCATGGTCTGTCCATCACTAGCTTGTCTTTAGAATGTTTTTTGGTTTTGTAACACAAAGAAGGACATTGCTTACCCAGGATTATGACGATGCTATACTTGATGGCCTTGATTTTTGCTTTTGAGATGAGCCCTCGGTTGTAGCTGCTGCAGAGTTTGCCGTCTGTAGATAGAAAAGGGACAAGATGGAGGAACGCTGAAGGTTTGACTTTCAGTCCTGCTTATGTGCTGCTCCTCCTCTAGACTAAGATGGTTAAGGGTGGCGGAGAGGAACTGCTCAATTTGCAAATGCCCAGGGGTGCTCATTCTGAAACTTTGCTCTGTAAAAGTCCAACACACAAGAAACAACAACTGAATATGCACATAAACTTTAATTATATTCAACTGTCGTCTGAAGGCAAAATAATCAAGGGATGAATATGAGAATCTGTGGAGAAGGGCTTTATCATAACTGAAGTCCATGGATTGAAGGATTATCAAATGCTTGTTGAACAAATCAACACATACTTCTTACAGTCCAGAGATGGCGATTAAAAACTAAGGCTGGTTAATTGCTGCAGAAAGTGCAATAGATCTGAATGAAATGAGTAAAGAGGAGGTTGAGAGATATAACAATGGCCACCAGACCCCTTGCTTGAAGGAGTTGTTACTCTCAGAACTTCTCATCTTGTAGGACATGAAAACTTGGCACATACTCACTGACTAAACATGGGCAAGATGTTAGCTCCCAATTTTTACTGGGTGCCGTGAAGTTGGAGCTGACACCAGTCAGCACAACTAGAAAGGCAGCTCAGGAAAGAGTTGGCATTTCACCAGAGAAGCCAACTACAGACTCTAGCTGTCCTTGCTATTTTGCACTTGAAATTTCTTTTAATCTTGTTGAAACTGGTCAGAAGTTAACCTGTGTTCTAAGCATCAGACTTGTTTCCAATACCATTTAGCCCTTTCCACCAAACAAGGCACATCTGACAATAGATATAGTCGGAATAAAAAGGCTCAGATAGAGCTCTCTTTCTTGTTTTCTAGAAACTTTCCTTCAAGTGAGAAATATGCCACTCTCCACAAGGATGGATGGGATGAGAGACACGGCACAACCGAGGACAGTGGAGAGAGCCATTTCTTGCCATGTCTGTTCTGGTAGATGTGTGAGAGGTGCAGAGAACATCATGTAAACTCCAATTAGGGGACAGAAAGTCCATAAGGAAGGAGGCAAAGATGGACATGGGACTGGGTGATGGGAAGCTGTGGTGTATAGCAAGAATGAGGAAGATGTGCTTGTCTGAAGCATAGTGACTTACCTTGCTGAGATGTTGCCTAAGGTTGTGTGAGAATTGGGGTAGAGGGAACCACTGAGGACAAATTAGAAAGACTTCGGATGTCATTGTGAGGATGCTGGGGTTTCACCAATCAACAGCTCCCTGAATACTTAGAAGAATTTTTACAATGTGGCTATTTCTCCAACGTAAGGATAAGCTATTACTAATGAATGGGCTTTATAGCTACAATGAACTAAATACTAGCTTTAATTATTTTTACATCTTCAGGTTGGGTCTTTAAATTATTCTGCATATTTCTCAGAATCATAGCACCTTAGCAGTCTAAGAGGATAAGTACTCCAGAATTCTTCCACAGCAATGGTGCTTGAGTGGCGTGATTTTGCCTTGCAGAATTTGGAAATTTGGAAATTTCTGAGTATATTTTAGGTTGCCACAAGTGTTGGTGGGAGTGCTGTTATAGCGAATAGAGGCCAGAGAGTGCTTTTAGACATCTTCTAAGGCCCGGGATAGCCTGCTCCCATGAACAATTGACTGTTCACATTTCTGCAGTTGCTACGTGTAAAGAGCCTCATTTCCAGGGCAGTGTCCCTTCCAGGGAAGGATGCAGGCCTCAGGCGCAGACCTGAACAACTATCTCCATCTCCACCAGTGACTGGATGATTGGGAAAGTTGCCCAAAATTCCCAGCCCTGGTTTCCTAATTCGGAAAATAAAATGCATCTCACTGAGTTACTGTGATGATAAAACAAAGAGGTATTCCCAGTGTCAAGCTCTATGCTGACTTGTCAGTCACCTTGCCACTCAGAATAAATTAAGTTTTAATAGTGTTTGGGGATGAGTGTGAACTCTTGTTGAAAACGAAAACTGACAGCATTACTACCTAGATAGTCTGCTATACAATGGTGTTGCCATAGACAGCAGGAAATTATCAGGGTGAGATTATCTCCACGGGGGAAGGAAGGATGTTAGTGGATCATATTATGTCCTTTCGAAGTATCCCCACATGCTGGTCCGAGGTAACAGCTGGTCCCTAAACAGTGCGGCTTTGAAAACTTAATTTGTCCTTTAGAAAAGTTTTCGAGAATGACATTTGTGCTCCGAAATCTTTTAAAATGGAAAAATCCCAACACTTTCCACAGGTCGACTAGATGACAATATCATCAACTCCCTGCCCTCTGGATCTCCCAATGAGATCAATGGAAATCTTCTTTAATGGGACCACTCCAGGAAATGCGAAGCTTCCAGCTCCAAAGACCACTCTTCAAAGAGAGCTGAGTTACAGAATGCAGGTAATTCTCCTTTATTGGGAGATAAAAGGATTATTTCTACACAGGACCTGGTGCTGAGCTGTACTGAAAGCAGTGAAATTCAGCTGTCACCGGATGAATGGCTTGGGAAGCTGGGAGGTAGCGGCCTCATTAGATCTGAGGCTGGGGAAAAAAAGCACATTTGCTACCACTGCCTTAGTTCCAGCGTGTGATCGTAGTCATGCCAAAAAGTTGGTCTCCAAAGGATCAGCTCCAATTTTCCACCTTATCAAGGATTCCAGCTCCTTTTGGAGTTACCAGGATCTCATTACTTCTTGTTTGTGTATTTATGTAATTAGGTAGTTATTGTTGCTGAGAGCAGAACTAGAATGCCATGATGTCTGTGTGAAGGTCAGGGGACATCTTTGTGGATTTGGTTTTCTCCTTCCACCTTTACCCAGACCCTATAGATTTGATTCACTCCTTGAATGTGAGGCATCTTTATCCACCAAGCCACGTGGCTTGGCCCACAATCCCAATCTCCATGCAGACCCAGCACCTGGCTGTGGGTACTGGCCCCTGGAACCTTAAATCAAGGTGAATTTCCTTCCTGTTGAATTGGCAGATTCCTCCTAAGGACCTGGAATGTGTGCAGGTGATTTGCTCTGAAACAAGACTGTCTATCCAGAGACATGTTAAAACAAGTGTGTTTCATGTATTGGACTTTTATGCACTTCAGGTTAATTTCTTAAAAAATGAATAGTTAAAGTTTTTGAAACTTATTAATTAATTTTGATCAATAAGAACTTTTCACACACAAATATAACCTAGTTGTCCCTGGAGCTTATCAGTTAAAATTTTTTTGAGCAAAGCATCCTTTGCTCAAGTATGGGATAGGCCATTTCCTTCAGAGAAGCCTTCTGGTACTAATTTTTCTGGCAAAACCAAGAGCACACCTCAGAATGTTAGAATGTCTCCAGATGTTCCTAGGCTACCACTTTCCTGGGCCATCCTGTTGTCCTGACCAGGTCTGCATCTTGTTGCTATTCTGGGCCACCCGTGCCATTCCACCTTGCCCTCTATTGCCAGCCACCTCACTGGAGAGGCTCTGGCTTGGGTACCATCTGTACAACAGCTGCATCCTCTTTAGAATTATCCCCACGAGCTCTCTGAAGATGCCCGTGCCCTTACGTAGTTACTTTGCTCTCTGCTTCAAGACGCTTGGTCTACATTCAGTCCAGGGGTGTGGGGGAGGTTGCGGATGGGGCAGCAACACTCCCCATCCCTAGGTACCTGCTCTAACCTTCTGCTACTCAGAATGGAAGCCGTGGCTTCCCTCTCTGTGCTCTGCTGTCCTCTGGGGCCTGAGCAGAGCTGAAGTAGCTTCCAGGACTTGGCATCTAGGGCTTCACATCCAGGTTTTCCCCCTTCATGACCACACTTAAGGAGCACGATTACTTCAGAATGTTCCCACTGACCCCAAACTTACACAGACCTTTGAGCTTAAAGCCCCAGGAGAGCTTCCTAACCCTTTCTTGTCTTGGGGTGTGCCTGCTCACCCCACTAGCCAGCTTCCTTGTCTGAACCTTCAAGATGAAAAAGAATTCTGAGGCTTTTCCTCAGGAGGTTTTTAATCTCAGAACTAACAGGAGTTAACGCCAGGGTCTGAGGAAGTGTCAGCAAACTCTCTGGTTAGTTGTTTTTGTACTCCACACTCCAGTTCAGGCAAAGAACTTTGGTTCCAAGGGATTCATGCCCTCTTCTGGCTTTCCCGGGTACCGGGTGTGCTTGTAGCGCACGTACATACATGCAGGAAAGTACTCATAGACATAAAATAAAAAGACACGTGCTTGTCAGTGAGAAGGGCTCCACACCAACAGCGACATGGGCTTGGCAGGCAACATTTACAAACTGAGCTTGTGTTCACACTAATCTTAGCCAATATACTTTGCCGATGAGCAATAATCCTGGCATGCCAATACCCCTGGAGATCTCATTACCAACCAGCTCCTGAGCTTCTTGGCTGTTGTGACACATGGGATGTCAAGGAAAGTCCATTGATGAATAAAATACTGACAAGATATGATACTCTAAGAAAAGCAGCTGGCCTCATTCTGGAAAGAGGTCACAGATGGTGACAAGCTAAACACGGGTGTAATGGAGACTCAAAATTATATTAAGTGGTGGAAATTGACATAGTGGCCATTTCTAATTTAGGGAAAGGCAATGTTACCCATGTTAGTGGACACAACTTCTCTAAGTGGCTTTGTATAGATTCAATACTGGAAGTTGGGGAAGTCCAATGTTGTGACTAAAAAGTACAACAGCAGGGGGACATAAGGGGAAAGAGAGAGAGAGAAGGAGAAAGAGAGAGAGAGTCAGTGCTTGCCAACAGCAATGGGGAGGCCTACCAAAGATTACCTCAGATCTCTGGCTGGGTTTGCCTTTTCTGAGTGGTGAACTCATGGAAAATGAGGTAAGCTTCACCATATCTCATTGGGTGACAGAAGAAAAGCTATTAGGAGTGAGGAAGGGAAGGTGAGAGCTCAGAGGGCTAGGCAGGAAAGGGCTCTCCAGCCTTCTGCAATGGGCAGAAGTCAGAAGATGGAGGATTGAAATCTGGAAGAACAACAGGACCAAATCAAATTCTGACCCTTCATATATAGAACAAACACTTCAGACATGGGCCTGGGAGGCTGCTCCAGGGGAGTGCTGTGCCTGGTATGCTTGCCAAAGACCCTGGATTTGGAGTTTTAGTAAAAACAGGTTTTATTTTATTTATTTTCCCAAATTGGAGCTTTTACAAAGTCATTTATTACTTCTATTTCTTCAATTTTCTTCCTCTTGGGAAGTGGCTGGGCTTCAGGGGAAAAGCATGGGCATCCTCACCAGTCACATGCCCTTGAATTCTGGTCACGTCACTGCATGCTACATATAGAAACAGTAAGGTGCCTTGCTTTAGAGCCTGTTTTTTATCTGCAAAATACGACCTTGCAAATTGGGCAGGAACCAGGCAGACAACAAATGGAAGAATGTCAGAAGCCAACAGAAGATGCTCTGTCTCTCCCTCTGCCAGTGTCACTGGGACACAGGGCCTGAGATCTGTGCCCATTTGTGCCCATTGCCTTGTACTGCTTCTGGCTCGCAGGAGAACACAACAGAACCATCTGCATTAAGATGAAGATATCACGATTCACATTCCTCTTCGAATTCTCCAGGGAAGGAAATGCAGATGCTCATACCCGATAAACTTATGGACCCTTTTGACCATCTTATAACACTGGGGGGGGGAGCCCTTTTAGTGTGAAAAGCCATGTTCCATCTACGGATGATGCATATTTAGGGAGACCAAGTCCAAACAGAGGTTTAGACAGAATCAAATATAGCTACTCACTTAACTCACTGGAGCCCAGGGAGGTCACATGACTTTGTAAGGTAGCACAGCTCCCATTGCTAGAGCTGGAGCAAAAGTTAACTTCTTCCAAAGTTTTGTATAACAGTTTGTGGTTCTTGTCTGAGTGCAGATGCTCTCTCTCTCTCTCTCTCTCTCTCTGTGTGTGTGTGTGTTTATAGTATATATGGGTCTAAGTGTGTGAACACTTGTAGATATTTTGTGCATCTGGGCATGAAGGGTATACGTGCGTTCACATAAGGGTTTGGAGGAACATGAGACGTAAACGGAGTAGTCTCATTCTACGTAACTGCTACATTATAGGAAACAAGTCACTTTTCTTCTTTCTGGTCCACTGGTTTGCTTTGTCTTCTCCAGTGTGAACTAACCAGGCACAGTACTCCTTCTTGGGGATCAGAGACACATCCAGTTCTCACAGTGTTGCATAGTGATGCCATGCAACTAAGGGAAATGGAACTTAGGGAAGGGTCCTAGAGGGCTATCTCAGTGTCAGTCTCTTTTGAGGTAGAACGTCAGGGAAAACATGTAGACTGAGCCATGCCTGACTTAAGACTTAAGATCATTCTGTGATCATGTGGTAGACTCACCCATTTCAAAACTCAAGACAGAGAAGCCCTTCCTCAGGTTTGATAGACTGTTCTGCTTCCAAGGTTCTTCCTGCTTGGCCTACAACCGGGCAAAGTCCCATGATACTTCAAAACTGCGGCAAGGGACAATGCTTGTACAGTTCAACAAACTTAAAGTACTACTTTCTTCCTTCTCCCACTTTTTTTTCTTTTTGTATCTTATTTATTTAACTCTCTGGCGTCCATTCTGTCTTTCTAACATGTAAATTCTGGGTGTTTAATTCAGGTCCTCAGGCTGGGCAAGAAGTACCCTCACATCCTTAACCATCTCGCCAGCCTGTTTCCAGGGAGGTCAAGTAAAAGACAGAGGCTTCTGGACAGATTTTGGGCATTCTGTTCTGTTGTTGGGTTCTGCAATAACCAATCAGGCTTGGAGATCCAGGCAGCTCTAGTTCCTCCTGCTGGAGGAGCAGTTCTTCAGGAGATCGCTTAGTGGAGAGTTGAGAAATGCAGGGCCTTACCCGAGCAGTTGGAAATCACCGTCTCATGGGCTTTGCTTTTAATCCAAATAGTTCGGACCACAAGGCCATAGATGACGCTGCAGAAGGAACCACAGAGAACATAAACACGGCTGACAAGTCTCTGGTGTGAGGATTCAGAAAGCCTATCACGCCCGTTTCTCACTGGGAAAGGTACAGCGGGAAGGGTCTCAACTATCCCTGACAACTATGCTTGCTGACCCTGAAGATACCGTAAGATTGGATTCATGGAGCTGCTGTTGTCTTAAATGAGGAGATGAAAATCTGGAGGAGGTACATAATCCAGGTATTCAGAAGTACAATATTGGTCATAATTCAAACACAACCTTTGGAGGTAAGGATCATCTACCAGATATGTGGTATGTGGACTATACCTAATTTTTCCGTGTGCATGCCTGTGTGTGTGATTGCCTGTGCCTGTGTCTGTGTGTATGGGGAAGTATGTGGAGGCCTGTGATTGGCATCAGCAGTCAGGCCCTATATTTCTCTTTTACCTTTTCAATGAAGTTTGGTCTCTTAAGCACATGTTAAGACCAGCCATCTTGCTTTTGAGATCCACCATCTCTGTCTTCCAAGTTTGAAATTACACAGGAATGTTATGGAAGCTGGGAAAAATGTTCACTCTGTAGCCCAGGCTGGCTTCCAGCTCAAAGTCCTCCTGAATACAAAGTCGATTACAGGAATAGGCACCATGTGTGCTCACTCTAGGGCAGCCTCTGTGTCCTCCCCTTGCATTTTTGCAGTAGTGTGATCCCGTCTCCTTGAGTTCACCAGGGACCCTGTTACTTGCCTCAGCTGCATTTGTTGTGGTCACTGAGGTTACACTGAGTGGAACAACTGTATAAGTTCGTATTTCTAAAGGTAGGGCTCACCAATCCAGGGGTACCAGGAAATTAGCTATGTAAACAATATGAGGGACCTTGGAAAGACCCTTCCCCAGTGTGCTTCTGGTGACCTTCCACCCCTAGTTGGTCCACTGACGATCACCTTACCCAAACACGGGCCCAGTTAGGCTTTGTCCAGGTTCTAACACAAAGACACTAAAGACTGGAAATGTACACTGTTTCAGTGCACTATGTTTGCGATAACTTGTCACACAGTAATTGATAACCAACACTCCGAGTCTAGGATGAGATTTTCTAACACAAAACTCTTGAAAAAATCTGAGTGCTAAATACAATCATATATAAAAAGCCAAGCACAATGCTTGCATATCAGTGGGCTTAAGACTGTAATTTTCCTCCGTGTTTCCCAGGCCCCTCCCTTCAATTTCCCATCACACCCACTCTTCTTCCGTGATGAGATCTGTGCCAGCAGAATGTTAATAACATACACACATCAGCGAATTTTGTATTTCCTATCTCCTTTAATAAGCACAAAATTTCAACTCTTCTCAGTGTTAACTCGACATTTAAAGTTTACTGAACACTTCAACTAAAAACTTGGGGACAAAACACTGCCTTATTTTTAAACTACATAATTTTTCCTCCTGAGAACTGGTAGTTATAAAGAAAAAAAAAGGTTTCAATTTGGAGTAGCTGACAAAGCACTAATAGATTCTAATGAGCTTTAGACTATAACTTAATTCATGACCATGTAAAAATTTTGTTTCTTATTGCTTTTTCCATTCTTGCTCTGGGCTCTCCTCTAAATGCCCCAGGGAACTCCAGGCCTTGGTAGAGCATTCTCGTCCTTCTCATATTTCACCTAAGGGTTTTCCTGAGTCTATTTTTTTCTTTAATGGAAAAAAAATAAGAAAATGCAGCAAGCATTTTCTCTACATGGAACAATTGTTAAATCAGGACTCACTTTCCAGGTAAAGGAGACACAAGGTTTATTAGTTGCTTTTCTAGTTGTTACCAACGGACTGATAAGAAACTGCTTCAGGGAAGGAGAGATTTGGGTTCATGATTTAAGGGGAAGAAGGCCTGGAGGCCGGAATAGCTCACAACTATTTCATCAGTCACTTGAGGCTGCTTGCTCTCATTTGGGTAGAGATGCAACAGGAAGTCGGGTTGGGCTCTTAACCTTAAAAATCCTCACTCTTACCCCTTCCAAGATCTACTTCCTCCAGCTGAGTTTCACCTGTTAAAGATTCCACACCTCCTAGAATAGCAGGAGACTGCACGAGCCTGTAGGGGATGTACACATAAAACCACAGTACAAGATGTGGTCACCAATCACAATGAGACAGTAATGATCCTGGGCAATAATGCTCCAAGGATTCAAGTCACCAGTAACTCAAATGTTATTGACAATTAGTGATATATATGATGGAACAGTTTTAAAAGGTCTTATGAGTTAAGGCCTTGGGCCTCGTTGGCCCTTCTTTTACTTACAGGCAAGTAGAGGGGCACAAAGCCAGGCCACTCTTGAGAGTTAGCTGGACAAATGGAGCCCCTGCGTATGTGTCCTTACCCTTTGTTCTTCCAGGCAAGCAACAGTCACTCATCAGGAGCTCCTTTCTTTGCATTTTCTCTTCATTTCTCACCTTTTCCATCTAATTAGTGAGCGGGTGCTGAGGGCTGTCCCTTCAAAATGACTGCAGAATCCACACCTTCCTTTCCACCTCTTCAGTGTTAGTACTAACCTTTGCAATCTCTCTCTCTCCCTTTCTTTCGTTTTGAAATTTTGTTTTACTGTGATAAAACATACACAGATTACCCCCTAATCACTCTAATTTAATTGTCCTGTAGCAACAGGTGTAGTCTGTAAACTCCTGTGCTGTCACCACCTGTCCATAGAATTTATCATCTTCGCTGCTATCCTAGTTACTGTGCTATTGCAACGAAGAGATATCATGTCCAAGGCAACTCATAAAATAAAGCGTATAACTGGGAGCTTGCTTACAGATCGAGAGGGTTAGTCTACAGTCATGGTTCAAAACAGACAGGCACAGTAGTGCAGCAGAAGCTGAGAGCTTTGGTTCCTGAAGCACAGGCAGCAGTCAGAGAGAGAGAGAGAGAGAGAGAGAGAGAGAGAGAGAGAGACACTGTGCCTCAAGCGAGCTTTTGTAGCCTCAAAGTCCACCTCTCAGTCACACATCTCCTTCAACAACAATGTGCATCCTAATCTTTCCCAAACGGTTCCACTAACTGAGTACAAACATAGGAGCCTATGGAGGCCATTCTCATCCAAACCACCAGGTCTGTCAAACGCTGCAGCTATCAAAAGAAAGAAGGCAATGTTCCATTAATCTGCAAATTACCCCTTTGTGGGAGCCATGCTACTCTCCCCAACTTTATTCCATGTGTTCTTGAGACACATGTACATACCTTCTACCCTCTTTCTGGATGATATCATAAGCTTTAAATGCATCCATTCTTCTGCTGTATTCAATGACCATAGCACCGTTAGTGACAATGATGGAGGACAGACAGCTGCTCTTTAGCTTAACTGCTGGACCCAACTGAGCAATTCTATTTAGTGAGATTCTATCACTCTCATTGCCTCAAATCTCACTAGTTTCTCATTTCCTTCCCTCTTCCTGTCTTTTACCACCTCATTGCTTCTTATCATAACTTTGTCCTGGGTTTCTCAGCCAAAAGGGGCAGGATAACCAATTAATATGTATCCTACTTTCCTAAACAGTGACTCTGGTAAGAATGAGTTCCAGGACTTTTCATTAATCTTTGTTTTGTTCTTGGGGTATGTTTTCTTTTGTCTGTAGTACATAATTTTCTGTGTGCTACTTCGCAATGAAACACTTCTATTTGCCCTGTTCCACTTTCACAGTCAGATTCTCTTCCTTGGAACATCCTGTTGGAAAAACAGGCTGTGTAGAAGCATTCTATGGGAATCCTATGCTGAAGACCCTGTAGCCTAGAAACAGTCCAAGGAAAGGCAGTCTTTGATGTTTTGAATAAAACTTCTGTGT
This sequence comes from Pachyuromys duprasi, assembly GCA_028658305.1. Taxonomy (NCBI): domain Eukaryota; kingdom Metazoa; phylum Chordata; class Mammalia; order Rodentia; family Muridae; genus Pachyuromys; species Pachyuromys duprasi. The sequence goes on along the minus strand of CM053747.1, from coordinate 18,097,432 downwards.
CTTGGATTTCAGTAACTTTCTCAGGAGACTTAAGCTTCTTGGAAACATGAAAACGGAATAATTTCTCTTTCTGAGAGCACCTCTGTCCTACAAATGTCTAGTTTACTTCCTAAACTTATAGGAAGCAATCTAAACAGCCCATTCTCCTTTGTCCAATTCAGAGGCAGTTTCAGAACGCAGAAGTTCAAGTTGCTAGAACCAGGCTTGCTCACGCATCTCTGGAAGATGCCAGGGATAGATTATATGCCTTCATTGCTGGTCAGAATGATGCAAAGCAACAGAACACACAGAGTTTGTGCATTTACAGGTTAATTCTATAGTGAAACAACAGAAACCCTGGGTTCCCAGGAGAGCAGCAAAGTGAAATCGTTGATTGCACTTTTCAAAGTTCCAGCTTGGTTCAAAATATATTATTTGTTTCCAGTTGTGCAAATAAATGAAAGCAGTAAGTACCTATAAATACTTGTTTATTCACAGGAAAGGCCTGCGATGGCAGACACAGACAAGTGCTTGTCAGTACTTTTGAATACGAGGGGTTGGCTGCAGGAAAATTTCTACTTTTTTTTTCATACCCATATGTCCTCATGGGAAATGTAAAAGAAATGTACCATCTTTTCTCTAAAAGGGTTATTTAAGACAAAACTCCATTTAAAAATTATTGTAAAGAAACCCTTTGGCAGAAATTTTTTTAAAAAGAAAGGAAAGAGATGGGGCTAAGGACAAAGAATGCTCTATGGAGAGACAGACTCAGCAGGCTCACCACAAACTTCTCAAATTTCTCAAGGGTCAGCTCTCTCTGAAATCAAAATATATGTCCAGAGTTTCATCGTGTATCGACTGTACCAGTTCCAGTTAACCAATAGTGTAAGAATGTGAGGCCAAACTCTGACGCTGAGAGTGATGCACAGATTTCTCTTTGCATTAGGAATAAAAACCTAGCGGGACCCCGACTGGGTGTGCTACTCTGCTATATTTGACATAGCTAAGCACTCTGCAGAAATAAAACTTACCTTGCTAAAATTCTTTGGATTTTGTGGTCATTTCCCCTGATATTTCAGACTCATTTTAACATGTTGAACACTAAATGTGTAGTCTTGTGTGTCAGTACCAAGCTGCAGCCCACACTACGGTATGGAGTTGAAATTTAACAGGGGTAGATAATGAGCCTCAGGCTTTTGTACTGGCTTTTGTAGCCTGGTGAAAGACAGTAACAGGCATTCCCGGGTGCCTTACTTGATTTGGTGTTACCACATTAAGAGTGACCTGATGTAAGGGAGGAGAGAATATACCCAGGAGAACCCTTGCCACTTATCTCAGGGATGTGGCGATGGGAAAGGGAGTCATGACCCTTATCTCATGGCCCAGTACTAAATCAGAGCCTGCTGAGTCTCTCTCTCCACAGAGAATTCTTTGTCTTATTAGCCCTATCTCTTTTCTTCTTTTAAAAAAATTAAATTAAATTAATTTTATTTATTCACTTTACATCTCGACCATATCCACAACTCTCCTCTCCTTCTGGTCCCATTCCCCCTGCCCCCCATTCCTTACTCCTCAGAAAAAGGGAACCCTTTCCTCCCCAGCCCTCCCCAGCACATCAAGTTACATCAGGATTGAGTGTATCCTCTTCCATTGAGGGCAGGCAAGGCAGCCCTGTCGGAGAGTAGTAATCAGAAAGCAGACAACAGAGTTCATATTAGAACTCCTGTTCCCCTTACTAGGGAGCCCACAGGAAGTCATATGTGTAGGAGGGCCTAGGAGTCCATGCATGGTCCTTGGTTGGTGCTTCAGTCTCCACAAGCCCCTCTGGGCCCAGGTTATTTGACTCTGTTGTTCTTCTAGTGGAGTTCTTGGCTCCTCTGGGGTCCTTCCATCCTTCTTCCTGCTCTTCCACAAAGACCCCCAAGTTCTGCTTAATGTTTGGCTGTGATTCTTAGCATCTTTTTGGATCAGTTGTTGGGTGGAGCCTCTCAGAAAAGAGCTATGGTAGGCTTCTGACTGCAAGTATTGCAGAATATCATTAATAGTGACAGGGTTTGGCTCTCTTCTGTAGGGTGGGTCTCAGGTTGGGCCAGGCATTGGTTGGACATTCCCTCAATCTTTGTTCTATCTGCTCTATCTTTATCCCTGCACATCTCATAGGCAAGGCAAATTTTGGGTTGAAGTTTTGTGGATGGGTTGGTATTCCTCTCCCTTCACTAGAAGTCCTGGCTGGTTGGAAAGTGGCCCATATCCGCCCAGGAGCCTGTCTCTGTTTCTAATTTGTTGATTTCAGCCCTGTGTTTGATTATTTCCTGCCATCTACTTCTCTTGGGTGTGTGCACTTCTTTTTGTTCTAGAGATTTCAGGTGTGCTGTTAAGTTGCTAGCATGAAATCTCTCCAACTTCTTTATAAAGGCACATAGTGCTATGAACTTTTTTCTTAGGACTGCTCCCATTGTGTCCCATAAGTTTGGGTATGTTGTGCTTTTATTTTTATTACATTTTAGGAAGTCTTTTTATTTTTATTAATTACAGTTTATTCATTTTGTATCCAAGCTGTAATCCCCTCCTCCATTCTCCTGCAATCCCACCCTCCCTCCTGCATTTCTTCCCATATCCCTCCCCAAGTCCACTGATAGGGGAGGTCTTCCTCCCCTTCCTTAGAAAGTCTTTAAGTACTCTATTTCTTCTCTGACCCAGTGGTCATTGAGTAGGGAATTGTTCAGTTTCCATGAGTGTGTAGGCTTTTTGTTTCTGCTGTTGTTGAAGTCCAGATGTAATCCATTGTGATATGATAAAATTTAAGGGGTTATTTCAGTTTACACATATCAGTTGAGGCTTGTTTTGTGACCAACAATATAGTCAACTTTGAAGATAGTTCTGTGTGGTGCTGAGAAGAAGGTATGTTCTTTTGTGTTTGGGTAAATGATTATGTAGATAATTGTTAGGTACATTTGATTCATGATATTGGTTAATTTCATTATTTCTCTGTTTAATTTCTTTCTTGATGACCTGTCTGTTGATGAGGGTGAGGTATTGAAGTCTCTCACTACAAATGTGTATGGATCGATGTGTGAGTTAAGCTTTAGCATTGTTTCTTTTACAAATGTGTGTGCCCTCACATTTGGTACATAGATGTTCAGGACTGAGATGTCCTCTTTGTGGATTTTCCTTTGGTAAGAATGTAGTGTTCTCCCCCATTTCTTTTGATTAATTTTGGTTGAAAATCTATTTTATTAGATATTAGGATGCTACTCCAGCTTGCTTCTTGGGTTCATTTACTTGGAAAACCTCTTTCCAGCTCTTTACTCTGAGGTAAATTTTATCTTTGTCACTGAAGTGTTTTTCTTGTATGCAGCAGAATGATGGGCCCTGATTCCTCACCCATTCTGTGAGTCTGTTCCTTTTTATTGGGCAATTAAGTCCATTTATGTTGAGAGTTTTTAATGACCAATGTTTGTTAGTTCCTGTTATTGTGAATTTGGTGGTAGTAGTGTGTTTCTCTTCCTTTGGTTTTGTTGCAGTGGAGTTATTTATTTCCTGTGTTTTCCTGGGAGTAGTTAATCTTGTTTGGTTGGAGTTTTCCTTTTAGTATCTTCTATAGGGTTGGGTTTATGCATAGGAATTGTTTAAATTTGTTTTGTCATGGAATATCTTGTTTTCTTTATCTACGGTGATTGAAAGTTTGCTGCGTATAGTAGTCTGGGCTGATATCTGACATTTGTACAAGAGGTCTGACCAAGCCCTTCTAGCTTTTAGAGTCTCTGCTGAGAAGTTAAGTGTGATTCTGATAGGCCTGCCTTTATATGTTACTTGGCCTTTTTTCCTTGCAGCTTTTAATATATTGTTTTGTACATCTAGTGTTTTGATTATTATGTGGCAGGAGGAATTTCTTTTCTGGTCTATTTGATGTTCAGTATGCCTCTTGTATATTTAAAGGGATCTCTTTCTTTAGATGGGGGAAATTTTCTCCTATGATTTTATTGAAAATATTTTCTGGTCCTTGGAGCTGGGAATCTTTACTTTCTTCTATTCTTATTATTCTTAGATTTCACCTTTTCATCATGTCCTTGCTTTCTTGGATGTTTTGTGTCAGGAAATTTTTAGATTTAATATTTTCTTTGACAAATGTATCAATTTTTTCAACTGTATATTCTATGCCTGTGATTTTCTCCTTTATTTTTCATATTCTGTTGGTTATGTGTACCTCTGTAGTTCCTGTTCCCTTCCCTAAGATTTCCCTCTCCAGGATTTTCTCAGTTTGTGTTTTCTCTATTGTTTCTATTTCCATTTTCAGGTCTTGAAATATATTTCTTTTTCATTTCATTTACTTGTTTGATTGTATTTTCCCGTATTTCTTTAAGTGATTTACTCATTTCCTTTGTAAAGGTCTCTATCCTCTTCATAAGCATGGAGTTAAGGTCATTTTCTCATGTTTCAGTTGCACTGTAATATCCAATGCTTGCTATAGTAGGATAACTGTGTTCTGGTGGTGCCATATTTCCCTGGCTTTTGATGATTGTGTTCTTAAGCTAGCCTTTAGCCATCTGGTTGTCAGTGGTGTTGGCTGTTTGTTTCTGGTGTCTGCTGGGCTAGAGGCTAGATGTGCCTTGGGTCTGGCAGCCCTCCTCAGGGTAGTGGATAGGGAGGATGTGGGCTGGAGGCTGAATCTCAGCTCTTCTCTGCTGGGTGTGTCTCAGTGAGCATTCCACTTATCAAAGCTGAATCAACGCCAGGTAAATAAATAGTCCTATATCCCCTATGGAAATAGGAGCTTTCATCAAAAGTCTCCCATCCAAAAAAGTCCAGGGCCAAACAGTTTCAGGGCAGAATTCTACCAAATCTTCAAAGAAGAGCTAACACTAATACTCTTCAAACTATTCCACAAAATAGAAACAGAAGGAACATTACCAAACACATTCTATGAGGCCACAGTCACCTTGATACATAAACCTCACAAAGACCCAACAAAGAAAGAGAATTTCTGACAATCTCCCTTATGAACACTGATGCAAAAACACTCAACAAAATACTTGCAAACTGAATCCAAGAACACATTAAAGATATCATTCACTATGATCAAGTAGGCTTCATCCCAGGTATGCAGAGGTGGTTCATATGTGAAAAACCAACAGTATTTTGTGGTTTCCATATACAGGTAGAGATTGTCAGAGCTGGGTCAAAACCTGGCCCATTAACCATTATGTGGTACTACCTCACCAACAGTGTACCACAGGCTCCTCTTAGGGATGCAAAAGACTAGCATGTGCCATATTCACCTCTAGACCTCCTTCTGATGAGTTTAATCAATGGATCAGGTTTGTATACCATCTGTAGAACCTATGGGACTGTCCACCTTGATGGTCTTAACACTCACCACATATTTGCTATTTCAGTGTGTGGCTTATCTTGATGGTCAACTTGGTGATAACTAGAATTGTCTAAGGGATGGACCTCTGGCATGCTTATTTGGGATTATTTTAGTGAGGTTAATAAAGGTATAACGACCGGCTTAGTGTACATAGGGTAGAAATGTTCCATGGGCTTAGATCCCGGACTCCATGAAAATAGCATGAGTTGAGCAAAATCACTCACCACTCTCTGTTTTGTTTTTTTTTTTTAACGCATTTTATTTTATTTTGTGCTTATGGGTATGGTTTTATTTGTGCTTGTATGTGTATCATGTGCCTGTCTGGTGCTCAAGTCAGAAGATGGTCTAGTGCTATAGATGGTTGTGAGCCACATGTGGGTGCTGAGAATTGTTCACTAGATCCTCTGAAGGATCAGTAAGAGCTTTATCTGCTCAACCACCTCTCTATTCCCCACTCTCTGCTTCATCACTGTGAACGCATTGTGAGTGAGTGCTTTTGCTACTCTGACATGGGGAACAGCATAGTGAACTGTGACTCAAACTGTGAGTCAAGATAAACCCTTTCTCCCAAAAGTAGGTAAACTACTTTTGTCAGAATATTTTATCCTAGTAACAAGAAAAGTAACTAAGACACACAGGAATATTTTAAAGCCAGAATGGCTGGCTATTTCTGTAGCTCATATATACAGGAATATCTAGAATAATGAACATATAAAAAGACATGAAGGATAACAGATCCATGTAATGAAAGTTTTGGTTTCTTTAAAAACTCAGTTATGTTATATAAACATGTTTTTGTTTTAGTCCCAAGTGTGGGATTTTAGTTTGTCTTTAAGTTTGTCCACAGCTGATAATTGCCACCTGTGGGGCATGGTTTTTGCCAGCTGGAGTTAGTAAAATTCTGAGGACTCTGGGAGAATATAAATATGAGAGCCCAGAGAGAGAGAGAGACAGACACACAGACAGAGGAGGAAGAAGGGCTGATTGTTCATCCTGCTGCATTTGCTGTTGCTGGACTGCTAGGTATCCTGATGACTGAGATTGGTATTTTCCCGAAAGAACCCTATGACCCTAACCAGCCAGGGGTAACTCTAAAGAGGTCCACATCCCCTTTCCCTTCTAACCTTCTTTCTCTTTTACCCAGGATTGGGGGGTTAGAAGGGCCATAGAGTCTTAAGGAGCCCAAATAAAGTAGAGTTAAAAGAAAACATCACTAACATATCTGCAAGCCTATCTGTGTGCAGTTGGATTCAGGGAAGGATGAAGGAAGAAGCAGTTTCTGAGAGGAGATGTTGGAACAATTTGTTTCTTAAGGGATTTAGAAAAAAAAACCTGAGTATTTAATATACATGACATATACCAGGCTCAATGAACTCTCCGAATAGAGAAAAGTATGAATGGTCCTAGAATGGTCAGTTGGTGCCACTTAATTAGCTGTGCTTTTTCTGAGGTTAGTGTTGGAACACTGTCAATAGAATGACCCATAGTAAATGATTCTTTGGGGAACTGTGAGAAAGGCTCCAGGAAAAAGGCAGAGGGTCTTTTATCTCAGGTTCATTTTGTTCCCTGGATCATTCTTGGGTGTGATTCTATGTCTCCTGTGACAAAAATTTACACTCAGTCTATAAGATGTGTTTATTCTTGTTGGTTGTCGTAAAATAGCTATAAAACCCAATCTGGATACGGACTTGCTGTCATGCATTACAGCATGTACCTGGCAGTTGTGTTTACATTGGTCTGTCCTGAGAAATCTCTGAAAAAGGGCTACTCTGTTGAAAATATTTAGTATGTTCTTACAGGCATTTTATTTGCATGTTTTTATGAACTCATACAACCTACTTAGATCATAGCTTTCTTTGTTACCTTTTTGTATAAAGATTCACTGAAACTGAAGAAAATGTCTACTACATCAGACTATAGTCTGCCCCATTTTTTTAATCCTCGGATCCCAAGTGCAGTGGACAAATTTGCACAGGTAGGCTGGAAAGTCAATGGTTAGCAGAAGACAAAGTCACTCTCCACCCACAGTGGTGCCGAGGAAGTCTGCATGCCACCAAGTACCAAGAGTTGAGTATCAGGAAGGAAGCCTGTTGGAAGAAACTACAGAAAACTCTGAAGTGGGTCATATAGTTGGGATACTATGAATTTCTCATAATTGCACAAAGGTAGGGCTGTCCAAACATTGAAGTCCCTTGTTCCTTCCATAGTTCAAAGGCTTCTCTTTAGCATAGGCTCTTCATGCCAGTTGTACATCAACACAGAGATGAAGGGAGCAGACATGATTTCGTTCTTAGACTCCTTGTTTAAATCCTTCCTGAAGATATTCTCTTCATCCAACAATTCCTGAGACATTTTCAAGGGGAAATGCCAATGGGAGGGGCTGCTAGGAGAATCTAGGAGCAGAAGTGGAATGGAGGTTGGAACTTGCACACAAATATCCACCATCATGAAGTGAACTAGCGAGCGGGTTTTTGTTTGTTTTCAAAACAGAAAACCTTCACTACCTGTTAGAGCATAGTATTTAGGCTGTTACTGCATTTCCTGATATGATAGGTTGACTCAGGCTCCACCATTCTCCTTGGCCTCATGCTGTGGTTGTTGGTGGCCAGGTCTCTGGGGCCCTTTAAACCTCCACGGCTTTGTATAACACAAAAGACTGCCTTGCCATGAGGCTTTCCACAGTCTAAGCCCAATTGCCCAAGAAAATGAATGGATTTTTCTCATATAACACAAATCAGTGCTCTGTAACTGATGTGCACTTTTCAACTTGTCCCTTTGCAGTTGTGACCATAGATCTTTTGTGCTTATACCTTTTGTCTCTGACAGAGAAAATGTTCATAAGGTAAGAAATCAATTAGGTCACAAGAAAATAAGTGCAGTGAAAGCAGAGCAATTGCACCAGGGCAAACATCCTCAGGGGAACAATTAGCTCCACCAGGTGAACTTTGAAAACAAATGAGTTGTTTTGACCCAGAAAAGCAAAGCATTGCCTTTGCTGTCATTCATAGTGACTTCAAGCCTTGGGGACTGAGTTAGTTATTGATGGAATCAGAGCACCTTTATCTATGCACAGCTCTCAAGAGAATTTGCTGCCGGTGACATGATGTCTTATCTTCTCCTCCTTCTTTCCCTCCATATATGTTAATAGATGGGTTAACATATGACCCAAAATGATGTAAGCATGAAATTTCTACATTAAGAGCATACTGTGAAGTGTGTGCTTATGTGTGCTTGTGTGTGTGAGAGATAGATAGATAGATACATAGATACATAGGTAGATACATACATACATAGATAGAGACAGGCAGGCAGAGACAGAGAGAGGGACACACAGAAGAGAGAGACAGAGCGACAGTGAAACAGACAGACAAACAGACAGACAGTCAGAATAGAAACCATGACAGACATGTAGAAAATTTAGTACATTTGGCAGAGTGCAGGGAATCATATGAAAGAAGGGGGAGTTAGTATGATCTGGAGAGGTCAGGAGCTCCACAAGGTCCAAATATATCAGGGTACAGCAGTCTTTTATGAGACTGTCTCTCCAACCAAGGACCATGTATGGTTATAACCGAGAACCCCTGCTTGTATGTAGTAAATGGTAGCTCAGTTCCCAAGTGGGTATATTAGTAAGGGGAACAGGAACTATTTTGGACATGAACTCAATGGCTGGCTCTTCGACTTCCTGCCTGTCCCCCGAGGGAGGAGCAGCCTTGCTAGGCCACAGAAGAGGACATTGCAGCCATTCCTGAAGAGACCTGATAAGCTAGAGTTAGATGGAAGGGGAGGAGGTCCTCCCCTATCAGTGGACTTAGAAAGGTGCAGGGAAGAGATGAGGGGGAAATAGGGAGGAAATGTGGGAGGGGGCTATGGCTGGGATACAAAGTACATAACCTGTGATTAATATAAAATAAAAATGAAAAAAAAGAAAACTAAAAAAAAGAAAGAAAATTTAGTACAGATTATTATTTGGTTTTCATTGCTCACTCATTCCAACATTTACCAAATGTTTATTGCATACCAGATTGGGCATCAATAAATTAAAAGATTTTCAAATTTTGTGGCATATAGGCTTTTGAAGTAAGACCTAATGATTGTTTGGATTTCCTCAGTGTCTGTTGTTTATATCCCCCCTTTCATTTCTGCCTTTTAGTTAGTTTGGCTAAGGGTTTGTCCATCTTGTTGATTTTCTCAAAGAACAAGCTCTTGGTTTCATTGATTTTTTGAAATGTTTTATTTGTTTCTAATTTATTGATTTCAGTCCTGAGTTTTTTCCTTCTACTCCTCTTGGGTTTTTCTGCTTCTTTTTTTCCTAGGGCGTTCAGGGGAGTCATTAAGTTGCTTGTAGGAGATGTTTCAAATTTCTTCTTGAAGGGACTTAGTGCTATGAACTTTCCTCTTAGCACTGCTTTAATTGTGTCCCATAAGTTTGGGTATGTTGTGCCTTCATTCATTGAAGTCTAGGAAGTTTTCATTTCGTTTTTTTATTTTTCCCCTTATCCAGCTGAGTAGCGAGTTGTTCAGTTTCCATGTGTTTGTGTGTGTAGGCTTTTTGCTATCTCTTGTTGAGGTCCGGCTTTAGTCCATGGTGGTCTGATAGGATAGAAGAGATTATTTCAGTCTTCTTGTATCTGTTGAGGCTTGCTTTGTGACCAACTATATAGTCTATTTTGGAGAAGGTTCCATGGGGTGCTGAGAGAAGGTAAATACTTTTGTGTTTGGGTTAAAGGTTCTGTAGATGACTGTTACGTCTATTTGATTCATGATCTCTGTTAGAGTTATTGTTTCTTTGTTTAATTTATGTTTTGTTGACCTGTCCTTTGTTGAGAGTGGGGTGTTGAAGTCTCCCACTATTAATGTGTGGGGAATCTATGTGTGGTTTAAGTTTTATTAATATTTCTTTTACAAATGTGGATGCCCCTGTATTTGGAGTATAGATGTTCAGAATTTTGATGTCTTCTTGGTGGAATTTTCCTTTGATGAGTATGAAGTAACCTTCCCCATATCTTTTGATTAATTTTTGTTGAAAGTTTATTTTATTAGATATTAGAATGGCTACTCTTGTTTGCTTCTTGGGTCCATTTGCTTGGAAAACTGTCTTCTATCCCTTCACTTTCAGGTAATGTTTATCTTTGTGACTTAAGTGTGTTTCTTGTATGCAACAGATTGTTGGATCTTGTTTAGGCATCCGTTCTGTTAGTCTGTGCCTTTTTATTGGAGAGTTGATTCCACTGATGTTAAGAGAGATTAGTGACCAGTGGCTGTTAGATCCTTTGATTTTGATGTTGGTTGTGATAGTGTGTTTGTATGCTTGGCTACTTTTAGTTTTTGCTGTAGTGATGTTATTTATTTCCTGTGTTTTCCTGAATGTAGTTAGTTTTCCTGGGTTGTATTTTTCCTTCCAATATCTTCTGTAATTCTGGATTTGTGGCTAGGTATTGTTTAAATTTGTTTTTGCTGTTGAATATCTTGTTTTCTCCATCTATGATGATTGAAAGTTTTGCTGGTTATAGTAGCCTGGGCTGACATCTGTGTTCTCTTAGGGTCTGCATTATATCTGTCCAGGCCCTTCTGGCTTTCATAGTCTCTGTTGAGAAGTCAGGTGTGATTCTGATGGGTTTGCCATTGTATGTTCCTTGGCCTTTTCCCTTTGCAGCTTTTAGTATTTTTCTTTGTTCTGTATACTTACCATTTTGATTATTATGTGGCAGGAGGGTTTTCTTTTCTGGTCTAATTTATTAGGTGTTCTCTAGGCCTCTTGTATGCTTATAGGCCTCTCTTTTAAATTGGGGAAATTTTCCTCTATGACTTTGTTGAAATATTTTCTGGTCATTTTTCATCTATTCCTATCATTCTTACTTTTTGTCTTTTCATGTTGTCTTGGATTTCTTGGATGGTCTGTGTCAGGAATTTTTTAGATTTAACATTTTCTTTGATGGATACATTGATTTATTCCATTGTATCTTCCACACCTGAGATTCTTTCTTCCATCTCTTGTGGTCTGTTGGTTATGCTTACCTCTGTAGTTCCTGTTTTCTTCCCTATGTTTTTCCTCTCCATAATTTTCTCCCTTTGTGTTTTCTTTAATTTTTTAAAATTGTATCTTCAGATCTTGAACCATTTTGTTGATTTTCTTCACCTGCCTGATTGTATTTTCCTTCAATTCCTCCACCTGTTTGTTTGAACATTCCCCTGTTTCTTTTATTTCTTTCAGTGATTTAATTATTTCCTCTCTGAAGGCCTGGGGTATGGATCCACTTGCAGTATCCCTACACAATCTCAGGTCTTCCAAACAAAACAAATAAACCCGTCAAACAAATAAAACAACACTAACAACAAACAAATAAACACCCACAGAAACAAAATTATTTATATATATATACATGCACACACACACACACATATATATATGTATATACATATATCCTATCAACAAAACAAATTTAGAAGCATATATTTCACATAAATGAGGAATCATGAGATATGGCTACCAAAGTGAGTGAACACCTAAACACATTGGAGTCATTTCTTAATTTAGCTAAGCATGTGCATGCAATTAAGAGTTTATTTAACCTAAAAGAGATATCAGCAAAAGAATCAAGTCAAGGGAGGTCAGAATAAAAAAAAAAAGAGAAAGAGAGAGAGAGATACTCAGGCAGAGACACACACACAGAGACACACAGAGAGGGAGGCTAACCAGTGCAATACATGCTTGAGCTTGGTTCAAGAGATAGAGGAAGCCTTATTTCCCCAAGAAAGAAGCCTGCTCTTGGCTTGGAAAGGAGAAAATCTCATGGCTGACCCTCTTGCTTCCTGTCAAACAGGAAATGCTTCCAAGAAGCTCAAGGACACAGAAGGTCACCAGCAGCCAGGAAGCATGTGCAGTTCTAATGGAGGCTTTGGCATAGCAAGAGCTGCGTAAAACTCCTTCTTTGAAACTATTTCCCCAACAAATTCAGCCTTGGCTTTTTAGGCTCACTAACAAACAGTGAGTTAAGCAGTAGGAAGTCCACAGGAGTAATCCTATTGCAAAAAGTAGTCAAATGAATGTGGAAAAGAAATCTCAGAGTCACAGATCTCTTGACAAATCTGCCGGGAAATGGCCACCTAGAGCTGTGTGGGTCTCTTGCTTGGGAGCACCTGCCCGGTAAGTGGGGACTTAGTGATGGATGGGAAATCAATCAGGAGTGAAGCTCCACTCATACTAAATCTGTGCCTCAGTTACTGAGCTGTGCCAGGCACTCCTTGAGCCCAGCCTCTCTCCTTTCAATCAGTTTCTCCCAACAGTGTTGGTGAGTCTTACTTGTGGCTGGTTACATTATCTTATACCGTCATCTTTCCACACGGTACAAACCCATTAAAATTGGAAGACAGGAGGGAAATAGGTTGAAACAAATGTGGATGTTAATTTGTCAGTTCAGCAAAGATGAATAGTTACTGATCTCAGAGGAGCTAGTGACCTGGCTGCCCCAGTCACTGATAAGGGCACTTTTAGCTTCCTTTTAGCGTAAGACACCCTTGAGAAAATGTCACAGCTGGATGGTGACACCTTGTATTCCTCCCAGCTTTAGGATTTCAGGACACCAAAGATGAGCAGTGAAGACAAGACAGGCAATTTTCCATAATATCGGGAGACATTTAGAAATAGCCAAGCAGACTGATAAGTAAAACAGGTGCACATTAAAGCAATGAGGTGTGTGCTCCTAGTTCAAAGATTGGGAAAGATCAAATCAAGAAATGGTACTGCCTTTCTCTGGGCTGGAAGAAAAGCCAAGGGCTCTCCACAGTGTCTGTCAGGACTCACATTTATAGAGTGTTTGTGTTCATGCGTCATAAATCCTAAAAGTGAGCCATCTTTGACTTGGAAATCCTGCTATGAGTCCTTAGGCAACATTTTTTAAATTTAAAATACATTTTTTATTAATTACAGTTTATTATTCACTTTGTATCTCACCTGTAGCTCCGTCCCACCTCCCCTCCCAAACCTACCCTCCTTCCCTCTGCTCCACCCATATCCCTCAACCAATCCACTGATGGGGGAGGTCTTCCTCCCCTTCCTTCTGATCCTAGTCTATTAGGTCTCATCAGGAGTGGCTGCATTGTCTTCCTCTGTGGCCTGGTAAGGCTGTACCCCCCTGAGGGAGGAGGTGATCAAAGAGCAGGCCAATCAGTTCATGTCAGAGACAGTCCCTATTCCCATTACTATGGAACCCACTTGGACACTGAACTGCCATGGGCTACATCTGTGCAGGGTTTCTAGGCCATCTCCATGAGTGGCCCTTGGCTGTAGTATCAGTTTCAGAAAAGACCCCTGTGACCAGACTTTTTGGATCTGTTGCTGTCCTTTTGGAGCTCCTGTCCTCTCCAGGTCTTACTATCTCTCACTTTTTTCATAAGATTCCCTGCACTCTGCCCAAAGTTTGGCTATAGGTCTCAGCATCTGCTTTGATACCTGGCAGGGGTTATCAAAGAGGTCCTCTGTGTTAGGCTTCTGTCCTGTTTCCTGTTTTCTCCCTCTTCTGAAGTCAATCCTCTTTGCCCTTCTGAATGGGGATTGAACATCTTAGCCAGAATCCTACTTCTTGATCAGTTTCTTTAGGTGTACAGATTTTAGTATGTTTATCCTATATTATATGTCTAATAGCTACTTATGAGTGAGTATATTCCCTGTGAGTCTTTCTGCTTCTGTGATACCTCACTCAGGATGATATTTTCCAGTTCCATCCATTTACCTGCAAATTTCATGATTTCCTTGTTTTGTTTGTTTGTTTTTATCACTGAGTAATATTCCATTGTGTAGATGTACCACAATTTCTATATCCATTCCTCAACTGAGGAGCATCTGGGTTGTTTCCAGCTTCTGGCTATTACAAATAAAGCTGCTACAAATATGGCTGAACAAATGTCCTTGCTGTACACTTGAGCATATTTTGGATATATACCTAGGAGTGGTATAGCTGGATCTTGAGGAAGTACTATTCTTAATTGTCTAAGAAAGCACCAGATTGATTTCCAAAGTGGTTGTACTAGTTTATGTTCCCACCAGCAGTAGAGTAGGGTTCCCCTTTCTCTATAGCATGTGTTGTCACTTGAGTTTTTGATCTTAGCTTATGCAACAATTAAGGGTGCATTAGTGACTTTGATTACAGAGAACATCTTCCTTCCTTCCTTCCTTCCTTCCTTCCTTCCTTCCTTCCTTCCTTCCTTCCTTTCTTTCTTCCTTGCTTCCTTCCTTCCCCCTCCCCTATTTCTTCACTATGTTGTATACTACTAAAACCAAAGACTGATCTGACTTTGCCACGGTTTGATGTGACCCATCCTGGCAGGTAAGGGACACTCCCAAAATGCAAGGCTACCATGGCTCACATGCACACCTGCCAGGGGAAGTTTTTCCATGTACCTCATCCACACATGTAAGCCCAATATTGCACTGGTGCTTTGCTGTGTGAGTGAGTGAGACCCTGACTTTGAGCAGGCTGCTGTGGTCATCTATGTCTTCAGGACTAAGTTCCATTCTGTGACTTGATTGCTAGGGCTTTTTTTTTTTCTTCAATAAACTATGCTTCCTTCTTCCCCATCAAGCCATGGAGAGCAGGTTATTATCTACTTCTGCCTGAGCACTCATTTCCTCCACCCTATTTCTAGCTTCCTCCTTTACCTTCACCTTCTCTTTCTGGAGTCCTTTCTTCCTTCAGTGGTGGTATGTAAGAAGTGTTAGTGATACCAAAGCCCACTGCTCACATAATCAAACATGTATTAATATACTATTGCATTTTTTGGTTCATTTGTTTTAATTATGTCTGTCTTTGAATTTTTAATATCCCTAAAGCTAGTATTATAATTTATATTTTAAAGGTTATGTGATTATGTTATAAGAAAGAGAATAGGGAGTGTAGTCAGATAGACCAAGATTTCAATCCTGTGTAATGTTAAGTTCCTTAACCACTCTGATCTTGAGTTTTGATTTTCATAAAATGAAGTAATTTATTTCACAGAGTGGCATTGTGAAAGATTGGGTCAGCCACCTGGCATAATGCATGTGTCTGAGCACACCCTTAATCAGTGCTATCCTCTCTTGACTTTGCTTTGGAAGAACTGGGCTGAGCCCATGAAAGTGTTAGATAGACTCTCACATCCCAATTAGCTCTCCGAAGGACTTTGGAACAGTGACTGATCTGAAGGGGTGACCCATGACAGGCAGGGTCCAGCCCACTGGCCTCTTACCTGATAATTGTTAGGGGGATGAAGTACACCAGAAAGGCCACGATGGTCATGTACGGGGTCCAGTAGGAGTCATCCGGCCACAGCGCCCAGCACTGCACCTCACCATTGGACAGTGTCCTTTTCCCAAATATGATCAGTGTGGGGATGGAGAAGAGGAATGAGAGGCTCCAGGCTATTCCGATGAGGACTTTGGCTTGCTTCTCTGCTTAAAGAAAAGAGAAAAATGCCCGGGCACCTGGGAGCATGCTGTGGAAGCAGACTGGGTCTACTGTAGAGACTCATCTCTGGCTGAGAGCCCCTGGAACTTGTCAGTGTCTTCAAAAGCGTCAATTTTCTCCTAAATAAGTGGGTGTGATGCCCCCTGTAGCATTTAGCTCTCACAAGAGGGTGCAGGTCCACTTAAACCCCACTGTTCCCCAACTCCAAGAAGATTCTTAGTTTAATCTCATTTAGCTGGATGGTACAATTTTGTTTAGTCTTGCAATTCTTTAATTAGCTTCGTGTCTCCTAATTGTTTCTTTGTTTCATTATTTTTTTTTATTTTTTAGTTGATGTTGTTAAGTCTTTGTCAAAATTGTCATAAGAAAGATATTAGCTTGTTGTCTTTTTGGCTAGGTTGGTTTTGGTACAAATTTTTACTTTTTCTTTTGTTCTTGTTCATGATTTTTATTTGTATAGTCGAAGAGTTTGATTTGGTGACATATGATTTCCTTTACTGCTTCTGCTTTCAGAATGATTCCTAGAAAGACCTGTCCTTCTTAAGATGATGGAAGGTTTGACATGATGTTCTCTTAGTCCTGCATGTTTGAATGACTGGATATTTTAGTCCAACAGGGTCTGTTTTTAGTTAGCTGTGGCATGATGAATTAATGCTTTCAACTGGCTATAGAGCTAGTCCAATATTATGTATTAACAAACCCATGCTTTTCCAACTGAATTGAAGTTATATTTGTAGTGTATGTGTGTGTCATTGTGTGTGTGCATGTGCAGGTTTGTGTGTATTTGGGTATATATGTGTGGATTTGTGTATGTGTGGCACATACGCACTATCTTGCTTGCACATGTTCTAACAGAGTCTGAGATTATTTTCATATCTAACACATATTTTTCTTCAGCACTACTGGTACATTACTGATTATTCTTATACCCAGCTTCCCTAAGAAAGCCACAGTAGTAACAATGTCTTTGTAATTGCTGGCTAAGGAAACTGTAACCTTATTCAAGAACAATACAAACGAACCCATGTATATTCAATTAATGAAATTCCCACAGCTCTCCATTTCTGGTGGCTCTCTGGTGACATTCTGTAGATCTACTAAAAGGTTTTGCTGACTCATTCAACTTGTCTTCTTTAGGTGGGAATTTTATGAAATGCATTTTAAATGCATTATTTATTTTCACTAGGTTAGCTTTTGTAGCATTTAAAAGATACCGGGTTTCATCCTTGTCTTTCCTGAGAAAGTTCAGTTCCCATGGGTATATGAGAAAGTTAGGAACGCATTGGGCCCTGTCTGCCTGTGTGCAGAGCAGAGGGCAGCTCGCTGGTCCCACACAGTGCTTACCACCAAAGCACTGATGGCTCCTGGGACCACATCAGCAGCATCTGTGTGCTGCTTCCCGTGGAAGCAGGACCTCCGTCCCCCCACATGGCTGGAACGTGCAGAAGACAGGTGCTGGTTGTGGTTAAAAGCCTTCATGGTGCCTGCATACCTCAGGATTTGCAGCTTCCTGAGCTCTGCCTCTCTTTCTGCACCGTGTGCTGGACATCAAGAAACACTTCTGGCACTGTTTCCTACCGTGAGCAGCAGCGAGGATGCACCAGATCCTGGACTAAGGAGAAGTTCCTTTGTTTTCAATAAATTAAAAAAAAATCAGCTTTTGATTTAGGGATAAGAAGGGACAGGTGTTTGTGTCTTATAAATGAAGAACTTGGGGAAACAGTACTCATTTCATTGTAAGGGTGGGCTTGCTGGCAGGGCTGTAAGGAATGAGGTAGAAGCACTCGCCCTGAGGTGAACAGGCACAGCATGGGACCACCAAGGTCTTCTCTTATGGGGCCAGGATAGATCATGTAGCACTCCCCTGGCACCCAAGCTTTCTCTCTATATTTTTGGGCACTCTGACCCGTTAGGCAGTGAAGGAAGAGGGGAAAGAGAACAAAGAGTAGAGAAAGAAAAGAAAGGTATGGTTGGGGCAGAGAAAACATTGATAAAATATTAGTAAAAATACCCCCACCTCATAAAAGGAATTTTACCAAAGGCTGTTTGCTCACCTCCTTGAAGAAACTTCATGGGGTAAACGATGGCATGGTATCTGTCTATGCTGAGGGACACCAGGACATATGTAGAGGCATAGAGCAGCACAACCTAAGGATGGGACCAGAGAACACATGTGACCACATGGGAGAGGACTTGCCTACAGTGCCCTTGCTACTTAGAAAACCAAGGTACCGGTGAGGGCTGAGGTAGAGAGGCACTGCCTGACCCTCTTCCTGGAAGCAGATCTGAGGTTTGCAGCTGGACTCTGCGTTGCTATTGGCAATAGGGTGAGAATGGTCACCGCTTTCTCCATGCATCCAACTGGCTTCTTGGTCATTCCATATTTCAGGATCTGTCTCTCTTGACATTTGCACGGTACATTTATCTGTAATTGACTTTTAAAGCTAAACTAATTTTCTCTGCCACAATTGACATCCCAGAGTAATTAGAAACAAAAGTTCATTTGCCTTTTATCAGTGAGAGCAGTTGAGAAGTGAACGAAAGGTTCTGGCTTTCCCGGGTCTTCATGCTGTTCGTCTTTTACTGCAACATCACCCTCAGAGAACTTCCCCTATTCCTCCAGGTCTCTAGCTGCATGCAGCCTGAGCTCTGAGCCTCTCTCCTCCAACTTTCCCCTGGCTAACCTGATCCACATCCTCCTCTTAACATCTTAGGCACAGACTTGGTTGCATTCTTTCTAGGGGAAGAAATTGGGTGGTAAGCTAGCACCTCTTTTGTGAGGGGTTCATGTTTAGAATATAATTAAATGAAATATGTCAGAAAGTATGATTGCAATGGAAATTTTCTTAGTAACCTGAAGGCAATTTCTACAAGCTGGTGAGATATCTTCTTTTGTGGTCAAACCTAGAAGCCGTAGAAAATGGGGTGAGAATCTGACTTTTCCTTTGCTGATCACATTTGTTTGGAACTTGTACCTTTGCTGTCCTTTCTGCTGTTCAGACAAATATCAGCCCAATATCATTGCACTTCCGTTTAGGCTAGAGCTATTGGTACTTAAAATGGGGTCATTTGGTAGCGCATTTAGCAATGCCAGTAGTATGACTATCATAGTTTATCTTGCTTTACATATATTGAGAACACCTTTATTACACTCAGTCAGGGAAAATCATCACACACACACACACACACACACACACACACACACACACACACACACACACAGCCTGTCTCATACTACAGAGCTGGCAAGCTCCTGTACTGCAAGGGCCTTGGTGCTAAACATAGCACCAAGGATTCCAAGGAAGTATCACAAGTATCGTCAGTCTAAAAACCACACCTGGCTCATTACAAATCAGGGACCGCATACGCTATTTTTTATTTTTACCTCTATAACATAACAACAGATGCATGCCAGCATTAATGTGGCAGAAAGAGGGTTGTGAAGAGTGATCAGAATTCTCTTGTGTAAAGTGTTGTCAAAGGAGAAATGGAAAGAGAATGGGTAAGTTTAAAGAATAGCCAAACCGTTGCCTCATTAGAGAGAAATGATGTTTCTGTGCGTGAACCTTGAATTTAGACTGACTGAGACCGAAGACACAGTGCCAAGAAGCTGGCTTCAGAGAAGGATGGGAAAGAGAGAGCCAGCAGGGAGGAAGGATGTGGAGGGCAGTTTCTAAGAGTCTTAGACATTTGTTCTGTCTTGAGTGAGGTGACTGATACAGTTCAGCATCTGGGGCAGGAGGAAAAGTTACCCAAACAGATTTTCAGGGCTGCAGGCAATATTAACAAAGAAAGAGATTAACATTGAGACACAGCTGAAATGAGTACTTAACTTCTGAAATGAAACATCTTCAAACATCTAAGTGCAGTAAAAGAAAATAAGGATATCTAAAAGAAATACATCCCAAATTATCATGCTTCTCTATAAAAAGTAAATGCCAGAGAATGTGTTCAGAATGTTTTGAAAGAAAAATTGTGATCCAAGAATTTTGTAAATTTCATTTCAGTGCCAATGCACAGCACAGCTTTTTTTTTTTTTTTGATATGTACGAAGGAAGGAAATATAACACCCCGCATCCCCCTCCAGAGTCTTCAGGAGGGAACACCAGCTGAATAAGAATGATTTCAAAATTATGAGCAAAAGGGATAAAATGACTATGTCATGCAAGGAAGGCATCAAAGTGCAAAATGCTCATCAAATAGTTCAGGATACGATGATGGGAGAAGCCAGGGAAAAACCTGAGTAGTGGTATGAGGGGAGAGAGAGAAAAGAGAGAAGTCTTGTTGAGTCCCCCACTTTGATATTTAGATACTTTCCTGTCTGCCTTTGATAGAGATACATCTAAAGATGAGAGGCAAGTTATAATGAAGTAAACTTAAAATGGAGAAAAAATAACTTCTCTGACTTCTGTGGTTATTGTGGCAAATAGTCATAGGCTCGGTAGCTTAAACAACATCAGTGTATTCTCTCCATAGTTCTGGAGACTAGAAGTCTAAAAAACAATTCTACTACCCCCAAATCCAGGTGTTTGAAGGGTCTTTCCTCTTCTGGAGACCCTATGGGAGAATCTATCCCCAGCGTCTTTGAGCTTCAAGAAGCTGCCAGCATTCAACCCTGATGACCTTCAATGCAATCCCTTCCTCTGTGCTACAGCGCCCCCCGCCCCCGCCTCTGTGTCAGCTCTGTATTGTACTCTTATGATTGTATTTTAGGATTCCCTAAATTAATTTAGGATAATCTCATATTTCAGATTCTTAGTCACACATACCAATTCTTTTTCTGTCACCTATGGCGGGCAGCAGGCATAGGTTACCAGGGTTAGGGTACAGATGTTCTAGAAGAATATTCTTTCAGCTTCCTACAATTAATAACTACATCTGAAACAAATACTCAAAGAGCAAAACTTCAAAGAGAACAGTGACAACGAGGTACTGCAATGATACCAGACATCTTCCCGTTGTAAATACAAATGGCTTAATCTCCTTCATTAAAGCAAGGACTATTCAAACCAAAATCTTCCCTATGGTTTAACTGTATTCTGTTCAGAATAGAAATCACAAAACCAAATGACACTGAAATTTAAAAAATCAAGGAGTACTCAGAGGCATATCAAACAAGTAAAAAATTTAAAGCCTTTATTAAAATACTGCATGATACCAATCAAATTCAAAGTTAGCAGCATCCCATGTGCCAAAGAGATTTATTTATGCTGATAAAAGATACAACACATAATGTCAGTAGAATACTGATCAATTTAGATGTAATAAGTAATGTAACAGTAAATTTATGTAACAAAAATATTCAAGGATTTATAGGCAAAACAGCCTACAAAATATAAACAGGAAAAACTGAACTCCATAGCACAGAATGCAAAATATCCAGACAACGTGCAAAAGTTTGGTCAGATACTAGATTACCAACAAAGAAAAATTCTCAGTAGAATCCAAAAAGTGGGACTTATTCAACTCACATCTCTCAAACAAGTGACAAAGCTAAAATGAGTAACATTTTAAAATACCACTCAGAGAATCAAACATCTTCATAATTAACTCAAGCAAAGAAGGAAATCACAGTACAATTATAGTCGATTCATAAATGTCAACAATGGGAACTCTACACACCAACAGCATATGGGGTGCCATTCGGAGAGCAGATGGCAGCCTGAGGGTAAGTCTGCCTTCTCAACACCCCATCCCCAGTTCTGACAGGCATGACCCAGGGAATGTGACATGTAAGGAAATTCTGCAAAGAGAAGTGAGATTTACACTCTGCTGGACCCAGAGTGATTTTACTTGGGAAGATGCCAGATTGTGTCCATATAAAGTACCATTCTTGGGCTGACTCTAAAACTATCCACTTGATGTTTTCAAGCAAATTCAGGTTTACCAAATTCTAGAAACAGTACAGAGAATTCCCGTGTTGTCCACATCACACTATATATCCCCTGGTGTTAATATCTTGCATGTATGTGGTATCAAACTGGTTGGGCAGTCTTGATTCATTATCGATAACCAAGCTGCATGGTTTATGTTGAGATTCAGTCTCTGTTACTACATTCTGTGACAGAGAATTTAACACAGAATTTATCTACCACCAGTTTTGTTCAGATGAGAATTGCTGATCTATTTGTGTCCAGTCATCCTTTCTTCTTACACATCCCATATATATGCAGCCTGAGGACATGTCTGCCTTCTTACCATCCTATCTCCAGCTCCAACAGACGTGACCTAGGGAATGTGACATGTATGGAATGTCTGCAAATGGAAGTGAGATTTAACCGCTGGAAGATACATACATATGTGTGTATGTGCGTAAGTGTGTGTATTCGCTGGAGTCACATGGTATTTGGCTGACTAGATTGGCTCCTTCTGCATAACTGTGTGATTTGCTACTTCTCCATGTGGGTAAGCAGCTTATTTTCTTATATTAGAAAAACCTCATTGCCATATTACATGAACATGACATGCTTTGTCACTCCATGTTGAACTGTTGATGGACATCTTGGTTGGTGGCAGGTTTTGGTGATTACTGGAGCTGCAGAAACCACTGTTATGCAGGTTTTTTGTGTAGATATGATTTGTCCACTCAATTGCACAAATCTCTATGCTCATAGTTGCTCAACTGTGTAGTGAGATCATGCTTAACTTTATGAGAACCTGTCAAGTTGGTTTTCAGGTTAGCTGTATCATTTCTAACTTTACCAACAGTGAGTGTACGTTCTTGTTAATGTACACTTGTACCAGTGCTTGGTGTTGTCAGTTTGTCTTTAAGCTGGCTGATGTGTAAAACGTGAAGAGTGGTACCTTGTTCTGATTTGCAATACACTAACGAGATGCCTGTTATCATCTTTAGTGATGTTACCACTCATCCCCATTTTAAGGGAGCTGCTTTTATATTGCAGCTTTTTTAAATCATCCAGTTAGCCCATCATAGTTTTATGGCATTACATTCATGTTTGTGATTCATATTGAGTATTTTAAAAGGTGAAATATCTGTGTTCATGCTTTAATTTTTATTGGGCACATCAATATTTTACAGAACACCTTAGTGGTAACTGCGATTATTGTGACCAATTCTCTTCTTTGATAGAGACCTAAGACATTAAAACTGCTCTCAATAAATGGAATTTGTGTTGCAATTAGAAAATTTGATCCTCATTTAAATATTTTTATTCAATTTTACATATGTGAGTATTATAAAATAGCTATACAGTTTATGATATCAATCATTACACACCCAAATTTACATATCCATTTCTCATGGGGTGGGCATCTAGAACATCTTGGTCTGCCTACCCTGCTAGTTGGGGTTCATTCTTTCTCCTACTTCTGGAACCCCACAGCCTTCCCAGAACTCTAATTGCTCAAGTTTCCATTAGGCCCATTTTCCTCTTCCCTCTAGAATCTCAACCAAATCACCTTTCCAGGACCTCTGGTGCCCATATTGCTGGTTGATCTCTTCTACTTTGCAGGACTCATGCTGCTGCCTTTGGAGGCAGAGTCCTCACTCTCACCTCCCTTCGACACTGTAATGCCACCATCTTAGTTCAGGACGCAAGCTGCTCCCAGCAGCAATTTACCTCTTGCTTTTGAGCCCAACCAAGATGTCCCTAAACCAAAGAATGGATACAGAGATTGTGGTATATTTACACAATGGAATACTACTCAGCTATTAAAAACAAGGAAATCATGAAATTTGTAGGCAAATGGATGGAGCTAGAAAAAAATCATCCTGGGAGAGGTAACCCAGAACCAGAAAGACATTCATGGAATGAATATACTCACTTATAAGCAGATATTAGCCATATAATACAGGATAACCACACTACAATCCACAGGCCAAAAGAAGCTAAATAACAAGGGGGACTCTAGGGAGGATGCTTAAGTCTCATTCAAATGGACAAATAGAATAGACATGGGAAAAAGTTGAAGATAGGGAACAGAATGGGAGCCTACCTCTGAAAGACTCCACTCAGCAGGGTATAGAAGCTGATGCTAAGATTTGGAGTCAATTTGGGCAGAGCATAGGGAGTCATAGGAAAGAGTGGGGAAATAGAAGTGCCCAGACTGGACAGGAGCTCCACAAAAGCCAACAAATCTGGGCCCATGGGGGCCTGCAGAGACTGATGCACCAACCAAGGACCATGCATGAAGAAGACCTTAACCCCTTGCTAGATGTAGGCTATAGGCAGCTCAGTCTTCATGTGGGTTCTCTAGTGAGGGGAGCAGGGACTGTCTCTGACATGAACTCTGTTATAAATTCGTTGGCTTTTTGATCACTTCCACCTGGATGGGGGGGGGGGGCATTGTCGAGCCACAGAGGAAGAGGATGCAAGCAGTCATAATGAGACATGATAGGCTAAGGTCAGAGGATAGGCGAGGAGGGCGCCCCCTTTCTGAGAAACAGGGGAAAACATATAGGGGAAGAGAGGGAGGGTGGGACTGGGAGGAGACGAGGGATAGGGCTACAATTGGAATGTGAAGTGAATGAACTATAAATACATTTAAATTTAAAAAAGAGAAAGTTGAGCCTGCTGTCCCTCCTGTGGGAACTTCAGTCTCTTCCTCTTAGAAAGAGCACACTCTCCCCTCCTTCTGGCCCCTGATGTCTACCATCCCAGGACCCTCTCAGAGAGTCATACTTTCTTGACAGGTAGAGTACTTGTCTACCTTGTCCCCTGGCACTCTATTTCCACCATCTGAGGACCTAGGTGTGTCCCTAATCACTTTACAGGCAAAATCTTCATTTTTATTGCATTTCAATAAAATATTTATTTTATGGGTATAGGTGGTTTGCCTGCATGTGTGTCTGTGCACTATATCCACGTGGCACCTTCAGGGTCCAGAAGAGAGCATCATATCTTCTGTCACTGCAGTTACAGACAGTTGCTAATTGCCACATGGGTATTGGGAATCAAATCTCAGTTCCCCAGAAGAACAGATTATGGCTTTGATTGCAGAACCAGCACTTTAGTCCATCCTGGCACTCGAATCCTACCTCTGAGAGACTGTGTGGAACATCTGCTTTCCCCACAGGAAGAGATGTCACCTGCCCCCCTTACAGGCAACTTACCCATTTCTGTCATGATATATGTTGGTCACCTGTTCACACCTAAGGATAGAGGCCACCTCCCATATCCACTAGTATTCAAACCACTGCATGTCAGGACTCTTGTGGTGTTTCTACCAGCTTTCTTAATCAGAAACAATATCACCAATAGCTGAGTCTACCAACCCACCAACATAGCATTTCCTAGAGCAATTTCTGTTAGGTCAGAGGCCACATCCAGCTCACCCCATAGCTCACTCTCCAGTCCACTAACCCACACAAAGCACCTGCTGGGCAGGTCAGGGACTATGCCTTTTCCTAGTTGAACTGGAATTGCCTCAACTACCTGACTCATAACACTAAATGGCCACAGGACTGAAGTTCAAGAATATCCTAGCTATTCCAAACCCAGTAAAATCAGCATAACAAAAACTACAGATTAAAACACCCTTTCAATACAGGTGATCCAAAACACATACCACTTTGATTGAAGAGCACAGGAGTCTATCTTAAACTGGCCCGGAAAGTTCCTTCATGCCAGTTATCTTTCATAATATTGAAACATACTATAGAGGTTGCTGAGGAAGAAAACCCATGAGTGGTTATACCCAGCACTGGATCCTGGATTCTACAATACTGACATCTCAGGTAGGATGTACCTACCGATGCAATAGTGGCACAAGAGTTATGAAGGTAACTAACTACTTTCTCATTGAATTTTATGCTGATGTACAGAAGAAGATTCATGCCTAGAACTGTAATCCTGGTCAAAAGCTCATGGCTGGGGAGCTCATAAGCCTTAGTGTAGAATTTGCTATTGTTGTTTTGCTAAAGATTATCATTTTAAAGTGTCTGCTAAATATTTATGCTTATAACCACAGACCTGGGCTGCTCTCAGTCATGATTAGAGAAGCTTCTTTCTGCACTTGGCAGCAGCCAATGGAGTGATGCATGACTCAAAGTCCTGACAATAAGAGATTTAGTGTTCATCCCCAAAGGCCATCGATCTCATCCTTTCCACTTATCTACTTATCTTATGAAAGATAACTGGCATGAAGGAACTTTCCTGGCCAGTTAAAGATAGACTTCTGTGCTCTTCAATCAAAGTGAAATGAGTTCTGGATCACTCATGTTGAAAAGGTGTTTTAATCTGTATTTTTTTGTTATGCTGATTTTGCTGAATAAGTGGAAAATGGATAAGTGGAACATCTTCAAAGAGGAAGCAGAATTAATGCAAGATCCAGGGTATGGGGGAGAATGTGCAAAGTTCTGGCTTTTAGACATGACATGGCAATCAAAATCATGAAGTCACAGCAACTAAAGTTACTTATATATGACCTGAACAAGATCAAACCAGTCAAATTCCCACATAGACATTGTAAATAATCTCCAGGACCCACCACTTACTGAAGACTATTTGCATAGGGTAGTTTCTAGAAGAGGCAGAAACATTCTTTTTGAAGATGTGACCACTGACAGGGTTCCAACATTCCAGTGGGTGGCCTGCACACTGTACATATATGGGCAGCAGGAAAACCACATATATTTGTTTCCTACAAGAAACATATCTAAGCTTTAAAGATGGGTATCATCTTAGAGTAAAAAGATGGAGAAAAAACTCTAATCAAACAGAACCATAAAACAAGCAAGCATCACTATCCTAATAGCTGATAAAATAGACTTCAAATTAAGTTAATCAGAAAAGATAAATGAGGACACTGCATTTTAATAAAGGAGCAGTTAACCAAGGATATTAGTATAGCCAACAAAAGACACACAGAGAAAGAAATCATAGATATACTTCCATGCACAAAGCCTGGAAAGAAAATAAAAAGAGAATAAACCTAACTAAGTAAATGAAGGACTTCTACAATGAAAACTTAAAACCTTTAAAGAAAGAGATAGAGAAAGACACTAGAAAAATGGCATCTCATGTTCATGGGTTGGCAGAATATGGTGAAGAACATTTTACTGAAAGCTATTATAGATTCAGTGCAATTCCAATCAAAGTCCCTATATCATCTTCACAGCAAAAGAAAAATCTATCCTAAAATTGATATTCATATGTAACTACAAAAGACACCGTGTTGCCAAAACAGTCCCATAGAAAAAGAACAATTTTGGAGGGAGTGCCATTTCAGATATTAAGACATACTGTGTGCTGAATCATTTTGTGACTTCTGAGTACTGAACTCTTCTTGCATCCTTGAAATAAATTCTACTTTTGTAAGATGTGTGATCCCCAACGTGCTATGGAAATTATTTTACTAACATCTTATTGATTTTCTTTGCATTTCTGCTAATAAGAGATATTGGCCTCTGGCTTTTGTATCTTGTAGTGTTTCAGCCTTGGTATAAAGATAATGCCAGCCTTGAGAAACGAGTTTGGATGTATTCCCTATTCAATTACTATGGAAAGATTTTGAAATAGATGGGTGCTAATTTTTAAAAAGAAATATTTTGGAGAATAAATCAATAAAGACATCTGGGCCTGGAACATTTTTGATTGGGAATTGTTTGGTTGGTATCCAGTCTGGTATTCATTGCCTCTTTAAACTTTATGCTAGTCGATTATGTTAACTTTGCTGCTAGTACATTTCAGTTTCTTTCATGTTATCTGATTTGTCGTCATATACTGATTCATACTAGTCCCAGGGTTGTTGGTATTTTTGTGATATTAGTGTTAATGTTTTTTCTATAACTTTTAATTTATTGGCAGGAATTTCTATTTTCATAAGTGAAAAAAATAACGAACAATTTAATTTGTCCTTTCAAAAGAGGAACTCATTTTTATTGATCTTTTCCTATTGTTTACTCTCCATTTTACTTCTTCCCTATTCTCTATTTCAGATTGTGGTAGTTTGAATGAAAGTGGTCCCCACAGGCTCATCGGGAGTGGCACTGTGAGGAGGTATGGTCCTGTTGGAGTAGGTATTGTATTGTTGGAGGAGGTACGTCACTGAGGGTGGGTTTTGAGGTTTCAGAAGCTCAAGCCAGGCCCAGTGGCTCAATGTCTTTTCCAGTCGCACTCAGATCCAGATGTAGAACTCTCAGCTACCTCTCCTGTACCATGCCTGCCTGTGCACTGTCATCATGCTTGCCACCATGATGATAATGGACTAAACCTCTGAAACTATAAGCCAGCCCCAATTAGACGCTTTTCTTTACAAGAGTTGGTGTGGTCATGGTGTCTCCTCACAGCTATAAAACACAGCTTGATTCTTTCTTTCTGTAGAGTTTAGATTGATTTTGTTCTTTCCTTTGCTTCTTGAGTTAAGAGCTAGACTATGCATTTTGTTTATCTTTTCTTTCTTAGTATGGTTTTGCTGCTAACACTCCCATCCTCACTGTTATTATTTTTTTTAACATAGCCATATATATATTGAACTTCAATTTGTTTCAAACTCTTTGAGTTTCTCCTTGATTTTTAAAAAATCCCTAGGTTACATAAAAACTTTTCTAGTTTTCTTCCATGGCAGCTGGAAAAGCAGTGTACTTTCATGCAGGTTTTCAATTTATTAAGACATGTTTTTATTCCATCTGTGCTTTGAATGTGGTTGATAATGTGATTGATTTCCACACTGCTAATGAAAACATTTTTAACTTTCTATCTTTATATCCTCAGATTTCTGTATGAACGAATTTTAACATTCTGAATGTTTATTACTATTTACCATTTGGCAAATAAATGGCTTATGCACTCAGTTCACTAAAATACCTCATCTTAAATCTTTACGTAGCACACTCACTGGCTGTAATTCCTCAGAAATAATTTCATATTTTAATTTTTCCTATAAACGAGACATTCTCTTTTGCTTCTTTACATATTTCATATTTTTTTGAAAACCAGCAGTTCTGAAAAGTCGCTGAATTTTTGTTTATTTACTTCTTTATTCATCTATTTAAATTGACAGGTAAAACGTTTGTAAATTTATGGTTCACAGTAAGTTGTATACTTGTGTGCACCATAAACTGGCCAGAGCAAGCTGTTCACATGCTAATTTTTTAGTAGTAAGAATACATAAAATATGATCTCTTATCAATTTCCCAGTACAGAAGATATTTTATCAACTGAGGGTATCATGGCATGCAATAATAGTTCTCTTGAACTATTATTCCTGCAGCTAAAATGTCATGTCCTGGGACCAGTATCTTTCTAGTGAGTCCATTCTGCAGAATCTGTTAAGAACTTTATTCTATTTATGTGGTCCTAACATTTTTAAACTTGCACATAAGAGAAATTATACTATATATTTCTTTCTTTGCCTGTCTATTCCACTTAAGGTGAAGTCATCTTGTGGCAGATGCTAAGGTTTCTTCTCTTTTAAATTCTGAGTATTTCATTGTGTGTCTTTGTGTACACATATGTGTTTGTATATGTGTGTGTTTGTGCATATGTGTGTATAAGTGTGTGTGTGCACAAGTGTATGTACACCTGTGTGTGTGTGTGCATGCACATGTTCCATTTGTTTATCTAATCCTTTCATGACAGACACTTAGGATATTCCAGGTATGGGCTAATATCAATAATGGTGCAAAAAAACATGTGAAGGTCAATATTTATTTGGCATGTCAGTCTCATGTGCTTAGAATATATTTTCAGAAGTAGGATAGCTAGAATATGTATTGGTATTCTTTTTGATTGTTTTTGACAGTTCCATATCATTTTCCATAGTGGCTGCACATTTCCCATCTCAGCTAATAAGAAAACATTAGAGGCACCAGAGTTAACTTCCCCCATTCCTTGTTAATTTTTGTTTTTAATAACAGCCATTCTTACCTAAAGGGTATGAGGTGATATCATATTACAGTTTCCATTTGCATTTCTTGGTGATTAGGGAGGCTGTTTCTTCAATATCTATTGGCTGTGTATTTCCTTCTGAGAAATGGCTATTTATGTCCTTTTGATTTTATTGATTTGTTTCAAATATGCTAGTCAGATTTCCATTGCTGCCATAAAATATTCAATCCTGTGTAACTTTATAAAGGAAAGAGGTTACCTTACAGTCATGTTCAAGCAGCTTGTTAAGCTGAGCTCTGCCTTTGACAAAGTATCCATGGCTGATGGCCAATAATGGAGCAGGAGTACAGGGAGGACCATGGGTTGAATAGGAAATGGCTGGAACCTGCTTCATGCCTTTTAGAAGACCTATTTCTGAGTACATTCCCTGCAAGCAGGCATCTCCCACTAGGCCCCACCTCTTAACGGTTCTGGCACTCCTAACATTTCCCCTCTTTAGTGATCCAACTTTTAGACATATTAAACCCTAGAAGGACACAATCCAACTAGACCTAAGCAGTAGATTATAATTGGCTTCCTTTGAGTCCTTATTTATTCTGGCAATAATTCTTTTTAAAGACTTTTTAAAGTTTATGTGTGTGCTTTGCCTTTATGAATATATGGACACCACACACATGCTGGACCCAATAACAAGGGAAAGAAGTGTTAGACCTCATAAAACTTGAGTTAGAGATGGCTGTGAACCACTATGGGGGTGCTAGGAACTGAACTGGGTCCTCTGAGAGAGCAGGCTGTGCTTTTAAGGACTGAACCATTGCTCTAGCCCCTAAGAAGAATGCCTTTCTTAAAAAAATATATTTGGGTTTACAAATGTCTTTCTGTCCTATCAGTTGTTGGCTCACTTTATTTCTTTTGATAAGGCAGAAACATTTTCTATGTTGATATATCCCTACATGCCCAGTTTTGTTTTTGTTACTTGTGTTTTTAAGAACATATCGAAAAATTTCTCACCTAGACAAATTCCATGGAGATTTTAATTTTATTTTGGTAGTTTTACAATTTTAAGTCTTCTGTTAAATGTATTTTGAATATGCTTGTGATTCTGGTATGAGATAAGGGTGTGATTTCATTCTTCTTCACACACATCCCCTTTTCCCAGTGTCCTTCTCTTCAGAGCCTAACCTTTCCCCATTGTGTATTCTTGGCACCATTACTGAAAATCAATTATATATAAATGCATTTATTTTGGTGATTTCTGCTTGGTTCCAGTGGTATATACATCTGGTAATATGGAAACTTCATATTTGGCTCTTTAAACTTCATCATGAATCTTTAAAACACTGAAGTATAATTGTATCATATACCTCTTCTTCCTTCTGCTCCCACTTACCCCTCCTATTCACACTTCACTCTCTCCAAAATTCATGGCTTCCTCTTCTTTAACCATTGTTGTCATGTATACATAAACTTGAATACATATATGCATATAACCTCCTGAGTCATTTCACTGTTACCTGGATGTGTTTGTTCCCAGGGATGGTCACTTAGTTTTGGCTAACCAGTTAGGGGGCACTTCCCTGGAGAAGACTGATTCTCTCTGTCTTACGGCAGTTGTTAATTGCTTTAGATATTTACCTAGGGTGGGAGTTCTATGGAATTTCCTCCATATATGTTGGGATGTCAACTGTTGTTGGAATTTTTTCAGGTCTTCTTTAGACAGCCCTATTGTTGAAATTCCATGGGTGTCGATGCCCTGTCATAGCTAGAATGCACAATCTGACAGTAGACCTCTTGTTCTACTGGATATAACAAGCTTTCTGCAACTTATTCTAAAATGTGACTGTTTCCTGAGCATTAAGCATAGAGGTTCTGTTATATTAGTTGAGGCTGGGAACACACAATCACTTGCTTTCTGCATTTAATCAGTTATGTCTTTATGTAATAGTCTCTTTATGCCAAAAAACAAAGAAGTTTCTTTGATGAGGCATGAGATACAGCCACACTTTTGTAAGGGTGTAAGGATTAGTATTTGGAGCGCAGTTGGGAAACAACACTGACTTTGGAAAGCTGCAGTAGTTGGTTCTCTTCTCAGGTGTATGACCTCACTAGCCACATACAGGTCATTGACTAGGTTCATAGTACTGAGTAATACCGAGTATAAGTTCCCTCCTTTGAGCAGACTTTAAATGCAATTAAACAGCTCTTGGTAGCCCTTCAGATGAAAACCCACCACTTCACCACTGTTGAAATGTTGTCAGTGCAGCCCTCGTGGTTAATATGCTTGCCAGCTGAGTAGAGCGACAACTTGGCAACTTGCATAGTACCTTATGGTACTGTGAAAACCACTCCTCGGGCATGAGACTTCTGGGTCAATTCCAGTTTAATCACGCTAAGTCCCTATACTTGGAGTACATCATTTTTTTTCAGCAAAATCTTTATGTTCAAGTTCTAGGAGACATTCACAAGCAATGGCAATAGCCTATATTGCTCTGACAAGGTATTTAATGCTTCATGCATTATACTGCAGTTTTCTTAGACAGGTTATGGCTCTTGAGGGAAATATTACAGCCTCAAGTGTTGACATATATATATGATAGATTATATAGATGATATATATGTATATATGAACACACACATATAAATATATTAATTCTTTCTATCATTTCTGTTCCTATATGTGTGTATGTGTGTGTGATATGTGTGTGTTTAAGTAAATATAATAATGACTGCCTATGCCTTTTTAAAGCATCCTTAGTATTATTTATTCCTTCCACTTCCCTCTCTTTCTGTATTGTCTTCTCTCCTCTCTCTGTCGTTTAAGTCCCTCCCCATTCTCATTTCTTTCTTCATAATACCTATACCCTGCTGTTCTACATGTTAGGACTCCTCCTCCAATTCTTGCTCCTATTTACTTTAATGGCTTTCTGTGATAACTCCAGCTTACATACTCAGAACTATAGGTTTGGAGCGAAGAATTAGACAGAAAATACAAGGTTTGCTTTTCTGCGTCTGTACTACCTCACTCAGCATAATGTATAGTGGCATGCATTTACCTGGAAAATCCTTGGTTTCACTTTTCTTTATAGCTGAGTAGAATTCCATTGTGTATATGCACCATATTTTCATTATTCATTCATTGAGTGGAGGACATTTATGTTGTTTCCATTTCCTAACTATTTTGAATAAAGCAGCAACAAGCATGGGTGAGCAAACATTGGACATAGGCCAAACTCTGGTACAGCTCTGATGTGGGAGATTTATTTTTGGCTTTTTAAAAATTCTCTACAGTGATTTCCAGAGTGGAAGTATCAGTTTGCAATGCCACCAACAGTGAATGCAGTTTCTCCAATCCCTACACCCCCACGAGCATTTCTTTTTAGTTGTTTTCTTAATTCTTAATATTAGCCATTCTTTCTGCGGTGAGACAGTTGCCTTAATTTGCGTTTTCTGAATTGCTAAGGATGATAAATACTTTCTAAGCTATTTACTAGCCATTATAATTTCTTCCTTTGAAACTCTCTATTCAGGCCCACAGCCCATTGTTTAAGCACCAAGACTACCAGAGACATTCAGCTCTGTGTGTTAAACAATGGCCAGGTTTTTCATCTTTCCATCAGGAGCTGTCATTGTTGGCCTAGCTGGACCACAGCATGTTAGACACTTTAATAGGTTCCATTTTATATATACATATATACATATGTATGTGTGTATACATACGTATATATTCACTCATTCTGTCAGTGAAAATCCCCTCTGAAAAAGAACCCTCACTTTTTTTCCTACTTATGTGAAGAGAGTTGTGGGCATTTTGATTAGGATTGTGTTGAATATGTAAACTGCCCTTAGTAATATTGTCATTTTCAGAATATTAATTCCATCAAATCATTAGCATAGTCCCACCATCACCATTTTAGCTCTTAATTTATTTGAAATTTTCATTGTAGAAGTCTTTTACCTCCCTTGTTAGATATATTTCTAGATATTTTTTGAGACCTTTGTGAATGATTTCTCTCTCAGGATGTTTGTGTTGCTATAGATAGAGACTGCTGAGTTTTGTAAGTTGATTCTGTATCCTGTTACTTTGTTGAACTTGTTGATAATTTACAGAAGTTTTCTGATTAAATTTGATGTCTCTGTGGTTACTATATCATCCAAAGATAGGAAAAATTTGAATAGTTCTTTTTCTTGTTTCTATCCCTTTAATTTTCTTCTCTTTTCTTATTTTTTAGCTAGTGCTTCAAGCACTATACTGGAAAGAAGTGGTAACAGAGAACAAGTGGACATCCATATTTTATTATTAACTTTCATGAGGTCACTCTAAGAGTTTTTCATTTAAGTTGATGTTGGCTGCCGGTTTGTCATATAAGCCCCTTATTATGTTGAGGTATGTTTCTTCCAGTCCTACTTTATCTAGGACTTTTACCATGATGGTATGTTGGATATTTAATCAAAATTTTTTTCTGTGCCCATTGAGTTATGTAATTTTTGTCTTTAAGTCTATTGATTTGATTTATTACATTTATTGACATATGCATATTGTACCATCCCCAGATCTTGGCAATAATGCTAACTTGATCACACTGAGTAATTTTTTTTTCCCTATTTGCCTGTATTTAGTTTACAAGTTTAAGACATTACATCAGACAAATAAGCAAAGAAAGAAGTCCACATGGCCAGGTATCATCATAAAAATACAAATAAATGAAAAGGACCAACACAGTACTTTTTACCCAAATATATCATTCCTATGGAAACTATCGCCAGTGAGAATTATGCAAATAAATTGCAGGATACAAAACTGAAAAGTACAACCATAAACTTCATCAAAGAACTCAAAGAGGCAGAATAATATACAAATAGTTTAATGAATTTAAAGATAATAATAGCAAATGCCTGAGGAATCCTTAAGAAAATACAAATGTACCAGTGAATTAATTGGTGAAAAAAATTCAGGAATTGAAAGGTAAATTTAATAAAGATATAGAAATATCAAAGGGAATGCAAGTCGATATGAAAATGGAATTGAAAAACTCGATAACCCAATTAGAAATTCTGTTGAAGTTTCTTTCTTCCTATTCTTGATTTCTTCAATACTTCAGACTGAAAAAAAGGCATGAGTACAGCCAACAGAATCTAGAAAAAAGCAAATGAACTTGAGAGAGTCTAGGAAAAAAAACAAATGAAGTGATGACTACTGAAAAACTAAGTACAACTAAGAATGCAAACAGTAAAACAAAATGTCTGAAATCAATACTTTTCAATAATATTACTGGCTTCAACTTTCCAGTCTTAAAATGCAGGCTAGTTGAGTGGGTTGAGAAACAAAATCCATCTTTATATTGTCTACAAGAAACTTATCTTAACTAAAAAGATAGTTATAACCTTAAAGTGAAAGGATAGAAAAAAGAAAAAAAAAACTCCAAGGAAATGGAATGTGATGCGGGCAGGTGTTGCTGTAGACTTCAAACTAAAAGTAATCAGAAGGAACAAAGATGGTCATTTAATTCTAATCAAGAAAAAATTATCTATTAAAATCCAATCTTAAACCTACATACACCAAACTCTAGTGCACCCAGTTTCATTAATTCATACAGGAATTAAAGATGCACATTAACATTAACCCACTAATAGTAGGTGACATGACCTTGTATTTATTAAAACAAGCAGTGTGACAGATGTAGCTTTTTCTCTCCTTTTCATATAAAATAATGAATCATTTATTTGAGGGAGGGTCTTTGTGATTCTATGTACTATGTAGTTGTGTTTTCTATTTGTGTGAGAAATGTGATTGGAATTTTGCTTGGATTACATTGCATCTGTAGATCACATTTAAAGCAATTTTAGAAAAAAATTCTAATCCATGGGTGTTAACTATCTCTCAATTTATTTGTGTCTTATTTAATTGTTTTCTTTAACTTAATTGTAAATTTGTAATTTCTAGCGTATAGGCCTGACAGATAGATTCCTCATCGTTTTATCATATATTTTATAGTTATTATAAGTAGAATGGCTTCATAATTTCTATTTTGAATAGTTTTGTATGTAGACACGCTCCATATTTTATTCTGGTTTTATATTCTGAACAATTTGAGCTTTATTTACTAATTCTAACTTTTAGCAGGTTCCTAAGAGGCATTTTGGCTTTTGCATTTCTAATTTGGAAGCTTTTCTTTCTTTCTGTTGGTAGTCCCTCCGGTTGAGTGGAAGCGGCAAGGCTGGCGTCCTTATCTATTGCTTGTCTTAGGGGAGGAACGTCGCATTGCCATCGATGTTGAATATGGTGTTAACCATGGACCTGCCACATATGACATTTTAATATTGACTTGCTTTCTTTCTAGTCTTAATTTCTCAGGGCATCAGATTCTGGGAG
This sequence comes from Pachyuromys duprasi, assembly GCA_028658305.1. Lineage (NCBI taxonomy): Eukaryota > Metazoa > Chordata > Mammalia > Rodentia > Muridae > Pachyuromys > Pachyuromys duprasi. Next base: position 18,061,480 of record CM053747.1, on the reverse strand, counting down.
TCCCTGTCAGGAGAAAACTCCACAGGGAAGGAAGCAAAGGGAGACCAACTTAGGTTACCCAGTATTTCCTTGGAAAAGGTCCCCGTCAAGCATTTTTTTTAATCATGTAAAGATGCCAAACAACCTCATATGTCTGGGTCATGGGCAATAACTTTGGGCCATCCCCATTTCTTTCTGACAATTTCACAGTCTAGAGTGGGCGCTGATTGTCTAGGGGCTTAGGAACATGTCAGGGATTTTTCAAAGCTCCTCTAAGTGTGTTACTGCTCAGCTTATGTTTTAAAATTTGTTCCATTTATTGTTTTCCTCAACAGTTATTTCATAACTAAGGCTTCCATGAAGTTAACGAATTTCTTGTAATTATTTTTGCCAAATACCCAGAGTGGGGGAAAAAGTTTACAATGGAAACGTTCAGAGTAAGGTAAAATACAGACAACCTTGAAAATCCAGTCTTTCAAAAGGACGGCCAGGCACTTTGAATAATGGAAGTTCTCTGGGGAAAATGTTTGAAATGTTCTACCCAGATCTGCACTCTCCATAACTGGTAGAATTTTTTTTATGGTGAAGAAAAGCTGTTAATTTTCAAGGCTACCATAGAAATGGCCACTGCAGAACGGGGATAATGAAGGCTAGACTCCCACAAAGCTTCCCTTTCTCTCCATTTGGCTGGTCTCTTTCATCAGTGTTCCTGGGTTGCTGCAAGCCTTTGCTTAATTTCCAGAACCCTACAAAACTTTATTCCAGCAACTTTCTAACATCTTCTTGTTGCCACCATAGGGGAAAGAACCATTGGAGTTTTCCTGCCAATGTTCTATACTATTGTTTTAGTATTTGTTATAAAAATAATTGGAAGAAATGTTACTGATATGGATACCATCACAGTTTAAAGTTGGTAAGTATTAAAAAAAAACATGATTGTAACTGTGCTTTTGGAAAGTGTGATGGTATATTCAGTAGCTAACCTCCCAAATGTCTCCAATAAACTTTATTTCCTTCTTTTAGTCTCTCCAATGCTTCCCTTCTTCCCCACGCTGACCTATGTGCCCAAAAGAAAAATGTGGAAGTAACAGTGCATAACTTCTGAGACTGTTTCATGAAGACATTGGCATTTCTACCTTGGTCACCAGGACTAATTTGTTCTTGGTAAATCCAGTTGCTGTATTGTGAAGATACTAGTGGGCACCCGTGGAGAGGCCCTTTGGAGAGAAAGTGAGCATTCTGCTCAGACTACACATCAGCTACCAGTTACATGAATGATCTGCTCCCAAGTCTGCCCTCCAAAGGTCCAATTCAATGAATCAAATGATGGAACCTTGTGGTTAGCTTATATCTGGCCGATATAACCAGCCAACCCATTCCTGTATTTCTAAAAAATAAACATCATGAAAGGATAAAAACATATGTTTTAGGCAACTAAGTCTTATTATAACTTGTCCTTTAGCAATCCATTACTGAAATAATGAAATAATTAAAATCAACTCTCTACACAAAAGCATTCTCAACAAGAAGGTATAAGATATTTGCCATAAAAGTAGTGCATATTAATGATTGCACCCCTGGCATGCTTGAGGGATTTGTAACAAATTCACTCTAGGAAAATACCACCCCTTTGCCATGATTCCCTTTAAAGTCATATTCAGAGCACAAAGAATATTATCATTACAACTATCCTCATTGGTTTTCCAATAATGAAACAAGTGTTACCAAGACCTGAAGGTAAAAAAATGAATGAAACCATAATCTTACTTCTGAAAATGGGTACAGATATTTTGAAATCCCTAACAAGTGGACTCTAAGAAGGCAATGCTTTTCAGATGTGCTGTTGTGCATCTGTAAAGCTGAAATTATATAGTCTACAAAAACTGCAAGACAACAGAAACTACATTTATAGGGAGTAACAGCTGAAATCTACGCACCTAGAGAGGATATACAAGAAGGAGGACCCAGATTGGTATGATCAATGCTTGTTTGAATGAACAAATGGGATGGACATTGAGTGGAGGAGAAAACAAGCAACAGAACAGGAGCATGCCAAAGAGGACCTCTGGCGGGGCGGGGAGG